>AP028920.1:2400000-3000000 GCA_036186465.1 Nesidiocoris tenuis
AAAAATAGAAAAATTATTTCTTCAAACCTCCGGTCCGATTTCGAATTTCTACAGTTCGAAAAACTCCAACAATCTAATTGAAAAAGTTCTGTCCGTCCGCCGTCCGCACTTTTTCAGCGATGGCAAGACGGAACATTTTGCTATTTTTTCAAAAAACTAATTTTGGTTCCGGATAGGCAGAGTTCTTCAGCCAAGTTGTTTCCTCAACTCGGCAGGTGTCCTCAGTTTTTAAAAATAGGTATCATCTATAACAATCACTGTAAGTCATCATTTTCCATAGATTTCTGGATGCTGATTCGAAGCTGCAGCCGTTTAGGATTCACGCCATTTTTATTGAGTCATTTTTACTGACTCCTGACGCTCTTAGAGCTGCAAAATCATTAATGGACTCATATGTTTTTAGAAGTGTTGAATTTTTTATGAGGGTTGTATTTTTCTATATGGTTGCAACCCAAGGAACCGGTAAGAATTCCGGATGAGCAGCATGGGCAAGCTTCCTGATCCCCCCACAATTCTAGGGCTGACTCCTCAAAAATGATATGTAAATCAAATCATAACCTGCAATAAACCCTAGTCTAGCTGATACTTCTTCCATATTTATGAGGCCAAATTTTGAATTTCTAAAAAAAGTAATAGTCAAGTGCGCACTGTTGATAAAGTAGATTTATTTTTTTCTAATGATAGGGCACAGGAAAGGAAACAAAGGCTCGTAACGAGGAGAATTGTATTCAATAAATTAACAGGAAAAAATTAGATAACAACAGATCATCGATATAGGACTTCATCCAAACAAAATTATGGATTTGGATAGAATTCGAAGACTAGAATTTCAGTATCGTTTGTACGTGGATCCATGGTAACGTCCGTGGGGCGCTTGGTATCCGTGGTAACCGTGACGGGAGTTGTAGGATCCGTGGTGAGGATGAGAACCGTAGGATGGGCCATGTCCGTGGGAAGCCGGTTGACTTCCGTGGTGGTAGGCGATCTGGGATTTTATCTCGGGTTTTGGCGGTTCTTGGTGATGGTGATGGTGATGACTAGGTTGAGGATTCGATGAGTGGACGGTGTGTCCAGATCGCTTTACTTCGGCGGTGAAACCGTTCTTATGGTCAGCCTGGTAGTGCACCTCTCGGGTGGTACCTGGCGACCAAAAATTGTTAAACGATATTAATTATTTGATTTTAATCATGATAATGACAAACTATGGAAGTGATAGTGATATAAAATCAAGGAATGGATTCCTTGATGTCGTGGAAGAAGGTACAGGTCAGAAAATACCTAATAAATTTATCACAATATCAATATTACCATCGGCTTCTTTGACTGTGTAGTAGCCCTTGACGACGTCACCTTCCCTAGACTCGTGGGCGCTCTTGAAGTCACCGGTGTGCCCATCGTGGACACTGTACTCGAAATCGTAATGGGGTGGGGACTGCAAAAATACCAAATTGTTGAAAATAAACTCTTGAAGTTTAAACATCTAGAAAAAGTAGGCCCTAAAGCCGACCGAGAAAAAAATTAAATTTTTAACCTAACTCGAACCATTAATTATACATTTTAAAAACTACTATTCTTAACAGGATGAAAAAAGTTGAACTGAATATTCACTATTCGGTTGTTAATTCTTTAAAGACTGGCAACTGCATGTTGGGTGGCGAATAAGATCTGCATCGGTTTGAACAGGTAAATAGTTATCACGAAAAAGGTAGGTACTTAGGTAGGTACATGAAAAATAACAATGTTGCAAATTTGACTGGGTAAATAAATTAATAAACAAAATAATAAATAAAAAATAGTTAATAAACAAATAAAAAATCATAACACGAAAAAAATGTCATAATAAAAATATAAAATAATTAGAATAAAATTAAAAATATATTATAAATGATATACCTAATACGCATAAAACAAAAAGAAAAATTGCTGATATTCCACATTCAAGAAAATACCACAAAAAAACCAAAGCAAATTAAGTAAAATGCTCAGGGCACCATCAATTGACACAAGTCAGCGTGTCGTGAATAAGAACTGCATTGTGCAATTCCTTTTGAAAAATTGCCGATACCGGCTAGGCCAACGTTGACCATTTTTGGTACATCAGGAAAAAAATCGGAAATTTTAGCTGATTTTCCGAAGGAAACATCGAGCGATACATTTTCGAAGAAATATGCTTAAACCTTCTTATGATCAATTTTAAAGAGTACCTATCGCAACATGCTTCGTGACTTTACGAAGAAGAATATTGGAATCCCCAACACAAAAAAACTTTCATGAAAAAATTCAAAAATTCTCCAACTTACATAATAATCGGTGTGATGATGTTCACCATCGTGGTGATCGTGATGGTGGTCGTGGTGGTGCTCGTCAGAATGTTCGTGAAGATTGCTCTCTGCCACTTGATGACCATGATAGGTGACCGGTGGTGGAGGTGGAGGGGCACGATATTGCTGCTGCTGCTGTTGAGATTGCTGCAACTGCAGCCGGTTGCTATACTGCGTCAGACCCGAGGAACTTCCGATCAAAAATCCCGCGCATAAGAACCATTTTATTTCGAGAAACATTTCGAAGAATTTCCGGATTTTCGTTCGGCGCCGCGATTTGCGGATGTTGCACTGTCGCGAATGGCGATGGCAGCTTCAAGTTCTGAATATATACGTCCATGGAAAACCTCCTCCGAATCTGCCCTTCTCGAAACGGGATGCTGGCCAGATCTCTCTTTCCAATGGCGAAGAACTGACCGAAGAACTCGCTCTTGAAGAAGTGACCGAAGAACTTGCTCTAGAGCTCTTTCCGATCGAAAGTGGTCCCTGAACTTGAAACGTTTGCCGTTTCCTTGTTTTTGTGTTCAAAACAGCTCCCGCTAACGACTTGGGCCTTTCAACGTCTCCCGGGGGCGTTGAGATCACGCAATGATGTTACACGTTGGGTCTCCAGACGGCATAATATTATGCACAGAAGGTACTAAATTATGTTACTTTCGATTTCAGATGGTCGGTATAGTGAGATCGGAAGGATGGTCGATCCAATCCGATCCATGCTTGGTAATGTGGCTGAGATCAGCGCCCAAACTCGGAGCCATCAGTGAGAATCGAATCAAAATCAAAAAGTTGATTATGTTAGTTTCTTTTATAAGTTTGCCTCGACACATCAAAACGAAAATGGAAGTCAGCACAACAGCTGTCGACGTGAATTTTCATCAATTTTAAAAATATTTGATCATTATCTTGAAGTTTATGCAAATCCTACAATTCGTCGAAACGCAACCGATCGCACTTACCAAAATGCAATTGCTGATTTTTGGAAACGATTTAAAGTGTTAACCCTAATTGGCAAATATGTTACGTTTTGTCATTGGAATTTGCTATTTAGAAAATCCAAAAGCATGCCAAAGAACAAGCTTATTAAGTTGACATAATATTATTATGGAAAAATTTTTTAGATCAGCTAAATATTGCAGGATTTACAGAATTGGCAGAATAGTGAACGATAATCATAAACATTGATTGAAAACCAGGTTTTTCGGTTGTTTCTCGGCGGAAAACACGCGAAGGAAGCGTATTTGGCCCACCAACACACGCATGGGCGTGTTCAGCGTTACATTTCCAGCAAAAAATGCACCTGCTCGTTGAAAAATAATAAACAATTTCACAATCTGTCCCCATCTGGATTCGAAAAGGGGAATACGAGTGCAACTATGGAGGAAAGGAATAAAAAGAAGGAAAAAGCGCCCTTTACGCTCACTTTGTAATAGTACAGTACGACTCGACGGACGAAGAACTGGTTCATTATGCGTCGGATTCACTTCCTTATTTACGTCACACGAGTGTCCTGTTGACCAACAGTCGTGGTGCTAATCCAGTCCTGAGTGAAGCAGCTTCACTTTTTTGCCTGTCACTCAATTTGACTTGACAGGCCATACAGGCGCATTAAGAGTTTTCAACGCTCATTGTTGTTCTTCAGCCATCCCACGTCCATAGCTACAGATTAGTCAAGTCAGAAAAAATTGATAGCACTATTTTGTGGCATCTACTTAATGGGAAAAAATAATATAGACGAATATTGATGATGTGGATGGTTATTTTCAAGGGTATATGTAACCCAAAATGTATATTAAAATTTAATAAGTTTTGAGTTAAATATTAATTATAAATTAATTTACATTATTATTAAATATTATTAAATTATTTAACACTATTAAATATAAATTTGATAAGTTGAGCACATTTAACATACCTTCAACTCATATTTAATATTGTTAGCGGCTGCAGATTATTCAAAATCACTCAAAGGTGTATCAAAATAACTCAAGAATCAATAGAAAAAAATTCAGCTGGTCTGCTTTCATATCTGGGGGCCACCGTCAAACTATCTTCCTGAAAATAGTCAGTTTTTCAAAAGAAATGTGTTCTACTTAATCCTCAAAATCTTATTTTGCAAGATAAGAGGATTTAATTCATATCTGTAATCCACCATACTTCCTTTTCGAGAAGGCTGCAATTTTTCGAAGTATATCCCCTGTATCACTGAACAAAAAGGGTTGAAATATGCATTTAGTAGAAAGATACTACCTTAGGTACTTAGGTACTACCTAGGTACTTTGACTGTAGGACTCGTGCACCTACAAATTTATATCCGGATTCGAATTTCGATTTATTCAAAAATAAAGTTGCTAATTTTTGTCCATTCTGACAACTTCAGTAACCCCTGCGACAACCAGATCGGCAACCAGCAATGTTAGAATGTTTTGCGTTTTAGGATTACGTTAATCCAAAGGAACTCGAATCACCATTCTGAAATATCGAAAAATTTTAGGTGGAATGTTGCGAAGATGGCGTGGGTTAGAAAAGGAAAGCTATTTTTTCTAGCAACTATTAAGATGAAGGCGTTTAGTCGGAAAACCAATCGGTGTTTACGATTCAAATTTTGATTCTACACTTCCTGATACGTAGTACACTAACTTAAAGACCCTTAAACTCTGAAATAATTCCAAACGATTGTTTCTATCATTAAAATCACCAGTCGTATAGGTGACCAATTATTAAATTGTAATCATTAATACCTATAACACATAACTCCCTCAATTTTCAACCTTTTTTCAAATTTCTTGAACTGAAATGTTTGTCTCGGTAAGACCCTGTTCAACCTGAATTTGAATAACTTCCGATAAATTTGCATTTTTAGTGTTTTCTATTATATATTTTTCCGGCCCCAAAAATGAACCGATTTGAGCGTTCTTGGTCCTAAAATCTTTGTTTTACCTTGCAGAATATGTGGATATATTTTATATTCCGATAATGTAGCGTATTTTTTTTTTTGGCGAATTTTAACATTTCATTGGTGAATTTTTTGATATTTTTGGCCTAAACACCCTGAAAAGCAGTCAGAATATGATCAAATTGTGTCACAATTTTACGTTTCAAAATATGGAAGTAGTGTGTTATCTACGCACCACTAGTTATTAGTAATAACTTATTACCTGCTACAGCAAAGTCGATTTTACAGGAATGCGTCGTTCGACTTTTTTTTCTCAAAAATTTGCCTCAACCGGGTTGAGACGGTTTGAAAGATGAAATTGACCGCTTGAGACGCCCATGTCGCCAATTGACTCCCAGCGCCTCAATACCAACTAATAGGTGCCGCCCAAGATTGCTCTTCTGCAAGAGATGACAAAATCCGTCCGCTCGCATTCTACGGTTTTATTGTGAGGGAAGATTATGCAAGGTACGAATGGATAGCTCGACCAGCAATGGGGAGAGCACATTTTGAAAATTCACTTCTTCTCGTTTCCAGCAAGAGCGAACGATTCAGCTCAGCCAGAATCGGATTACCAATTATCGGACCTGGATCGCCATCAGATGGCCACATGTACCGCCAATTCGGTCACTTTCGGGACTACCGCATTTACTCGCACCGGTACACCGAGATTTCATATCGCAAGAATTAATAGATCGACAACAGAATTACCGAGTTGAGCAAGTACAGTCCGGAGTACAATTATTGTGGTAAAAACGGGGGTTTCAACCCCCGTATAAAAGACCATCGCAGCACATCGAAATTCAGTCATTCGCGCTTGCGGAGTGTGGACAGTGAAGTTAAAATGAACACCTTCATCGTGCTTATGTGTTTTTTGGGAATGGCGTACGCCTTGCCGCAGTACTACCACGACCACGGCCACCACCGGAGCTATGACCAACATTACGACCACGAATATGAGCACTATGTAAGTTTATTTCGAAATTTACCCAAACACTGCAGAAAACTCTCTTTAATAATATGAGGCATTAAGTCCTTATCTGGAGGGTGTAATAATGGATGCTCATCCTCTTTCCGACAATAGTAAGGAATTCAATTTTTACTTCCATGTTTACGGAGTAAATGGAAGTATTGTAATCGTCCTAAAATCGAAAATCGGATCGGAGCGACAGAAAAAATGTTTACTCATAAACTTCCACTCAGAATCACTTCCTGAACAACTCCGTCCGTCAGTGGTCATTTACCGAAAGTTGGGTTTTGGTGATCAAAAACTGGTTTGGCAACTAATTTTTGACCTAAAAAAAATATTTTTTTTACCTAAAAAAATATATTTTTTGGCCTAAAAAAATATTTTTTTGACCTAAAAAAATATATTTTTTGGCCTAAAAAAATATTTTTTTTTACCTATACAAATGTTTTTTTTTTTGGCCTAAAAAAATATTTTTTTGACCTAAAAAAATATTTTTTGCTCCTTTAAATTTTTTTTTTAGTTCCAAAAAAATATTTTTGAGTAGGTTTTGGGTAGTTACATGACACGAAAAAATTGCAATTTTCCACGACTTTCCTGGACTGAGGAAAACGCAAGAAACCGATTTCACATGGAAAATCCAAGGTCTTTAGGCCCGGAACGGGGATCCCGGATTCCCAGAAACTGCGATTCGGTTTTTAGAAAGAGAACGTTTCGTCTAGCCGCCAACCAACGTAGACAGAACTACAGCAGAAGAACAGCTGGTGAGGTGCAGGTAGATCCTGCGCGGGGATGGGGAGAGGCTGGTGCCGTAAGGGATGGTTGGGAGGGGTGCCGGGCGCTTGTGAGGGTTGAATCCCGGGAGGGGTGGGGGGCACGCGTATTTTCTTTTTATACCTATTTATTCATCATTGTGAAAACGTACCATTTAAGCATCATTGAGCTCACCATGGACCATTACTCCACAAATGATATGATGATAAACCTACTCCAACTATTTGAACTTTATTTTCTGAGATACCCAGACAAATAATGTACCCATGTCACTAATCTACTTAGCAGCGTTTTTTTCTTTCTTAAATCTTAATGATTTTTTCAGGCGCCTGGACACTACGATTTCAAGTACAGCGTTCACGACCCGTACACCGGCGACGTGAAGAGCCAACATGAAACCAGGCATGGCGACGTTGTCAAGGGATACTACACGTTCAAGGAAGCCGACGGTACGACACGTGAGGTCCACTACACGGCCGACCATCACAACGGATTCCAAGCCGAAGTGAAGAAAATCGGCCACCCGCGCCATCAGCCGAGCTATCAGCTCGTATCTTATCATCACTAATGGAACGATCATTGGTTTGACGCCAGATAATTCGAAGGTTAAGGTAGAACCTTGGCCATTTTTTGGTTCTACAAAAGATGGATGACGATGAAAGTTAATTTTATAATAAACTGAAAATTACCAACATTGACGTTTATTTACGACATTGTTTCCAAATTTCTCAGCTGGGCATAGCTCGAAGATGTGTGTTGCAAGAGAGTAGTTACTCGTAACATCGGACGAAATCAGCAAGCAGCGAGAATTATTTGTCTATTTAGATAGATATTTTTTGGAGGGTTCATCAAATTCGAAATAAAATGATGGATTGAAAACTAAAGGACTTGTCTGCCTTGAGTAAATCTTATCTGCATTTGGTAAATGATATTTCATAATAAACAGTCTTTACGATATTGAGAATCTTTCCTCGCGACGCTCTCTGCTGTTCTATGCCATTTTAATGCTGATGGTTAGATAGCACGTTAGAAGTAGCGGTGAGAATTAGGAGGGACGGACGGGCATGCATAAGCTATCATATTTAATACATAAGCTATTTACATTTAGGAAGGCTAAATATATTTAGGAAGGCAATCGTCAATATTCGCTCATGTCTCGCACAAAAATTTGAATAATTCACGTGCATAATATGCGTATTATGCTCAGGTGAAAACGGCGTTCTCAGCGATGCTGATGGGTCAGGTACAAAACAGGTACAAAATAGGTACAACCAGCTAGAAAACAGGGGTTTTATTTGCGTGAAAAAGTAGACAATTTTCCGGATTATATACAATTTTTTGTAGAACCAAAAAATTCTTCAGTCAGTTCTCGGTTTCGGACTAGGCTTCAATAGTGGCCAGCATGACCGGAATGCTTGACGTCGGCGTTGAAGCCGACATGCTTGTCAGACGTGTAGTGGACTTCGCGTGTCCTGCCGTCGGCTTCCTTAAGGGTGTAGTATCCCTTGACTGCGTCACCCTGCCTGGTCTCGTGTTGGCTCTTGATGTCGCCCGTATGGCCGTCGTGGACACTGTATTCGAAACTGTAGTGAGGGGGAGCCTGTAAATGAAAATATGTTAACATAAATTTCTTCTCCGAATATCAGAAAATGTGGCAGTCGATGACTTATCCCCCAAAGATGTTGATGAAAAACTGGAAAATTTGGCGTTTTTGCTAATTTGGGTTGAAACTTTAAACGGACGCCAAAAATCAATTTTCGCACCCATTACGGTCGTGTTAGTTGCGTTTAACGCAGAAATGTACCAAGAAAGTCCCAAAATTTTGTAGGTTCGGCTAAGTATCGTACGTTTTGCAGAATTCTCAGAACAGCGGACCCTTGATTGAACAATAATTGTTCATCAATTATTGATAAAAAATGACGTTTTTTGTGATTTTTGGCGAAAAAACACAAGAAGATAGCATTTTAGACACATCAACCCATACATGGGCACGTTCAGTGTTAAATTATCTGCAAGAATAGCGACTGCTCGTTGGAAAATAATGAAGTATAAAATCACGTGAATTTTCCGAACATTTGAGGGCCGTACAGCAAAACCTTCAGGAGCAATAGGAGTTCTAATTCGAATTATGGGGTCCCACAACTTCTTCCCATGTGATTTGATTCATACCCCCTGTTTTTAAATTTTAACTAGTCTTAAGAATATTCTGTGACAAAATTTTTTGATCAGAAAACACCAGGATAACACTCACATGATGTTCGTAGTGGTCGTCGTCACCGTGATACTGCGGAAAAGCGATGGCGGTGGCCAAAAGGCAGGCAAAGACGATGAGGCTGTTCATTTTCGAAGTTGTCACTCCTCGTGTTCCACTTGTCAAATTGTAACATTTCAAGTTGAGACGGCTCTTTTATATCGGGTCAGCCCCTTCCATTGGAACGAGGAAAGGATCGTTTAGCATAAAAAGCTTCTGTAGCTGGTTGCATTTGAGAAATTTTCGGTTACGATATCTCACTTATGCGGAGGGTAGTTTCTGGACCGACCGCCTGTTGAGGGGAGGAGTCGTCCGGGGAAACAGTGGACGCATAAACGGAGGACCAACCCGTTGACACAGTGCTCCGGTAAATGACCGAGATAACCGGTTATCGGTCTCGACCACTCGGGACCAACAATCTTGTCGATATAAATTTTTGCACATTCACTCGTGAACCAACTTCCAAAGCAGAAGGAACGAGAACGTATTTCTGCAAGCTAGCCATCGTAAAGAATCGGTATGCTGTTCATCAGTACGATTTTAAGGACATCAACATAAGTGAAGAACTACAGGTCAATTCTTCAGCTCATTTGCTACAATTTTTGTTCCATCAAATTTTTTGTGAGTTTAAGGGAAAGACGTATCTTTTAATCTGAAGAATTTTCCTTGTTTTCGAATTCGTCTCAGTGAAGTAGCCGCAAGTCCTTCAAATCTTGGAGTAATTACAAAAATGATGATACCGATGGAAAGCCCGTTAAATTTTCCATAAACCCACAGTATTCGCAGTTCTTTAACACTAAGATAAATGAGCAAACAATAGAGCCTAAGTCGGATTTCTTGGATTACTTGAAAGTAGTTGGAGAAATCGGATTACTCAAAATTAATCGAAGTACAGAAATTTTTCATAAAACCCTAATTTTGATGTTTTATGAATGGTGAGTACTGATAATTAATAAAATTATTTGATGGAAAATCATTATGATCCCCCAAAAATGCAATTTATAAAAAAAATTCTTTCGGAAGGTTCAAACTAATACCTAATCATATCGATATGGGTACTTATTATTTTCAAAAATATCGCACCAAAATTCAAAAATGTCAAAAAGAGTATCTTGTGTAGCCTTTAGATTGGTAGGTACTAAACAGGAAAAATTAGCGATTTTTGTTCATCTCAACTAATATTTGAGAGCTTGTTAAACATGAAAAAACTCGAAAATTATATTTCTTGACGAAATGAGAACAAATAAAAAAATTCCATCAATTTTATATCCAAACCCACTCCCGAAAATTTGCCAAAATTAAAATTTTTGTTTTTGTTTAAAAAAAATCCATCAATAATTGATGGATAATTGATAATAATAATTGATAATAATCAATAATTGATAATAATTATTATTTTAGCGCTTTCTTTAAATTTTTGAAAATCGTGGAAAAAATCGGAGAGAGAATCAGTGATGCCGTACTTCAGAAATTTCGTCCTGGGTGGTATGCCTAATGGCAGTGTGATGATGATGAGGTACCTTCTGTCGCAAGGCCACTCACTCCGTTCCTTAATCGATGTCATTAACAAAACTCAGATGAGGAACGAATTTTTCTTGTCCTGCACGAGAAAGGGGAAATGTATGCTGCCCAGTATTGTGAAGTCATACTCATTCTGGTTTTAGATCATTCTGGTTACACCCATTTTGCCAAGTCACTGACAACGAGCACAGGTGGCACGAAATCGATGAAAAAGTCACTTCCTTCCACTTTCGAATTTTTCTATACGTTAGGAATGCTACATTACCTACTGGCAAATTCGATTCATATCACGGTGGAGTTCATAGTGGAGTCATGGCGAAAAAAAAACCTAAAAATTTTTTTCTCGGGTTTTGAAAATTCTTGTAACAATCACCACCGCGCCGATTTTAAAATTTTATCCATTATGGTCTTTCGCCTGAAATATTCTTTCTTTTGCGACCTATAATACAGCTCAACGGACTTCAAACCGAGCTAAGTTCCACATTAAAATCAAAGATAAGGGAAGTAGGTATTCCGTATCGCTTTAGATTCACAGAATGAATAACGATATTTTCGATTTTAAATAAATATATTACATCGGTATGAAAAGTATCAAAAGGATATTTACATTGAACTTTGGGATTTCAGGGAAGGGTTTTGGTATCTTCTCGTCATTTAGTAATGATGGTACAGAGGAGCATGATGGACGATGGGGGCGTGGTGAACAGCGTGTCCGATTTTCTTGACTTCAGCGTTGAATCCGTTGTGGTCATCGGCCGTGTAGTGGACTTCGCGGGTGGTGCCATCGGCTTCCTTAAGGGTGTAGTAACCCTTGACGACGTCACCTTCCCTCGTCTCGTGCTGTGCTTTGACGTCACCAGTGTGGGGGTCGTGGACGCTGTACTCGAAAGCGTAGTGGGGAGGAGCCTGAGAATGAAATTTGATAATTATTTTTAGATAATTATCAAATTGAAATTTGTAGATCACTCCATAAAACGAGATACCCGAAACAGCCGACTTGATAGGAAAACCCAAAATAGGCTTCTCAAAAGGTTAAAACTGGGACCGTTTAAATTTGTTTATCAATGCATACAATTTTCGGTATTCTACCTCGATATCAGCGTCACGAAAAAGTCGCAAAAAGACTCTATCATTACGTCCAATACTTCCAATGTCCTCGATATTCAACGTAACTAGTTATGGTGGGGCGTAGATAACACACAATACATCCAAATTTTGATAGGTACGTAAATTCTTGAACCAAAGCAATTTGATTTCGACTGATTTCAAAAAAAAAAATCAAGCGCGATAATAAGTTAGATAATAATAAGTTTGTTTAGCTCATTGAAATATTTATGGCCGACCAAAAAATGATATTTTCTTCAAAAAGTTGCACAATTACGAGTTCCACTTCTTTGAGACAGCAGAACCAAAAATTGGAAAATTATATTAAGTCTCTTTTTTTTGCGCCATTATTTCCAGAATTTTAAATCACTTTTTGCTGAATCCTTCATTGCATTCAGCATATTATCATCTTCGGCAGAATGAAATCCGAATTTCACCCAAGAAGACAAGAGCTACAGTGATTCTGACTCGATCTGGTTAGATGTTCCGAAAAACGTTAGCAGTAAATTTTATTAAATAGGTACATTATTTATTATGATGTTCAGCCATTAATCTACATAGTACAGGTGTGTACCGTGAATTTTATAAAATTCATTTGATAAAGGCAACAAAAGTGTGAGAACCTGAAGGATCATTTCGGGACATCAGAGCACCACAACAATTAGTGATGGGTAAAATAGTTGATAAAATATCGGTACTTACATAGTAATCTTCGTGATGACCGTAGCCGCCATGGTGTCCGCCGAGGAGGTACTGGCCGTATGCGGCACCCAAAAGGCAGGCGAAAACAACGACGAAGGTTTTCATTTTGGCGTTTTCAAAAAATCGAAACGATTCTGTATCAGTCGAATGAACGATTGAGCGAATGAATGTACCGGTATTGAGCTGGCGGGCGTGTTTTATACGATTGAAAACTCCCACCCGCGACAGTCGTGCCCAAAACTAAGCAACGTCCAACGCAGCGACCTTCGCCGGCCTTGACCGCTACTATGTCCAGTGACCGAGTCCCGCTGACCACAGGAGGCCGATACTGTTGGTATCTTGAACGGAAATTAACGCAAGAAGTGCCAATGCCAGGTGACTGTACTGATAAAGAATTTTCGAAAAATTTAGCTAGGCTCCTATCCTTGAAGAGGAGCAGTGGTAGGAGAAATTTCGGCCTCGGCCATATTTCTAGAATTATGAAAAAATAAATATTACTTTAAACTTAATTGAAATTCAAGTATGGTGACCATCCCAAAAATGGTAGTCGGGTCGGAGGTTAGGAATATTGTTTTCAACAAGTCACTTCCAAAAATAAGGTCCCATAGATAAATCATAACAAACATTGATGCAGGAGCTCAAAAGTGAACGTATCCATAGCATCAGCCATTCAGAGAATAAGGTCTGTGTACGCTGGTTTGTACGTCGTTTTGGCCTGACTTGTGATACGGGCTTAACACGTAGAAAAATTGATATTCCACAATTCCTGACAATCAAACTCAAAGTGAAAATGAAACTCATATTCAAACTCGAAGTCAAACTTACAATGGAACAGAAACTCTAACTTATAATGCAACTCCAAGTCAAACTCACAATGAAACTGAAACTCAAACACAAAATCGAAATCGAAGTCAAACTCACAATGAAACAGAAACTCAAACTCATAATCGAAATCGAAGTCAAACTCACAATGAAATAGAAACTCAAACTCATGATCGAAATCGAAGTCAAACTCACAATGAAACAGAAACTCAAACTCATAATTGAAATCGAAGTCAACTCACAATGAAACAGAAACTTGAACTCATTATCGAAATCGAAGTCAAACTCACAATGAAATAGAAACTCAAACTCATAGTCAAACTCGAAGTCGAACTGACAGTTAAACAGAAACTCAAACTCATAATCGAAATCGAAGTCAAACTCACAATGCAATAGAAACTCAAACTCATAATCGAAATCGAAGTCAAACTCACAATGAAAAAGGAACACAAATTCATAATCGAAATCGAAGTCAAACTCACAATGAAACAGAAACTCAAACACAAAATCGAACTCGAAGTCAAACTCACAATGAAACAGAAACTCAAAGTCGAAGTCAGACACACAATGAAACTGAAACTCAAACACAAAATCGAACTCGAAGTCAAACTCACAATGAAACAGAAACTCAAACTTATAATCGAAATCGAAGTCAAACTCACAATGAAACTGAAACTCGAACACAAAATCGAACTCGAAGTCAAACTCACAATGAAACAGAAACTTAAACTCCTTAATCGATACCTAAGTCAAACTCAATATCAATCATAAATCTCACGATCATCAGTTTCATTGTGAGTTTGACTTCGATTTCGATTATGAGTTTGAGTTTCTGTTTCATTGTGAGTTTGACTTCGATTTCGATTATGAGTTTGAGTTTCTGTTTCATTGTGAGTTTGACTTCGATTTCGATTATGAGTTTAAGTTTCTGTTTCATTGTGAGTTTGACTTCGATTTCGATTATGAGTTTAAGTTTCTGTTTCATTGTGAGTTTGACTTCGATTTCGATTATGAGTTTGAGTTTCTGTTTCATTGTGAGTTTGACTTCGATTTCGATTATGAGTTTGAGTTTCTATTTCATTGTGAGTTTGACTTCGATTTCGATTATGAGTTTGAGTTTCTGTTTCATTGTGAGTTTGACTTCGATTTCGATTATGAGTTTAAGTTTCTGTTTCATTGTGTGTTTGACTTCGATTTCGATTATGAGTTTGAGTTTCTGTTTCATTGTGAGTTTGACTTCGATTTCGATTATGAGTTTGAGTTTCTGTTTCATTGTGAGTTTGACTTCGATTTCGATTATGAGTTTAAGTTTCTGTTTCATTGTGTGTTTGACTTCGATTTCGATTATGAGTTTGAGTTTCTGTTTCATTGTGAGTTTGACTTCGATTTCGATTGTGAGTTTGAGTTTCTATTTCATAGTGAGTTTGACTTCGATTTCGATTATGAGTTTGAGTTTCTGTTTCATTGTGAGTTTGACTTCGATTTCGATTATGAGTTTGAGTTTCTGTTTCATTGTGAGTTTGACTTCGATTTCGATTATGAGTTTGAGTTTCTATTTCATTGTGAGTTTGACTTCGATTTTGATTATGAGTTTGAGTTTCTGTTTCATTGTGAGTTTGACTTCGATTTCGATTATGAGTTTGAGTTTCTATTCCATAGTGAGTTTGACTTCGATTTCGATTATGAGTTTGAGTTTCTATTTCATTGTGAGTTTGACTTCGATTTTGATTATGAGTTTGAGTTTCTGTTTCATTGTGAGTTTGACTTCGATTTCGATTATGAGTTTAAGTTTCTGTTTCATTGTGAGTTTGACTTCGATTTCGATTATGAGTTTGAGTTTCTGTTTCATTGTGAGTTTGACTTCGATTTCGATTATGAGTTTGAGTTTCTGTTTCATTGTGAGTTTGACTTCGATTTCGATTATGAGTTTGAGTTTCTGTTTCATTGTGAGTTTGACTTCGATTTCGATTATGAGTTTAAGTTTCTGTTTCATTGTGAGTTTGACTTCGATTTCGATTATGAGTTTAAGTTTCTGTTTCATTGTGAGTTTGACTTCGATTTCGATTATGAGTTTGAGTTTCTGTTTCATTGTGAGTTTGACTTCGATTTCGATTATGAGTTTGAGTTTCTATTTCATTGTGAGTTTGACTTCGATTTCGATTATGAGTTTGAGTTTCTGTTTCATTGTGAGTTTGACTTCGATTTCGATTATGAGTTTAAGTTTCTGTTTCATTGTGTGTTTGACTTCGATTTCGATTATGAGTTTGAGTTTCTGTTTCATTGTGAGTTTGACTTCGATTTCGATTATGAGTTTGAGTTTCTGTTTCATTGTGAGTTTGACTTCGATTTCGATTATGAGTTTAAGTTTCTGTTTCATTGTGTGTTTGACTTCGATTTCGATTATGAGTTTGAGTTTCTGTTTCATTGTGAGTTTGACTTCGATTTCGATTGTGAGTTTGAGTTTCTATTTCATAGTGAGTTTGACTTCGATTTCGATTATGAGTTTGAGTTTCTGTTTCATTGTGAGTTTGACTTCGATTTCGATTATGAGTTTGAGTTTCTGTTTCATTGTGAGTTTGACTTCGATTTCGATTATGAGTTTGAGTTTCTATTTCATTGTGAGTTTGACTTCGATTTTGATTATGAGTTTGAGTTTCTGTTTCATTGTGAGTTTGACTTCGATTTCGATTATGAGTTTGAGTTTCTATTTCATAGTGAGTTTGACTTCGATTTCGATTATGAGTTTAAGTTTCTGTTTCATTGTGAGTTTGACTTCGATTTCGATTATGAGTTTGAGTTTCTGTTTCATTGTGAGTTTGACTTCGATTTCGATTGTGAGTTTGAGTTTCTATTTCATTGTGAGTTTGACTTCGATTTCGATTATGAGTTTAAGTTTCTGTTTCATTGTGAGTTTGACTTCGATTTCGATTATGAGTTTGAGTTTCTGTTTCATTGTGAGTTTGACTTCGATTTCGATTATGAGTTTGAGTTTCTATTTCATTGTGAGTTTGACTTCGATTTCGATTATGAGTTTGAGTTTCTGTTTCATTGTGAGTTTGACTTCGATTTCGATTATGAGTTTAAGTTTCTGTTTCATTGTGTGTTTGACTTCGATTTCGATTATGAGTTTGAGTTTCTGTTTCATTGTGAGTTTGACTTCGATTTCGATTATGAGTTTGAGTTTCTGTTTCATTGTGAGTTTGACTTCGATTTCGATTATGAGTTTAAGTTTCTGTTTCATTGTGTGTTTGACTTCGATTTCGATTATGAGTTTGAGTTTCTGTTTCATTGTGAGTTTGACTTCGATTTCGATTGTGAGTTTGAGTTTCTATTTCATAGTGAGTTTGACTTCGATTTCGATTATGAGTTTGAGTTTCTGTTTCATTGTGAGTTTGACTTCGATTTCGATTATGAGTTTGAGTTTCTGTTTCATTGTGAGTTTGACTTCGATTTCGATTATGAGTTTGAGTTTCTATTTCATTGTGAGTTTGACTTCGATTTTGATTATGAGTTTGAGTTTCTGTTTCATTGTGAGTTTGACTTCGATTTCGATTATGAGTTTGAGTTTCTATTCCATAGTGAGTTTGACTTCGATTTCGATTATGAGTTTAAGTTTCTGTTTCATTGTGAGTTTGACTTCGATTTCGATTATGAGTTTGAGTTTCTGTTTCATTGTGAGTTTGACTTCGATTTCGATTGTGAGTTTGAGTTTCTATTTCATTGTGACTTCGATTTCGATTATGAGTTTGAGTTTCTGTTTCATTGTGAGTTTGACGTCGATTTCGATTATGAGTTTGAGTTTTTGTTCCATTGTGAGTATGACTTCGAATTTGAGTTTCTGTTTCATTGTGAGTTTGACTTCGAGTTCGATTATGAGTTTTGGTCGTATTGTGAGTTAGACTTCGAATTCAAATTTCGAAAATCAATTCGAGAATTTTACAAATCAATTTGGTGTGGAAAATTATCAATTTGGTTAGGAAAATTCTTGAATCGATTAGAAACTATGTAATGTTGTATACAGTGACACAGTTTTGTGTTATATTGTATCGCTTATTCTTATTATTTATATTATTTTTCCACCTTGGCAAAGCCAAAGTTCAATTTCGAGGAATCATCCAAAATTTGATCCAAAAAGCTGGCTTCTGGCGACCAACCGTTAGAATGAAAGATTTTCACGTCAACACAAACCTGACGTCTTGTAATGGGAGCGTGTTTTCCCCCGTTCCGATAGCTCACACGGCTTTTTCTAAATATTCAATTTTTCAAAATTCTTCTGAGTGTAGATGATTCTTCCGAAGTTTCATAAGCTATTAGGTTACAAACCACCAGTCCGAATAAATGGTGAATTTTGGACCAAAATATCAGGTGCGAAATATGAAAGTATTGCGGGTTTCAGGTTTTCTGGGTATAATAAACAATCGTACTCAATAAATTGATCTAAATAAATATATTGTTTCAGTATGAAAAGTATCAAAAGGAATTATTTACATCGGTTGGGGGAGGGGGGTGAAATAGGGTTTTTTACAGTCTTGGACTAGTAATGATGGTAAAGGGGAGCATGATGGACAATGGGGGCATGATGGATGGGAGCGTGGTGAACAGCGTGTCCGATTTTCTTGACTTCGGCGTTGAATCCGTTGTGGTGGTCGGCCGTGTAGTGAACTTCGCGGGTGGTGCCGTCGGCTTCCTTAAGGGTGTAGTAACCCTTGACGACGTCACCTTCCCTTGTCTCGTGTTGGCTCTTGATGTCGCCCGTATGCGGGTCGTGGACGCTGTATTCGAAAGCGTAATGAGGAGGGGCCTAAAAATGATTGCGAAAATCATCAATCGTGCACAGAATGTCCAAGAACAAAAAAAAGTAAAATCTAAAAAGTTATACTTAATTTTTCAAATAATAGTGACGATAATTTCTACTATAGCGATTTTCTCTCAATAGTCGATCCCCGTTCGATACAGATAGGTAATACTATGAATTGGGTATTTATCGTTATCGATAAGGAACATGAAAATATCTGAAAAAAAGGCGAGATCATGTTCCACGTTAGTTGTGAGCGTCTGATTGTATGCGCTCATGTTTTTCCCTTGTTTTACTCTTTACAACTCCAAAGAAATCAGTGAAATTATTGTAGCATCAAGTTTTTTAACTTTGTTTTCAGTTTATGAGAAAGGTGCTTCACAAATTCCGTCTTCATAATACCGAAGCATTAGGTATTTTAGGAATATTTTTATAATTAAGATGTACCCCCGAACAAAATATGCCTCCAAATTGAATGCTATTGACTAAATTATTTTCAAAAGAAGAAGAAGTAGTACAAAAATGTATTACTCTCCATACTTACATAGTGTTCTTCATGATGATCGTAGCCACCGTGGTGTCCTCCGAGGAGGTACTGTCCGTAAGCGGCGCCCAAAACGCAGGCGAAAATAACGACGATGGTTTTCATTTTGGAAAATGGTCGACGGTGCTCGAACGAACGATAGAATGTAGCAGTACTGAGAGGACGGGCGTGTTTTATACCGGCCAGGGCTCCCACCTACTAAGCCCAAAACTAAGCAATGTTCAATACCAGGCGACCTTCGCCGACCCTGGCCGCTGCTGTTCGCTGACCAGCCCCCGAAGCGGCTGGATTTTGTCATAATTTTTTTATTCCTATATTTTGAAGGTTTGGTCAACTTCCAGAAAAACTTCACCTAAACTCACCTTGGAGCCGTTTAAATGACAAAATATAGCATTTCCAAGTCAAATTGAGTTTTTTGATCATTTTGGGAATTCGAGAATCCAAATTGACAATTTTCCGAAACGAGTTGGCTTGTAAAATTCTCAATTTCTTTTGGAAAATTCTCAAACTGATTTGGGAAATTCTCAAACTGATTCCAAAGATCCTCACACATCTTTGGAAAATTTTCAATTTCACTTGGAAATGCAACGTTTACCGACCCATATTATCTTTCATACGAAAGGAAAGTACAAATTCAAAATCACGGAAATCCCATTTTGAAGCTCCCTGTGAGAGCTTAAAAATCACATTGCCCCCTATGGCCCATAGCTATGGGTAACGCATTAATGGGTTAAAAAATCAATGCTCATGATCATTTTCGAGGAAGAAAATTTTTCAAACAAAAGTTTTCAATAAAAATGATCAATTTTTAAGACAAAAGTATCCAATAAGGTTTCAATAAAAATGATGAATGATTAAGATCAATTTTTCCTTATAATCGGATTTGTTGTTGGATATTCATCCAGTGGCACTGATTGTAGGATCTGATTTGCAACCGAATGAACTGGTAAGCACCTACAATGGAAAACTGGGAGGCAGGGGGAAAACAAGTGAATTGCATTTGATAAGAAAAATTGGGAAATTTAATGCAAAAGTAAAAAACTGTACAGAAAACGAGGAAAATCGATAAATTCTCAATCAGTAATGGCCGACGGGTACATGATAGATTGAGTTGTAAGCAGGTGGAGGAGGATGGACGGTCTGTCCGATCCTGCGGACGTTAGCGACAAAACCGTGGACGGGGTCGGCCGTGTAGTGGACCTCACGTGTCGTCCCGTCGGCCTCCAGGAGCGTGTAGAAGCCTCTGACGACGTCACCTTCCCTCGTCTCGCGTTGGGCTTTGTAGTCGCCCGTATGGGGATCCTGGACCGAGTAGTCGAACGCGTAGTGCGCAGGTGCCTGCGAATTTTCGGAACGACGATGAATAATAAAAACCGACTCCAAAAAGAAGCTTGAAAAAGTAAACAATAGAAATGCAAATGGAAAAAATCCTCAAGACATGTCAACTTGAGTGACGTCTTTTTCGACGTCTAATAAGAACAATTTTACGAAAAAAGTAAATTTGGTAAATCATATGATATAAAAACGTCAGTAATAAAAATGATTCGCTACCTATGGGCAATAAAAATGATACAATCTAAGCGTAGCGCGCATATAACAACTTTCAAGATGAAACCAGCGCAGATAGGACACAATATATTTGGCTGAGTGAAATTCTGAACAAAATTGACACAATGTTGACTGATTTGGAGGCTACAAATATTAAAAATGTTAAAAAAAAACACCATGTAAATTTTTAAACTCGCCTGAAATCGAACTACGCTAATGCCAGGAGAAAAAACAAGTGCCACAAATATCCTCGCATTTTGCAAGGTGAAACCAAGATTTTAAAACCAAGAACGGTCAAAAACACAGATATAAAAACTCTAGAAAGCACTAAAAATCCAATAATCACTCTCAAAATCAAAAACTGAATTTGAAATTAAAACTTACAAAATGACCCGGAATGTAGTAGCCGTGTTGGGGCTGAGGGTATGCTTCGTATCCTCCGGCTGCATATCCGGCCAATGCTGTCCCCAGAGCTGCCAGCAACACGACTAGATGTTCCATGTTGAATCGAACGTGAGATGAATGACAATTGACGACAAAAACTTTCGTTTATATAGGAACTCCAAAGATCGATTTTGCGATTTTTACAATCCTCAAACTATCTTTCCTTGGCTATCCTTCCGCCGAGCGATCAATAACATGTCAACACTTGTAGACAACGTACGATATTCGGTACGGCCATTCGATCTCAGGTTCACTATGATCGTAGACGTAGATAGAACGCTGAACGGTCAAGATCAGATTTTCAATGTCCTTGCCGCATAAGTTGAAGCATGAAGCAAAGAAAGTAACATTTGATCTGTGAAACGATTAAAAATACTGCACAACTATTTGTGAATGGACGTCGATCGAAGTATACCCTCAGTGCTTTGAGAAAGGAACCATTTTTGGACGTTCCTCAGGACAATCCACCAGTGTTATGGGTTAATTTTAGATGGAGTGAAACGATTTCACTTATTGTCAAAAATGCTTCCAGGTGTTGCATTAGGCCATTACAACTTCGGTCATATTAAATATGAAATTTTCCAGTAAATTTCAAGTCACAGTTTTACCAACTTGAGATGTACCTACGGAAGTTTAGAACAAAATTCCAAAGAAAACCACGGTTTTCGACATTTAAACGTCGTTTAAATGTAGAAAAACTTGGTTTTCATTGAAATTTCGGTTCTAAACTTCCGTGGGTACATCTCAAGGTGATAAAACTGTGATGATATTATCATTAAAAGCTCCTGCATTCCAAGTTTTTCAGCAATAATATTTTGCTAAAAAGATTTCAAGAATTTTATTAAATATTTTATTTAACTCGACATCGAAATATTCTCGAAAATCCTTGTTGAACATTTCCATGAAATTTTTTATCGAAATCTATTCATTATCAACATAATACTTATTTGATAATTTATTTATAATTTTTTAATGATTAAATAATTGGAACTATTAGGTGAGTTTTATACTTTATTCAATTCAATTACACCAGCTTGATCAACTGAAATTTTATGATAATTTAAATGAAACTTCATTGAAAACCTTCTGTAAATTTAATAAAAAATTCTATGATTGTATTGATGCCATGAAATAATATTTTACGTAAATTTGGATTGGAACTTTCACTATGCGTGTAGAAGAAAAATTTCATAAAGTAGGGCCTATTTATGAAAATCTGGATGAATCTTTTCATGAAATTTTTGAGGAAAAATTTTGAGAAAATTCAGATGAAACATTTATAAAAATGTAATAAATGTTTCGAGAAAATGCCAATGTCAATACTTGGATTAACGTTTTAATGAAAATTGCATTATGGTAATGAGTGTATGGGCACGTATGTATGCACTGCAGCGAGCCGCAAATTAAGCTAACCCACGTTAAGTATATTTTGATCAAATTGGACCTAAATAAATTATTGATTTAGTTACACTTTATTGTGGTGGGTGAAGGTATAACGCGTACAACTAAAATAAATTGTAAGACGCTCAAGACGAATGTTTATTTAGCAAAAGTACAAAAATACATAGTTAAGTATGTACAACGAGGAGGAGTTGATGATATAGAAAATTAGTGTCGTAGCACCCATAGAAAAATCAGTTATCACCGAGTTGAAAATGACAAATTGGAAAACTCGATGTCTTTGGCAAAAACTAAAAACTACCAGTTATGGAAACCGGTTTATCGAAAATTACAAAAATAATTTTGAGAGGATCAAATTTGCAAGGGACCTATCTAACTTTGGATAAGAGACTAGTAGATCGAGTGATGGTAAAGAGGTTCGTGGTGGATAGCATGGCCGATTTTTTTGACTTCGGCGTTGAAACCGTTGTGGTCGTCGGCCGTGTAGTGGACTTCACGTGTCGTCCCGTCGGCTTCCTGCAACGTGTAGAAACCCTTGACGACGTCACCTTCCCTCGTCTCGTGCTGGCTCTTGACGTCACCGGTGTGGGGGTCGTGGACGCTGTATTCGAAAGCGTAGTGAGGCGGAGCCTAAAATTGTAAAATAATAATAAAATTTAGGTAAAAAAATGAATTAAAAATTTGAAAATCTCTAATAGCTCAAAGGTCAGCGAAACTATTTTTGTCTATGAGAGTTCTAAGCCGACGCTACCTCAACCAATCAGGCCGATGCCCTTTCCACCCAATCTGAATCTGAATGGATTGAGGATTGAATAATATTCAATCATATTATGCCTCCGAGTGTTAATGGCGGCTGCTAGAGTCGTAAATAGAGATATTCGATGGGGGATGCGATTTCTTCCTTTTCTAGCAGAAATACCCTGAAAGGGTCCTGAATCATACAATTTTAATTTCAATGCTGAAGTTTGGCAATAATAGGAAAACAACATAAATTCCTTTTTTTCCTATTATCGCCTAACTAATGCATTGAAATTAAAATTGTAATTTAATTAGGTATTAGGGCCAGTTGATCATTTCGTTTAAAGCTAGGACTCTTGATCTAAGGACACTTGCACTACTTTTCACCTAGGACATATTTTCATTGGAAATAAAATTTCATTAAAATTTCTTGGAAATTCGTTAATGCAAGCGGCCCTGGATAAATCTAGCTTTAAATAAATTCATAAACCGGACCTCAATTTTTCGAAAAAAAATGAAAAAACGTAAAAACTGGTATTACAGCCAGTTCCATTTTAACTTTGCCAAATAAGCATCAATAGATTACGTTTGGAACAGTACACTCAAGATGTTCAATAAGGCACGTACAAAAAATTGAAAATGCGCAACCCGGTTTTGCAAAAATCGGGATACCTCAACATTTGCTTCTTATCCATGCTTATAATGAAAGGCTTGGAACGTATTGCACAATTTAGCGAACAACCAAAATATCAAATACAACACAAATTATGATAGCAGCAAAAATGGCAGGTAGGTACCTAAAATTGAGAATAAAAATGGAAAAATATTGAATAAAGAAAATCAGGGCGTTAATCGTTTAATTCGTAACAAAAAAATAATAAAACGTCAGTACTAACTAGATACTAAACTTGAATTTCAAAAATTTCCAAAAACTCCTTCCCTCTAAAACCCCGGACAGCGAAAGGGGGATGGCGGAAGGACAAAAAAATGTTATCACGAATTTCGATTCTACACCCCTTGAATCGTAAACCAACAAATTTTCAGAGGGCGTTGAAATTGTTTTTTTGGACAATTACATAGGTTCATTTTAATTTAAAAATGCTCAAAATTATCTTAAAAATTATTTCTCACGGGAAAATATGAAATAGGTAACTCACATAGTGATCATAGTGGTGCTCTTCTCCTCCGTAGTGGCCGAGGGCCAAGGCGTGATACTGAGGGTATGCGGCTGCCGTAGCTGCCATCAAACACGCGGCCAACACGAACGTTTTCATTTTCTCGGCTTTTTGTTGTGCAACAATTGGAGGATGGTCGAAGAACTTGAGTCCGCTACTTCCAGATGTACACCAACGGTTCACATACGCATTACAAATAATCCTGCGTGCCGCCACCGTCTTATATATAGAGTGCCACCCCACCCCCGGCCACCTATTCGGGTAACTCACTGGAAGATCATTGTCTTCATTTTCAGACTACCACCACCTGTTAAATGGTGTGTGTTACAGTAGTGACAGATCCTGAGAACTGTGGGGGCAACCGGCTGAAATACGCCAGATCGACTGATTCAATTCGTATTTTCCCCTTATAGTTAACTTCCAGCCGGTGGGAAGCTTGACGGATTCCCAGGACTTGCGCAAAATCGAATTGCAATATCAACTGCCGATCGAACACTTGAAGGCTTGCAATTAAAAAAATTCAATACTATCCAGAGCATAGCTTCTATCTCTGCAGTATGAAGGTACCTGGTCATGAACAGGCTTGAAAAACATCACTTCAATTTCAATGAGGATAGAATTTAAATTTCTTACCCGAGGCCTTGCCAATTCAGACAAACATCAGTCAATCGTCTCTTACCTGGAAAAGACGAAGAACATTATTATAAATTATATCACGTCAATCTTTAAAAACAATCAGGTGGTTGTCAGAGTTGAATAATATTCAACGTATATATTATATACGGAGCTGAGGAAATGGAACTTTCCTAACATAATTATGCCAAAAATGACGCAATAAATTGGGGGTGGCAAACAACTTTTCAAAAAATATAATATATTTCCATATTATGGAATTCCATATTATGGAAACATGAAAAAACATTATTGGAGACGATTTTATGTACGTCTTAGCCCAGATCCTCCTAATTATCCTGAATGAAATTCCGAAATATCTAAATATTATTGAATAAGAATTTATTGAAATTAGAGCGTCATTTGGGGGTCATTTAGGAAATCCAAAACATCGAAAAATTAACCCCACGAAGAG
The DNA here is from genome assembly GCA_036186465.1 of Nesidiocoris tenuis. NCBI lineage: Eukaryota > Metazoa > Arthropoda > Insecta > Hemiptera > Miridae > Nesidiocoris > Nesidiocoris tenuis. The sequence continues at coordinate 2,425,127 of AP028920.1, forward strand.
CCCAAAACACGATTTAGTGAGAATGACAAAAAAGGTCATACATCAAGGTCAAGAGACATTAAACGAAGGAACGCTGTCGAAACGCAATAAATAGTTTCGCTGTTTTTCCTCTTTTCTAAAAACTAAATTCTCGCCGAATTTTCGCAATTCCATTTTCTGTACAATCTCGTCACATTGGTCTGCAGGTAACACACAATACTTCCCTGTGTGACATATTTTACGAATTGCTGACTAACTTGAAGGCTACTTAAGCTCGAAAATGTTGAAAACACAATGCCAGTACTGAACTTCCTGGAAAGGTTATTCGATGGGTTTTCCGGGATAAACAAATCTTCGTATGTTACCAAGTAAAACCTTTCACGACCTCGACGGGCAAATCGTTTCGTTTTGCAGCAGTAAAAATAATTGAATGAAATAAAATTGAAAACAGCAGGTGGATGTGCGAATACCACGGAAGTACTGTGAGCAATCGCAATTTGATGATGGGTCTTACCTAGATGAACATATCAGTTCTAGAAATTTGAAAAAATGCTGAGCATTGAGGGAATAATGGCAATTAAAGGCAGCTGTTTAGATAGTGATTCGGAGAAAGGTGTAACTACGTGGTAAATTTATTCCGATTTTCAATTCTAGGACGGTATTGTAGCATAAACGGTAAACCCCAATTTGGAAAATCGCTATAAAAATTCGGCCACACTTCCATTGGAGGAAACGACGATCTCATTGGCCGCCGGGAGGTCAGAAAACGGCAGGGCACCTATTGTTTCGACTATTTCCACATTCGGCTCGTTCCAGATCTTTCGCCAGACCCGACGCATCTTCTACAACTGCAGAACTTCCCCAACGACGGGAAACGTCTGATGGAGGACGTTGCGTAGATCATTCCAGTATCTAGGAGGGAAGACCGAGTATCTAGTAGGTAGGCACTTGGATTGATTTGTGAATCCCAAAAAATATCCCACGAAATAAGAAAAATGTCAATTTTTTAACGATTCCTCAAAATAGAATTGATAGTTTCTGAAAAATTTACAGCCAGGTTCCTACCTATTTTCTAACATTTAGTTTTGAATCAAAACTTTAATTTTTCTGGATTAAAATCGCAATTTTAGTATCAAAATTGTAATGTCTGCAAATAAGAATTGTAATTTGTGAAAGTATTTAGTTTTTGTATATCAAAATTGTAATTTTTGTGTGATCAAAATTGAATTTTTTGTGCATTATATACCTACGTAAGTAATTGTTGGGTTATAATCCTAATTTTATAATCAGAATTTGTGAAATTTTTTTGTAAAAAATTTCATTTTTATTATAATATTAAAACTGAATAGCACATTGAAATTTTTCAATAAGATTGAAATTTTTGAAGTTTTGGTATGTTCAAATTGTATAGCCCCCTATACTAGTCTGGAGAAGAGTCTCCACGGAGAAAGTCGATGGAACAAATTCGGGATTATTTCATTGGTGATGCAACCGGTCAATTCACCCGTGGAGAAAGCAGTACCTGTTTTACAGTCTATCTGCCACTGATAGGGCCTTTTTTTACATAATATTATCAACTTAAATAGTGTTCCTATTTAATCTGTTTATGACTGTGTTGTTTATTGGTCAGCTTTTGTTTTGCTCAGGGTACTAACAACTTTTCTTTCATATTGATAATAATTGTTATCATTATCATGAATATTTTTATTTAATTATTATTGATAAAATAATATAATCAGTATTGATATGAAAATACAATTACTATGAACATAGGTTACATAATTGTTAGGATATAATGATATAATTATTATTTACAAAAGTAATATTAATATTATAATAATTGCAGTCGCCTGAAAATTTGAAAATCGGATCGGAGGTTCAAACCGATTTTATCTACAGACCCCTGATTTCAACCAGTCATATTTTTCGGCGTACAGGCGTAACAAAGGCACCTGTTTCGGGATCGGGCACATTCTTCGATACCTACGACCTTCACCGGCCATCCCAGCGATAACGGTTACGGAGATTCTTACGAAATAAGGATGGAAACTGAGATTGTTAACGCTCCTCCTGCGCAACTTCCTCGACTCAACTGCCTACACGATATTTTCCATTTTCAAGGAAAATACAATTTCGTCGTTATCAGGACATGAAGGCAATTGGGGAAAGGAAAATTTTTAAGGCAGGAAGACATGGTGCTTATATGAAATTACAGTTATCCTCCCTTAACAGCTAACAGGTACCTTTTTCAAGAATTAATGTCATATTCTGTAGTGCTAGCTTTAACAAATGCTATCTCATTTTTGAAACAAAATTATTTACCACTGTATCGCGTAGAAATTCGGAAAGTTCATCAAATAAAACGCATAGTGATTCCCCGGTAACTCTCATATTTGGTATTTGTGGAATTTACAATTCACTCAATAGTGGGGCTAATAGAAAATCTAAATCTGCTGTCTTCCAAATTCGAAGGCCTGGTTTATCAATGCACTTGAAGCTACTTTCAAAGTAGATTTATTTTCACGGTTTCATTGGTAGATTCACTTCTGCACCTGTAAATTGTCAATAGTTGTTGCAGGTACTTTCAAACTAGATTATTGATAGTTATTGAGAAATAGTTCTGGATAAAACGACCTTCAAACTTGCTTCAAATGATTTTTTTCTGGAATAAACAGCTTACATACCTAAACTAGGCCTGAAGTTTTTAGAATTTCAATAACCCACAGTAACTCCGAGCATTTGCATTTGGAAAAATTTTGCCAAATTAAGTATAAATTAAAACTTTGACGAGAAGAAATTGAAGAAAATTTGGAAAATATTTACCAATCAACAAATCTAAGATAAGCAGGTAGATAAGCATAGCAGAATGCGTAGCTGTTGGAAATCGCCAAGCGGACTAAGCAATCGGTCAAAAATTATCATTCAAACCGAACCGGTTGCCGTTTTTTCAGGATCGTTAAAAAAACGACTTTCGTTCCAAACAAGGTAAGGGTACTGTTTTACTAAAGCGGTTATTGCGAACATTAACTGGTTGACTGTGAATTGGCTGTTTAGGGATACAGACCAACACGGACAAAAGGCGATTTGGATAGCGAACGCAAGTGGAGAGTAAAAACGACGATAGAGTAGACAATTTTTTAATCATTGAAAAAAAAAACATTTTTGGTTAATTTCTTAAATAAAAACTTCAAACAGTATCCGAAAATCGGCTATTCCATTTTCCCAGGAGCGATGGGTCGCATTTGACGCAAAAATGTATCAAAATTTTGTTCGTTTGGCTAAGATTTTGCAAAATTGTCAGAACAGTGCACAAAATACTCAAAATTGATGAAAAGCCACGTTGTTTAGTGAAGCATTTAATGCTTTATTAATGCGTTGTTTTTTTTTTTTGCCGAAAAACTACCAAAAACGTGGTTTTCCGTCAATTTTGAGTTGATGGGTCTAAAATGTTTATAGATATAGATGAGATTGGTAGAGAGGAATAATCAACTTGTCCAGCAAAGATAGAAGTCGAACTGGTCCGATTAACCGGATTGAAGCATTCGACCAGTGTGGCCCAATACCAATTGGTGCTGATTAAAAGCGTACCAATTAACTTGGAGGTGAAGTGCAGCAATGCAGAACTGACCAGCTGATTTCCCAGCTCGAATATACGAGCCTGCTGAGAATGCTAATTATATCAGTCGGGCCTGCAATCAGAAATTGCACCGGTTTTTGCACGATTCGAAAACATACGATTTGACAAGTTCTTTGCCAGTTGATTTTCGAAAACGCGGACGGGAAGTTGTCCAATTGGGTATTATTAGTTGGCCAACAGAATCGTCGTTGAAGCGAATTTTTGGCACGTATAAAACCGGGCGGTTTTGAAAATTGAGGAATTCTCAACTTTGCCCAAAATTTTAATTTTGTTAACTTCGCGCGAAAAAGTGGAAATTTGCGGAAAATTTACCGGTCTCTTTAATGGTATCCTAATTTTTGCGTTTACTCCAAAATTCAAAGGACTTTGAATCCAAAAATCCGAAAAAAAAAACTTTGAATCAAAAAAGGGCTTTGCCTTTTGATCCCAAAAAAATTGTAAAACAATAATTGCAGAAAATAAGCCAAAGAAAGCAAGGAAAATCATCTTAACCCTTCTTGTAACTTATGTGCTTTTACTTCGAAATCCAGTTCCATTGCTTCAGATTTCGATATCATTTCACAACCGAGCTCGGCCAAAATACCTCCATTTTCGTCAACGGACGCCTTCGAACTAATAAAACGACCATCATTTGTCAAAATGTTCACCATTGCCAACTTTGCAATGCCCTTAAAAATTCGTCCAAAATCGATAGAGAAACGAGATCTTTCAAAGCGGTTAATGACTGGCGAGCGGTCGAGTTATGTCATAACCTTGACTCAGTTCTCACTGCTAATGGCGGATGTGCGTTTTGTACGAGTCGTTACTTTTCAATTGAGAGTGAAAATAGCCACACGTGTCGGGATCGGAATTTGATAAATGAAGATGGGGCAAACCAAGAGCCAAATATGCCCAAATTTCGAAAACCCTTGAATATAAAAAACTGAACGCTAATTTTATCGGATTCCTCTCCACATTTACCGCATAAGGCATTTTTTTGGAATTTTTGAAAAAATCTTTTTTTTTTGCCTTCACATTTCTTGATTGCGGTTTCCTTTTTTAGTTTTTTTGCCGATTCGAAGAGTCTTAATAAATCGATTTTGGCTTTTTTGGCCCCTTGGGATATCTATATGGTTTTTACACATTTTCCACTCCCTGAACGACAAAATCGAGCAAATTTTAGATGTCCTTAACTCTTCCGAAGGCTTTTTGACATTTCAGAGAACAATTTATTTCACTCTTTAAATAAAATTATAAAAGTTGACAAAAATGTCAAATTGTTTTGTTGGAAAATTCAAAATTTTATTTGGACTTGGAATTAACATTAAAAAAAGCTCATAGACCCAAAATTTTGAAAAAATAGGAATATATTTTATTCCTAGTTTTTTTTTCTTTTTTCATAAAACTATTATTGGGTGTGTAGAATATTGTATCAATTCGCAATTTGGCGCGAGAAGAGAAATAAGTTAATGAACAATATAATGAAGCCATTGGACCAGAAGAAAATCCTCCCCTGCCATCGTCCGTTTTCCACGGGTGTCACACTCTCGAAATGCAGGCGATTCCAGTGGACCGAAAATCCGATTCTGACCTATATAAACGTACCAGCTGAACAACGGATCACCACTGGAGAACCAACATTCCAACAATGAACAAGGTGAGTACCTAGATTATTCGTCAAATAATCGTAAACTTACTTCAGGTAGGTAGGTAAATTCAATTTGCATTCATTTTTAATAGGTACTTTTTTAATTTTTTTAAAACCTCCAAAAATATGGACATAGTAGTAAAAGTAACATTTGAAAGCGTTGGTCTACGTACTTATAATAGGAAGGACATGAACATTTTTAAAAAATTGTAAAACGGCATTTTCAGATCATCCTTCCCATCTGCCTGTTCAGCCTTATCGCTGTTGCTTTGGCCGGACACCATGAAGATTACTACGTAAGTAAACAGTTTTCAACAGCGAAAAAATCGAAAAGATAACCGGGTAACCTTGAGCACGATTACCCCAAAAATACAGGATCACGATTATACCGAATTTTGGCGTAATTCAACATCGCGAGTATTTTTCCGAATTGTGGCTAAAATCACTTAGCAATTCTCGATTAGGCAAATTTATTGCCACAATATCTCAGCAATGGTACAACAAAATTTTGTCTTGAGAAGCTTAGGACTCCCCATTTTTGCGTAGAAGTGATACTAATCAAATCTAAAAAACAGACTTTCTAAACTTTCACTAAATCGAAAATTTCATCGAATCATCTTTTAGCACACTTCTCTGGGTCTAGGAAAAGCATATACCGTTTCCCCGATTAAAATCGGTCGAGTACATTAACAGATTTTGCAAAAGGCGCTCAAGTCGCGATGCACGTTGTGGGCAGGAGACTTGTGCTAGCTGGTTGTCAAGGTCACGATGCGACGTTGCCAGATCGTCGGCGACGTTGCCAGATCGTCGGCGACGTTGAAACTTATTCTTTCAGTTAGGAAGAAGAAAATGTCCAAAAATTTTCCATCCACCGGAGCATTGAGCATTGCCTATTATTATCCAAAATAAAATATATAAATTTTATATATAGGTATTATTATTTTGGAAATAAAACGGGTTTCTAGCATGAAATCATTGTAAGTTTTATAAAAATAATCTATTTTCCCCTAGGCTCCTCCTCATTACTCGTACGAATACAAAGTCCACGACAGCCACACCGGTGACGTCAAAGCACAGCACGAGACGAGGGAAGGTGACGTCGTCAAGGGTTACTACACCCTTAAGGAAGCCGATGGCACCACCCGGGAGGTCCACTACACGGCAGACAAGCACAACGGATTCAACGCCGAAGTCAAGAAAATCGGACATGCCCATCACGCACCAGCATACCATGGTGGCTGGTAATGAAAATGGAAAATTCTGGAAATAAAATTTTGAAATGAAAGCCTCAAATACTTTTTGATTTCCATTAAAAATACAGCCGCGATCCGACAATCGTGATTTTGAGAAATCAAGCACTCAAACGGGGAAAATACTTTCGAAGTCAAGTAGAATGAGTTTCTTTAAGGGTCAGACAGATCGATATATTCAAATATTCTGTCGTTGAAAAAGCGAATCAAATCTATTCCAGAACACCGGATCATGATCTAGTCTTTGATACGATCAACCTCTAATTTATTGGTAAATTTGCCTAGTTTGGTCACATGTATTTCGCAATTACATTAGTTTGAATATTCCTCAACATTTAGCATCGGAAACACGAAGAAATGAGACCATTGGCAGCAAAACAGGACGAGCCGTTTAAGAGTTATAGCTGAAAGAATAATAATTCCGATCTATGATCTAACTATCTAGCCGCCATATTGGATCGGCTTTTCGACTCCGTGCCATTTTCGACCCTACGAGTTTCCCTCCCGCGCCTCTTTCGGCTCGGCGATTTCCAGCCGGGGGCTCGCCGCTCATGACGTCCGACCGGTCCGCGGAAACCGATCCGAACATAACCTTGATGAGTTCCCACGAGGTTAGGGTACGCGATGCCGGTCCGCGTCGACTTTGCGACACGGCGACTCAGGCTAACGTTTTCGAAACGATCCAATTACCGGTCCGAGCCTGTCGTCATCGTTATTTATGAGGCTCGCCTCCCGGAGACGACGTTCGAATTTATCGAAATTAACGGGACAATTATCGTCCTTCGACCCACGCGGTTATGAAATGAAGGCATAGATGAAAAAAATGCATAGATTATACGCCCCACGGAGAAATTGCGAAAAAACGAATCCGATCTGATACCGAACACCGCCGATATCGGAGTGAACTGAGAAAAAATCATCTCGCTTCACTCGGAACAGAGCGAACTCGAAAAGAAATTTCCGATCGATAAAAACTATTTTAAACCAAGCGGTGAGTAGACACCCAGATGACATGATCCGGATCATGACCTAGATGACACCCAGTACATAGGTATTATGAGATGCAAATTTTTGACACGAAATGACTGATTTTGACCACTTTCGGTGAGTAAACACACGATATTTCCGTATTTCGGGTTGTTAAGTTTTGAAAAAAATCATTTCATTTTTACGATTAATTTGTAGCCTACAGGAATTAAAATGGTCGAAAAACACAATCGAAATTTCAAAACTCGCATAAATCAAAATAGGTACGCTAAGTTACCGGAATAAAAAATATATCACGTATTCTGCGAAGTGAAACAAAGAATTTAAGACCAAGAACGCTCAGGTTCATTTTTTAGGTCAGAAAAAAAATAACTAAGTAGAACATGCTATGGCCTTTTTCGTAATCCGCTGACGCACGGCAGTAAAAGTGACCTCCGATACGATTTTCAATTTTAGGATCACTTTCAAAAACACTTTCAAAAAAAAATTTCTAAAACTACTCTGTAAATAAGGACGTAAAAATCTCTCTTTCGTATAGGAAAATTCCGATTGAGAAATTCCTCCTCATAACACTGTTGTTCGCGTGTTTTTTCTTGTAGAACATTGTTCCCATATGACCCGTTCAAAATAACATGTCATGTTCCTTGTCAAGTTAGCCGGGCCGAGACTGCACTCGCGTGCCAGTGCATTTGTCGCCGGGTATGTCGCAATTTCGAGTTCCTCTAATCGTCGATTATCCGTCGGTTAACCACGCCTACCAGGTAGCCCTAGTTGGTCAAAGAATCATCATTACACCAGGTGTAGTACACCTTACGATTGACCTTATACAGGCAGCCAATTTTCGTCTATTAGGACCACTATTCTGGCCAAATGGTCGTTTGGCATTTTCGGGATTATCAAAATCCAACCAAACCATTAAAGGATTTTTAAACAAAACTGTTTTCAGATTATATGGCTCACATTTTCGAGTTGGCTATTTTCCGTCTATTTTTTTGTTCAAAAAATAGGTCAGTGAGAAAATAGGTTCAGATGCTCAAAAATTCCGCATAAACTCCCTTCCCACTGGGGGATCGCTGATTCCACTGATAAGTATGACTCAGGTTCTAAACCCATAGAAAACATGTTATTTTACCAAAAAAACCGAGAAAACGTTCAGTTTTCACACCACCGTTTTTGGCACGTTTTAGCGTGAAAGTTTTGAAATTTAAAATTATTGGAATCGTCCTAAAATCGAGCGATGGAGACCGTCCAAGGGAGCGATAGGGAGCGTCCAAGGGAGCGATAGGGAGCGTCCAAGGGAGCGATAGAGACCGTCCGAGGGAGCGATAGAGACCGTCCGAGGGAGCGATATAGACCGCCCGATAGAGCGATAGGGAGCGTCGCGTCCTTGGGAGCGATAGAGGCCATCCGAGGGAGCGATAGAGACCGTCCAAAGGAGCGATAGAGACCGTCCGAGGGAGCGATAGAGACCGTCCTTGGGAGCGATAGAGACCGTCCTTGGGAGCGATAGAGACCGTCCGAGGGAGCGATAGAGACCGTCCTTGGAAGCGATAGAGACCGTCCGAGGGAGAGATAGGGAGCGTCCACGGGAGGGTCAAGGAGCCTCCTTGAGAGGGACAGGGAACCTCCTCTTGAGCGCTATACCAGAAGCGTAGTTTTACTTCCATATTTACAGAGTAAATGGACGTATTGAAATCTTCCAAAAATCAAAAATCGGAACGGAGCTTCAGAAAAACTTTTACTCACACATTTACTCACTTACACTTTAAACTTTACACTTACACTTACTTTAAACTTTACACATTTACTCAGAATCACTTCCCGAGCATAATATAATTGTGTCAAAAATGTATCAAAATATGGAAGTATTGTGTGTTATCTACGCACCACTGGTTTTTAAAAAGCTTTGCGTTTAAGAAGCCTTGTAGAATTATTATCTGCTGTCGTGATCAACCCAGCCATTCATGTGGAAGACCACTTATGAATTACTTCATTATCACTCAGAAACGAAACAACCGGCCAAGAAGATATCACACAGGAAATCGCATGATCGTTTTCCCAAAAAGCGTAACACATGTCATAACGCATAATTGGAATTTCAGCCGCCACGAAGCGCGAAACGATGAGGACATTCGATTCTGGAAAAAATGTTCAAAATCACTTGAGAAAGGTAACTTCTCATTCGCACGATTCGATGAAGTTCTGGGCTATTCGTGTAAACAATGAGCAACACGTTCGTAATCCGGTGGGATAATTCCGTTTCATCATGGATAAACTGGCCTGATTTTGGACATTTTTCGGCTGCGCAGAATGAGAATTGAAAATTATACATAATGAGGGTTGTGGGCTAACCCTTGTGTCCTTCTGTGTTTTCTTTTTTTTTCTGGCCACAAAAATGAACCAAATTTAGGTTTCTTGGATCTCCATAGTTTTTTTTTTTTATTTTTTCATCTTCGTACTATTCTTACCTATTAGCCAAAATTGTACCAATCTTCAAACAAACTATGTAAGTATCGTGTGTTGTCAATCCACCACTGGCTTTTACTCCACTGCGCATTGTCATTGCTTTTCTCTTTACCCTGTACGTCCTGTTCCAATAAGGTAAAGTTATTCGAGTATTGGGTCGAAATCGTGACCGTCGTATGACTACACAGTTTTTAAAAATCCGAGGCGAACTTTTAACATAAGCACGTAGAGCGCTTATCGTCCAATCAATTAGATCGGGGCGCGGACAGTCGAACGGTCCAGGTGACTCCGAGGTGCCGAACTTAGTCAGGAGATTGTTAACCCGCTGTTATATAACAATAATTGAGCCACCTTCGGACGAGGGGATTATCAGAAAAATTTATAACTAGGTAAGTACGATTTAACCCATGAGAAAAACGCTGCTAATTTTTGTTTTTTTTTTCCTTTCGTTTTGTTCATTTTGTTCGTTCAGTTCGTTCAATACGTTCAGTTCGTTCGATTTGTTAAGTTCGTTCAGTTGGTTCAGTTCGTTAAGTCCGTTCAGTTCGTTCAGTTGGTTCAGTTTGTTCAGTTCGTTCAGTTCGATCAGTTCGTTCATTTTGGTCAGTTCGTTCAGTTCATCAAGTTCGATCAGTTTGTTCAATTCGTTCAGTTTGTTCAGTTCGTTTAGTTCGTTCAGTTTGGTCGGTTCGTTTAGTTCGTTCGTTCGTTTGTTCAGTTCGTTCAGTTCGCTCACACCGTTCAGACCGTTCAGAATCGCAGATTTTGTTAATTTTGTGAATTGCGTTAATATTATTTATTTTGTTTAGGAACTTAGTTTATTGAGTTCATTTTATCAATATTGCTAATTTTGTTAATATTTTAAATTCCGTATATTTAATTTATTTCGTTTATATCGGGTTTTTCGTTTATATCGTGTATTTCAATTGTTCGTTTATGGCGTTGATTTTCTTCATTTGTTTTATTAATTTCATGGGAGTACCTACGTCTTTTATCTATTTTTATTTTATTGATTTTAATTTAAATCTATTTCATTCATGTTATAAAGTTTATGAAATTTATTTTATTGAAGTTCCACATTAATTTCCAGCAATGGGCCTACCTATGAAGTCAACCATCGACCATGAATATTTTTATAGAAGGACAGACCATGTTTGATATCGCCCAGGTGGATCATTATTCTCAATACCAAACCAGTGGTGCGTAGATAACACACAATACTTCCATATTTTGGAACGTAAAATTGTGACACAATTCGATCATATTTTGACTGCTTTTAAGGGTGTTTAGGTCAAAAATATCTAAACTCTCACTATGCAAATTTTAAAATTCGCCCAAAATGAAAAAACGCCACATTTTCGGAATACAAAAAATATCCACGTATTCTGCAAGGTAAAACAAAGATTTTGAGACCAAGAACGCTCAAATCGGTCCATTTTTGTGGCCGGGAAAAAATAAAATAGAAAACACTAAAAATGCAAATATATCGGAAGTACTGTGCGTTATCCAAATTTCGATTAAACAGGGTGTTAGGTCTTGCCGAGACGAACATTTCAGTTCAAGAAATTTGAAAAAAGGTTGAGAATTGAGGGAGTTATGGTCATTTTTGTAAATGACCACAGACGGACTAACGGACTAACGGACACACGGACACACAGACACACGGACACACGGACACACGGACACACAGACACACGGACACACAGACACTTGTTCAGGAAGTGATTCTGAGTAAATGTGTATAAGAAAAAGTTTTTTCTGAAGCTCCGTTCCGATTCTCGATTTTAGGACGATCACAATACTTCCATTTACTCTGTAAATATGGAAGTAAAAACAATGAAAATAATTAATATTACAGTAGACAAGCCCACAGATAATGGATAATGGAGACACCACTGAGGATATTTCAAATATCTTTCAGCGGTTTTCCATAACGTCCCTCCAGCATGCTACTGCCCCCCCCCCTGAGAGGCCAATGTCGGCGAAAGCGCTCAGGGTAGGTATCAATTTTTTGAAAAAGCCAGACAAAAACGAGTCAGATATTTCCCCTCAAAAAGCAAAGAACTGACGGAAAGAATTTTCAAAAAATTGTCCACCCCGCGGGCTTTTTTAACAAGAATCGAATATTGTCTCCATAGTTCGGTGAAGTCCGCCGTCCCTACGGGCAGTGGGTAGGCACAGTTAATAAGAGCAGTTAAGCAAGCGGTTATCGACCGAAGGAGCCAAGGGTTGAGACATAGCAGGTGTTGGCCAAGATCGAAAAATTGTGCGTTCATGACTTTAGGGCTGAAAAGTCCCGGATGGCAATGACCACACGTTCTGGGTGTGCCTTCGGATATCATTCTGGAACTCTTTTTGGACGCGTTGGGACACGGACTGGAGCGATTGCACTAATTCCCCACCGTCGCCGAGACTCGATCAAATTAATTGGACTTCATTGAAAAAATATCCTGTCCGCGCGGACGAGTTCACGATTTGTGAAGGGACCGAGTTTGGAAATAAATCTGACCGAGTGACAGCTGATGTCGAACTACATTAAAAACCTGATTAAAAGAGCAAGTTTTCCTGAAATTCGACAACTTCTAACAGGTTTTCCCGAAACTCAGTTAACGTACAAGTATTTAAACCAGTGGTGCGTAGATAACACACAATACTTCCATATTTTGAAACGTAAAATTGTGACACAATTTGATCATATTTTGACTGCTTTTAAGGGTGTTTAGGCCAAAAATATCGAAAAATTCACTATTAAAATTTTAAAATTCGCCCAAAATGAAAAAACGCTACATTTTCGGAATATAAAAAATATCCACATATTCTGCAAGGTAAAACGAAGATTTTGAGACCAAGAACGCTCAAATCGGTTCATTTTTGTGGCCGGAAAAAAATAAAATAGAAAACACTAAAAATGCAAATATATCGGAAGTACTGTGCGTTATCCAAATTCCGATTAAACAGGGTGTTAGGTCTTGCCGAGACAAACATTTCAGTTCAAGAAATTTGAAAAAAGGATGAGAAATGAGGGAGTTATGGCCATTTTTATAAATGACCACAGACGGACAGACGGACACACGGACACACGGACAGACGGACAGACGGACACACGGACACACGGACACACAGACACTTGTTCGGGAAGTGATTCTGAGTAAATGTGTATAAGAAAAAGTTTTTTCTGAAGCTCCGTTCCGATTCTCCATTTTAGGACGATCACAATACTTCCATTTACTCCGTAAATATGGAAGTAAAAAAAAATATTTTTTCGGATTTTTGATGTTCTTACAGCAGTACATAAGAATTGGCCGTGAATATACGCCAGAGTTATAGGAAATTTAAAGCTGAGTCCAAAAATGCCCTCAAAAGTTTAAAAAAAAGTCGTTTTGGAACAGAGAAATATGAATTTTCATGGACAAGGTGCGGGTTTTCTGAAAAAACTTTAAAAAATCATATCTTGGAAACGGGTTGACACAGGGAAATGCGGTTAGCGGCGTTTTGTTTAATTTTTGGTTCAGTTTCACCCAAATTCTTTTACACCAAATTCGGGACACTCAGTATAGGGCAACTATCAGAATAAATCTTATCGTATCTTTGGACAGTTCGATTTTGAGAAGTACGTTTCCTGCCACTGCGCACGCGCAGCGATCAGACCGAATGGCGCTCCGAGTGACACGTGTTGGTTAACTATTCGCGTGTAAACGAGCTACTTGTAAAGGATAATGGTGTGTGACGACCGCGACAAGTTCAACTCAACCACACAAACAGCAAACCTCAAATCTATTCGACCTTTGGGCTGCCACCCACGCATGTACAATTCAGCGCAGATGTGCCAACACGGCTAGAGGATAATTAGGTCATATCATAGATATACATTGTGCAGTATCTAGTATGATAACGGTTTGGGTATACGGCAGTACCAAATTACCATATAAAATAGGTATCCTGACCCTGTTTGAACAGGTATTTTAGAGTGTATTAAAAATTTTATAGGAGGAAGGACCAGGTAACCTTAGAGATGTGGAGGAACCAGGAAGCTGGAGCCTCCCCATGATCATCCGGAATTGGGACCGGTTCCTTGGGTTACAACATACGGGCATGGCCCCCATCTTTACTACCATAGACGTTAATAAAAAACTGAACAATTAGATTAGAATTTAGAATTAAAAAATGTTAAAAAGTGGTCTAACCTAATTGTCATTTCCAAATTGCCATTTCAAGAAGCACTGGGGCATAAATCTTTAAATGACAATTTGTAGAAATCCAGACGAACGATAAGCCGTTAACTAGTTGTTGGTAAAGATGCTCTATGCTCAGCCTTGCACTTGCTACACGACGTAGAGATTCCCAGGAGGCAGATAGCAGACGGATGCCAACTGGACCCTACATCCTCTATTTCGGAACAAACCTTCCTTGGCTTTCAGTTCGTCTTCTTTATAAAAGGTAACATCCCCCAAGAAGTTCATCATTGTTAAGTGTCTTTCCATGAAGTGACGATGCACAGTTTTCTTAAGGTAGGCTCTTAGTACTGGATTGTTTATATTTTTAGTGTATTTTTAGAAAGTAGGATGTAGGTACCTAATTAATTTTTTTTCTTCCTTCGTAAGTACTCGTAGTATTCAAAATAAGTAATGTGAACACAAAAACTTATATGGGTCCTCCACAAAATTAAAAAAAATATATTTTTCATTGATTTCATTTCAAAACATTCCAAGTGTAAGAAACTGAAAATTAAAAATCCGCAATAAAAATTTAAGTTGCAGGTAAAACTGGCATTTAACAAGACTCCGGAGTTAAATCATAAATAAAATTTTAAAAAACAATTAGGTTGGAAAAACAGGAAAAAACTTCCAGAAAGGAATCGAGCCGCTATATGAATTTAAATCACAGACTTCTTTTACCTCTGGAATCAGACGTAGATCGATTACGAATTCATCGCTCGTATTTCCGATAGGTCGTAAATTGGTTTACAATGATTTTCCCAGAAGTTGGCTTACCCACGGTTATGTGAAAGATCTGGCACTGTAGACATAGGTCAGCATAGTCCAACTAACAATTCGTGTCATATAACAAGCGGAGAACTTTCTCCTGAAATTTGTTTATACCTAAGTTCAATAAATTAATTTCTACCGGAAGGCCCACGATTTCTGAGCCCAAAAGGTAAAAAACGAGGAAAATTTCATACGATTTTTAATTGTTTGCAAGAAAAAATAAGATCACTTGAAAATTTTTTCAAACAATTTTCCGTTCAAACTTTCAACAAATTTTCAAGCAAAAATCAAGAAGCTAATTACCACATTCTTTGAAGAGAATTGGACTCCACAGTTTGGTTTTTCGAATTCCATTTCATGAGAAGGAGTAAATTTGAAATATTGTTTATGCTAATAAATACAAAAAATTTATTCTATTTGCAGAAAATTCTACTCATTATTGGGCTGCTAGAATTGGCGATAAATGTGTCGGGAGGATACATTCATCACCATCAGAGCTACGATCAAGATGAGCACCACCACGTAAGACGAATTTTCTAAAATAAAATCTGCAACTAAATTTTATTATATTATTATTACCTATTCCTATTATCATGCTTCTATCTTTGCTCGCTTTCTATTTTTTTGTTTACTTTTGCATTGGTCATGTTTCTCCTGTAAAAAGCCATTGGTGAGCAGGATAAAATAAAATAAAAATATCATGTCACTCGTATTTTTTTCTTTTTTTGTAGGAACCAGCGCACTACGACTTTGAATATAAAGTCCACGACCCGCACACCGGTGACGAAAAAATGCACCACGAAACCAACATAGGTGGCGTTGTCAAAGGATTCTACATGCTGAGAGAAGCAGACGGCACGATAAGAGAAGTTCACTATACAGCTGATAAGATCCACGGGTTCCAGGCGGAAGTCAAGAAAATCGGACATCCGATCCACCCGTCGCCATCGTACCACAAGAAACGGCACATCTACTGAGAGAAATCGAATTTCGAACCACCAGCAGATCTTGTGAAATCAGCCAAAAATTTGAAAAATGAGGCTTCAAACTTGTACATATTTTTTTAAATATACCGTATAAATAGTAAAATAAAAAATATTCTTACATTTTCTTATTTATTAGGTATTTTACTGTATTATACTTACCCAACGACTCATTACACTCAAAATGAAAAATGCATGAGAAAGTACTCCATTTTACTATCCCCCTATCATCTTCACGTTTCGATAAAAAATTCATCAACGATTCGACGCGCCGAAATAAATGGTAAAATATCAGGTTTCCACGAACAACTTTCCTTAGGGTGAAATTTTTCATTTTCCACTTCCCACCGTCATTTCAAAACCGAATTGAAATCCGATTTTAGAAAAATTGCCAATAATACGTACACGATGCGGGTATGAGACGTTGTTCTTTATACCAAAATATAAAATATTCAATGTCAAAATTTCAGAATTTTAAATTTGAAAATTTCAAAGCACTGCCTTGATGTCTTTGCGTATAATATACCTACTTTGTGTATAATATGTGTATTATAACAAATGTGAATACAATGCCTTTTTCATATTTGGAAAATGTTGATTACTTTCCGAGAAAAGTCAATAAAACTTTTGTTCTCCCTTTTCTGAGAAACCCACCATCCCCTGCAGCACTTCTACAATATTCTTTTTGTTCACCAATTATTTTACTTTTAAAAAACAAACAGACTGCGAGGTGCGAGGTTACTATAATTTTCATGACCCACGTAGCCGTAAAAGTAGGTTGCAACCTTTCTTTCGATCGTCGGTACATCGTAATAGAACTATCGATCCAGATAGTGCGAATTATGAGGACAAAAACGGATCCAGATGCGGCAGAAAGATAGAATAGAGTAGCAAGAAAGAGAATCATTCGTACTGTGAGATGGTAATCTGTATAGTAATCCAGTAGGTAGAATGCTCAATTCAAATTATCAAGATGGAGAACGAGGATGCTGCAAGCTATGGAGTCTTTCAGAATATCGAGCACACTGTCAATCAGTATTGCCAACTCGTCGCCTTGCTTTCCCTCTGTCGAGCACCGAAAAAACCTCTGAATTCGACTGAAAACTTGTGAAGTTCCGAAAAGTTGTGTTCTTAACTCCAACATTATAAATACGATTATAAAATTATCAAACTCAACTTCGAGATCAAAGTCAACTTAGAGATCAAACTCAACTTCGAGATCAAAGTCAACTTCGAGATCAAACTCAACTTCGAGATCAAACTCAACTTCGAGATCAAAGTAAACTTCGAGATCAAACTCAACTTCGAGTTCAAAGTCAACTTCAAGATCAAACTCAACTTCGAGATCAAAGTCAATTTCGAGATCAAAGTCAACTTCGAGATCAAAGTCAACTTCGAGATCAAAGTCAACTTCGAGATCAAAGTCAACTTCGAGATCAGTCAACTTCGAGATCAAAGTCAACTTCGAGATCAGTCAACTTCGAGATCAAATTCAACTTCGAGATCAAAGTCAACTTTGAGTTCAAACTAAACTTCGAGATCAAACTCAACTTCGAGTTCAAAGTCAACTTCAAGATCAAACTCAACTTCGAGATCAAAGTCAATTTCGAGATCAAAGTCAACTTCGAGATCAAAGTCAACTTTGAGTTCAAACTCAACTTCGAGATCAAAGTACTTCGAGATCAGTCAACTTCGAGATCAAATTCAACTTCGAGATCAAAGTCAACTTTGAGTTCAAACTAAACTTCGAGATCAAAGTCAACTTCGAGATCGATTGAGGTAGACTGCTCAATTCAAATTATCAAGATGGAGAACCCAGGATGCTGCAAGCTATGGAGTCTTTCAGAATATCGAGCACACTGTCAATCAGTGTTGACAACTCGTCGCCTAGCACCGAAAAAACCTCTGAATTTGACTAAAAACCTCTGACTTCCAGAGATCAAACTCAACTTCGAGATCAAAGTCAACCTTGAGATCAAACTCAACTTCGAGATCAAAGTCGACTTCTAGATCAAAGTCAACTTCGAGATCAAAGTCAACTACGATATCGAACTCAACTTCGAGATCAAAGTCAACTTCGAGATCAAATTCAACTTTGAGATCAAACTCAACTTCGAGATCAGAGTCAACTTCGAGATCAAAGTCAACTTCGATATCGAACTCAACTTCGAGATCAAAGTCAACTTCGAGATCAAATTCAACTTTGAGATCAAACTCAACTTCGAGATCAGAGTCAACTTCGAGATCAAAGTCAACTTCGATATCGAACTCAACTTCGAGATCAAAGTCAACTTCGAGATCAAATTCAACTTTGAGATCAAACTCAACTTCGAGATCAGAGTCAACTTCGCGATCAAAGTCAACTTTGAGATTAAACTCAACTTCGAGATCAAACTCAACTTCGAGATCAAAGTCAACTTCGAGATCAAAGTCAACTTCGAGATCAAAGTCAACTTCGATATCGAACTCAACTTCGAGATCAAAGTCAACTTCGAGATCAAATTCAACTTTGAGATCAAACTCAACTTCGAGATCAGAGTCAACTTCGAGATCAAAGTCAACTTCGAGATCAAAGTCAACTTTGATATCAAAGTCAACTTCGAGATCGAACTCAACTTCGAGATCAAATTCAACTTCGAGATCAAAGTCAACTTCGAGATCGAACTCAACTTCGAGATCAAAGTCAACTTCGACATCAAAGTCAACTTTGAGATCAAACTCAACTTCGAGATCAAACTCAACTTCGAGATCAAAGTCAACTTCGAGATCAACGTCAACTTCGAGATCAAACTCAACTTCGAGATCAAAGTCAACTTCGAGATCAAAGTCAATTTCGAGTTCAAACTCAACTTCGAGTTCAAACTCAACTTCGAGATCAAACTCAACTTCGAGATCAAAGTCAACTTCGAGATCAAAGTCAATTTCGAGTTCAAACTCAACTTCGAGATCAAAGTCAACTTCGAGATCAAAGTCAATTTCGAGTTCAAACTCAACTTCGAGATCAAAGTCAACTTCGAGATCAAAGTCAACTTCGAGATCAAACTCAACTTCGAGATCAAACTAAACTTCGAGATCAAAGTCAACTTCGAGATCAAAGTCAATTTCGAGTTCAAACTCAACTTCGAGATCAAAGTCAACTTCGAGATCAAAGTCAATTTTGAGTTCAAACTCAACTTCGAGATCAAAGTCAACTTCGAGATCAAAGTCAATTTCGAGTTCAAACTCAACTTCGAGAACAAAGTCAACTTCGAGATCAAAGTCAACTTCAAGATCAACGTCAACTTCGAGATCAAACTCAACTTCGAGATCAAAGTCAACTTCGAGATCAAAGTCAACTTCGAGATCAAAGTCAACTTCGAGATCAAAGTCAACTTCGAGATCAACGTCAACTTCGAGATCAAAGTCAACTTCGAGATCAACGTCAACTTCGAGATCAAACCCAACTTCGAGATCAAAGTCAACTTCGAGATCAGTCAACTTCGAGATCAAATTCAACTTCGAGATCAAAGTCAACTTTGAGTTCAAACTCAACTTCGAGATCAAACTAAACTTCGAGATCAAAGTCAACTTCGAGATCAGTCAACTTCGAGATCAAATTCAACTTCGAGATCAAAGTCAACTTTGAGTTCAAACTAAACTTCGAGATCAAAGTCAACTTCGAGATCAAAGTCAATTTCGAGTTCAAACTCAACTTCGAGATCAAACTCAACTTCGAGATCAATTAGAGAATTTGTTTCACATTAGACTACTGTACAGCAGATCGGCTTCGTCTAGGTGGTATCTTCGAATACATTCAGTACCATTATCATTCTTTTTTTGCCGAGCAAGCTGGTAATTGTATATTTTTACCGACTAGCTTTTTCAACGATAACTTTTAGTCTGAATGTTTCTTGCGGAGTGAACAACTTGAAATACAGAAAACCCAAGCGAAACGAGAGGATAATGTGGAAACCAGGAAATGAATCTTCAGAAGAGAGTCTATTGTTTCATCATGAATACAATTAAAAGGGCTTTGTACCTCTGCATACAATGAAAGTCGCCTATAGTCTCTGGTCGAGATCCGAATGACCTGACTTCGCCGTCTTCGCGGAAACGGATGGGAAGTGAAGTGAGTAATACTTTGTTTGTTCGAACAGGTCATGGACCACATACGCGCATTGCGTGTTCAATTGCCCGTTAATCTCAGTGTAGAGTGGAGTAGTAGTATTAAAATAAGGAATTGGAAACTTGGAAACGAAGCAATCTGTGGGAAACAATCAAAAGAAGTTTTTTGAGCAAAAATAGCATAAATTTTCATTTCAAAATAGCCAATTTTGAAGCGTACATTTTTCACTCTTTCATTTCTACAGAAATTCCGAGAAGATACGATGTTTTCGCTCATGCAAAAAAAGTTCGTTTCACCAAGAGAGATTCAACCACTAACAAACAGTTGTAAAGAATACATCTTTCAAAAATATAAAGGACTGCTTTTTTCAGAGGATATCTTCATTGTACAGAAGATTAGTATATTTTTAGATACTAGTTCAAACAATTAAGTGTTAAACATAATATTCTTTCAGAGCAGCTTTCTGGCACCTCGCATTCTAGACGACAAGATTTTGGCATATTCACTCCCAAAGACTCTGAACCAGATTCCGGCATGAATTCTTCCTTTTTCCCATCCTTGGAGTTGATGGAGTCAATTTTTTCGAGGTTCAAGAATAATAGGACGTAATTGTTAATGGAAAAGAAAGAAATTAGGGCGAACCGTACACATACATTATATTTACGAGTCTAGTTTAGTTAAATTCTCGGACCGACCAGGCGAGGGCGATTAGCGCGATATCTTCTCAGGCCGTCGCATGCGCGTACGTGACTGGAGGTTTGTAAATCCAGCAGGGCCCAACTCTCCAATGGCCTCTCCCTCTTCCTCATTGCTTAATTCTGGCGATCCTAAGTCGCAACTAAACTAGAGCGGTTTCACTCAGGCTCTTGCACTTTCCGAAATTGGAAGGTAAATCAAGGAATGCGTAGGCGACAGGCAGTATAACAAAAGATCGGGGATTCGCTCGCGGGGTTTTGAAAATTGCAACATGTTGTCACAAAGTGATGGGGTACCTATATGAGTTGCGAGATATCATTGATGCGAACCACAGTTCCTCTGCACACCGATATTCAAGAACGTTCGAAAGCATTCAAGAACGTTCGAAAGCATTCAAGAACAGACAAGAACATTGAAGAGCGTTCAAGAGCATTCAAGAACAAGCAACTAAATTCAAAAGCATCCATGAACGACCAATAACTTTCAAAAACGTTCAAGAGTATTAAAACACAAACATGAAAATTCAAGAATAATGAAGAGCATTCAAGAAAAAACAGGAGCATTAAAGAACAATAGACAAGGTTCAGGAACGTTTAATAGCAATCCAGAAAGACTAAAACATTGAAGAAAAATCAAGAGCAACAAGCAACAAAATTGAAAAGCATCCATGAACGATCAAGTACCTTTGAAAATGTTCAAGAGCATTCTCTACGACAACAAAATTCAAGAAAAATCAAGAGCATTTAAGGAGGGACAAGAACATTTAAGAGCAATCGACAAGATTCAAGAACGTTCAAGAGCGTTCCAGAAAAGACAAGAACATTGAAGAACGTTCGAGAGCGTTCAAGAACACGCAACAAGAGCATTCCTGAACTAGAAGCATGAGAAGCAAGAACACGTAGGTATTGATCAAGAGCATTCCTGAACAATGCTCGGTTGGTGTGTGCACCTTTGTTCTTCCATAAAGTAGAAACACGCTTATTAGCCTCTGGGTGTATCATCCAAACATTTTTAATGGAAGCGATTAATTTTTTCAATTGAGGGATGTAGTTTTTCATTTTTTTATTTCATGAAATTATTTTTGAACGTTTTTCTTTCAAAATTGTATTAATTAGGCGATTCGGAGAATATTTTATGCCCGACCAAAAGATCGGCCAGAAAGCGATCATGCTTGAAATGGAAGGCTACCTCGGCTGACCGATTCTTTTGACGACGGGTCAGAACGAGTCGATCACGAGGTGCTAACAGCCGTGACAATAGTACAGTCACTCGCCTAGTTGACCGTCTGATGAAGTGTTGAGAAGCCATTTGGCACTTTATGGACTTCACCCTGAACTGCTTATACCACCCCAATAACAAGGGTGAGAGGACAATCACCAGTATACTTGAGAGGAGGTCGTATCGGAAATTGCGATTTTATTCACTCTCGGCGTTGGGTATCGCTTCGTCCATAAAAGAGGTGTAAAAATCGTAATATTTAGTATGCAAAGACAGTAAGGCTTTAGGATTGCGAGTTTTGAAAAAATAATTTTTTTCGCAATTATTGCGATTAGGTTTAACGTGAGGATGGTCAGCGAAAAACTGTTAGGTAGGGGGTTTTTACTTCATTGCTTCATACACTCTTGTAAATGTTTTCAAAGATCCATTTGAACCGGGTACATCTGCTGCTCTAAACCTCAGAAGCTGAAGGTACATCTGGAAATTTAGTCATGAAAGGAACGTCGTTCGGAATGCCGACACGTGAAGACACACATTTTTCCTCATGGTGTACAAGAACTGACGGTATTCAGTCCAGAATGTTAGCTTGTCCGTAAGACATTTACGCGCTTAACCTACTATTTTCCAACCTCAATTTCACGAATTTATTATTTATCGGCGGGAGAAACGAGCAGATTGAAGCGTTTGAGGTCTTGAAAGGGCTTGCAGAAGACGTGGGTGTTTTTTTGTAAAAAAAATTGTAGTATACTATTTCTAGATGACAAATTAAGATGCGGCTGAGGGGAAGCCATATTAATTGGACCGTGAAAAAATTTGGTTACCTACTAGATCAGTGGCGGCTCCTGGCAGGAGCAGAGGAGCATGTGCACCCCCTGGCCAAAATGAGAAAGAAAAAAACAGTGACCTACCTTAATAATAACATTATTACTGCCACACAACTCTTCCCTATTAATCCTCTCTGAAAAACAACAACAACGTCATTGGCAAAGCCTCAGGATCACTGACGGATAGGACTAGCGCTATACTGGATGGCGGCTCGTGCACGAACTAGTAATACACCAGATTGGTCTTAGTTGTACTGTGTTTACTTGAAGTGTGTGAGTAAGCCAGCCAATGTCTCACCGTACCGTCCAGGTGCAAATTTTCTGTCTGCTCCGCCGGTCGAATGCGATCGAATCTGCGGTCGAATGCGGTCTAATCGAGGTAATCTTATCTTATCAGTTCGAAAACTGATATGATTTAGTAAAAATCGCGGTGTTTTCTTCTGTGGTTCAATAAAAATGAGTGATGTGAAGGTAGTTGTTGAATTTTTACAAGTTTACTTTGGAGGAGAAAATAGCACTCAGAACCCGGCCGCTACTCACCTGCACTGGAAGGACTTTTACTGGTAAAAGCTAAAATTTAAGCTTTAAGCTTTTAAAGGTAAAAGCTAAAAATCGCTCCACGACTCGGAAATGCAACCGACAATACTTGGGTAATTCAATTTCAACTTTCACAAAATAGGGTTTCTGAAAATTGATAGATGGTAATCATCTTAAAATTCCTCTGTTATCACTAGTGAACGTTTTTTGGTGTTCATTTTATAATAATGAGACGTGAAAGTGTGCAAAACTTTCCTATTAACTTTTCCTATTAATTTGCATTTACTTAGTTGAAATTGATATTTGGCTGAGACCAACTGACTGTTTATGATAACATATTCCCTTCGCGATTGTTCCATAATATAATATATTATTATCTATATTATAGATCTAGATAATATTATTATCTTATGGCCTAAGTGCACCCCCTGGGTTTAAGGGCAGGAGCCGCCACTGTACTAGATATAAATTTTTCATATTATGGGATACATTTTTCCCAAACTCCAAGGCTGAACATTATTGGATCATGTTGAGAAATCATTGTAGAATCGAAATTAATCTCAATCAACTGGTCAATTTTAGATTGGAACGCACGTCGTTCAATATCGATCACGTTACTCAACCTCGGGCGAGTAATGGTTCGATTTTATTACTATAACGCCGAATGAACACTTATTTTTCAACTGATCAGGTTCCCAACAGTCGAGTGCATTCAATGTCGTACCTATGCCTGCCGAAGGAATTGGAGTTCTGAACTTCCAATTACTAAATCCGGGAGTGGTCTACTTACGGGTTCCATTCTCCTGCAACTTCACGGTTCAATAAGAGCATCCGAATGAGCTGAGTATAATTATTAGGTAATCTTACCTCATCGGATCGAGTAATGTTGAAATATGTATGAAAAGCCGCCCAGGAGTTAGGCGAACTATGGTAAATTGATGAGTCCTATTGATCCAGAAATGTGGTAATTGGAAGGGAGGCTCATAGAAGACCATTGTTGTAAAATCAATAAATATTGATCGGCGAAAGAGACAGTTTCTCTGAAGACCCTAACCCTGATATTTGACTTCAAAAATTAAATATGGGTAGCCAAAAAACGTAAAATACCTCAATCAATACTCTCCCCATTCCCGAGACCGCATTTGCAAGGGGTCTATCCGAAATTCAATGGGCCGATTTGTAACAATACCGCCAGCCGATAATAATGGGAAACGTTCAGGTAATAATTAAAATCTTTTCCCATGATCATCGTGGAAGCTGGCGTAAAGTACTGACGAAAGGTCCATTGTATGAATTATGGTCGATTGGGATCCCATGTCAAAATAATAATGAGAAAACTATTAAACATAAGTATCGATAATAAATTTTTATATAAATCTATAAACAAAAAATAATCTAATAACAGCCAACGAATATTTCCAGATAATTCAGAGGCCAAAAGTTAGCTAGTGAATTTCTCTTGGAATCTTTACTCGTAAAAGCTCGAGCGCTTTCGCCGCCAACGGCCTCTCCAGGACCTGCAATACAGCGTCTCCTAATCTTTCTTTTGCTTCTTTTGCTCTTAGTCAATCTTTTGCTTGGCTAGTTCCATTTCTCAAACGGGCAGTGTTTCCCTGGAATACGTTCTTTTCTCTGTCGTACTACCTAATTAATTTGTTACCATGTGGAAAACTTGATCCGATCTTGCAAACGATAAGATCTTGGCAGGTCGAGCTCAGAAAGCCTACATTACGTTTCGCAAGCGGCAACAAGCGGGGGATCCTTAGGCCGAGGTGGAGAGCCGTTTGATGAGTTCCCCCATACGAGATTTGAAGAAAATTGTTGGATCGAAATTAACGAATTTGGATCGACGAGACAAAAGCGCAAGATTGGTAAATTTCATGCCAACATTGCGCATTCTGTAGAAAAAAAAACTAATTTTTTCGGTGTTTTGCCGATTTGGGTTAAAACTTTAAACAGGCGCCAAAAAATTAAAAAAAAAAAAAAACGTCGAGTTTGGTTGCATTCGACACAAAAAATGGCTTACGAACAAATTTTGTTGGTTCGGCTAAGTATGGTAGGTAAAACACAAAATCGTTCAAATCTTATGAATAACCACATTTTTCGGCATAACACACGAAGGAAAATTTCCAGACCCATCGACCTATAAATGGCCTCGTTCAGCAATAAATTTCCAGCGAGAAAAATATTTTGGTTAGCAAAACCGCAGGGCATAGGGACAAAACGGAACTTTATTATCATTAAGCACCCTCAAAAACCCCCAGAAACGCTATCAAACCCCTTCAAACATTTTTTTTAGTAGTGTAATTTAGGCATTTTATTTTGGAGACCAGAGAGTTAAGGTTAACTAAGTTCTTAGTTCCAAGTTTCGACAAAGCCATACATACATAAACTGATCTACATACTCTCCAATGCCTAGAACCGGTAACATCGAATAGGTACAGGCTGGTAAAAACCGAATCGCCTCCAATTTCGACAGGCTGAGATTACTTCTGGTTTATACCCGGCATTTAACAAATACCTTTCGTCCAGCTCGGAACAGAGAATGGCCAGTAAAACGTTGATAATGAAATACAAAAGCACCTGACACGAAAGGTTTCTCAGATAATTTCAAGGGTTTTTCAAAAACGGTGCGGCAGCCAATTCGAAGGAGATTGGTCGGTTTAGAGGTTCAGATTGAGCATTTCTATCCGCGGAAGGAAAACCTTGGAAATTCCGGAATGATCGGCTATTTATGCGTCACAGCTTGCTAACCACAGCTAACAGTATAGTTACTATACTGGCGATGTCGTATAACTTGCCCTAGGGGCAAAATACCTTCTCTAGTACAAGTATGGTTAAGTACCTGAATGTTTATTTTAAACAAGTTAATTCATTATTGGTGCACTTTGCGGTTAAAAACAGCTTTTATTAGCACAAAAAGACATTTTTATGGCATTTGAAGTGCCTAGGTTATATATTTTCATCAGGTACGTATTTTTCGAAGCAAGGGGAAAGGAGGACAAACCGTTGCATACAGCAAACAGTAAAAAGTGGTCAATTTTTACTTCCATATTTACAGAGTAAATGGAAGTATTGGAATCGTCCTAAAATCGAGAATCGGAACGGAGCTTCAGAAAAAACTTTTTCTTATACACATTTACTCAGAATCACTTCCTGAACAAGTGTCCGTGTGTCCGTCTGTCCGTGTGTCCGTTCGTCCGTCTGTGGTCATTTACAAAAATGGCCATAACTCCCTCATTTCTCAACCTTTTTTCAAATTTCTTGAACTGAAATGTTTGTCTCGGCAAGACCTAACACCCTGTTTAATCGGAATTTGGATAACGCACAGTACTTCCGATATATTTGCATTTTTAGTGTTTTCTATTTTATTTTTTTTCCGGCCACAAAAATGAACCGATTTGAGCGATCTTGGTCTTAAAATCTTTTTTTTACCTTGCAGAATATGTGGAGTTTTTTATATTCCAATAATGTATTGTATTTTTATTTTGGGCAAATTTTAACATTTTAATAGTGAATTCTTTGAGATTTTTGACCTAAACACTTTCAAAAGCAGTCAAAATATGATCAAATTGTGGCACAATTTTACGTTTCAAAATATGGAAGTATTGTGTGTTATCTACGCACCACTGGTTTAAACCTGATAACGCGCCTGTAGTAAACGTTCATTGAGATACCCGACTTAGCTTGCAAGGTGCAAGCCAATAGCTCACCTGAGAATGTCAATAGATTTTGGGAGAAAACGTTATCAATCAAACATTGAACAGAGGGTCATACACTCAAGTTTATGGTGGGCTGCACTTGGAAAAATAATTGTTTTTATTGAGGGGCGAAGCAGCATCAAGGTCTTGTTAGTAAAAGGCGCTCAGCAGCCCCACTAGGTTAGGCCCCACAAACCCCCGACCCCCTTCGGTATAAAAGCGAGGGTCAACCCCCGACTTGGTACCAAAACATTCGCACAAGTCCAAGCAGCTCAAGCCACCCCGTACCCCATACAAAATGCTCAAGGTATGCGCTTGAATTTTACGGAAGAATAGAATTTAGAATATTTTATTTCGAATAAAAAATAAAAATATTACAAAAATAGGTACTTATTTATATTAGGCGTAAAACATGAAATTATTAATCATAGATGGAGTCCTGCGTTAGGTACCGAAAAAATAAGTCCAAATACAATACTATTATAATAATTATCATTTCAGCTCATCGCAGTCCTCTCCCTCGCTACCGTCGCCCTCGCCCAGTACGGTGGTCACGGAGGTTACGCCCTTGGAGGAGGATATGGTCATCATGAGGACCACTACGTAAGTTTTTGAGTTATTAATTTTCGTCCGATTTCCGAAATCTCAAAAAAAATCAAAAAATCAAATCCGAGAAAAATACGGAAAAAATTCAATATTTTTTAGCATAAAATAATGCAATTGTAGTTCCTACTTGAAAGCACAGGGTAGGGTATTTCAATGCAATTTTGCTTGATAAAATCAATCTTCTCGAAATGAAATAAAAACTCTCCAGGTACAGGTGAACTTTTTTTAGTACTTTTGCGTCATCATTTTATTCCGAGGATTAGAGATAGCTAGCCGGTGAAATAACAAATAAGGCGCCTTCGCCGACCACGGCCTCTTCAAGTGTTCAATGGGGACCCCACTAGGATCCATCAGTGGTTATTTACAAAAATTGCCATAGCTCCCTCAATTCTTAACCTTTTTTTCAAATTTCTTGAACTGGAATGTTCTTCTTGGCATGACCTATCAACCTGTTTAATCAGAATTTGAATGTACCTACTTCCGATATATTAGCACTTTTAGCGTTATCCATTTCATTTTACTCTGGCCACAAAAATGAACCGATTTGACCGATCTTGGTCTTAATCTTTGTTTTACCTTGGAGAATACGAGGATGTGTTTTTCCGGTAACTGGGCGTATTTCGATTATAGGCGATTTATCATTTGCGTCGGTAGTGAGTCATTTTTTATTCAAACAGTCTCCAAAGTACTTAGTCAAAATATAGTCAAATCGTGTCAAAAATTAGTGTACCAAAATATGAATAATATACCTACGCGCTACTGTTTTTTTTTTTTTTGTCCTTTTAATAATAAATTACACGAATTGTGACCTACAACATAAATACGGTTGTTACGGTTAACTGGTGAACTGGGATCGACTTTTGAGAGAAAATCGCTATAGTGGAAATTATCGTCAATATAACCTGTTTAAAACATTATCACTTTTTTGATTTTACATTTTTTTCATACTTGGACATTTCGTGCTCGATTAATGATTTTCGCATGATTTTTTAGGCACCCCCACACTACGCTTTCGAATACAGCGTCCACGACCCCCACACCGGTGACGTGAAGAGCCAACACGAGACGAGGGAAGGTGACGTCGTCAAGGGTTACTACACCCTTAAGGAGGCCGACGGCACCACCCGGGAAGTTCACTACACGGCCGACCACCACAACGGATTCAACGCCGAAGTCAAGAGGGTCGGACACGCTTATCACGCCCCCGCCCCAGCCCACCACGGATACTACTGATTGATAAGACGACCATCAACTCATCAACAACCTCATCTCATCATCGCTCATGTCATAGCAATGGTCCCATTTTTATAAAATGTGATATCGCAAGTCCTTTCCTATTTTTTTATACGAATCGAAACTTTTGTAAATAAATTATTTGTGCAAGCATTTCATAGTTTCACGTTCATTTTAATCACCAACCCAAAATATGGAATTTCAGGCAATGGTTGATGATCCAGATGCAAGTTTAGAGATGCTGGTTGGAGCGAAAAAAAATTTCAGAAATTCTGTGAGTTTTAGGAAGATGTAGGGCCGAAATTGAGCGTGGAAATCCAATGGTCATCACAGGACAAACAGAAAATAATCGGAAAATAACGGTAGCCCATAATAAGGCGTATGATCAAGGGTCTATGCCATTCCCCACGTTTGTGACTACTTATTTTACTTTTCATCATGTACTCATGCAAAATTATTCAGTCGTTGATTCAACTTCATGTATCGCAAATTTGTTGAATCAGACGTGTTCTTTTGTTGAAACATATTTCCTGTCTAGCTCAACTTTTGTGAAGCTTAATTCATGCTGATTGACGTGTGAAGTGACCATTAGACGCAGAGGATTCGTGCAGAAAAATCACTAATATAACAAAAAATTTATTTATGAAGGAAAATTTTTATTTTTATTAAAAAATTGTTAGGTATTTTTTGGACGATAAGCATCCTTCTACATAATAGAAGTTCTACTTACTTGGTAAATAATGTTAGACGTCAGAAAATCAAGTTCATGGGGATTTGCATTATGACGACCATTGGGTACTCATTTTTATCCCTTCTTTTCCCCTTCCCTGGTTCATGTTTTTCATAATTTAATTAAAATGCCGTTTTAGGCGAAAGCGCTCGATGAAATAAAGACAAAAACGGGACGTCGTCGTGTACTATGTTCAACCCTATTTTCGAAGTGAAAAAAACAACATAACGGGAGTATAATATCTCGGAATACGGGAGTAGAATAACTAATTTTTAAACCCTTAAAAAGAATAAGTTTTTTTTTTTTAAGGAATAGTGGTTCTGGTGATATTTAAATCATATCGATACAATTTATTTCATTATGATTATGACCTATTATATATATAATGAAAATAATTAATACAAAAAATATAATAAATTCATTTATTTAAATTAATATTTTTTCCATAAAAATAAATAATTTTGAAAAAATTAAAATTTATAATTTATATTAATTGCTAATCAACATGGCTGTTATAATAATTTAATTACTAAACTAATTTCATTATATAATTGAATTTGGTTGACTAATTTATAATTGGCACCATTGAGTATAGATGATCATAAAAGCTCGGGCCCATGACCGAGCAATCTCAATGAAAACTGAGGAAAGGACGTGATATTTTCCGTTTTCGGGAGTTTATTATTTTGCGAAACACATTTTTTGGATTGTGCACTTGAACAATTTGGTAGGTATTTAATACCAAAAATGCGCGCTCAGCATTAAATGCTAAATTATGATAAATTTTATGATACATTTTATCAGATAACCGGCATGAAGCGGGATCCTGCATTGCGGTATACATGCAATCCCGCATGACATAACTGATGTGCCGGTATGGTAGAAGCATCGCCGGGAGCGTCAAAATCAAACAGCCAGTCAAAAAGTTCGTTGTCACCGAAGGAGGAGTGCAACATGGCAAAACAACATTTTGAAGGAGGGGAAATTTTTTTACTGATTTGAAAATAGATATCACCCTACAAAAATTATCGCCCTCTTAATACGATTCTCGTATACCATTTTGAACAATTGTTCGAAACGCCACATATTCATATCGACGGTGTAGAATCAATACTGCCCAATTCGTTTGCCATGCAATCTATGGACGCGTGATTTGCCACCAATCCAAGTTTTGAGAAGTAGGCAACCCAGACGCTCCCAAAAGACACGATGCTTTGAATTGGGCAGCATTGCAGTTTCATCGTCGATATATTAAATAAGTAGGATAAAATGTGTTTCAAGATCTCCTGTTCTTTTTGGCCGGTTATTTAATATAAATATCCGTACATCTGTACCGTTTTCTCACACTAATACCAAGTGAAACAGGTGCCTCCCCATTAACTCAATTTCCAAAAAATTTCCTCCATCTCATGCCTGTGTCTGACGTCAACTCGAAATGAATAAGCTCGGCCATAAATTCAAAATTTGTGGGGGCAAACTAGTCGAAACGTCCGACCGATTACAAACAGCATTTGGGAGATGCTTCCGTGAAAAACAGCCGTAAATGTTTACTCGACTCGAACGGATTCTAGACATAAATCTAGGCGAAATTAGTTCCACACCGCAAACTGGCCGCCTGTTATCTGATTTAATGTAGTTGAGCGTATTAACGAATGAATGACTCGCCCTTTTATTTATTGAACGAACAGCCCACGGGTAAAAAGTCGGATTAATATTGAGTAGAACTCGTTTTTGCACCAATATTTATTTATTAGAGAATTTATTTATTGGAGAGCCTGATATTGATTTTTTAGCAAAAAAAGGTGGGAGCATAGATGGCAAATAGTTGTACAGGGTAATTTTAAACCAAATCAATTATTAATTAGGAATATTATTATTTATATTAAAACTATTTATTAATTATTCGGTTAATTAATTATTTATTATTATATTTATTATGTTATTTTAAAAAATGGTATTATTAATGGTATTATATACCATTAATTATTAATGGTATTATTATGCCAAATTATTTATGCCAAAAAAATATTTATTTTTATATATATTTTATATATTTTTTTATTATTGCTAGAAGAAAAAAATATCTGCGTATTCTGGAAGCCAACACTAACATTTTAAGCCCTGAATCACTCAAATCGGGCTGGCTCTGTTGCTAACAAAAAATAAAAGAGGAACCACCGAAAATGACAATATACTGGACGTACCGCAAGTAGTAAAAACTCCAGCTAAACAAACACAAACTGGTAAATCAGCTCTTGGTTTTCACGATTCTTTAAAAAAAATTGACGAGCGCTCAACAGATGGAAATATTGATAAGCAGTTTATTTCCCTTCGCAGTCACATCTCGAGAAAATCCCCGAAATAGCTCGGACCTCAGATCAACAATCTGCTGATCTATGGGAGGACAGCTGGGTTTCGAAACGGACCTCGACACCAGCCGAAAGATTGAAATACGAAATCGTTTTTCCTTTGAGGAGGAATGACATCATCGTCAACAAATCAACAAGTTAGTTGATCTCGTGTTTAAATAACCGGTCACATCAAAGGAAATGTTTGGACGAATTTGCCAACATCATTTGTAAAATCGTCAACAAACTGATTTGGTACGGATGAATGGTCTCGCCTATATGGGCAATAGTAAACGAAATATATTCGAGGATAGAAAAAAATTTGAAAATCGCTAAAATTTAAAAATTAGTTAGCTTTTCCCTTCCCCTTCACGGCACATCATCACCATCAACCAAAAATATGTACACTATTTTTTCTTCGCTAACAAACAATTTTCCAATTTTTGGCAATTTTTATGACGTTGTGGGTAAAGCGAACGTTTGTTAAAATCGGAGACCTTCCCGAACGACGTTCCTGCTATTTTGGCGTCATTCAAGTCACAAAAGCTCGTTTTGAGGTCTCTTACAAAGAAAACAACGTAAGCAAACTCGACCCAGATCTTCAAAGTACAAGAAGCTCTAAAACATTTTCAATGTGCCAAGAATTTTTCTTTGACGTCCTCCTAATGGGTGGGCAAAAGCTCTGTAAACAGATCGGATGTTAAGAAAACGTTTAAAACAAAGGCATGAAAAGGAATAGGTTGACGATAACAAGGGGTGCTAAAAGAGGGTTAATAATTCACAATATAAGTAAGCATGGGGTGGATTAAAGAAAATAATAAAATCAGCAACAACTCGGGTACAGATTGCAGAATGAATTGTTTAACACTAAGAAAACTTCGAAGGTGCTTCAATTTTTCTGAATTTTACCAATTCGGAAGCTGCCCAAAATATTTTGCTCGAAATTTTATTTTAAGGGTCAAATAAATGTTTTCTGAAAAGTCTTTTTCTAAAGAAGGCTTTCAAATTCGATTGATTTGGATATTAGGGAGGGAAAAATGTGCGGAAATATTCAAGGAATCCAAAGAGCCTCTATAAGTCAAAATCGGTCAAGTAGAGGACCCTTAAACTCGAAAAAAGGGAAACAGTGAATCTAGAGGCCAAAAAGCGATTTTTTCTAAATTAAAAAAACCTTATCCTACGGTAAATCAAGCAGGAAATTCGGTCAATAAAAATAAGATAGAATAAATAAAAAATAATATAGAAAATAAATAAAATAGATTTTTTTCAGTTTTTACGTTGAACTTTTTAAGAAACGCTCCTGTTGCTAATTCAATGTTCCTAGGGTTCAACTGATATTGAATGTCCCTCTTAATAATGAAAATAAAACACAAGTTGATTTAATGAATTATAACCAGCTTATTCGCCCTTACCTCGAACACTTGTGTGTGACGGCCAGTCCTCGCACGATCCGACCATTTTGCGATTATTAGAGCATTTCTGCGATAAATGCCTGTCGATTTTCATGCGGGAAATCTTGAATTTTCGAACTTCCGCCTCGTATGAAGGAAACACGCGAACACGCAAAAACACTGAGGTAGTTCAGAGGTATGACCGAAATAGGTACCTCAAAACGAGTCGCAGATACCATAAAAATTCACTAGAAGTTCGACGTGACTGGAAATATCACTGAAACGTAAGGCGGGAATCGGTGGGCGAAAACTCACGTGTAGAGGGAGTTACGGACTCGGGTAAGCAAAACAAAAATTGACTCCCACCCCCCCATTCACAGCCACCTACCGTCCCCCATATGGTAGGTGTGGGATAGGAGCCAAAAAGGCGGTGATTTCACGAATTCTCCACATAACCGGCATTGCGGATCATAATAAGAATTTATTATTAACACTATAATTGGACGGCTATTTATACCAAATCAAGGCGCCCGTCAGGTCAGTGGGATCGGCTATAAGTGGATAAAGAGAACCTTGACTTGAAGTTTTCAAATGTCAAAGTTTTACAATTCTCTGAAGAATCAAGACCGACATTGAATCCAAATCGACCCCAATTTCTTACTGCATTCATTCGATTCCTATTCAAAACGTACCAATTTTCGCGAAAGCAAGAAATTAGCAAGAAGGCCAATAGGGAAGTGCAAAAATTATGGCAAAATCAAAGCATAAGTCGTTGATGGCAGCCACCGCTGGCACATGTATAATATATATTACCTATATGGTCAAGCGAGTCAGCCACTGCTGCCATCAGCATCTTCCAGATGTGTAGCCTCTTGTTAACGCTGCGAATAGGTACCTTCCTCAAAACTACCTTCAATATGGGACCCATCTGGCAAGGGGGATTCATCAAGAGAAACCAACATCTCAACATAAAGGAAGGGACCTTCTCAATCGTTCTGAAGGTTGAAAAAATGGACTCCCGGCTCAAACCTTCCAAACGTAGTTGGGTGAGGACGGCCAACTCTAATGAATCAAGAAATGTTTAGCCGTACTATGATGAATGATATATCAGTATTGTTCTAAGACTGAACACATCGGTCGGAGGAAGGACAACGCAAGAATGAATTTATTTCCAGAATCAGATTTTCAAGGCAATTTGGTGGGCGTGCTCGACAAGATTGGAGACCAGAATGAAATTTTTGTTGTTTTTAGTAACACCTTGAAAATCTGATTCTGGAAATAAATTCGGGCCTATTTTGCTGCTAAAAAGGAATGAGGAACCTTCATGCCCTCGGCCCGGTCATAAGGTTTATGTCATGGAACAACTAGTTCTTCCACGCCAATACCGTTGGTCGTACGATGCTGAACATTGGCATGCTGCCTCAAAGAAGCCCCTCAGCATGACTGCCAAGACCAAAATTCTTCCTGGCCAGATGAGGAGACCATGGACTTATCAGTCTTATATATAAGATAACTTATATATTCGAGGACCCTCAACTTTCTTATATATATATAAGAAAGTTGAGGGTCCTCGAATGGGGGGGGGGGGGATTTGGTTGGCTTGTTCGTTGCCTGATGACGTGGAACTCTCTGACGGTGCGATAGTTTGCAGAGCCAGATTCGACGACTGATGACAGTGACAATGATATCGAAGGTGTAAGCCAGGAGGTCGTCGAAGTGAGGAATCGAGCAATCGAAGATTCAAGAATGACTTAGCAAGTCTTCCTAACCACCTCCGGTGCTTCTCACACACACTAAATCTTTGTGCTGGTCATGCGTAACAGTCTGTATCAAATCTGGGCTACAATACAGATCAGACATCCCGAG
This sequence comes from Nesidiocoris tenuis, assembly GCA_036186465.1. Taxonomy (NCBI): domain Eukaryota; kingdom Metazoa; phylum Arthropoda; class Insecta; order Hemiptera; family Miridae; genus Nesidiocoris; species Nesidiocoris tenuis. The sequence continues at coordinate 2,460,296 of AP028920.1, forward strand.
GAAGTCCAACCTATGCCAAATTAATGGAGTTCTACACAAATTTGGGACGGGTGCAATCACGTTTGCACAACGGCAGACGTGTGGTCTGGAAGAAAACCCTTTTTGTTGTGACGGCGCACTGGATAACTCGTCGTTTTAGAGGGGTTGAACATTTTTTCAGAACAGCCACTGCCACTTAGTCAAGTTGACTGCGAGTTGAGTACCCCGTTCAGATTAGTAGAAAGGAATATTTGGGTACAGTGCAGTTCTCTCCTGCATTTTGAAATTCGACCATGGTGCACAAGGTCCGGGAGAAGAAGTTTCTTAGGAGTCAACGGCCAGGGGCTAACTTGTGGTTTTGAGAGGCTCTATGGGGGGAAGATCAAGTAATTTATCCATAAATATTGCATTGGATCAACAAAATGGGAATATCCGTCTGTATGCAAAAGTGTACGAAAAATCGAACAGCTATGTTTTGGCTCTGGGAAGGGACATGAAAAATTTTTCACTTGAAACAAATTACACGGTAAAATACCAGTCCGGAAAAAATCAACCTCGTTCGTTGGCTTTCAGTTCAAAACATGACATTTGCTCGAGGGGGACGAAGCAGGAGAACCTCTACTTAACGATGAGTATTTATAGTATTTTTTGACCCCTGCGCCCTCGCAACACCAGTGGCCGTTCGTTAGAAAATCGCGTCGTAGTGAATTTCAGAAAACAATCGGAAAGGGGTAAAAAATAGTTCAAACAAGTCAAGCCGGTCATAAAGAACGATTTGTGAGGTGCGTACTGAGTGCCTTTTTTGTGATTTTTAGGTAACCATTTACTGTCCGATTGATGCTGGAAAGAAAACTCGCTGTGATTGGTTGAGGTGGCTTCGGCGTTGAATTCAATAAATTTCATTGGAGTTTCCAATTGACGCGGGGTTATTGTATTGTGAGTATCCCTGCACCAATATTACATACTTTACGGCTTACCTCCAATGATGCGGTTCGAATCCTTGGCATTTCTCACATGCGAGACACGGTTGGCCCTCGTCTACTTCTCGCACCAGCACTCCCTGAAATGAATGGACAATTTTGAGAATTTCGAACAACTTGACAGAATTTTGTTCAATCTGGCTAGCAATGTCGAACAAATACTCGCGAGGGCAATAAGGTGCTACGGCAAAACTTTTCGGATTTTATTGTGTACAAAATTTCAACAAAATCTGATCGCGCCTTCAATCGTTCGATGCCATGCGGATACGGCAACTATCAAATTGAGAATTTTCCATTCCAAATTTAGAATTTTTCGAATGAATTAAATAATTGACTTGAAAAATTCTGAATTTGGTTTAGAAGAATCTGATATCACATTACTATGCTGAACGCATTCATGGAACGCAGAAGTAGCTCTATCTAGCGGCCCCTGCTGTAACGTCGCGCAGCCGCTCCCAGACGATCGACCTGGACAGTGCTGCTACCACCCGCCACCCGTTCAAACTTCTACGCCCGGGTAAAAATGCTCTTCAATCCGCCCTCAGTGGCCACTGTTTCGTAGAATTAGGGCTGGGAGTGATTTCACTTCACCGGTGAAAATCACCTATTACCGACATTTCACTGCTACCCCAATCACCTATTACTGAAAAAACCCCGTTACTAATTTCACTGCAAAAAAATAAAGAAGGAATTTGCCCGCGGGAGATTTTTACTTCCATATTTACAGAGTAAATGGAAGTATTGTGATCGTCCTAAAATCGAGAATCGGAACGGAGCTTCAGAAAAAACTTTTTCTTATAGGTACACATTTACTCAGAATCACTTCCTGAACAAGTGTCTGTGTGTCCGTTAGTCCGTCTGTGGTCATTTACAAAAATGACCATAACTTCCTCAATTCTCAACCTTTTTTCAAATTTCTTGAACTGAAATGTTTGTCTCGGCAAGACCTAACACCCTGTTTAACTGGAATTTTGATAACGCGCAGTACTTCCGATATATTTGCATTTTTAGTGTTTTCTATTTTATTTTTTTTTTTGCCACAAAAATGAACCGATTTGAGCGTTCTTGGTGTTTAAATCCTTTTTTTTTACCTTGCAGAATATGTGGATATTTTTTACATTCCGAAAATGTGGCGTTTTTCATTTTGGGCGAATTTTAAAATTTTAATAGTGAATTTTTCGATATTTTTGGCCTAAAAACCCTTAAAGGCAGTCAAAATATAATCAAATTGTGTCACAATTTTACGTTTCAAAATATGGAAGTATTGTGTGTTAGCTACGCACCACTGGTTTTCAGGAGAAATAGAAAAAATTGAAAAACAGCTATAATTATCACTGATGAACGCACCACAAGAGACTTGAACGCAAGCATTAAAAAGCTCATTACAAGTTTTGAGAAGAAAACAATAGTGGAGTTAATTTATAAATACCTAATTCAATTTCACTAGAAACTGGGTGAAAAAAGGATACCCAACTTGAGATTAGATGAGTTTGAAAATTGTTCAAGCAAAAGGAATCAATTTATCCAAAAACGAGAAGAGGAGGGAGTTACAAATAATACGAATCACAGGCGACTTACAAACGCGCCAGATCACGAATAACAGCCGATAACGACAGGCAACTAGGTGAGCACAACAAAAAGGAGGTGACTGGATCACGGGGGTGACTGGATCACGGGGGTGACTGGATCACGTCAGTAACATGGCTGCTACCGAGAACAGGGCACATGACGAATCACGGCATCTGCCAACTAGGTGAGCCAATCACCGATCACTGCAGAGTAACACCCCTGTGAAAATCACTGGGGGTGATTGAGTAATACCCCTGTTACTCAATCACCCCCAGTGATTTTCATTCTCTGCAGGTGATCGAGAGAGTGATCCAGGGAGGTGGATCCGCTCTGATTTTAGGCAGGTTGTTGTTGTTGCTAATCTCCTTGTTGGCATTTACCCCTAAGGACGTAGTTTGTGTTGAAATCTATTTTTTTTGCAGCGTAGTTGTTAGTTGAATCTGATGATTTTGCTAACGTTAAAATATTTATGAAATTAGTTTTTTGAAACTGTAACATGACCTTAGTGTTAAGGCTTTTTTTGCCAGAAAGTGAAGCGATTTGTGCGTTCTTGGTCTTAAAATCTTTGTTTTACCTAGATACGTGGGTGTCCTTTATGTGTGGGAATTTATATTCTGATAACTCCCACTTTATGTGTGGGAAGTTATATTCTGATAACTTGACGTGTTTTGATTTTAGGCGAGTTTGGTTAGTGAGTTTCTTGACATTATCGATCCAAACAGCCTCCAAAATAGGCCAAAATTCAGTAAAGGTGTGTCTAAAATTTGCGTATTAAAATATGGAAGTATTGTGTGTTACCTATGCACCACTGGTTACCCCGTGAAACTAACGTAAGAATGATGTAGGTCCAAAGTTCGTTAAAAATCGTTGAGCCGCCCTGACAGTGATTATTGTCACCGGTGATTTCACCCTGTTACTGGTGAGTAACAGGAACTTGGTAACAGGTGATTGGGAAATCACCGTTTTTCCCAGCTCTACGTAGAATCCTGATTTAGCAGTTGATTTTTATGTTATTAGTGATGGGCGATACCTATCGATATGAGTATGGTATCGAATATCTTCTTTCGATACCAAGTACATTTGGTATCGAATATTTTGCTTCGATACTAGTATCGGTATCGAGTATTTTTCCCGACTTCAGAAAAAATACTCAAATGGATAGTCTCAAAATTACCTGCCTACTTTATTTATACTAACTAATAAAATTTACAAAAGGGACCGACTTTCGCCAGCTATGGTTGACAAATTGACATTCCTGCGTGGAGTAGGGAAGCAGTTCCGGGACTTGACAGTGTGAATGACACCGTTGATGTCGTTTTCCTCCCCATCTCCATCACCACTTCTTCGACATTCGTTTGATCTTATAGGTAAATAACTTTTACACATGAAAATGACCTGTTAACCTTGTTGAAAAGTAATATAACGTAAAATAAATAACGTCAGGGCTTAATAGTGTTATTTAATCTGTTATTTCTATTTTATTACCATTTTATTCGGTGTGTGAAATGAAAAAGTACTTATATGATTCGATACTCTTCAGTATCGAATATTTTCTTTCGATATCTGAGTAGTATCGAATATTTGTTTCGATACTAGTATCGAGTACTGGTATCGAATATTTTGTGGTATCGCCCATCACTATATGTTATGAAAATTTTCTAAAAACTATGTTCAACGGGGAGAATAATAAATTCCCCTTCAAAAATTAAAAAACGTTGCAAATTATTACACTAAATTGTTAATAATTAATCATGGAGACCGTCCATTTCACCGGCCGATGAGATTGCCGAGAAGGAGTTACCCATTGACCCTTAGCAGTAGGCGTGCGACGAGAGCGCTCATAGCGGGACGCGCGCTAACCTCCTACCCCTTCTTGGGGACAACAGAGGATTGGAGTGAAGTGGCAGTGGAAGGGAGGGAGGGAAAAGAAACGAATGACCACCTGAAAGGGCCAATCTGCTTCAGATGCAACAGTTGCATTGGTAACAGTAACTATTAAACAGATTGGCCCTTTGGCCGCTCAGGTGTCGATATGCAGACAAAACTACGGGAAGAACTCTGGGAAAGATAGTAGGTAGGTAAATCTTGCGCAGAAAAACGGAAACTATATGCAAAATTTCGACAGCAAATTCTGCATTTCACCTTTTTTTGAACGGTAGGTGAGCTGAAATTAAATTTCTCAATAAATTCAATGGCTCGGAAATAATATTTTCTATGGCTCGTACATACGTGAGCCGACAGCAAAGGCAATTTTTCAATATTTTTCAGCAATCACGGGGCCAACCAGAATATAAAATTCGAGAAAACCGGCATAGATGACCGGCAAATAATACTGCTTCATGGTTCATACCCATTGGAATGTACCTAAGCCAAAAATTTACAAAAAAATTAAATATAAAAAAAATGTAAAAAAATGCGAAAAACATTTAACTTATTTTATTCCAGATTCTAAAACCCTCAAAACTTTTGAGTCAAAAGTGCAAATCCAAAATAATTTAAATATGTATACCAAAATTTGGAAAACAATAACTAATATTGTTATTAGCTAATGACACAAAATTTGAAGAAAAAAACTTCTGAAAATAATTGGGAAACAATTAGGTATAAAAATTTGAAAAAATATGAAAAAAGAAAAGTATTTTACATAAATAAGTAAACCAAGATTGAAAAAAATGAAATGTTAAAATGTTGGACGTGTACATAAAGTAGGTATGTTTGTGGTTTTCATCGGTAATAACTTTTCCAATGAAAAGATACGTATAAGTTTTCAAGCTTTTGTCGGTTCAATCTTCCTTGGGTTCTCAAGGAGTGCAAGAACCTAGAAGGCATTGCATACCTACCGTGACTGATCAAGGTCTTCGCTTGACGTTTAACCATGTCTGTGTCCGGCAAGCAGTGCTAACCTTCAATCCGGTCAGAGACTGGACATCCAGGCAATCCTGGAGTCTCGAAGCACGCCAATTCATCGACCGCAAAATCCGATAAAAAGGATAATTCTGTTTGCAATAAATTATGTACTCTAGTCTATTGGGTTTACAGAATTTAAATATTATAGGTAATCCGTAATTGGAAATATGATCAGTCCGACTGGAAATATGCCGCGCAGGTAAGCTACAGATAGAAATGGATTTCAGATGGGTTCTGCAGCTACGCATATAAGGACAAGAATGTATCAATAAATACATAGTTATGCGCCTTAGCCCCGATGGCAGGAAGCTCAGAAATCTAATTAGCTGCAAATATAGGATCTCAGCTGGACAGCTCTGGCAGGTTTGGAGGAAATTCTCCAAGAGCAACCTGAGATAGGCGGATTAATTAGGTTCGAAATTACAGGAAAACCGAAGGGAAAACAAAGCCGTACGTCTGTCAAATAGACGACCTTTCAAGTTTCAATAGAGGCTGAGATTTTCTTTCCCGTCAAATAACCAGAGGTAGGCGAATAGAAACAAACCCAATCTTTAACGCAGTCTAAAAAAAATGAAAATTTTAAAAAACTAAGCCACATTGAGGTTTTAGCAATTTATAAACATTTCGAGAATTTGAATAACAAAAAACAAAATATTCTGTGATGCTATATTGTATTACCTATAATATAATATTATTATGAAGTTACCTACTGAGGTTATATGACATATCAAATTCTCAACATCCAGTACAACGGTTTGGCGGAAGATCCAATAACTGGCTCAAGGCCGATCAGACGATATTACATCTACTCATTCTCCGTGCCAAATGGGCCGTCAAGCATTTTTCAGCATATAGCATTTTCATCGGAAACAGTAGATTTGAGATGGTCAATTCTGATTGCATTGACGTATTTCTGTACCTAAGAAAAAGTCATTCCGACGAACAATACGTCTGATCTGGAGACTCAGCTCGGTGGCCTCATCGTTCCATTTAACAACTATTAGCGCATCCTTCTATTGTTTCAAACGGTTGCCCTCTCTGTAATTTCTTGCCGAATATCGACTCTAACATTCGCCAGTTTCCTTTGGCCACCGGCTAAAAGCAAAAGGATAGGTATGCATTTTTGAGTCCAACTTTTCGACGGGAATTGAAATCCCATACATCGCTGCATCATAGCACCTGCAAGAACCTGACCTTGCCCTGAATAAAATAATACTTTCTGAAGAGAAAAAAATTATTTTGTGTACTTGAAATGTACCGAATATCAGTCTGCCCATTCCTTCATAATTGAAGATCATGACCACAAAACGTGAAATTTGAAAGGTACTTGTAGAAAGAAATAAGAATTTATAGCAGGTTTTTAACGTTTCTAGCTATTCATTAGTCATAAGGAATTTATAATATAAATTCAACATATTACGTAACAACATTCAACATAAATTCAACATAGTATGTTGAAAGCTAGTTCTTAAGATTATAAACCCGCGATTCAAGGCTCACCCTCACTAGTTAATTCTAATTAACGTATGTTGTCTCAAAACCGGCTCAATCCATGTTTTTCCGAAGTTATGTTTTCCCCTTTTTTCCGAAGTTCATGATCCATTTATCACCCTACAACGCCTTACGAACCAAATCTGGCTCAATCCGACAGAAAACCGGTTCCAATACACCTTCACCAGAAAACGTTTTTGTGTTACCTGGAAAATTTTCAAATTTGGAGTGAGCCGGCTTGAAACTACACGCCTCAATTTTACATGCCAATATCGAACCGTACCATGCGTCATGGTAACATTCCAACTCCAGGCATGCCCAGGTTTGATGAGATGACGCCACATCCGCGCCATTTGCACTCAACCTCGCCCAAAGATGTATAGAAATCGTTTTGAAGTTCGCTCAAGGCGAGCAACAGTTGCGACCAAGTCTCTTTGTCATTGTTTTTGAACGTGCAACACTCAATTCTGGACAGCCCTGCTTTGCTACTTACGATACGAGAAAACCAGCGGTGGGTACCAGAACTCAAAATACTTTCATATTTTGACAAGTTAATTTTTCAACAAAAGCAATTTGATTTTGGCTAATTTTGAAGACAACAGTACAAGGAGCAAAAATGTCAAAAACCCACTATGCATATTTGACCGCCTAAAATTAAAATACCCCAGTTAACGGCATAAAAAAAAATATCCACGCATTCCGCAAGGTAAAACAAAGATTTTAAGAACAAAAACGCCCTAAATCGCCACCTGAGATTCCATGTTTTCAAATGCAGATTGGCCCTTCGGTCTCACGAACGAAAACATCATTTTTCTAGCGAACGCAGTTTCACAAAAAAATTTAAAAAAATAAAATAAATTTATCAGCTGCAGGAAAGAAATTGCCGGTAAACACGAGACTCAGTCCGGATAGCCTTATTTGGATTCAGGAGAAGCAAAGCATTAACGAAGCTGGTTCTACTGTGGCCATGACCTCTCCACTCCATCCAGTCCACCATATTCCATCTGCATCTTATCCAAAAGCATTCGAACCATCCAGGCCCGGATACCGGCGAGTTATATCGCGAACAAATATCATGTGCACGCACGTCGAAACTTTCTCCCCTTCAAATTTCAAGCGGATAGAGGAGGGTTTTCGAATTTAAAGTTCGAATTAATTAAGTCAAAATCTTCCCCTAATTTGGCCAGAGGATATGCTTTGGGTCTGAACAATGAGTCCAGTCTTAGGCTAGTTACTCACGTCGCTAAGCCAATTCAACCATTTATTGTAAGTTGAGTTTGAGAGCAGAGCATGAAAGTTGAGTTGAGGAGTTGAGTTTGTGGGTTGAGTTTGCAAGCTGAGTTTGAAAGTTGAGTTTGAGAGTTGGGTTTGTGGGCTGAGTCTTAAAGTTGAGTTAGTGAGTTGCTCAAACTCAAGTTTGAAAGTCGAATTTGATAGTTGAATTTATGGGTTGATTTTGAGGGTTGAGTCAGTTTGAAAGTCGGGTTTGATAGACGAGTTTGTAGGTTGAGTTAGAAAGTTGAGTTCACGGGTTGAGTTAGTGAGTAGAGTTTGAAAGTCGAGTTTGGTAGTTGAGATTGTGGGTTGAGTTTGAGAGTTGAGTTTGTGGGTTGAGTTTGTGGGTTAAGTTTGAGAGTTGAGTTTGTGACTTGAGTTTGAGAGTTGAGTTTGAAAATCGAGTTTGATAGTTGAGTGTGAGTTGAGTTTGAAAGTTGAGTTTGTGACTTGAGTTTGTGAGTTGAGTTTGAAAGTTGAGTTTGAGAGTTGAGTTTGTGACTTGAGTTTGTGAGTTGAGTTTGAAAGTTGAGTTTGAGAGTTGACTTAGTGAATTGAGTTTGAAAGTCAAGTTTGATAGACGAGTTTGTAGGTTGAGTTTGAGAGTACAATTTGAAGGTTCAGTTCGAGAGTTGAGTTTGAAGGTTGAGTTTGAAAGTTGAGTTTGTAGGTTGAGTTTGTGGGTTGAGTTTGAAATTTCAGTTTGATGGTTGAGTTTGTAGGTTGTGCTTGAGAGTTGAGTTTGTGACTTGAGTTTGAAAGTCGAGTTTGTGGGTTGAGTTTGTGAATTGAGTTTGAAAGTTCAGTTTGAGAGTTGAGTTTGTGGGTTCAGTTTGTGAGTTGAGTTTGAAGGTTGAGTTCAAGAGTTGAGTTTGAGAGTTAAGTTCGAAAATCGATTTGATAGTTGAGTTTGTGAGTTGAGTTTGAAAGTGTAGTTTGAGAGTTGATTTTGTGGGTTGAGTTTGTAGGTTGAGCTTGAGAGTTGAGTTTGAGGTTGAGTTTGTGGGTTGATTTTGAAAGTCAAGTTTGAGAGTTGAATGAGTTGCTCAATCAAGTCGAATTTTATAGATGAGTTTGAGAGTTGAGTTTGTGGGTTGGGTTTGTGGGTAGAGTTTGAGAGTTGAGTTTTAAAATTGATATTGAGAGTAGAGTTCGAAAGTCTAGTTTGAAGGTTGAGTTCGAGGGTTGAGTTTGTGCCTTGAGTTTGAGAGTTGAGTTTGAAAATCGAGTTTGATAGTTGAGTTTGTGAGTTGAGTTTGAAAGTTTAGTTTGAGAGTTGAGTTGACAAGAAAAGTCAATATCTTGTGACACCAAATTCAATTCTGTAGGTTCCGACTTATCCCGACTTAAAAATTCACTCGTGCTTGAAAATAGGCGTCAAACATTTTGTTGTACACTTCATAAAATTTATGATTTAATCATAAAATATCGTTTCATTATTATTTTCAATGTATACAAAGGACTCATCGACGAGGGCCGGCGACTGTTCTGATCGTCTCCGGCGGTGACAATGACCAGCCATTAGACACGGAGCGATGGACCTCCTCGCGAGTCCATCATCTCAACCCCCCCCCCCCCCTACAGACACGAGTGCCTCTGATTACTCAGCTTTGGTACCTAGAACGGCAGTTTCGAGAAAAATAAGAATATCGCTATTCCTTTTTGGGCTGCCATTGTCTTCGGAAAGGACACGAATGGAAATCGAAGTAATAAAAAGAAAATTGTCTTCAATTTGTGTTTTGAATCGTTACTGGGCCGGTTATTGATGGAAGAATCCGAAAATCAATTGGTAGAAATACCAACAGTATCCGTGAGTAGATGAGGGATAGGTACATGATCAGAATCAGAGTCTGATGCGTATGTCGATCGAGAGGTAGTTTTTCCAGCTCGGAGATGCTGGGACGGCAGCGAGCATCCACGGTGCTTGAACTGGTGTAACTATCTGTGACAAGTATTGCACCAATTGAAGGTGGCGGAAACACCAACAGGAGCGTTACAGTCGCATGAATCAGGCGTGGAGACTTCCGAACTCTCAGAATTCATGTTCCTCAGCAATTACGTTCCGAGCTGGAGGAGTCATAGCAATCCAGCGAACCGGGATAGCCGCAATTTTCTAGTCCAGTGCGAACAATGGGACGTTCACGGGCTTCAAAGAAAAGTTTAAGCTGACTCTCATGAAAGTCGATCACTTGAGTCGCATTTCATATCACTTGCATCCTGCGTTTCGAAGCGGGCAAGTTACCACTGAAAACAACAGGAGGTGCAAGGAGAACAAAATACTTCCAGAATGTGCTAAATGCAAATGTGGTAGACATCCATGAAATTCGGACTGATTTTCAGAGCCGTTCGGCTCGAAAAGGCTTGAAAACAAGTCAGAAAAGTAAATTTTGATGAAAAAGCGGAAAATTTGAGTTTTTACAGGATAGGGTTACACATAAAACAGTCGCCCAAAATCGAATATTGCTCATATATGGATATATCCAGGTGCCGATGCTTGCATTCGACGCAGAAATGTACCGAGTGCGTAGCAAAAATATTTTTGTTCAGTAAAACACCTAGGTATTGTAGGTTTTGCATAATTGCCAGAATAGTGAACAAGAATCGCCGAAAATGTCGGAAACGACGTTTTATGTTGTTTTTTGGCAAAAAGCGCATAAATGAAGCCCATCAACCTTCACAGGGGCGCATTCAGCGTTAGATTTCCTGTAAGAATAGCACCTGTTCGTCGGAAATTAATCAAGTTGAAAATTGGGCAAATTTTTTGTACAGAGACAGATCCCGGATTCAAAAACCCAAAACCATGAACTTTTTTTGAATTGAATTGAATTTTTTAAGCATGATATCGTTATATTCAGTTTTTAGTTTTCAAATTATAATTGTTCATTTTTGTTATTTTTCAACATTAGGCACATACAGCGTGACGAATAAACGTGAGGGAAGCTGGAAATTAGTGCCTTCAATTAGGACCTGTTGGGTGAAGCAATATTTTGAAAACTATTGTCGACTTATTGCATGATTCACCGAGGCATTACAAGTCGTTTCTGCCTCCGACTTCAGCCACCGCCAAGACGCTAATGGATAGCACACTTATCGCCTTAAACGTCAGAAGTTGACTCCCAGATGTTCTCCCTAGATGCGCGTTATCGCAAACACAATCCAGCTATGTCGCATCGTCGACCGGATCGTCCGCCTACGATTTCTCGAGAGAAGCTATTCATAGATCTGGAGTCATTTCTCGGCTATCAGATATTTTACGCGATTATTCGGAAATCGCAGGCCGAGGTTTTTAAATATTTATTCTCCTTATCGTTCCCCACCCAGCCAGCATCTGCTCCGGTAATATATGAATCATTGTTGAAGGAGTGCCGTTATGGGGGCACCGTCGCCTCTATTATCTATTCAACGTTTTATTTAGCGGATCAACTAAATCATCTGAGACGACGGAAACTCATATTGATGGAACAAGCTTCAACCTTTCAACGCAAAAACGTGCCACGAGTAGGTATAGCAATTTTTTTTTGGTCCAGCTAATTATTGTAATTTTGCAGAATCGTCAGCCCCGAACAAAAATTATCGATAAATAAATTCTTAAATATTCATAATGTATTATTATACACCCATAAAAACCGATTTGTTTGTTTAAAAAAACACGAAGGAAGCATACTAGGCTCGTAAACCCGCATTTATGGTCGTTTACAGCGTTAAATTCCTTTTATGAATAGCACCTCCTCGTTGAAAAATAATGAAGTAGAAAATTAAATGAATTTTTCGAACATTTGGGTACTCGGAAGTAAAGCGGAACATCTAAGGCCAAAAAGACCTTTGAATCGGATTTAGCGACCTAATTTGTTTCTGAGGCAGCGATCGTTTTTGAGAATTTCTAAAAATTTAACACAGTCCCATCATCTTTCTTTCATTTTATCATGCAGATCTCATAGATGCCAACTTCACTATAAGGCCGATGATTTATGAGAGAGTACGTTACATTATAGCATACGCACGCCTATTCGTGATACATGGTAGAATCAAGCTCGTGCTTGAACTAAGCGCGAGCATGAGTGCAACCGCAGAAGGGAAAGGAGTTGGCATAATTTCAAAATGTGCAGATCGTGATATTTGGTTCACTTTTGCCCTCCGTCGTGCCTAGCGAGAAGCATCAATAAAGGCCATTCATAGGCTGAATCTTGAAATTACGGAGACGTACCATCAGCGACTTGGTATTTCCATTTGATGGGTATTTTCAAATTAATTAATAAATTATGCTTACATTTTAAAACCAAACAGCAAAAAAATGGAATTTTATGGAATAGGTTGACTAGACTGATATTTTCAAGGATCTAAGAAAGGAAGTTCACAGTTGATCATTTACGCCAGGAGTGGAATGTCAAAGGCTATTTCAAGGGAGAAGGGCTCCGGACTAGATTGACTGCACAAAAGACCAAACTTGCAGCACATACAAATAAATTATTAATTCTCGAGAGAAAAAATAAAATATCGCCATTACCATGACCAATGCTTACGGAGGCCTCAGGTGATCAATCAAGATAGGAAATCTGTTTCCAATGAGCCCGAAAAGTGTTGAGTCAGTCGACCAGCCATTCGTCTTGTGACGATACTCGGTTTTGTCATCCCGGTGACGCAGGTGCCCGCATCTTCCGCCCACGCGTACACGACAAGCCCGAGGAGATTGGGGGAGTGGGGGATTCTTATCAGCGAAGGGCACGTTATCAATGAAGGGCCCACAGTCCTGCCTCGTCAACGGGCCTTCTGCACAAGAATAACATGACCCTTTTCACCTCAGGGAAGGGACATCACTCCTAATGACAGTGGCCCTTCACTAAATACAGCTCCGACCAACGTCATACCTTCCCGCAATGCCCGAAATGGAGACACTTGGCGGCATTGTGGTAGCTTAATTTCGCAAGCGTATATTAGCCAGAATTTCATTCAGCAAAAGCTTTTCACACTGAACCGATAGAGAAATGCGTAATTTTCATTTCACATTTTTTTGGCGAGCGATTTTCGAGGTTTAATTTCGTGGGGATCAATTTTTAGATACATGGAATAACACGTTGTTGATGTAGTTTTCTAATCTCAGCAGAGGGAGTGTACCTACGTTCCTAAAAAATTTTCATGTTCATCGTAACTGAAAAAATCCTTTTTTTGTCATAAATGATCAATTTTAAATTTTTTAGACAACAAGGTAAGTAACCCTTAGCTTTAATAAATTTTTGAAAATGAATAGGTATTTTTGAACATTCAAAATCCGAGGTACAATGGCGTGATAGTGTTTTTTGGATTGGCGCTGCGAATGGGGGCCGTTCATTCAGCGGCGGTTGGGCCACAGCTACCCATGGCGGCGGTTCCTGGTGGCGGCGTTGCCAAACCTTGTGTGGCGGCGTTGCCAACCTTGTGTTGCAGAGTTGCCAAAACTTGTGTTGCAGCGTTGCCAGAAATGTTTACCGTACTTTTTCGAGGTACGACTTTGCCCTTCGGTACCGGAAGTCTGGGCTGCAAGACTGCACTAAGTGCAGAGATTAGGTTTTCTGTTTTTCTATTTTAAAAAATACTTTGCAGCTCGGAAATTTATCGAAATGGAAAATTGGGATGGTGCCGTGGGTATCCCACAAATACCTTCAAGAGCATTTCAGCCGAAAAATCTATCTCAGAAAATATCCCAATCCTAATTCGAGTCTCACTTCGACTCAAAGTGAAATCTTTGCAACACCGATTGTTGCGACAATAGTTGACCTATGGAACCGGTAGGGGACACTTCCAGTTAACATGCATGTGCATCGAACGGCGGTTCTCCAGACGCGCATCCCAGACATCCAAGGCTTCTGAGAAGCCCAGGGGGGAACTACCTGCGATTACTGCCTTCCAGATGGAAACTGGACTCGAGGGACCTTGGATGTAGTTCACGGTCGCAAGCCAGGCCAGTCAGAGTCAGGCCTGAGGTCCAGAGCAATATCTTGGTGAGACATTCTTGCCTACCCACGTCATTCTTCGCCGTTTCGTTCGTCCTTATATGGAGACAGTCACCTGTGTGTCATTTTGTTTGTCAGAGAATCGGATGCGACTTTTTTTGCATTCGATAATGCACCGCCTTCATAAATTTGAAATAAACAGGGATCCAAAACTGTTTCATAAAACGAAGGTAACTTTTTTTGTAGAAATCTACTATCCTCGTAAATATTGCACAATAACGTTATCAATTATTTAGCATTTCGAGCATGGAGTACCCCACTTCAATCTTCACGATGTGTATTGGATTTTTATGAAGACATATTCCCCAAAAATAGAGGATTTATTGAATTAAGTAAACAAATTTTTTTCAATAGGTGTTGATTCCAAAAACGTATTACCTAGTGCCTGTTTAATAAATCAAGGTTAAATTCAAAGTAATTCAAGGAATCCCAGATTCATTTAAATTCTGAATACAGTAATTCGTGCTCCTATGACCCAAAGCAAAAAATTCCGAGGTTTTTTCTGAATTAGGTACCTATTGAGTTCATCGTCAAGCGACTTTAATAAAACAATATTGTAGCGTGTCCTGTGTGTTACTGTACGAAATTACAAACACAACTCGCTCTCTTCTTGCCAATGTTTCAACATGGAACAAGGCTAGGAAATCCTATCAATACAAAATAGTGATGATCCCACTTACTGCATATTTTGTGAGCAAGATCCTACATAGAAACAAACATTGCCGTCTCGTGTACGTCTGGCTCTTCCATACTTCCATTGTCTTGAACCGCCGGAGCTTGTAAAAAAATCCTTGAACCGGTGCCTGAGGTCTAGATCCACGTATTTAGATAGCGACCCACGCATTCGGAATAGGTGCATTTCTTTTTATAAGCTCTTCAGTTCACATGAGCGCCTTTGAACTCTACAAAAAAATCGATCTCGTGCCTCAAAAGGTCTGAAAGGGGTTCTGGGGGTTTCCAATGGTTCTGAAACCGAATCCGAGACGCTGCACGGTACACAAACGCTAAAAAATTCGATTGATTTCAAATTTCATTATTTGACACACAAGTTGTAGGGTTAAAATGCTTAATTAATGTGTTTTTTACCAAAAAATTACGAACAAAATCTTTTTTAGCCACAGTTTTGACGATTCTGCCAATCCTACAATACTAAAACAAACCAACATTTTTTCCCGTGAGCTTGGTACATTTTTGCTTCAAACGCGACCAATTGCACCTCGGTAAGTGCCATAGCCGATTTTCGGCGACTGTTTACAGTTTTAACTCAATTCCCCGAATTTCCCTTTTTCATCCAAATGGGCCATCGAATGCAGAAAATTGGTGCATTTGAGAAGGCACTTCACGCTCAGATTTTTATACAGTTCAGACAGATGTTTTCGCAAACTTCAAATTACATGGAAAATGTGCAGAGAAAATCAGTCCGGAATATTCTATGATAATTCCAGTTTGATTTCGAAATGTGTCTTAAAAAGGCAAGGTATTCGAACTTGTCTTGTAAGAGGAGACCGCAGTGATACTCTCACTATCAACATTCTTAACCTTATCTGGTTTCATTCTTCATCATCAGACTTCACCCGATCTCTCGCCTATGCGATAAACATTTACAATGGAACACGCAAATGAACGCTAAGTAAATCTTGGATATGACACCACCGCCGAACACTAGTGGTACAGGGAAGTAACACCAGTTATTGAGGGAATATTCACTCAAACTCAAAAACAGAAGGTTTAAAGGCTGGAAAAAGGTCAAAATAATACATTATGACGATTTTTTATCAAATTCCAAAAGCCACCCCAACTACTGATGCGTAGATAACATACAGACATTCTACAACCGTATACATGGAAAAATTGCGCTCGCCAGGTAAATAGATTTTGACTACTAAGTTCAAAAATGTGTAGAACCTTTCGATGAGAAAATTGAAAATTCAATAACATGGAAGCACGATGAGTGACATTAAACACGCCTTTGGTTTAAATTACAGAAAACCCACGAGTAGAAAAAATGTGGTTGTAAACCATGAAAACGCATAGGTACTGATAATAATACTAATTTATGCATACCTAGCTAGCCTAATTTCCGGCCAAGGGAATAGTAGGATTTACATTTTTTCGCAGAATAAAAAAGTAAATAAACAGACTTCCTTCCCGATTGTGACCTTAACGATCCTTTCCGGACCACCCGCCTTGGCGTGCGTAGGTGCAAGTTGAGCTCATCCTGAACGTGTGGCGAGTGGTTCGTCATGTGGAAAGTACCCTGTGTCCCCCCACGTGGATAATAACAGGCGGTTAACGATGGGGAAGCTGTCGACTCAGGAAGGGTTAACCTAAAATGATCGGGGGACATATTTTTTCGAGGTTGCACAAAAAAAACATTGGGGTCCACTTCTTTCAGTAAATTATTGTTTTACGAAATGAACATACAACAGATTAGTATGTACAATATCGAAATGAGGGGGTATTTTAAAAAAATTTCCCCTACCAATCGGTTATGTAATGTAATCACATAGGTACATTATTTTTGGAAATGATGAGCCAAAATGACTTGAGTTCTATAATTAATCCTTTATTTCCTCCTTTACTCCAATGTCAATTTCATCCACACAGCAGTCAGGTTTGCTTCAATGGTGGGCCTATTCACTTCTCATATTAATATTCTTCTCAAATTAATTAATTTCAAGTGACATTTAAGAAAAAACCAACTTTGTTTAGGATTTTCCACCTGATGCCCCTGTAATTTTTCTTCGAAATATTCATATTATTTCCTGTTGGAAGAGGCAGGTCATGCTCATCCAGCTCACTTCGTGCTCCATTATGGCGGGTCTAAAAAACGAAAAGCGGTCCAAGACCGCCGACCACTCACCTCCTCCTCTTCCAGGGTGATCCTGGCCACCTCAGCCCTGTACAGGCCCGAAGTACGTCCGAAAGGAGCCACGTTTTCGTAATTATGCTGCCCCATGCTCGTGTACCTGTTTGTCTGGACCGAGGCGGATTTTCTATCGGTGGACTCGACTAACGAAAGGCCAACCTCAGACATCAGAAATGCACCGCTGACGATTATTTTCAACGACTCGTTGGGGACGTCGTTGTTTTCCTCGCTAGACGCGTACTGGGTACTGTCTCGACTAGTACTCGGTACTTCTGGATTTAGAAGATGCCTGGTCCGGTAACTTCTGTTCGAACATCTCACGGACTTTTTAATTTTTTCGACCAGTTTCTCAAAAAACGAAATTTGCTCCGGAACCGATTTTTTCCTCGAACGGTTTTCGAATTTCATCTCGGCACTAGCATAATTGAAATCCGCATTTTCCAACCGTTTCCCCGAAATATCCCGCTCAATTTCAAAATGGTCGGCATTCAACAGGTTCGTGTCACATAGAGAAAACCGCTGACGAGCCGCCAAATATTTCCTATTTTCAACAGGCAGGCAATCCGTACAGCACGAATGTCTGGTCTGCCGTCCCGATCTCGCGCATCTCAGCACCTCCGAATTTTGATTTTCCTCGCAATTCGTACAGGTCCATCTCCGAATCATCCAGCGTAATTGGCGATCGCCCACAACACAACCGGTTACCGAACAGTCCGAATGGCAAATCGACGAGCAACCGAGGACGGCGCATTTGACTGCGGTTTCGTCACGGCCAATTTCCCGACCGCAATCTTTTGCCAGGCAAATTCGCCTCATAGCCGACGACTGAGCTATGATCGGAACGGACGACCGTGAAAACGATAAGTTAATCTCAAATCTCCGATCAGCTGTCGATAGTTGAAGAAAATTTAATTCATCTCACGAGGATAGAACGCCTAACTGCCGTTGACCTACTAATTAGCGAGTGTTCAGTGCCAATTTCCTTCTTTAGTTCGTAATGTCAAAAACCTCATTTATTGGACCTCATTTATTATTATTAACTTTGTTCTCTAGGATTTGTTTCAAACTTGAAGTATTAGGTACGTGTTACCTTTTTACCATTGGCTTGAAATGCATAACCTAAGTTTTGGGACAACGCATCATGCGTTTGGCTATCTGGAGAGTAGCGTGAGGAAGGATCATGATGAGTGCTGGATCACGAAACGTTCGCGATCTTGTCATGAGCAATTGTTATAATCACCCACCATCAAGCAACACCGACTGTCTGAAACCGTTGATAGATAACTCTTCCACACCTGGGGTCTTGTGCTCTCGTCGCCCCCAATGGGGGCCCCCCATTGCTATTCTCCCTTACACTCAAACTCAGATAAATCAATCAATGGCTAATGAACCGTTTCCACCTCCGAGGAGGCTTATCAAAATTCGTATGGGTCCTAACTATGGGGATTAACGAAACAGCAAAGGTGCCTCGACCAGGTCTCAAAACAGCAGACGGACGTACCGAGAACGTGGGTGGTCTGCAAACTTCAGTATTAGGATGAGAATGTGAGAATAGGATTTGACGTAATGTAATGATAAACGTGAGTGTTAATCAACCAAATACCGATTACATTTCTGGTTGTAGCTGTCATTTCCTTTAGTCAAGAAAGGAAATTGATTGATTGATGCCTACGAAGATTGCTATACCCAGAGAGAAATCTTGAGCTACTTCTACAAACAATTGAACTACTTTTACAAAAAAAAAAAACTTGCCCGTGATAATATCCCCCCTTATTTTTTCGGCATAATGCAAAATGAAAAGCATCAAGATGGCAATGAGTCTTTTACATATCAGAGTACCCATTTTAAAACTGAAGATGGAAAATGCCGATACTGGAAGATGCGATACTGTTCTAACGAAGCGATGATGAATTCTATAGTAAATAAATGCCTTTATTGGCTAATCAAATAATCAATCGATTTCTTACTTGCACGTCTCGATCGGGGTTGTCGATTCTTGCAGTGAATTGACCGCGCGCTGGTAAGTTCGAATGAAGTACAGTCCGCGAGTCCTGGAGCACATCTTGCTGGCCCGTTTTTGAAAATTTGCCCATGCCATTCGCTTCACCTTCGACCCAATTGGACACCTTCATCGGCTCGACTTTCACAATTTCTTCATCTTTCACAGGCGATTGCTTTGCAGACTTCCCGATCGAATCATCAGTCAATTCTTGATGCGTCTTTGGCTGCTGATCGCCAGTCGGCAATTGGTCCAGGTCGGTCTCCAAAAGGCTCGGCGGGGGAGGTGGGAAATCCAACGGCGCCTTTGGTCGGCAAGGAATGTCAAGCACGTTGTTGAAGAGCGGCTCGTGCTCCACGATATTACGCTGGCTGGAACTCGACTTTGGAACTCTGATTTCAACCGATTTCGGCAAATCTTGCTCAATTGTGGCAGCTTTACTGGAACCGATTGGGCTAGGTGAGTGCTGAGACACTGCCGATCCCTTCAGTGCAGGACTCGCCACTTTTGCGACTGTTGGGTCGGACGGTTTTGGAATTTCGGCTTTGCTTGCAGCAACGTTAACTCTCGTTCCAGCAGGAACCCCAGAGGCTACATGCCTTGGTTGCTGTCCAGTAGGATTGCCTGCTCCAGAAGCCATTCCAGGACGGTCAGCAGGACGGGTTGGCCCAGAAGCCATTCTGCGTCCAGGAGACACATCTTCAGCGCGAGGCTTTGATTCGGCAGGGGCTCTTGAGGCAGACGTCATTCTTGGGGCATCCATCATGGGAGGGGGTGGGGGCACAGGTCCCTTATAAACTCCCATATCCGAAGGTTCCACCAAAACAGCAGCTCTGGATAAATTTCTAGTATTTCCAGGGTTATTTTGGCGTTTGGCATCGGAGATCCCACTCATAACCGGATCTCCATTCTCATCGAGGAATTCCTCTTGAGAAATTTTCCTGGTGGCACTCGACTTCGGCATCGGATAATGTTTCGGAGTACCAACGGTCGATTTCCTCGGCATGTCAGTCCCGGTTCGAGTGGAGAGATGGGACTCGAGCTTATCACCGAACTGTGCAATCTTATCAGCTACGAGGCCGCCTCGCTTCGGCTTATCTTGCGACCTGCACTCGTGCTGTTCCAGCCAATTGTAAAATGACTTGACCGTATCTTCGTACTTTTCGTCAGGCGAATACACGGAAATCGGAACGCCGCTCTGAGGAGTGTTAGGGGGCACGCTGATATCAGATGGCCTGACAGTCTGGGCTTTGGATTCCGATGGAACGTCAGCCATGTTGGTGCCTTTCTGCGGGCAGATTTGCAGATTTTCAAACGGTTTCTCCTCTTCGGTCGGGGTGAGAATGGCAGAGCGAGGGCGAGGATTCGGCTTGTAAGTTTTGACTTCGGCTGCACCTGAACCGTTGGTGTCCTGGTCAAGAAGCGCTCCCGTGCTCGCCCTATGGCCGCTGGGATAAGGACGACCTTTGTCACGCAGAAAGGGAGGCTGCACTGTCCGATTGGTGACCCCGTCTTGGTTCAGTGGAGCCTGCCTGAGACATAAAGGTAGGCAAAGCGGATATAGAATAAAATTGTGTAGGTGAACACCTGATTTATAAAATCTAATTATTGCACGTAAAAAATACATAATAGGTAGGTATTGCTTGTAAAACTCAAATTTTCACGTTTTTGCTTATAGGCGACTCGAAAAACAATTGATATTGTAAGAAGGGGCATGGTATTTAAGTTCAGCAGGTCAAAAAAACGCCAAATAAGTGAATCTAAAAGAAGTAATTTTTTCAGTTCGGTCAATACTTTAGCTCAGTTGCCTGGCCTAGGTTTTACGGTCGGTGTACTATACAGAGTGAAACGACTTAAGGTCGGCAGCCAATCAAGGTCGAGAGAATTCAAATCAAGGTGTCGCTTTTTCCACAATTTCTTAGATGGGGATGCAGTGACTTGATTCTGATTGACTTTCGACCGAATCTTTCGGGTCCCTACCTAAGAATTTGAAAATGAATTTTTATCAGGTAAATTGTACCTGAGAGTACCGCCCAGGCGGGGTCGCCCGTAAACGGGTTCGTATCTCCCCTGGCTGAACAATTTGGGCGACCCTAGCCGGCAATCCGGGCATAGCCATCGCGGCAGGCGGCCGCCTTCGTCGACGAAAGTCGACGCAGCCGAACATTGAGCGTGGCAGACGGAGCTGCACCGCGGATTTGCGCAATCCAAGCTCAAGTCCGAGGGGCCGATGGGATCATTGCACTGACGACAGGACCGGGGCATTTTGACGACGGAAATTTGAACCGAATTTATTCGAACGACAGTAACTGACGTCGAAGAAAAACTCTTCGCTCAGACACTGATAATTTTTTCAGCACCAAAATTTAGAAACGAACGACACCAAATTGCACGGCCAAGATTTCCGACAGTCAAAACCGACGATGAAAAGGCGCGACGACCGATCGGCGACTGAGTGGCCGTCGTCGATCGATAGAAAGGGAACGCGCTTATCTCGACAAATTCCCACTCGAAGGGGCCCCCGAAAGGTGACAAAGAAAGCTGACGAATCGACTCGGAACTCGGGCCCCGCCGAATTGTGGACCGTCGATGACGAACACTCGACCTCGCGCAATCTCACCGGACAGCAAATATTGAAATTGTGCAACGATTGCCAAATCAACGGCAACTACCTTGGCAACTGAGGATGATGAGTCTTAACTTTTTCCGATTTTTTAAACGACGATAATTTACGAGGAAAATTGCAATTTGAAACGGCTCGACATTGATTTTTGGCAGGGCTCGAATAGACACACAACCAGTGGTGCGTAGATAACACACGATACTCACATATTTTGATACGTAAAAGTGTGACAGATTGTGACCATATTTTGACTGCTTTTATGGGTGTTAAGGTCGAAAATATAAGAAACGAACTATGTAAATTTTAAATTTCGCTCAAAATAAAAACTTTTTTGAATAATAAAAATATCCACATATTCTGCAAGGTAAAACTAAGATTTCAAGACCAAGAACGCCCGAATTGTTTCATTTTTGTGGCCGGACAAAAATAAAATAGAAAACACAAAAAATGCAAATATGTCGGAAGTACTGTGAAATATTCAAATTCCGATTGAACGGGGCGTTAGGTCTCGACAAACAATTCAGTTCAAGAAATTTGAAAAAAGGTTGAGAATTGAGGGAGCTATGCCCATTTCTGTATGACCACAGACGGACACACAGACACTATTAAGCTTTAACAGCTACTTAATAGTGGAAAAGACTATTTCTTTTTTCTCATTTTGTGAGTTTTTATTCGAATTATGGGATTCCACAATTTCTCCGAGAGTGATTTATTATCTTTTGGCAGGGGAGCCCCTAGTTGAGAGTTGAGGAATTTCGGACTACATTTGGTTTGTGAAACCAAACTGACTGATATCAATTTTTAGTGGTTCGTATAGGTACCACTGAAAATTGATATATATAGAGAATGAATATGGAGAATGAATTAGGTATAGACTAAAACCGGTTTTTGTCGAAAAATTTTCAAATTTTCAAAAAAATGATAAACAAATTCTGAAAGTATCCGTTTTTTCCATATTTACGGACTATTAAATCATCTTAAACCCGAAAATTGGATCGAAGGTTCAGAAAGAAAATCGCCTAGACAGCTTCCAAAACTTGAGCATGTCGGTTTAATTTATAAAATTTATTAATTTTTTATAATTTATGTAAATTATAATATAATTATAATATTTATTTATAAATTAATAATATAAATATTTATTTAATTAAATATTAATAATAGATATTTATTTATTATAATACAATTTATAAATAACATTTAATGTTATAATCTTATATTAGACATCTGAGAGGTCACAGCTATAATGGAACTTGATTTTGTTATTTTTATGTTACATCTAAGGGATTTTTACTGTAAATTCTAAGGGATGTTTCGTACAGTGCGGGTTGTTCGAAGGCTGTTTCTTTATACGGTAGGTGGAATAACCGAGTGATCGAAAGATAAACCGAGCCAGTAGCGCGAGTAAATAAATGGCTCCGATTCGTAAACATATAAACAGGAAACTCCGTCAATCCCAAATAATCACAAGTTGATCCGTATACCTAACTTGTCTTGACAGAAAACTAAGTTGAATTCAAGATAGAAAACGGAACATCAGATGTTCTAGATTCTAACTGAAGAAGTATCATATAAATATGTACTATCAACGCTGTACCTAGTACCACTATTTTCCTCCCCGGTAATTTTCACATTTAAATTTTTGGAGCAGCTATCGCCAATTCAAGAATGAAAATTTTGCAATGTCGCACTTTCTTTTCAAAATGTCGAAAACTCTGTTGCTAATGTGAAATTTCAATTTTTATTAAAATCCACCTTAGCTAAATCAGGACTAGGATCGGAATCAGGATAGGGTAGACGATGAGGAAAATACCATACCCGACTTCACTGAGCGTTCTATTCGATGATGTACCTAGTAGTTGTATTAACATATTTTTTTAACAAAATATTCTGTGCTCAGAGAGCCTAGATTCAAATTTTTAGACCGTCCGCTATTTTGTTTTACAAAATGGGCATTAGAAAATATCGGTATTTTCACCAGGAATTTACTATCACAGTTGGTCCTCTCTTGAAATATTTTCAAGCTTCAACAATAAAAAGGCGTTACAAAAACATTCTCAATTACGCGAGATTTAATTTCCACGACCACATCGTTAGCATTCAACATTCAGAAGTTATTACAGTTTAGTAAGTCATATTTAAAAAGCGATTTGAGAGGACTTGACTTCACGATAATTATAAAATTGTAATTATTATTGCCTTGTTACTTTCGCGTTCATGCAGAGTTACTCTGTGAAAATGGAATTATAGTAAGCAAAAAAAAGTTAAGCTCGAAAAATAAAAATCTGATGGGAGTACATAGGCATACTGATCGATAATCACTTTGAACCAGGGTTATCGTACCTACTAAGTATGTCACATTTTTCTTGGGACTGTTAGTGCATTATAATAAACACCATATCTAACAGTATCCGCAATCTTTTTTCCACTTACTTTTACTGAATCGTTTGTAGAAGGAAGAACCATAATCCTGTTTAATCGAAATTTTAATAACACGCAGTACCACTTCCGGGATAAATGGGCATATTTATTTCCTACAGTTTGCTATTAAATTCTTGTAACCTAAAAACTTGCTGGCAAAAATATTCAATTTTAATTTTTTGGAATCTTCAAATAGCCAGCTTGAGCTTAAAATGCGCCAATTCGTTTTAACGAACTTTAAAAACTGATGGAAAAATTCAATGACATTATTTCTTATAAGTAATTTTCAAATTAGTTATTGAAAAAAATCACGGCAAGGTGGATCCATATTATGGTTCCATATTTTCCACACTTGTATCCATATTTTGATTCTACGATAAATTTCTCATAATTCTCAAATAAATTGCTGAACAAAGTGTATCCATATTTTTTTCATATTTTGCAATCCATACCTATTTCCATCCATATTTTCCATATTTGCATCCATATTTTCCAATCCATATTCGTACCCATATTTTGTTTCTATAGAAACACGAGCTATAAAATCTCGGAAAATATCCAAAAATCACGATCCTTCAATAACAAATTTTCCTCGCTTACCGTATCTTTGTAGATTTGCCTCGACAGGCGAGCCATCCCTTCCGAAGTGGGCAAGATTTCCTCGACCGACGTTCACCAACAAACACACGAATTGACACGTTGACGCGCGATCACCAAAGGAAACAGACGGGAGCCGGTAAAATTACTGATGGAACGACGGGCAACAGGCAACGCGAGAGCCGGCATCAGACTGACTCAGACCTCAGATTCCCGCTCGGATCAACAGGTCGTCTGAGGATGGCCGCAGGACCCGGCAGTCCTGCCAACGTCGCTGGCCTCGCCTCCATAAACAGGTACCAGTCCCATGATTCTTTGGAATTTCATCCGCTAATTTTTCCATCCTTTTTCCGATCGATCGGATAAATTATAAAATCGGTACCTACCCCTTCTCATCAGATACATAGGTAAAACTTTTCCATTAAATTTTTACCTAAAATCCTATATTGTAGCCGCAAAACTACAAGTACGTCACGAAACTCATACAGAAACAGAAAGTGATTCGGACACCAAACTCAAACTTAAACTCATAATCGACTCATAATCAAACTCAAATTCATAGGTACTCAGAACAAAATTCAAACTGTATTTTATACTCATAGTCAAACTGACAACGAAACTCAAACTCAAACGGACCTCAAACCCTTAAATGGAACTCAAAGTCAAAATCAAACTCGAACTGGAGCTCAAACTCGCAATTAAACTTGTACGTAATCTCATGATCAAACTAAACTCTCGCTCGAACTTGAACTCAAACTCATAAGCAAACTCATACTCACTATCAAACTTAAACTCATGATCAAACCCAAACTCAAAGTCAAGCTGAAATTCTAACTCAACCCATACTCTAACTCAATCGCATACTCAACAGAATTCGAACTGTAACTTGAACTCATACTCAAACTCGCAATCATAGCCTTAATCAAAGTTGAACTGACAACGAGACTCAAACTCAACGAAAATCATAAATGGAACTCAAAGTCACAATTAAACTTAAGCCCATACTCATTATCAAACTCAAACTCTCACTCAGACGTATATTGATAATCTAAGTCAAACTCAAAGTCATAGCTGAAACTCACAAT
Organism: Nesidiocoris tenuis; assembly: GCA_036186465.1. Lineage (NCBI taxonomy): Eukaryota > Metazoa > Arthropoda > Insecta > Hemiptera > Miridae > Nesidiocoris > Nesidiocoris tenuis. The sequence continues at coordinate 2,486,078 of AP028920.1, forward strand.
CAAACTCAAACTCGCATTCATAGTCACAATCCAAGTCAAACTTAAACTGAAAACGAACCTGAGTTTCAAACTAGAACTGAAACCTATACTCATAATAAAATTCAAACTCATGCTCGCAATCATAGTCATCATGAAAGTCAACACGAACTTCAAACTCAAACTCATAAATAGAGCTCAAAGTCAAAATCAAACTCATACGCATACTCATTGTCAAACCCAATCTGAAACTCTCACTCAAACTTGAGCTCAAACTAAAACTCATATTCATGATCAAACTCAAAATGAAACTTAAACTCATACATTGAAGTCAAAGCTCAAACTCAACTGAAAGTCAAACTCATAATCAAACTCAAACAAAAATTGAAACTCAAAGTTGAACTGAAACTCATCATCAGGCTCACATTCAAACTGAAAATCAAACTCATAACCTAACTCAGTTTGTACTGAAACTGAGACTGCGACAAAATCCAACATTGAGACTTCAAGTTTGAGTTTCATTACGATTTCGAGTTTGAGTTACAGATTGAGTCTGATGATGAGTTTCAATTTCAGTTTGATTTTGTGTTTGAGTATGAGCTTGATGACGAACACGAATTTCGGTTTCTGTTTTGGTGTCAGTTGAGTATGAGTTTCAGGTTCAGTTCACGTTTGATTATGAGTTTGAGTTTCATTTTCGGTTCCAGTTCGAGTTTGATCATGTGTTTCATTTTCAGTTTTAGTTTGATTATGAGTTAGAGTGTAAGTAGGAGTTGATTATGAGTTTTTAGTTTCAGTTCGAGTTAATAATTTAGTTTGAGTTTCAGATTGAGCTTGAGTTCGATTTTGAGTGGGAGTTTGATTATGGGATTTTAGTTTCAGTTCGAGTTGCAAATTGAGTTTGAGTTCCAGATTGAGTTTGATTGTGAGTGAGTTTGATCATGGGGTTTTACTTTCATTTTCAGTTTGTGTTAAAGTTCGAGTTGCAAATCGAGTTTGAGTTTGGTTGAGTTTGACTTCAGGTTTTACTTTCAGTGTTTCTTCCACTTTCAATTATTCATACTTCGCTTTTAATTTCAATTTCAGCTTGAGTTATAGGTTTAGCATCCCATAGGTTTACTTTTACGTTCAGCTAAGACTAAAATTTAGTTTTAGTCAGTTTCATTTCCGTTCGAGTTTCACTTTTGGTATCAGTTAGGATTTAGGTTTCAGTTTCGTTTTCAGTTCTACTCTCACTTTGGGGTGCATTTCCTGTTTAAACTACAGTTCCTGCTTTAATTTCACTTTGAGTTTTTCTTTTAATTTCAGCTAGATTTCACCACATTTTGATTTTAGGCGGGATTCAATGCTTGCATAGTAGGTTTTCAGACATTTTTTATCCATACAGGCCACAAAGTAGGTAGCCAAAATATAATTAATTTGTATTTAACGAAATATATAAGGGCCTATTGTTGGATACCTACGCGCCACTGTTATATTAGTAGCACTTTTTGCGTTATTCTTTTTTTTACGCCCTCAAAAATGAACCTATTTTAGGTATTTGTTCTATCTTGCAGAATACGTGGATCATTTATCTTGGCGTACTCTGATTAGTTTAAAAATTTGTGTAGTGTGTTTTTTTGACTATTATGATCCTCGTAGGTAGCAGCCTCCAAATTACTATATCGGATACCATCAGTCATTTGCTGGGAAGCATTTCAGATGCTATTTTTTGGCTCATGTCGACTAAAAAAAAACACCAACTATTTGTTGCACATTTATTTCAAAAACAAAAATCGTTGCCAAAATTTTTATTTGATCGGCTACCACAAAGGCTGCGCTATTCAGTGAAAATGCAAACATCGAATTTGACACACGCCAACGAATTACTGACTAAAGCGACCATACTGTTCGAATAGTTTCCTTAGACCGCCGTATTGTTAGAACTATTGGACACAACGCCGAATCAATTACATCGAAAATCGATATATATTTTTATAAAATAAGAGGTAATTCGCCTGAAGTTATTTCAGGGATGAATGGAAATTAAAAACCGAGAAAATAGGACAATCGGGACAAGAAAGGAAATTCAACTGTCGCTCCTGTCAGAACTTTGATCGCGCAGCTTCTTCATCGATTTCAGGGCCTTTTCGCGCAGCTTTTTCTCAACTTCTTCGGTCTCGGAGCCGTCGTCTGAGTCCTGGTGAAAATGCAAACATTTAAAAATTTATAATTTATGCAATTTAATTAAACTTAAATTAATATCATTTTTCCATAATTAATTTAACCATTAATGTTTCATTTTTAATAAAAGCCGATTAGAAGTTAATTACGCTTCTATTTGAATTTATTGAAATTAATTTTTTTTCAATTTTTTGTCATAATTTCTTATTTGTGTAATTTTATTACACGATTCAAACAAAACTTTTACATTCGTGTAATTTTATTAAATGTTTCAAACAAAACTTTTTTATAGGTAGGTAATATCTACTAGGTATTTAGTAGTTTAGTCGTTAATGCCATTTTCCATCTCAATTTTCGTACGTACGTCTCTTTTGTTTAACAAATGAATTGGACGAAAAACCAAGTTGTTTGAGTTTTAATTTATTTCATTCGATTATTCATGTAATTTTATTTGATTTTTTTATTCACTTTTTTTAAGGTAGTGGTTTTAGTTGCATCGATTATTTTTCCTCTTTTCCAACCTTATTTTCATGTTTCATTTTTTATTATTGGGTGTAGACAAGCATTGGAAGATTAAAAAATACCGTTCTCAAAATACTAAAAAACCCCGAAAAAATAAAACTTTTCAATTTTCTGCGACATTGCTACTTTATTCAAACACATTTTCAGTAAAAAACAAGTTACCTACTCTTTCATGGAGAAGAATATTGGGCAGGCCTCACATAATATTCAAAATAATCAACATGCTCACACGATCCAACGTAGAAGGAGTAAAATTGAATAGAAATCTTGACTTGTCCCAATTGATTTACTGTAGCCCCCCCCCCCCCCACTATCACCCATTTTTCCAAAAATGTTTAGGAAACTAACAAACTGAAAATAGCATACTTGTGTATAAAACTACCGGGTGTCTAAAAAACTAAAAAATTAGTAACATAGCAGATCACGTGGGGCTGAATATTCGAGCTATCCCAAGGTAAAAATTCGAGTTTCAAGCTCCCTTTCTATTCGATTGGAAATTCGGGCCTTTATGGCGCCAGTTTTCAAAGATTTGACTTTTTGGCGGACTTACCCCGATTTTAAAATTCCATTTCGTCTTAAATCCACAGTCTACTCGTCAGTGTCATCGTTGGAAGAGGAAGAGTCCTAGGACGTGAAAGGCTCAAAATAGTACAAACTCAAAATATCCAACCCCAGGATGGAAAAAAAAAACTTTCGAGAAAATGGCTGATTTACCAGATCTCTGAGCAAAACATGAAAATTGCCAAGCGAAACGAAATTCAAAAAGAAACATCTAGTATTCCATGCAGGAGGAACGTCTCATGCTTTACTACTTCAAGAAGTAAAACGAAATATCGCGTATTTTTTCAATTACTGATTCAGCCACTTACAGCGCTCTCTTCGACTTTCCTCTTCTTCGTCTTCTTGTGCTTTTTGTGTTTCTTGTGCTTCTTATGCTTTTTCTCTTTCTTCTTCTTCTTTTCCTCGTCGCTTTCCTGGAAGGAAAAACCATTCAGGAGCGTCAAGGAGGAAAACGCAACAGTAGGAATAAGGTTAGTATCAAAAATCTAGCGATATTCAGATATAATTGGGATAAGTGCTGTTAGGATAATTGATTTTAGAAATTTTTTAGAAATACCGACTCATCATTTTAAAATAGACGCAATTTCAACGCACAATAGGGAAAATAAATCGGATCAAAAGTAAAATTTACTGAACATTTAATGTCGGGAGCAAAACCAAGAAAACTTTGATTTTTGTCGTACTGTAATTGACCCTGCCAATCCATGTCTGGAAATAATGTTATATTGTCAGTTTTCGAGTCAATCAATACCCAAGATTCATGACAAAAAAGTCAAAGTAAAAACAATTTTTTTTTTCAAGATTTCTTATTTTTCTAGCCAGTTGTCCACAGGAGGGTAACAAGAAAATCGAACATTTTTTAATGCAGGTACACAAGGGAAAACAATTTTCATTGTTTCAAAAGGTCAACATTTTGACCAATGTATTTCGCTCATTTTGAACCGTGGGCCAGTTAATGTTAAAAGTTGACCGATAAAGCCCTTTTGACCACTAAAATTCGGTCAATGCGAACATTTGAGGAGAGGAACATGTGCAAATACTTTCAAGGAACCCATCGAGCTTGAGGTAAGACAAAATGTGTTTCGGTCGAACTCCCAAAAATAAAAAATACTAACCTCAGATTCGGAAGATGAAGCGTTCTTGGCCTTCTTCTTCTTTTTCTTCTTCTTCTTGACGACCGCCTCGTCGCCGGACGATGAGTCGTCCTTCTTCCTCTTCTTCTTCTTCAATTCCGCGTCCTCGTCGTCGGAGCCATCGTCAGACGAACTTTCATCTTTTCTCGCCTTGCGCTTCTTCTTGTTTTTCCGATCGTCGTCCTCCGACTCGCTGCTGTCGCCCTTCTTCCTCTTCTTTTTCGACTTTTCACCATTGGCCGAATCGTCGGAATCGTTGGTTTTCTCTTTCTTCAACACCTGGTGAAATGATTTGAAAATTTAAACACAATTTCAGAGATTTAGCTTAATCATTTTCAAGTTTAGGCCGGTTTTGATGATTTTAGTTTTAAAGTGAATTTATGGTTGATGGCTTCTCTGTTTAGGCAAACCATAAATAGATTTGAATAAATTTTTGAATGATCTTACCTCTTTTTTCGCGGGTGGTGACTCGGGCTTCTTAGGGGTGGCCTCTTTTGCTCTGTAAGAGGGGATAATAAATTATTATTAAGTTTATGTGAAAATCATAAGGTCTAGGAAGCGCTTCCCTTGAACTTAACCTCTGGTTTAAAATGGTTTACGTTTTATAAAAATTAGGTTCTTCAAAAAACGAAATAAATGTTTAAATTCACCTTTCAAAACTCTCGGAATCTCTCGGTTTCCTGTCCTTTGTCTTCTCCTTGGGTGGAGAGCTTGCGCTCCTTATCCGCTCTTTAGAAGTATCCGGCGAACTCCCATCGTCGTCAGAGGATGAGCTGAAGAGAATTGAAATTGTTCATTATTATCGAAACCAATGAAGCACAAGCTTATTTGCCAGAATGGGAATTTTTGGTAAAATTAGAACATGATGCACTTTGCCGATTTGGGGTTAAACTTTAAACAGTCGCCAAAAATCGGCTATTGCATTTACCAAAGTGCAGTTGGTCGCATTTGACGCAGAAATGTGCCAAGTTTAAGAGAAAATTTTGTTGGTTCAGTTAACTACAGTAGACTTTGCAAAACCGTTAAAAATGTGAACAGGAACCTTCAAAATTGAGAAAAACAATGCATTTTGGTAACTTTCTAGCAAAAAACACGTGAAGGAAGCATTTTGGACACATCAATTAACAAATGAGCGTGTTCAGCGTTAAATTTCCAGTAACCTGCTTGTCGAAAAAAATTATAATGTCGGAAATCAAATTTTCAAATTCCTGTGTACTATACATCCAAACCACAGACTCTTTTTCTGGCCACAAAAATGAGCGTTCTTGGTCTGAAAATCTTCGTTTTACCTTGCAGAATACGTGGAATTTTTTATATTCCAATAACTCGACGTATTTTGATTTTATTCAACTTTTAAAATTTGCATGGTGGGTTTCTTGACATCCAAACAGCCTCCAAAGTAGTCAAAATGTAATCAAATCGTGTCAAAAATTTGAGTATCGAAACATGGAAGTATTGTGTGTTATCTACGCACCACAGGTTTCGTGGAGCACCGCTACTTTTCAAAATTTGAAATTATTTAATAATAAACTTTTTACTCACTGATCGCGCCTTGATGAACGAGAATCCTTCCTGGTCTTCTCGGCCTTGGGCTCTTCCTTCTTGACTGGGGGTGGTGACCTGCTTCGTGAAACCGAACGTGGGGCCTGCGCAAAAGTACATCGAAATATCAGACGTGAACACAACACTAACTTTCTTAACTGAAATTCAAAATTTTGCAAGAGCAGCGGGCACAGCCCAGTCTTGAACGTAATTTGAAAAATGATACAGTTCACTCAGACTCATTTAGTACTAACTTATTACGAAACAAAATCATAATCAATAGCAGTTCCTCCACTCTCTTAGAGGGCGGCAGGGCACGCCCGGGGCAACTACCTTTATCGGGCACGAAGCTAACGCCTGGAACGGCAGATTACAAATTACTAAACGTCAAACTCACCCTCCTAGCAGTTTCTTTGGTAGCAGGAGTGTTCCTGTCAGGAGAAGGACTGCTCGAACTTCCAGACTCGCTTCTCCTCCTCGCTTTGTCTTTACTCCTGGACCTCTTCGCCCTGTCCTTGTCGCGTTTGTCATCCTTCCTTCGGTCCTAAAACATGCAAGGCATTAGTGAGCATGAATCCAACAGACAAGAATTGAAGGATTGATGAGGCTTTCAAAAAAAAACTTACAAAAGACTTCGACGGCGAGGGTGACCTGGACCTTCTCAAACTGCCAGACCGTCCAGACCTCCTGTCTCGGGAGTCCCTGGGGAAAAGTTAAATTTCAAAATTTATAGGAATAAATTATGCTACCTCAAAATCGATTGGAGTCATGACAAAAGTCGCCAAAAAACTTGGAACGTACTTGAAAGAAATTTAAAAAATATGAAACAACTAACCTCCGGCGTATGGGAGGAGACCTTCTCCACGATCCTCTTCTCGGAATGTCACGTCGATCCCTATCACGGCGTTCACGCTCGCGATCTCGCTCTCTTCTATCGAGCGACCGTCTTGACGGCCTGTACCTGTCCGACCAGGTAGTCTCCAACCTGCAAAGACGCACAAAGAAAACAATATAGCATTGTGCAACGACGCAGCGAAAAACTCAGAAATGTCCAACACGACTACCAACCTTAGCCGAGAACGCGAACGGCGCCGCAGAGGTGACCGAAATCGCACCGGCGACCTGGACTTGCGCCTCGAACGCGAACGACGTCTAGACCGCGAGGTCGACCGTCGACGCGACGTTGAACGACGTCTACGAGAAGTCGAGCGACGTCGCCTGTCGCCTCCTTTACCCCTGGAGCCGGAACGCCCTCTGGCCGAGCCGGATCGCCCTCCCTGAAAAGGGTGCAGAAAAGTTAGAAAAAACGCGCACAGATGGGCACACAGACTTTTTCAGAAACGGATTACAAAGTCGGCCACACAATATCCAATTGCTGGCTGTTGGACGCTCATGAAGATGCCAACAACCAGAAAGCCTACATCCCTCACTCTCTTCCAACCCAGACGGTCGTTCGCAAGAAAGCCGGCTTCCCTATCAGCACAACTCCGACAAACTTTCTCACCGTTTGCCTAGCACTGAACATCCTGGGAGACGACAGTTTTTTTGGAAAACATAACCGGAGCGCAGCTTTTGCTATTCTCTGGGAGAAGGCATTGCAGAATGTTGGAGCAAAGCATTTTTGACTCAAATCTGCAAATTATCAACATTTCATCTTCTTCACCTTTGCCGGTCGCTTGTCGTCATCTGAGTCGCTGGAAGATCCTTCTTTGTTGGAACGGTAGTGTCGCTTCTTTTGGACGCTGTCTTCTTTCTTCTTGATTTCAAAATCTTTCTTCTTCGGGCTCTTGTCTGCAAAAGAGAAAAATGTTATTATAAATAATGGCAAAAATCAATTCTTTGTTTTCCTATTCGAACAAATGGAAAACGGATGAATAAAATTTGCAAAATAATTTACCCGAAGCCCTCGAGTCAGAACTGCTACTCCTGCCTCCTTTCTTGTTGTTGGTCTTCGACCTCGATCTGGAGCGCGACTTGGATTTTCGCTCAGTTTCCTTCGGCTTGCTGGGCCTCTCCTTCGAAGAAGACGACGATCCTGACGACGATCGACCGCGGTCACCAGCGGCTCCGTTCTTTTTGGCAGATCTGCGGATAATGATTTTATTCGGTGAATAGATCGGTCAAAAACAGCAATAACACGTCAGATAGTTGGGTATGTTTGTGGTGTTCTGAACACGGTATCGAAACTGGAAGTGAAACAGACATTTATGAGAATATGTACACAGCACGTAATATCGAGTCATGAACTTCCTAAAATCCAGCACATCTCAAAAAAAAGTTATGAGGACTCTAGTCACTTGAGTCCCAGATTAAACTCAGGGGAGAAAACTCAAGGGTTAGTAATTTTAGAGGAGGTTCAAAATTTACGGATGGTTGAAATTTTCAGGGGGTGGAACTATTTGAAGATAGTTGCTAATGCATCGGTCAAAATTGGTATTTTAATTTTTCTTGAGAATACTAAAAAATCCTTTGATTTCTGAAAAGAGGCCTTTGTTGCAAAATTGACAAAATTTTACGATTAATTTTATTATTTCGAATCAAAACTACCGTACTTCGTAATATTCAAGTGGCTAGAAAAGCCCTCTGAAAAGAAAGATTGTGGACGATTGATCAATTAACCTGCAAAATAAGGCTAACAAACAATAAATTCATGCTAAACAGCGATCTGATAGAGTAATTTTGCAGCAAATTTGGCGCATCGAATTTCAACCACCTAAGAACTGCAATGACTTAAAAATCAAATCGTACAGATGCGCTGTAAGTCTTTTATTGTAGTTTAAACCTACGATTCTTTCAAATCTCAGTTTTGAAGTGCGACTCATCAGTTCTGAAACAATCGCGAACATACTAAAAACCGTAAACATACCAAGGATGTCAAGGAAGCGTAAAATGTTAAGCACTGAATCTCGTTCAAAGAGACCTGCAGAGGGGAAATTAACGTTAATCATGTTAGTTGTTACTTGAGCAGAGGAATGCCACCTCAGAGTCCAGTCCAGCTACGTGACAGCTCACAATGTCTTCAAGTTCAAGCAGCGCGTTCTGCAATCGATCGCCGGCACTTGAGAGCGTCGGAAGTTCCTGAAGACTTGACGCTCTGGAAGTTCCTGGAAGTCATCGGTCGTTACGGATGCTCTGGAAGTTCAGTGATGCTCTGGAAGTTCAACGATGCTCTGGAAGTTCAGCGACGCTCTGGAAGTTCAACGATGCTCTGGAAGTTCAACGATGCTCTGGAATTTCAGCGACGCTCTGGAAGTTCAACGATGCTCTGGAAGTTCAACGATGCTCTGGAAGTTCGAGGACGCTCTGGAAGTTCAACGACGCTCTGGAAGTTTGTCGGAAGCTCGCGAGTTGCTCTGTGCGGCTTACGACTCTCCGACGAGATTGCTCAACGCTTGCTGCTTGAACTAAGATGACTGAAGGAAGTGCTGATAGCCGGCAACGACATCGGAGAAGCCTGTAGCAGTAAATACTTAACCAACGGGTTCCGAAAATTGCAACATCTAGAGATGGACAAAAAATGTCAAGAAATCATAGAAAAAACTCCAAGCACCTGAAACAGAACGGTGGGTAACCTGGAAAAAATATAAAATCAGAGACAAAACACAACTCAAACTATGAAACCAGATTTCTAGCTGTCTTCTAATATATTTGAGGGTGAACCAGATGGAATTATGACAGGAGTGTCAACTGGGTAGACAAACTTACGTACCCTGAATTCGTACAGCCTGGGGCCACGACAAATGACCACTGCTAGCAAACGAGGTTAGCCCAGCACTTACTGAATGAATGCTTCCTCCGTGGAAGCCTAGTAATTGTAAATATACGGAAAATACATGAGGTGGATTTACATTAAAATTAATGTACCTAATCCAAAAATACGGTAATGTTTTTATTCCATTTTTAGATTCTAAGCACCTTGAAACGTGAAAAAACAAATTTCAGGTTTAATTGTGGTTGTTGTACACACTGAATACCGAACCAAAATTAAAAATATTATCAAAAGTACCTGAAGTTGCTACAGACCGAGCATGGAAAGGAGCTTTTGTAATTTCATCATCTTTGTCATAATAAAGAAAAACACTTCCAAGGCCTGTCTGAAATTAACTCTTTCAGGCGTAAACAGGTAAACATGCTCTACATTCCAATGTAGAGTCCTACAAAATTTTGACATCAAAATACAACAAATAAATAAAGTTAGGTACAGAATACAAAAAATTATACGGTAGTAAAATGTTCACCGTGCAACTTTGAACCACCACAAACACCCAAGATTATAGGTGAGATTATTTACCAGCTAAAATTCAACGGGAAAATAGAAAATTAGCCTCGATAATTTGCCAAAATTAATTAATCATAACGCAACAAAACATTCTTCAGCTATAGATGAATTTAAATGGATTTATAAGGTCCACCTCTACTGGATGTGGTTGTGCATGACAGTGATGTCTTCACGTCGAAAGCGCTTGACATAAAGCATAATCACAGCCAACGAAGGCGAACTCAGATCATTACTGGTAAGTTCATAATAATATTATGTACATATTATGTACATTTTACTGATGGATTTAGACACACTAGCTCATGATGCGAAGGATTTAAAGTATTTAAAACCATCAGTGCAGTTTGATTCCTAAAATTGGCGACTCAACACCTAACAAGGGCATAAAAAAATCTACTCAAATTATCTAAATAAAATAATAGAGGATACACTACCTCTGCGGAGATTTGCTCCTGGATCTGGATACGGACGATGACGGCGACCTAGACCGAGATCTTTTCTTTTCATCGGAATTAGCCGCTTTTGTATTGTTCCTAAAACACAAGAATCAAATTATTATAGTAGATTCAAGAACCAAATCATTATAGTAGATTACATACATTTTCAAGGTCGTTTTGAGAGTAGAGAGGTGGAACTCTACTACACATTCAAGGAGCCAGGCCGAGATTTTCAGTGGGACCAGAAAGTTGGATATATTCGGTTCAAATTCCTGCTAAGTGGTATGGAAGCTCCAGCTCCCAGGTCCCGCCACAATCCTCACACGCCTCAAAATTTGATCAGCACAACAAACGTAACATGCAGCCAACCAGCAATTCATTGATGAGAGATTGTTAGATAACACTTAAGCTATTCAGCTCCTTATCGGTTCCGTGATGGCGGTAGTTGGGTCAAATGGGGTATGGATTTTTTATGAAATTCAGCCAAGAATCAAAATTTGCGATGCATTGTTCGCATTTGAGGTGCATACTGGATATCCAATTGCAGGATGTTGTCGAGGGGATGAACATGGGAACGTGTTTTTGAACGCCAATGAAGTTGATTTGAGTTGCCTATTGAGTCATCTCGACCAATTAAAGCAATGAATTGTCTTGGCCCCACGACCAGCAATCGGATAGTGAGTGGGCACCCTTAAAGATAAGCTGGATGGAGCATTAGGATATGTTTTCTTGGATATTGGATTGAGAAATTTTGTCAATATAACGGCCCCAATGCATAAAATAATAAACCGGCCTATATTATAAATACGCTAAGTTGGGGTTCCAGCAAACAAAGCAGGCAAGGAAAAGGTTTAGAAGATCTTGACTGAGTTGGTAAGACTGGCTTGAATGCCTTCTTCGAACATGAATCGATTTTCGCTAACAAAAAATACACGTAAATTTTACGTCGTAAAACACAAGACAACAGCGCAACAGTCATGTTTGAGCTCAACACGCTATCGAATCACACTCAGCACAATCCACTCACTTTACTTTCTCGTTTGCAGGGGACGGCGAGACAGCTCTTGAGCTGTCAACGTTTTTCTTTGACGAATCCTTGCGCTCAGACCTAACGCGCAAAAATATTGAGACCGTAAAAATTTCTCTTTTTGACAATTCCGGTTCTCAAACTTTTCCAACAAGAAATATTCAGTGATCGTAATCAATCCAGAAACAGGCCCTAATGGAATGGACCAGCCATTTGCTGAAGAATCTTCAATTGTCTAATCTAAATTTCAACTGTCTGATATAATTCCAGCAATTAACAATTCAACTAACCTTGAAGGCGAGCGGGAATTTGAACGTTTGCTTTTGGAGCGCTCCTTGTCCTTGCGGTCGCGATCCTTGTCCCTCCTTTCACGGGAACGGCTCCTCTTCCTGAAACGAGAAGTAGAACGGGCAAATGAAATGCTAGGTTATAAATTGGAAATATACGAGTGTTGGGATTCCGGCGATTTAACCTAATTTATGAATTTAGAGACCGCTAGGAGCAAAACAGTAACGTAACACTGACCCACGCATGGAATCGCAGCAACACGAGCCCAGTTGACATAACCTTCTCACCTTTCCCTCAATGGGGCCTCAGCAATTCTTAAAGATCAGCCTAATCACGGTCAGATTATCCAAAAAACTCTCCACGTATCAGTCCAGGAATTCGATAACTTACTTTTCTCGGCTTCGATCTCTTCGGCGTTCTTTATCCTCCCGCTCTCTTTTCTCCAGCTTTTTTGAAATCTCGTGGATCCTCTCTTGCTCTTCCTGAAATGCGATAAATCTACTGTTACGGGAAGATTGAATGTTGAAATTAACAAGCAAAAACTAAAGAAAACTGACCGATTTTCGAAAGATTTAGGTATTTGGACTAGGTAATTTGGTTGAAGTTACTCGATCGCGAAACTCACCATCCGTTTCTTGATTTCCTCTTTCTTGATCTCCATAAGCACGTCCGGTATGCCGCTGGGGGAATCTTGCGCTGAAAGCAGCAGTTCCCACAGGTCGTTCATGAAGACGCGAGCATTCTTACCGTTGAGGAAGCCGGTCAGATTGATCTGCATCTTCTTCGGATCTGGAAACTGAACGAGTAAAGGAAGTGTTAGGTATATGTAGTAGGTATGGAAAATCATAAATTTGTGACATAAATATAAAAATGGTCGACCTGAATATAAACAATGCGATTGAAAAATGGAAAGTTTTTCAACCCTACCTTCTCATCGAGCTGATTGAATACGAATTCCTCGACGACATCGTCCTCGATACCCAAAACCTCGGTGATTTTTTTAGCTATCCACGGCTTGATGGTGGCCAATTTGACTTTGGTCATGTCGACCTGGCGAAAGAAAAACAGCGCTCTTCAGATTTTGTCGGCAGTCATGAAGGAGGATACCGGAGGATCACACATCACGGCAGACTCGAATACATCCATAAACAATGTCGTGAAAAACTTGAGGTAATGAAAATAGTCACCTTTTTCGCTAAGCTGTCGCCGAATTTCATGACTTTCATCAACTTCTTCTCTTTGTCGCTAAAGCGGTTGTCCTGCTCCGCAGTCGTTCCCTGCAAGCGAGTCATTCTTTTGAACGGGTTATCGAACAAAATAAATGGTTTCACACGGGGAACTGCCGAATATCTAGATTAATGGACCCAGACTAGAGATGGGTACATTTTAATGAAGATACATAAAAAGATTCATGCGAAATCTCGACGAACAAAATTGTATAAATACAAAATTTTGTACTTAATCAAAAATCTGACACGGATACGAGTTGAGGTTGGGAGAAAACCGATGGTTGTTAGGAGAAAAACCACAGCTGGACCCGTGGCCATGGGAACTCAATGGAGAGGCGGAAAGCCCGAACCAAGCAAGTGGATAGAATCTATCGAATCAGGCGAAAGATAGAAATACTATTGAGAATAATGTTTCCATCAAATCATGAAAGGCTTAATGACAGTACGAAAAAAAAGAGCAAAACTATACATTGTATTCACGGAACTGACGGGCAATGAATATCTACCTACCGATACAGCCCATACCCAAGTAAGCAGGTCCAACTGCAAAAACCAACAAAATCAGCAATCCATTCATGCAAAATCAAACGTGGTCCACCAAGAATCGAGGATTTTTATGCAATTATTGAGTCTTTTAGAACAGAAATTAATTGTAAAAACTCAAACGAGAGATTCATGACGAGAAGCTTCGGTCGGCCGTTAACCCCCTGCCAAGCCCCGACGCTTGGATTCAAAACGCTCAATACTTGAGCGCCGGAAACGTGTTTCTATGGTAATAATAATAACTTCATCAACGTTCAATACTCACCGTGTACATCATTTTCGGGCTGGATAATCCCAGCAATTAAATTCTGCGAGGAAAACGCCTCCTCAAAGAGGAGATTATCGCCCGATGGTCGGCAGGTGCTACTCGGTTCACTTGACTTCCGGTCGACGATACATTGTGCTTTCTGCTAACATACACAACATTCACGTGTTAAATCAGATTTTTCTAACCGATATTACGACCGTAAGCATCAAGAAGAATTGAATAGGTCATAATTAATAGTGAGATTTTGGAAAATTACCATCAACTAACCTCACCACTGTGACTATCTGGGCTGAAACGAGAGAATGTGGAAGGGGACCGCGCCAGCGGCTGGATGGTGGAGGGGCATCGTCGGGGAATGGAGGGGCATCGGTCCCCAGAGGGCAGCCATTGTTCCAGGATTGCCGTGTTAAAAAAACGGAATATGCAACGAAATATGCGAAGAATAATAGAAAATACAACTTTTTTTTAGAAAACTTGGAAATGATCAGATGTGCAGAGATAAATCACACCTACGCCAAACCAAGCCAAGTAGCCAACTTATACCTAATCACCTACGTAATCACCTACTAATCAAATGTTTGGAATTGCACTCCCTTGAGAATAAACACGGCACTTGATCACACCTGCAACAAACAAGAAGAAGCATTGCGGTTAGACGTCAAATTTTGAATAAAATCGAGAGAAAAAAATATTGCTTACTACACTGGATTAGCTGTAGACTACAGCGAGGACGAGTTCATAAAAATGTAAGATGAAAATCTCAATCATAAAAAAATCTGAATTTCCAAGTTGATTATGAAAACGACAGCCACGAGCATAGGAATGCGCCAGAACGAGCATAGGATGAAAGATTTTCGACACTATTCTAGCACTTACTTTCATCGAACCGATGGAATCTTGACTTGAGGCGTTACCAGGGCGGCAGACACAAAGTCCAAAGCGAATCCACCACACAACACAACACAGCGACACAACACAGAACCATTTAAAAATTGTTGTTCCCTCAACCGGCACGAGAAATCGGACGGACGCGAATCGGAACGAGCGAAACGGGACGGTAAGAAAATGAAATGAGTATTTTGCAAAAAATTGTCGGTTATATTCATCGAATCCGAGATTTCGTGGAATTATTATTACGGAATAGTGCTGGCTTAATATCGATAGTGTTAATCGATCGGTGCTATCGATAGTTCCGTGTTATCGATAGGTCGACAGAATAATATATTTGAACCTGAAAATTTTTACTCAACCTAAAAAACGAAAAACGCTCCTCAAGTCCCTACTATGATAACCTGAAGTCCTGAAAAATAAAAATAAATCAAGAAGACAGCATTTACGCTGATTAATGGGTCTTAATAATGATGCTGATTAATGATCTTATTAAATTTCCAAATTATTTGGAATCTTTTATTAAAAAAAAGATATTTGTCCTAGTTCCGGATCTGGATGACCCAAAAAACCATGCTAGATACCAAATCTTACCATAGATATCAGTACACCGAGCTAGAGACACAATAATTAACTAAGTATTGAACTATTAATTAATAATAAAATAATAGATAGATTGGCAATAATAAAAATAATAATATAATAGGTAATGTATATAAGTAATGATACAATGTATTATCTGTATCATGCCATAATAATATAAAACAATATATACCTAATATAATAATAATAATGTATAAATAATAATAATCAAATTCTACTTTACAGTTACAGTTGAATGCGAAAAAAGGTAAAATTTTTTGAAACTTGGACGATTACGAAGATTTATTAATACTGAATGATAAACCAAAACTATCACTAGGTAGTCCAAATTAGCAAGGGAGTCGGTGTGAAAAAAGAAATTTACCGAAACTATCTTTATTTACCAAGAAATAAACCAAAACTATCGATAGGTCAACGAAAGTCCAAGAAATTTACCAAAATTTATTTACCAAAAATTTACCAAATTTATTAATACTGAATGATAAACCAAAACTATCACCAGGTCAACGGTAGTCCAAATTAGCAAGGGAGTCGGTGTGAAAAAAGAAATTTACCGAAACTATCTTTATTTACCAAAAAATAAACCAAAACTATCGATAGGTCAACGAAAGTCCAAGAAATTTACCAAAACCATCTTTATTTACCTTTATTTTTATACTAGCTGTAACCGCCCGGCGTTGCCCGTGTCAAAAAAATTGTGATTAATTGATTAAGTAATTAGGTAGACTGTCTCTCTCTCTCTCTCTCTCTTCCCCCCCCCCCCACACACATAACATTCCCCGTCAATCGCACGCAGGGACCTGGAATTTTTTACACGGAAGCACAAAGGGGCTGGCCACCAGACCTCGAAGCCCGATTTTCGATTTTTAAATTAGATATATTTGAAATTTTTTTTTAACTTGAAAAAAATGACCTGTTCTTATTTAAATTAATTTTTCAACATATTGTTTCTTTTTATCGACGGGGAACTCAACACAACTCAACTCAACTCGGGTGTGGTTGAGTTGAGTTGAGGGTTGGGTTGGGTTGGGTTGAGGGTTGGGTTGGGTTGAGGGTTGGGTTGGGTTGAGGGTTGGGTTGGGTTGGGTTGAGGGTTGGGTTGGGTTGAGGGTTGGGTTGGGTTGAGGGTTGGGTTGGGTTGAGGGTTGGGTTGGGTTGAGGGTTGGGTTGGGTTGAGGGTTGGGTTGGGTTGAGGGTTGGGTTGGGTTGAGGGTTGGGTTGGGTTGAGGGTAGGGTTGGGTTGTGTTGAGGGTTGGGTTGGGTTGAGGGTTGGGTTGAGGGTTGGGTTGGGTTGAGGGTTGGGTTGGGTTGAGGGTTGGGTTGGGTTGAGGGTTGGGTTGGGTTGAGGGTTGGGTTGGGTTGAGGGTTGGGTTGGGTTGAGGGTTGGGTTGGGTTGAGGGTTGGGTTGGGTTGGGTTGAGGGTTGGGTTGAGGGTTGGGTTGGGTTGAGGGTTGGGTTGGGTTGAGGGTTGGGTTGGGTTGAGGGTTGGGTTGAGGGTTGGGTTGGGTTGAGGGTTGGGTTGGGTTGAGGGTTGGGTTGGGTTGTGTGTAGGGTTGGGTTGGGTTGAGGGTTGGGTTGGGTTGAGGGTTGGGTTGAGGGTTGGGTTGGGTTGAGGGTTGGGTTGGGTTGAGGGTTGGGTTGGGTTGAGGGTTGGGTTGGGTTGAGGGTTGGGTTGGGTTGAGGGTTGGGTTGGGTTGAGGGTTGGGTTGGGTTGAGGGTTGGGTTGGGTTGGGTTGAGGGTTGGGTTGAGGGTTGGGTTGGGTTGAGGGTTGGGTTGGGTTGAGGGTTGGGTTGGGTTGAGGGTTGGGTTGAGGGTTGGGTTGGGTTGAGGGTTGGGTTGGGTTGAGGGTTGGGTTGGGTTGAGGGTTGGGTTGGGTTGAGGGTTGGGTTGGGTTGAGGGTTGGGTTGGGATGAGGGTTGGGTTGGGATGAGGGTTGGGTTGGGATGAGGGTTGGGTTGGGTTGAGGGTTGGGTTGGGTTGAGGGTTGGGTTGGGTTGAGGGTTGGGTTGGGTTGGGTTGAGGGTTGGGTTGGGTTGAGGTTTGGGTTGGGTTGAGGGTTGGGTTGGGTTGAGGGTTGGGTTGGGTTGAGGGTTGGGTTGGGTTGAGGGTTGGGTTGGGTTGAGGGTTGGGTTGGGTTGAGGGTTGGGTTGGGTTGAGGGTTGGTTTGGGTTGAGGGTTGGGTTGGGTTGAGGGTCGGGTTGGGTTGAGGGTCGGGTTGGGTTGAGGGTCGGGTTGGGTTGAGGGTCGGGTTGGGTTGAGGGTCGGGTTGGGTTGAGGGTTGGGTTGGGTTGAGGGTTGGGTTGGGTTGAGGGTTGGGTTGGGTTGAGGGTTGGGTTGGGTTGGGTTGGGTTGAGGGTTGGGTTGGGTTGAGGGTTGGGTTGGGTTGAGGGTTGGGTTGGGTTGAGGGTTGGGTTGGGTTGAGGGTTGGGTTGGGATGAGGGTTGGGTTGGGATGAGGGTTGGGTTGGGTTGAGGGTTGGGTTGGGTTAAGGGTTGGGTTGGGTTGGGTTGAGGGTTGGGTTGGGTGGAGGTTTGGGTTGGGTTTAGGGTTGGGTTGGGTTGAGGGTTGGGTTGGGTTGAGGGTTGGGTTGGGTTGAGGGTTGGGTTGGATTGTGGGTTGGGTTGGGTTAAGGGTTGGGTTGGGTTGAGGGTTGGGTTGGGTTGAGGGTTGGGTTGGGTTGAGGGATGGGTTGGGTTGGGTTGGGTTGGGTTGGGTTGGGTTGGGTTGGTTTGGGTTGGGTTGAGTTGGGTTGGGTTGGGTTGGGTTGAGGGTCGGGTTGGGTTGAGTGTCGGGTTGGGTTGAGGGTCGGGTTGGGTTGTGGGTGGGGTTGGGTTGAGGGTCGGGTTGGGTTGAGGGTTGGGTTGGGTTGAGGGTTGGGTTGGGATGAGGGTTGGGTTGGGTTGAGGGTTGGGTTGGGTTGGGTTGAGGGTTGGGTTGGGTTGAGGGTTGGGTTGGGTTGAGGGTTGGGTTGGGTTGAGGGTTGGGTTGGGATGAGGGTTGGGTTGGGATGAGGGTTGGGTTGGGTTGAGGGTTGGGTTGGGTTGAGGGTTGGGTTGGGTTGGGTTGAGGGTTGGGTTGAGGGTTGGGTTGGGTTGAGGGTTGGGTTGGGTTGAGGGTTGGGTTGGGTTGAGGGTTGGGTTGGGTTGAGGGTTGGGTTGAGGGTTGGGTTGAGGGTTGGGTTGGGTTGAGGGTTGGGTTGGGTTGAGGGTTGGGTTGGGTTGAGGGTTGGGTTGGGTTGAGGGTTGGGTTGGGTTGAGGGTTGGGTTGGGTTGAGGGATGGGTTGGGTTGGGTTGGGTTGGGTTGGGTTGGGTTGGGTTGGGTTGGGTTGGGTTGGTTTGGGTTGGGTTGAGTTGGGTTGGGTTGGGTTGAGTTGGGTTGGGTTGGGTTGGTTTGGGTTGGGTTGGGTTGAGTTATGTTGTGTTGGGTTAAGTTGAGTTGAGTTGGGTTGAGTTGGTTTGGGTTGGTTTGGGTTGAGTTATGTTGTGTTGGGTTAAGTTGAGTTGAGTTGGGTTGGGTCGGGTCGGGTCGGGTCGGGTCGGGTCGGGGTTGGGTTGGGTTGGGTTGGGTTGAGTTATGTTGTGTTGAGTTGAGTTGAGTTGAGTTGAGTTGAGTTGTGTTGAGTTCCCCGTCGATAAAAAGAAACAATCTGTTGAAATATTAGTTTAAATAAGAACAGGTCATTTTTTTTTTCAAATTAAAAAAAAAATTCAAATTTATCTAATTTAAAAATCGAAAATCGGGCTTCGAGGTCTGGTGGCCAGCCCCTTTGTGCTTCCGTGTAAAAAATTCCAGGTCCCTGCGTGCGATAGATTTGGCTGGAGAGCTCGGTCAGACAGACAGACACATAACACTATGTGTAAGTCTTGCTTTTATTATTATAGATTATATTTATAATTATTTAAATTATTTATGTTAATTTACCAAAACTATCTTTATTTATCAAAACTTTACCAAAACTATCTTAATTCACCTTTATTTATATTATTCATCTTTATTTACCAACGAAAGTCCAAGAAATTAACCAATACTATCGATAGGTCAACGAAAGTCCAAGAAATTTACCAAGACTATCTTTATTTACCTTTATTTATGTATTTATATTTTATTTATATTTATATTACTTATCTTTATTATAATAATAAAAACTCGTGTTATTTTTGTAAATGGGGGCTTTTGTACTAATTGAACAGATATTGATTGGCCGAATCGAACCCATATAATTTGAAATTGCACTCCTATTTTGTCTTTAACTATCTACATCTACATATAAAACTGTACCTACCTATTGCAAGTACTGACTTTCTTTTATATTACCTATATATTGTGTATTATCGCCAACCTTGTAATGCCTCGCGGCTCTACAATAAAATATATCGTCACTTAAGTTCTAACACCACCTAACTCAATTTTCCCAAGTTTTCAGGAGAGACAAAAAACTAATTATTTTACCTTGGAAATAAATTTCCTAAATTCCCAATACGTTCTCACGATCTCGAAGGGTCTCTAAATTGGATTCTACTCTTAAATTTCAAAAATAAGCACTAAACTCGAAACCAGCTGAGTTGGGCTGTGTTGCTGTTTGAAATCCTTAATTAGGCTGTGTTGCTCCCTGCTTTCCCTCCCTCAAATATAATGTTTTTATGTAAATATTTGTTTATTCTATAGGATGGGAATGCATCTGATAAAGAATTCAACACCCGAAATTTTCTTCTGCATCACGTTTTTGCCTTAAACCCATAGGTGCTTAGACAGTAAAACCAAGAAAACTGCGAAAACCCCGATTTTGACCTTATCACTCCCCCGAAATTGACCGATTTGACAAAAATCTCGAAAAAACACCAAATTTCATGTTTTTCAGTCAAAATCTAATGATTCTCGCCAAAAAAAACCCGAAATCAGATCCATTATTTTTTTGAACTTTTTCCAAGGCTCTTACCTTGGATTTTTCATGTTTTCGTCGTAGAAAATTTTAATTTTTCTGTGTCATGTACCTACCCAAACCTACTCAAAAATATTTTTTTTGGAATTTTAGAATTTTTTTGAAGGGTAAAAAAAACTTTTTTTTACTTCAAAAATTAGTCTTTAAACCAGTTTTTGAACGCTGAAATCCAACCAATTTTGACTTACAGGGAATGAAAACTGTGTAGAAACCTTCGAGGAACCCAACAAGCTCAAAAAATTCAAAATCGGTTCAGTAGGATCCCTCGGATTGGCAAAAACGTGAAAAAGGAGAAATCGCACTAAGCCAATCCGATTAAAAAACAAAATTATCAAAATTTTTCTGAAAGAAACCCCTGTCCTATGGTAAATCAAGCGAGAAACCCGGGAAAAATACTCAAAAAATTCTAAACCCACGACATCACCTTCAAAATTGAGTTTTTGTGCTTTTTCGAAAATGGACCATACTAATGCCGATTTGGACCCCTTAACCTTCTCCGATCGGATTGCTCCGAAAAAAAATTTCCTCGACCAATTACATAGGTACATTATTTTTGGAAATAGTGTACCAAAAGCGGGGAGGCGTCTCAGCGGGAACTCGTCGGTCGCGATTTGAATTAGGTGGTGTTGCCTCCGCTTCCGCTAGATAAACGATTAGGCGGTGTTGTCTTTTCTTCCTCTCCTTCTTCACTGTTTGGTTCAATCTTCGTGGCAGTGTCACAATGATATCGGCTATTGAAAAATCTATCGAGTGGTGTATCTAACTCATTTTCGACAAAAATTGAGTTAGGCGGTGTTAGAACTTAAGTGACGATATTTCATTTCATTTCATTTCATTACTTATCTTTATTAATATTATTTATATTTTTTATCAAATTGACCAATCTATCTTTATTTACCTTTATTTATATTATATTTACATTAAACGTCAATTTTATATTATTAAATATAAATAAACTAAATATATATAAATATAATAAATACAAATAAATATAAATAAATATAAATAAAAATTATCAAAATATACATCAAATATAAATTTTATATTATTTATCTTTATTAACAACAGAAGTCCAAGAAATTTACCAAAACTATCTTTACTTACCAAGAAATAAACCAGTCGGAGTAGAAAGAAATTTTCGGATAATGAGAAATAATCATGAGAGTACCTACCTACGGAAAATTTTAAAATTATTTGAAACTTGGGCGATTACAAAGATTTGGTATTGAATAACAAACACAAACTATCGATAGTATCGATTAGCGAGGGCACAATTCAATTTACACGGCCCCGCTCCACTGGGCACTGAATTACCCGCAGTACTTCCGATAAATTAGCACTCTTAGCGTTTTCAATTTTATTTTTTTCCTGACCACAAAATTGAACCGACTTCAGCGTTCCTAGTCTTAAAATCTTCGGTTTACACTGCAGAATACGTCGGTATTTTTCATGTTCCGATAACGTTTCCTATTTTTAGGCGAGTTTTAAAATTTGCATTATGAGTCCTGGTATTTCTGAGCCATAAAGCCTCCAAAGTAGTAAAAATGTGATACAATCGTGTCGAAAATTTGCGAATCATATTATGGAAGTATTGTGTGTACCACTGGTTTGAGTGAAGGTTTTCGATCATTCAATTACCGATTATTTCGGTCATTTCTGCGTGAAAGCAAGTGAGTTCGGCATAGTGCGGGCTTAATATCGATAATAAGTTAAGAAAAATGCCATTGTTTTCGCCCGTTAACAGAATTTATCCCGAATTTTACAGAATTTTTCCGATTTTATCGGAGAGAGGGTCGGAGCTAGTTAGGGCATGTCGCTCTAGTCTCATAGCTTAATATGTACTTTGGTACACGGCGGTCATTGCCTCGCCGCCTCGAGCGGACTGGATCCAGCGTGTTGAGGGCGTTGGGTCCATCGCGGTCGCCTCGGGTTCAGAGTCCGTTGGACTAGCACGCCGGGCTTGGCCAGGAATTGCCTTGCACGCTCATGAAGGTGCATAGCGCTGCGTCTACGGAAAAAAGAGTCGGCGGCGCATCGCCGCGTAGACGCAGCGCCGCGCTCCCGGATTTCGCCAGTGGAGCGGGGCCGTGTAAATTGAATTGTGCCCTCGCTAATCGATACTATCGATAGTTTGTGTTTGTTATTCAATAACAAATCTTTGTAATCGCCCAAGTTTCAAATAATTTTAAAATTTTCCGCAGGTAGGTACTCTCACGATTATTTCTCATTATCCGAAAATTTCATTCTACTCCGACTGGTTTATTTCTTGGTAAGAAAAGATAGTTTTGGTAAATTTCTTGGACCTTTGTTGTTAATAAAGATAAATAATATAAATGTAAATATAATATAAATAAAGGTAAATAAAGATAGATTGGTCCACTTGATAAAAAATATAAATAATATTAATAAAGATAAATAATATAAATATAAATAAAATATAAATACATAAATAAAGGTAAATAAAGATAGTCTTGGTAAATTTCTTGGACTTTCGTTGACCTATCGATAGTATTGGTTAATTTCTTGGACTTTCGTTGGTAAATAAAGATGAATAATATAAATAAAGGTGAATTAAGATAGTTTTGGTAAAGTTTTGATAAATAAAGATAGTTTTGGTAAATTAACATAAATAATATAAATATTTATAAATATAATCTATAATAATAAAAGCAAGACTTACACATAGTGTTATGTGTCTGTCTGTCTGACCGAGCTCTCCAGCCAAATCTATTGCACGCAGGGACCTGGAATTTTTTACACGGAAGCACAAAGGGGCTGGCCACCAGACCTCGAAGCCCGATTTTCGATTTTTAAATTAGATAAATTTGAATTTTTTTTTTAATTTGAAAAAAATAACCTGTTCTTATTTAAACTAATATTTCAACAGATTGTTTCTTTTTATCGACGGGGAACTCAACACAACTCAACTCAACTCGGGTTGGGTTGGGTTGAGTTGAGTTGAGTTGAGTTGAGTTGAGGGTTGGGTTGGGTTGGGTTGAGGGTTGGGTTGGGTTGAGGGTTGGGTTGGGTTGAGGGTTGGGTTGGGTTGAGGGTTGGGTTGGGTTGAGGGTTGGGTTGGGTTGAGGGTTGGGTTGGGTTGAGGGTTGGGTTGGGTTGAGGGTTGGGTTGGGTTGAGGGTTGGGTTGGGGTGTGGGTTGGGTTGGGTTGAGGGTTGGGTTGGGTTGAGGGTTGGGTTGGGATGAGGGTAGGGTTGGGATGAGGGTTGGGTTGGGTTGAGGGTTGGGTTGGGTTGAGGGTTGGGTTGGGTTGAGGGTTGGGTTGGGGGGTGGGTTGGGTTGAGGGTAGGGTTGGGTTGGGTTGAGGGTTGGGTTGGGTTGAGGGTTGGGTTGAGGGTTGGGTTGGGTTGAGGGTTGGGTTGAGGGTTGGGTTGGGTTGAGGGTTGGGTTGGGTTGAGGGTTGGGTTGGGTTGAGGGTTGGGTTGGGTTGAGGGTTGGGTTGGGTTGAGGGTTGGGTTGGGTTGAGGGTTGGGTTGGGTTGAGGGTTGGGTTTGGTTGAGGGTTGGGTTGGGTTGAGGGTTGGATTGGGTTGAGGGTTGGGTTGGGTTGAGGGATGGGTTGGGTTGGGTTGGGTTGGGTTGGGTTGGGTTGGGTTGGGTTGGGTTGAGTTATGTTGAGGTGGTGAGTTGGGTTGGGTTGGGTTGGGTTGGTTTGGGTTGGGTTGGGTTGAGTTATGTTGTGTTGGGTTAAGTTGAGTTGAGTTGGGTTGAGTTGGGTTGGGTTGGGTTGGGTTGGGTTGGGTTGGGTTGGGTTGGGTTGGGTTGGGTTGAGTTATGTTGTGTTGAGTTGAGTTGAGTTGAGTTGAGTTGAGTTGTGTTGAGTTGAGTTGAGTTGAGTTGAGTTGAGTTGAGTTGTGTTGAGTTCCCCGTCGATAAAAAGAAACAATCTGTTGAAATATTAGTTTAAATAAGAACAGGTCATTTTTTTCAAATTAAAAAAAAAATTCAAATTTATCTAATTTAAAAATCGAAAATCGGGCTTCGAGGTCTGGTGGCCAGCCCCTTTGTGCTTCCGTGTAAAAAATTCCAGGTCCCTGCGTGCGATAGATTTGGCTGGAGAGCTCGGTCAGACAGACAGACACATAACACTATGTGTAAGTCTTGCTTTTATTATTATAGATTATATTTATAAATATTTATATTATTTATGTTAATTTACCAAAACTATCTTTATTTATCAAAACTTTACCAAAACTATCTTAATTCACCTTTATTTATATTATTCATCTTTATTTACCAACGAAAGTCCAAGAAATTAACCAATACTATCGATAGGTCAACGAAAGTCCAAGAAATTTACCAAGACTATCTTTATTTACCTTTATTTATGTATTTATATTTTATTTATATTTATATTATTTATCTTTATTAATATTATTTATATTTTTTATCAAGTTGACCAATCTATCTTTATTTACCTTTATTTATATTATATTTACATTTATATTATTTATCTTTATTAACAACAAAGGTCCAAGAAATTTACCAAAACTATCTTTTCTTACCAAGAAATAAACCAGTCGGAGTAGAATGAAATTTTCGGATAATGAGAAATAATCGTGAGAGTACCTACCTGCGGAAAATTTTAAAATTATTTGAAACTTGGGCGATTACAAAGATTTGTTATTGAATAACAAACACAAACTATCGATAGTATCGATTAGCGAGGGCACAATTCAATTTACACGGCCCCGCTCCACTGGCGAAATCCGGGAGCGCGGCGCTGCGTCTACGCGGCGATGCGCCGCCGACTCTTTTTCCGTAGACGCAGCGCTATGCACCTTCATGAGCGTGCAAGGCAATTCCTGGCCAAGCCCGGCGTGCTAGTCCAACGGACTCTGAACCCGAGGCGACCGCGATGGACCCAACGCCCTCAACACGCTGGATCCAGTCCGCTCGAGGCGGCGAGGCAATGACCGCCGTGTACCAAAGTACATATTAAGCTATGAGACTAGAGCGACATGCCCTAACTAGCTCCGACCCTCTCTCCGATAAAATCGGAAAAATTCTGTAAAATTCGGGATAAATTCTGTTAACGGGCGAAAACAATGGCATTTTTCTTAACTTATTATCGATATTAAGCCCGCACTATGCCGAACTCACTTGCTTTCACGCAGAAATGACCGAAATAATCGGTAATTGAATGATCGAAAACCTTCACTCAAACCAGTGGTACACACAATACTTCCATAATATGATTCGCAAATTTTCGACACGATTGTATCACATTTTTACTACTTTGGAGGCTTTATGGCTCAGAAATACCAGGACTCATAATGCAAATTTTAAAACTCGCCTAAAAATAGGAAACGTTATCGGAACATGAAAAATACCGACGTATTCTGCAGTGTAAACCGAAGATTTTAAGACTAGGAACGCTGAAGTCGGTTCAATTTTGTGGTCAGGAAAAAAATAAAATTGAAAACGCTAAAAGTGCTAATTTATCGGAAGTACTGCGAGTAATTCAAATTTCGATTCAACAGGGTGATAGGTCTTACTGAGAAAAATCTCTTAGTTCAAGAAATTTGAAGAAGGAAATCAGAAAAAGGACAATTAGAAACGAAGTTTTTCTATGTAAAATATTTTTCGAAGCGTTTTTCCCTATCCTAGGGGGGCAAAAAGGAAAATTTACTTACGCGAGCGCGACGCGAACGACCCGGAGGGAAGACGGCGGAAGACTGAGGCCGCGAACAGGCGATTCGCACTAGCAGGATAGCCGAACATGAAATTACACTACAACGAACATGCGCGCGGGTCGTAGATTCTCGGAATCGTAGCGCCTACAGCTTGTGCCGGGCGGCTGGTCGGGTTCTCGGGTTCCGGCAGCGCGGCGCGCCTCCATGGCGGGAGAGTTGGCTCTCGACCAATCGCACCCGTCGTGGACAAAGGTACAACTCAATAAATGCGGTTTTTGAGTTATAATATTCAACCCTTTTCTCATTTACAATAATTTATTATTACAATAATTTATCAGCGAATTATCTAGTTTCGTAGCCTCATAATGAGCGCACTCAGGATCAGAGGGCCTGTTTCCTCTTCTGTTTGCCAATGTTACATCACGGTTTATCTGCTAATAACGAGTGAAAATACGAGTAAAATCAATGTTTTGGTCCAACAAACCAGTGCTTGACTGGAGAATCGGAGGGAGAAATCAGTAGATCGTCGTAAATCTTGATGTGTTGATGTACAGGTGAATCAGGATCATTCCAACTAGTGAGAAATGATTTTAATGATAATACGTAGCATACCTACTAGTAAAATTTACTACTATAATTAATATAGCAATATTTTAAAAATATTATATAAATAACAATATTACCTATATAAATATTAGATTAAAAAATATTATAAAAATAAAATATATTAAAAATAGTAAATTTTACTATTTAATAGTCGAATTGCCAATTTTCCAAGCATAAGTAAGAATTTTCCAAATCAATTTGACAATTTTCTAAGCCAATATTCGGGTTTGAAAATTCTCAATTTGGGTTGGAAAATGGTCAATTCGACTATTTATTAAAACTATGTAGTAGGTACATACAATACTAAAAATAAGGATAGGTAGGTTGGCAGTAGATGATGGTCGAGGTCACCATATCCTGATTGATTGAGGATAAACTGCTTTTATCCTCTTATGTTAGGAGTCAATTTTCCTCATATTACATAGTTGTTGATCGATAAAATGTTTTTTAGACGTGAAAGCGGGATAACTGAGGGGGCAATGGCTAATTAGAATTCTTGCAGTCGCTCCAACTCCTCAGTCCAACTTTATATATCGAGGAGTAGACTCGTTTCTTGATCATAATTATCTTACGATGGCGCCTGCGCAGGAGCAAGGTGAGTAGGCTGATAATTCGAAATTATTAATATCTCAATAATGTGCAATTCAATGATTTTGGATTAAGGAAAAATTATGAACACTTTAAAAAAAAAAACAAAAAAAAAAAAGACAATAACAATAGGTACTTTGAATTGTATTACAGGTAAATTCAAGATAGCTCTGGTCCAGATGCCCATCGGCTCAGATAAGGAGCAAAATTTGAACACAGCTGCTCGTAAAGTAGCCGAAGCCAAGAAAAATGGGGCATACCTTGTTTTGCTTCCCGAATGCTTCAACTCCCCCTACGAAACCGGTGAGTCGATTTTGTATCACTTAAAAAAGAAGTCATTTTGTAATGATCAAATTTTTTATACCGAGGTATTTAAAAAATATAATTAATAATAATCAATCCCTGATAAGTAATATAATTCGATAAGTTAAAACTAGCTGATTTTACTGTCGCAAAAATTTCTGTTTACGAAAAAACTAATTATAATGTCGACTTTTGAGGTGGATTACTATCCGAAGAACCGGAAATCTGACCGGTCACCTGTAACTTACAATCTTGAAGTGATTTTTTCAAAATTTATTTCAAGGCCCTGTGATGAAATAGTTTTATTCCGATTTTTCATATGAATTATATTATTTTTTAAAGTCGTAATTTTTAAGAAAATTTATCATCCCAAGGCATGACCCAGTGATGAAACATCTTTTTTAATTCTTTCGCTTGCCTGCAATTTATTGACCGTATAAACTACAGGGTCATTCGACAAATATGCTGAGGAAATTCCGAACGGACCATCGAGCGTGGCCATGAGCAAAATTGCCAAGGACAACGGCGTCTACCTTGTGGGAGGATCGATCCCGGAAAAGTCGGCAGGCAAATTGTACAATTCTTGCCCGGTCTGGGATCCCAACGGCAAACTGATAGCTCTACATAGAAAAGTTAGCAACATTCCCGACAATTTTTTTAAAACTTGTTTTTTTATAGCAGCTTTTTGTTATGAAACCCGGAAAATCCTTCACTTTTGGCAACAAAAAAAGCAAAAATAATAAGAAAAAAGCATCAATAAATCGAAATTTTAGTTTAAAAATTTGATTGTTAATAATTTTATTTTTTTTTAATTTTTAAAAATTTTATTTTTAAACCTATTGCCAATAAATTTTTCAGGTTCATCTTTTCAACATGGATATACCGGGTAAATGCACGTTTTTCGAATCCGAAGCGTTCACTCCGGGGGAGGGGGTGACAATTTTTGACGTTGGGCTATTCAAAGTCGGCGTGGCTATTTGCTACGACTTGCGATTCCCCGAATGGGCTGCCTTGTATCGGGATCAAGGTAAGCGTAATACCATATCAAGCAATAATATAATACAATAATGCTATATTATTATAATACTTTTTTGCCATAGCATCAAAAATACATTGATAGGGCACGCGTCAATAAATACAAAAAGTGGATAGAGAAAAAACAATTCAAACTAAAAAAATGAAAAACCTACACCTATACTACCATACACCTATACTATCAAGATATGCTGTGAATTGTTCGGCAAAAAATAAATGGATTGTGTGCTCTTAATGGTTTATTATTAGAAATGCATTCTTTGCAGGGGTCAGCTTGATGATATACCCTGGTGCGTTTGATACGTATACTGGACCAATGCATTGGGACCTTTTGCTAAGATCGAGAGCCCTGGACAATCAAGTAATTCCAGTCAACATTTTATAATATCTGGAAAAATAATCTCGCAACGCTTTCTAGTCCTCAAACGCGTTTTAGACTGGAATCTAAACCGCATTTTGGAAAAAATCCCGAACAATTTTTTTGAGTGAATATCAATTTTTTTTTTAGTTTTAACGAATTTTATATTTCAGATGTACGTGGCTGGGGTATGCGGAGCTAGAGATACAAACGCCAGTTACGTGTCTTGGGGGCATTCGCTATTGGTCGACCCATGGGGCCGAATTGTCGTCGAGGCTGATGAAAAGGAAACGATTCTCTACCATACGATAGGTAATTGGGTTGAAAATGTTGAATACCGAAGCCATCTATTGGCCAGACCTCGTTAAAAAAATGGTATATTTTTTATACGATTGTATAGGTAGGTTCTATATTTTTGCAACTTTAACATGAGAGCAAAAAATAAATCAATTTGATTAATTTCGATTGACCGAAACTCGACCGTGGTCATCTGACCATTAGTCGGCCATGAGTGACCATAATTTACTATTGGCTGACCTAATACAATAAATCGATCTGTCAGCTGGCTATAATAATTATAACCTCAAATCGGCCATAGACAACTGACCTTAATTATACCATAACTTGACCATGGTCAGCTTAACATATTAGCACCATAATTCGTCCATGGCCGAATGCCTACTTACATATAGATTGGCCATGGTCAGTCGGCCATAATTTGACTATAACTCGACCATGGTCAGCTCACCACAGTTTGGTGGACTGAGCAATTTCATATTACCTACTTCTTTGAAATTAGAGCAACTTTTTGCTAATTATTTTGTTAGCGCACAAAGGTGTGGATGGCCAACATCATCAATTGCAACTATTGGGCAATTATTTCCAGATATGAAAGTCTGCGACGAAATCCGGAAGCAGATACCAGTCAACAAACAGCGAAGACCGGATCTCTACAGCAGCAAGAAAATTTAATTTGCTTTACTCTCAAATGTGTCGAATAAAAAATAAAGTTTGATATTTTTGGCCGTTTTAATCGACTCGTTTTAAGCTATTGGATGGCGTTAGGTTCCCAAATTCACCAAAGAATTTTTCCCGCGTTGGCTCGGATAAATGCCCCAAAATTTCTCGGCTAACATCCAAAAATGAACTCAACGACCCCAAAAGTGAATTTTAGCTGCTCCCCTTTGGTCCAAAGGCTTTGGAGGCATCAGGGGCGATCAGTTCACATCAATCGGATAAATGCTGTCGAAAGTTCAATTAGAGATTTTTATTGCAACATTTTCATTTGTTTTAATAATTTGTCAGAACAATTGTAGGAACGATCAGGAAAGAAATGATAAACGCGATAGCGTCAAGAGCTCTCGATACCAATGCCCAATGGTATTTGTTGGTGAACTGGTCGTCCGAGTCGATGCATCGATCGGTTGTAACCGATTCCGTTTCACCAGGCTCAGCAAGATTCTCATTTTCGACGAACGATACGAAAGTGGCCTGTGGAAAAAGAAGTATCGACAGATGAAGAGAATTGTCCAGAAATCGGATCAAAGATCTTTTAATAATTACTCATCTGAGGAAATCACCCAAATGTTTCTAGAAATACCAAGTCGTCATTGACAATCAGGGTAAACGACAGGGTAGCTTAAAAAATTCTATTTATTTTCACACACCACCTGTATCTCAAACGAGATGGAGAAAACGGCATTAGAAAACTGCAAATTTTGGCATTTCTCGAGTCAGAATTTTGGAGATGCCAACTCACCCGGTGCAGGTATTTCATCCAAGGTTTTTTCGCCGCGTTCTGCACGAATTTCGGCGCTTGAGAAACCAATGTGGCGACATGGACGTTGAAACTGTGAAATACGAGTTGGACTATCGCCATGAGGAAGAGGCTGCTCGTAGTTTTGACTGAAAGGGAGGAGATCGTGAGGGAATTTATGAATAAGATACACAGATACATTAAACCAAGAGCGAGGGAGGGATGATTCGCTTACTTATCCGAGGAGTGCCCCTAGGAAGAGCAGGTAGGGCATTTTCTTCCAGAAGCAGAAACACGTACAGGGTGACAGCAGCTGTAGCGACGAGGAAGAGCCTGCTGCTGTAGCGAGGTTCGATGATGAACGATGACATCAGCACGACGTACGACACTGCAACGGAAATCGGCTGATGTCCTGATTTGCAATATTTTATAGAACATCTCTTATGGAAAGCTTACTCAGGTACCTCACAAGTGACAATCGAGGTTTGGTAATGATGCCTTTATGTCGAAAGCGCTTGCCATCAGCAGATCATCCAGCAAAGGAGGACTAACCTAATAGGCCCGTTAACTCCACAATGCAAACCTTCCTTACCGGTTATAGGTCCGATAAAAAGCAGCATGTAAGGAGAACTGATCCGCCTGAGAGTGACGATGATTTTGAAAGATTGCGCTCCTCCGTTTTCGTCGTTCGTTTCAGCATCGAATTTCTCAGCCTCTTCCATCAATACAGAGACGATCTCCCATTCTAATCCTGGCATGAGCGAATTCTGAAAACGGAAAATTTCAAGGGGTGAATATTTTCAGGCGACTCTTCAGGGAGTTGGTTTGGAGGAAATGAGCGAATCATTGAAATGGGCCCACTCCTGGCCCTTCATCAACGATTTGCCTAAGGTTGCAGGTCAGATTTTGCTGGAAACTGACTATTTAACTGATATTTAACAAGATTCATGAAATTTCCCATGCTGAAAAATCTAAATTTTCCATGATGTAATTATCTCATTACTCCTCGAGCCATAGTGTCCAACTGACAGCCAAAACCTCCTTAAAATTCATTATTTCAATTCCAACTAGGATTTGTAACCTGCAAATCGTCGGACTGGCTTAGGTTAATCCAGACGTTCTGAGGGTACGAATGCAAGCCGACATGAACTTCGCAAGTGTGCTCATCAGCAGGCCAGGAGCTGACATCAGCGGCGCACCACGTCTCAGTGGATCCGTCAGATTTCCAGTTAGCCACTCCGCTGTGATCGAGGAGAACCGATCTATCTGACAGTATCGGATTGTCCGCCTTTGGAGAGCTGTACAACATCACGCAATCGATCAATCAGTTAACTGTCCGAGGAGTTAACTAACTGACTCTAAAAAAGCATGCAGATCTAACAGACTCCCTTGAATACTCTAATCGGCTAATATCGTTATGGTGCACTTATCCACCCTATTATCTAGGTTAGATCGAGTACTCATCTCCGAGGGAAAATCTCATCAGTCTTATTCGACAAAAGCATCAGGCCAGGAGTTTGATTTCTTGCCGGGAGTCAGTTAGAACTAACCTCCTGAAGGGAGTCAGCGCTGGGTCTTTAATTTTTCGCTTTTCTGGAGTCAGTTCGGAATTTTTCCTCACAAATCCCAAAATAGCCACTAACTTTAATGGGACGAAATCCGGCATCCAGATCACTCGATGTTTGAAATTCAAGTTGGTAATGTTACCATAGTCGTTGGGATTCCATTTCAACTTCTGATCCGTCCATTTCTAGAAAGCAGAATGAAAAATTCGCATCAAGGAGATAGGAAGATTACGAAGAAGTCAAAGACACAGTAAAATCTGGTGCTCCACAAATGGCAGCAGCTGAGGGTTAAGTTCAATTTCTGTCTAGGTAGGTTTAATAAATTGGTAAAATTCGCCGAATTTTCAAATTTCGCCAACACCTGATAAACGATATACTTGGGCATTCTAACGTATTTTAACGTATCTTGCTGGTCAACTCACCAACGAGAAATGGCCTCGCATTGAGAACGACGCTTCTTTAACATCCTGAAAAGTGAACCAACGTCATTATGTTGCCCCACTTTTTCTTTTTTTTAATTTGTCCTTACAATTCCCCTCCTGATCTCAAACTGAAGCTGATAAGATTTGCCACAACATCTATGGCGGGGGGTACAATGTTTTTTAAAATTTGGATATTGATATTTTACTCGTAACACAAGCCAAACTCAAATGTGAAACTTGGCCTTGGACTTGGAAAATGGCCATTTTTTAGGCAAGCCATAATCCAGGGGCTATTTGAGCTAGAAAGCTGCGGTTGCTCTTAAATTGTCACACATTTTAAATTTTAAATTAGTCACCTTTAACAATGCTAATCATAACTTTTTCTCAGATACAAATAATTTTAGAGATAAAAGCATTTGAGTAAAAAAGTCCTAATATTTTGAGGTTTTTTTTAATTTTTGTTGTGACGCCGCGCGATTTTGAGGTGGCAAACCAAAAATTTGAATTTAGCACCCTTGAGAAGCCTACTTCAGTATTAATTTCTCCAAATCGTCCCTATTGAGCACTCATTCACTGGACTATTATTGGAAACAATTAAATTGTTTAATTAAATTAGGCATGGGTACCTGCCTAATTCAATTGAGACCTCTGAAAAGTAATGCCACTATCATAATCCACCTTTTTTACTGTTACAGTAAAAGAGGTCGAGTAAAGTTACATTTGTCAATTACATGCAAAAAATAAAGGCACTTGCAAGATTGACATATTTCAGGGACAGAGCGACATCGATGACCAAAGTTTGATTGTCCAGTATTGGAGGGTTGAATGGATCGTAATGTGCCCAATAGTCAGCCTTAAGACGATAAAGCGGATTTTTCATTTCGGGATCCGGCATTTCGGCGTCTGAAAAACGAGAAAACCTTTGGCTAATTTGGGTAAGAAAAAGGACGATAGCATTTGTAATTTTGTTCATCTGAAATTAATCGAGAAAAAGGGAAAATATTAGCGCACTTTTGCAATTGAATGACCACTCGACTCCTACATTGTTCCAGGCTCCGAAGGCGATGTAGCGCATGTCAGGAATAGACGAATCCTCGTATCGGAATATTGGCGAAGCGCTGTCGTTAGCGTACAGAAGCAGCACTTCCCCAGCCAAGTACAGCTGCAAGGGATCCAAAAAGCAGGAAGAAATGGAAAATACAAAAAGGACCAAAGTTGGAAATCAGGCACGAAAATTCCGCCCTAGCCAGGATACCCAGTGGATAAATTCTGTCAATAAACCAGGCCTTACTTGAAAAAAAAAGTCTCGAAATCGATAAATTTTTGGAAAAATCAGATTTCGTTCTACCGAAAATCGGAAGCTTACCGAGAAATTGCGCATCTCTCGGTCGGACAGTACTCGGTACGTGTTAACAGTCAAATCCAAAGGCGACTTCTTGGGGCGCCTCCGAAGGGCGGAGAACGTGTTCGCCCCTGCCCCGAGGACGATTTCCAAAGTGACGGGCGACAATTTCGGATCCGGAGTCGTCGAAAGTTTCAAATGCCCGTCGCTCACCGCCCGGACCGAAAAGTTGAAATTGACGCCCGGCTGATCCGGAAATCCGTCCATTTGGACCAAATCGAAGGTCGGCGTGTAATGGTAGTTGAACGTGGTGATCCGATCGCAGTTCTGGTTGTGGCCGGACGCATCTGATTCGGCATGAGTTACGTTATTTCGAAATTATCATGGAAAAACCAATCACTGGAAATGGCGGGTGTTTTTCCAAAATACCCATCAATAATCAATTTTCGGTGGGAACAATTTCCAGGGTATTTAAAATGGATGTTTAAGGGAATATTAGCACTTTTTGTGACTTGTATTATTTATTAATTTCTTTTTTTGCCACAAAAATGAACAGATATGAACGTTTTTGGCCCTAAAATCAATTGTTTTAACACGCAGAGTGCTTGGATATTCTTAATAATGCCGTAACTGGACATATTTTAATTTTAGGCAAGTTTTTAAATGGGCAAAAAGTGTTTTTTGACATTTTTGATGATTGTAGCCACCGAATCATTCAAAATCAAATCAATTTTTACCATTTACCTCTAATTTGGTTGAAGGCTGTCCAAAAAAACGTAATCAACACACATACGGACGCAGGAGACATCGCGATGTGAAATTGAACTGATTTTCCATCAAGGATACGAGAGACAAAATGATATCGCATCCTGAAGTGACAGGAAAAAGCTGAGTCCTTATCGTCAGACGATTAAACAAATACAGAAACAGTTGTTTATCATTTGTTGGACAGGAGCAATGCACTGAAATGTCGATGCAGTTGTTAAATAATGTTCAACAGAATAAAGGGCCGAAGATAGCACTCAGCACGTCCGTACTTAAAATACAAAAATTGCTAGTTTTGTTCGATCAAAAAAAGTAAAAATAAAATTACGGTTCGATGGGAAAAGTTTGGAAAATAAGAGTTTCTTCAAAAATAAGATAACTGGGTATGGAAGGAACGGAGGTCGATGCAGTTGTTAAATATCATAAATTGAACTACATAAAGGACAGTAGATAACGCTCAGTACTTTCGTAATTTAAATTTGAAAAAATCCTAATTTTGTCCAATTTAAAATGAATAAAAATCGTTTCATTCAGAGACTGAACTATGGTATGAGGAAAAATTTGAAAAAATAAAAAATGTACCTATTTAAAAAATAATTGCTGTTTGCCAAAAAAATATTTTTTCAAAAGAAATTAAAAAAAAAACAATCAGCCAGACCAATGATTCAAAAATTTCAAAAAATACGGATATTAGGTAGGCACCTACAGGGAAGAATAATATTGGGATTCTGAATTATTGGCATTCAAAAACTGTATTTTGAGTTTTTTTTAATTTTTTCAAGTCCATCACCCGCCCCCTGGATTTTGGAAAAAAATGACAATATTTTCATAGAACGCTTTATTCCTTTATCAAACGCGAATCTTTCGTTATGAAAATTACAACATATTTACACTAGGTATTTCCCTAGAAACGATAACGGAGAAAATCACAGTTGCTTTCCGAACGAGAAAAGTACGAGGAAGAGGTCGAATTTTCTATCAAACGATTCGCACTGCGATGAAGTGTAATAAATAATTTACAATTCGAAAGATCCTCGAAAACCTGGATTCACTTCGAACTCGTGACGAGCTCGAACCACTGGCGAATGGCGTCGCTCATGACGGACGGGAGATTTGAGATGTCGCGCAGGATCAGATAAAACGGAAACGGGAAATTGTCCATGTACGAAGAAATGCCGAGGAGCTTCCCGTCGCGGAAACACGGCTGCCGAATGTCCAAAATCGAATCCTGCAAAACAATTTGAAATTTAATCCTGACAATTTTAATTTTTTTTAATTTTGAAATTTAATTCTTATACGCCGTCAATGGATTGGGGTGGATATCGATCTGTGTCTAACCTTGGAATTGGGATTTTCGATGATGACGAAAATGATGAATATCCGCTGATGTTTGGCCGAGCGGACAGCGGACAGAACGGAAGCTTCACCTTCCGACATGACGCCGCGTCCGTCCGACAGAATCACCAACAGCTGAGCCACGTCGGCGTCCGTCTTCTTGGCGCAGCTCGAGAGCAGAGCCGTGGTGAAATCGACCAATGCCCCGACTTTGGTCCTCTTTTGGTCGAACGTCAATTGTTGAAATAATCTGGCGATTTGAAATTATTCCAATAAAAACTTGTAAAATATGGTAGGTATGATACTCCCATAAGAAATGCTCATTTCATGCCAAAATGCACATTTCAAGGCTAAATGCACATTTCATGCCTAAATGCTCATTTCATGCCAAAATGCACATTTCACGCCATCTGCATCCCCCATTCTTCGACACCCGTAATGAGTAACTATCGGAATTTTTTTAATAACCCTCCAAACGCCAGACTTTTTATAGGCCAGACTACGAAAAATCCTCATAACAAGAATTCGCTCAAACTCAAACTGATACTGGCACACCGCCTCAAACTAAAACTCATACTGTAACTCAAACTCTAAGGTCGCAAGAAAGGTAAACCCGAACTGATAGTACTCACTCACTAACTCAGAATTAACCTCAACTCAAAATTGTAGTTCAAACAAAAACTGAAACTCAAACTGATACTAAACACAAAACTCAAACTGAAACTTATCCTGAAACTAAAACTTTAATTGACACTGACACTCATGGTGATACTTAAACTCAAGCTGATGCTCGAACTCAAAGTGAACCTCAAACTCATAATGACACACAAACTCAAACTGATAATTAAAATGAAATTGAAACTCAAACTAAAAGTGAAACTCAGTCTGGAACTTTTACACAACCTCAAACTGAAACTATAACTCGAACTGAAACTGAAACCCAAACTGATATTCAAACTCAAACTGTTAATCTCAAAGTGTTGAGTTTGGGAATAAGTTTGAGTTCAAACAGTGATACTTGAACTCAAGCAGATGGTCAAACTCAAACTGATACCCAACGTAAAACTGAAATTCAAATTCAAAGTGAACCTCAAAGTGAAACTGAAAATCAAACTGATACTGACTCACAAACTCAAACTGATACGCAACCTCAAACTGAAACTCAAACTAATATTGACCCACTAAGTCAATCTGATACCAAAATCAAAGGTCCCAAGAAAGGTAAACTCAAACGCGAACTGAAACTGAAATGAAACTGAAGGCTGAACAAAAACTCAAACTGACAGTCAAAGTTCATTGCGAGTTTGACTTCAATTTCGATCATGAGTTTGAGTTTCTGTATCATTCTGAGTTTGATTTCAAGTTTGAGTTTCTGTTTCATTGTGAGTTTGACTTCGATTTCGATTATGAGTTTGAGTTTCTGTTTCATTGTGAGTTGGACTTCGATTTCGATTATGAGTTTGAGTTTCTGTTTCATTGTGAGTTTGACTTCGATTTCGATTATGAGTTTGAGTTTCTGTTTCATTGTGAGTTTGACTTCGAGTTCGATTATGAGTTTGAGTTTCTGTTTCATTGTGAGTTTGACTTCGAGTTCGATTATGAGTTTGAGTTTCTGTTCCATTGTGAGTTTGACTTCGATTTCGATTATGAGTTTGAGTTTCTGTTTCATTGTGAGTTTGACTTCGATTTCGATTATGAGTTTGAGTTTCTGTTTCATTGTGAGTTTGACTTCGATTTCGATTACGAGTTTGAGTTTCTGTTTCATTGTGAGTTTGACTTCGATTTCGATTATGAGTTTGAGTTTCTGTTTCATTGTGAGTTTGACTTCGATTTCGATTATGAGTTTGAGTTTCTGTTTCATTGTGAGTTTGACTTCGATTTCGATTATGAGTTGGAGTTTCTGTTTCATTATGAGTTTGACTTCCATTTCGATTATAATTTGGACTTCAATTATGA
This sequence comes from Nesidiocoris tenuis, assembly GCA_036186465.1. Lineage (NCBI taxonomy): Eukaryota > Metazoa > Arthropoda > Insecta > Hemiptera > Miridae > Nesidiocoris > Nesidiocoris tenuis. The sequence continues at coordinate 2,524,161 of AP028920.1, forward strand.
GTTTGACTTCAATTTCGATTATGAGTTTGAGTATCTGTTTCATTGTGAGTTTGACTTCGATTCCAATAATGAGTTTGAGTATCAGTATCAGTTTGAGTTTTTGTATTGAATTACGATTTCAAAAGGGGTAATATGTGAGATTTTTTTAGTCGTACCTGGCTCCACTGGCGTCGGAGAACGGCTGGCCAAGTTCGTGGAGAACTTTGACCGACTCGCCGAAGCTGAGAACGGCTAAATCTCCTGCTTCGAGAAGGTTCAGCGCTCTGCTGACCAAAGCGAGCGATTCGAAGGCGAGCTGAAAGCACGTAGAAAAATGGAAATAGTCGAAATGACAGAACTGGTCGATTTCGAGAAATGTTATACCATATCGGAGGATTTAATAAGGTATTGTATTTCGTCGCTTAAGTGGCAACATCAGCTATCTCAATGTTTGACCATTTTGGGGTTTTGATAGTTTCTTAATCGATTTTTCACAGCGAAACGATTGGTGAAGTCAGATTTCTTGATACGTCATCATAGTTTGTTCTAACCCTTTATGAAAACAAGACTCACCTCTTTAGACTGGTTGTCCGCCATACTTGACGAATCGTCGATCGCCATGACGATCTGGTACTCCCTTTTCGAGGGTTTACTTCTTCTCAGCCAGATTTTATCCTTTCGGAATTGACTAGCGATGTAAGGAATCACCTGAAACGGAGGGAATTGTGCAAATTAAGCTAGAATATCAACATCTGTGAGGCAAAAGGGCCAATCTTCTATCGTTTTCCGAGCGGCCAAAGGGTCAATTTTGTTCTGAGTGGCCAGAGGGCCAATCTGTTACCTTTTTTTGGGCAGCCAAAGGCCAGTGAGCAACGTTTTTCCGGGTGGCCAATCGGCCAATCAGTCATATTGTTCTGAGCAACCTAAGGGCCAATCTGCTATCTTTGACTGAGCGGCCAAAAGGCCAATAGCCATTCTCTTTCTAAGCAACCAAAGGGCCGATCTGCTATGATTTTTTAAGCAACCAAAGAGCCAATCTGCTATTTCTTTTAGAAGCAGATTGGCCCTTTGGCTAGGCCGGCATCATTACAATTTCTTCTATATCGATCCTGTACTGTTTTGAGAAGTTTCTAACCTTTCTCATATTGATGCGACGGCCGGTCCTAAAATCGCCTTTGAGGCCCGAGGCAGTCGTCGGCTCTAGAACGAGTCGCAGATGCTCGCACAAGTCGCGCGACAGTCCGGACGTAACTGTGCACAGCCTTTCCCAAGCCGTGCGAGCCTCGTCAACTTCAGGAGGCTGAAATCGAGTCGGGTGAAATTTATTTTAAGTATTAAACGCTTCAGAAAAACCGCATTCCGGTTTTTTTAAAGGTCTTTTCATTCGAAACTCCAATCACCTGACTCCACGAGGCGAGTTGGTCCTGAAGCTCTTGGCGCAAGCGGAAGATGTCCTTTTCAGATAGGAGTTCGTACTCGTCGTAATCGCTAGTCAGCTGGTTCATCTGCGTGTGGTACGTACTCTCAGGGCCGCGAGCTACGCTGGACGTGGCCACCATCTCGCCTTCGACTTCCATCTGGTGAAATTTTCGAATACCATAGATTTTTGGAAGTTGAACCAAAGCGTGCTAACATAATTCGAGTTGTTCATTTTTTGGGAATGTCCGTACCTCGATTCCTGCCTCTTCCATGACGTCGCCTTCTCGTTTCCCAGAAGGTTGGTCTTTCTTGTTTTTCGGCCCTTCGCTCCTTTCCGGTTTGAGCTTAGCCACGTCAGGGTCGGGAGAAATTTCATCTGGAACAGAGCACGTTCAGGTAGTTCTCCAATAATTAAGGAAAAATGTAAAGTTTCATACAAACGGATAAAACTATTTAAAAAAAAATCACGAGAAAGCAAAAATGTTTCATACCTTCGTCCATCTGGTCAATAGTATCGTCCTTTTCAAGCTCCTTTCCTTCTTCGTCTTCCTTATTGATTACAGGTTGCTGCTTTTCAGCTTGTTCCTGTACGAATCGAGATATCAAAGGTTGAAGATTTTAATATTTTTCAAAGGCCAATAATAGTAGTCATGCAGGTTTTTGGCGAACGACCAGGAAGGAAGTTTTAGCGTCAGGGCCTCTTCTGGATTGCCATAGTTTTAGAAGATCAAAATTCCAATTCTAAAACTAAAAACTACCATTCCAAGCGTTGGCTTTTCGCCAGATAAACGAAGTTGTCCTAGGCGTGACCTGCCGCCCTCAAGGAGAGGGTTGGAACTAAAGAAAATTTACCTTAGTAGCGGCGTCGACGACTTGCGTATCTGACGATTTTTCTTTCGCCTGTTTGATATGCTGATAGAGATCGGCTTCGTCGTCGTTTTCCACTGCCATATCGTCATTTTCATTTTCCTCCTGGCCCTCATCCTTCTCCCCACTGCTGTCTATAGTCCTCAATTTCTTCTTTACCGGTTCCTTCGCTTCGCCTGAGGAGAAAAATTTGCGCCAAATTGTAGAAAACTAGTTCCACAACTGAGAAAAACGTAAAAACTCAAAAATCAACTGAAAACACTTACAATCAACGGAAAAAACTCAAAAATGAACAGAAAAAACTTACCCAAGGACCTCTCGATGTTCGAATCGCCAGGTCGATGCCGTTTATGGTCTTCTCGCTCCTTATCGGCTGAACTGTGCTGATCTCTGCCTGCCCGTCCTCGCTTTCCACCCCTGTCAGCCTGATCTCTTTCAGCAGCTCCAGCTCCACCATCGTCCTCTTCTGTCCCCTGATCCTGGCGATTCTCTTCTTTACGTTCGTTTTTATTGGCGTCCGTGGAATCCTTAACGCTCGTAACCTGAATAATACGAGATCATATTTTTAACTCTTCAAAAAAATACAGGTAAAAATAATACATTTTTTGGGCGGCCCCAATCTGCTTATTCTCTGCGCTCTTGGGTGCTCTCCTGAAGCTCCATCACTCGTAGGAGTCCCTGATGGCGATCGCTTCGCCAAAAACGCAGGTGCGAAGATTATTTCGATTTATTCCAAAGAATTTCTAAACCGAACGAAGCCTTAGCAGCAAAAAGTTAAATCAATACCGCCCATGCCCACAGGATTCACTTGCCTGATCCTTTTTCAATTTGTTCTCTTCGCTCGCCTCGGCCACAGCTTCGCTCGGCTTATCCATCGTCTCAGCTGTTTCGTCGCTCTCTTCCTGGGGAGGTTCTTCCAATTTTTCCCCTTCTCCTTGACCATCGTCTTTTTCTGGGAGAGCAGATCAACGGAATTGTTCGGATTACAGAGAAAAGCCATGAGAAAATCTTAACATGAGTTCCGTTTAGTGAGCGATAAAAGATGATAATAACCTTGATCATCTTCTTCTGTTTCGCCGTTTTGATCCTTGTTCTCATCCTCGATGACGTCAGGTTTATCGAAGTCCTCCCCGACGTCGTTGTTGTCGCCATCTTGTTGTTTATCTTCAACGTCTTCGGGGCTCTTTTCTTCTTCATCTTCCGGATCCTCTTCGGGCTTGGCGTTTTCTAGCATCAGATAATAATGTTACCAGGCACAGATAGCACTTCAAAAAGTATCAAACTCGTACATTAATTATTGATCAACCAGCAACACCAGCTATCTTAGCATTTCATTATATTAGATAAGCAAGTGTTATTTATAATATGAGTCAGCCGGTGTTCCCACTTGAAGGATGAAATTTAAATCACCTTTCATTTTATCGATATCGAACGGGTTCTCCTCGTCGTCACCATCCTTATCGTCTCCATCGTCCCCTTCGTCGCCGTCCATATCCAAGTCGTCGGGAATTTCCAAAGGATCGACCTCCGGAGACGGTGGATGGTTACCTGAGGTTTGAGATTTATTAATAAGGCTGTATGTCATAGCTGCAGAACTGCGAACCGGGCAAGACGATGATACCAACCGTGATAAGGGTCGACTTGATCATCGTCAACTTCAGGTTCCTCCATTTCGTTGATTTCCGGCTTATTCTGCTCCCGCCGTTTCTTATCGTCGGGTCGATCGTCATCGCCAGCCGGATCGTCGTCGTTTTTGGCGCCGAGCTCTTCTTGAGTCTCTTCCGAGCCCTTGTTTCCCTCTTCGGTTTCCATATCTTTGTCCTCCTCTTCTTCCTCCGAATCGCTGCCCCATACCTGGAAAAATCGATAAAAGTCGTGCAAACTCTTTTGGCTTTTTTTCAGATACATGGATATTGTTATACGGTAACGCTGAAACGTCACCTCTTTATCGAGAGTTTCCGCCCCTTTTTCTGTATCGCCCATCTCTTTATCAGGCTCTTCGCCGTCTTCTTCCTTGTTTTCATCGTCGTTCTCATCGTCTCCTTTCTTTTCCATGTCTTGGAGTTCACCAGCAAAGTCCTCTTCCATCTCGATTCCTTTTTCTTCTTCCTGTTCAACATTGATGATAATTTAGAACCTACACTAAAACAGCGGGAATCCCACTAACGGCTCAACCTGTCACAACAAAAATCGCAGGTAACCAGCTGTTGAAGGTTGATTAGAGAAGCCTCTGTAATATCTCACCTGGCAATCTTTGTGCTCCTCCGGTTTCTGATATTCCTCAGGCCGTTTCGCATCTTCGAGTTGATCCAGACTTTCGATCTGTTCGGACACGTCTTTTTCACCTTCGCCTTCGCCCAGTCCCATCCCTCCTTTGGCTCCTTCTCCTTCGCCTTCTTCTCCTTCATCTTGAAGGTCTTGCGGGATGTTGTAGCCCTGGAATCCAAGACGGAATTTCAGATTAATTCAAATATTAGCTATATTGATTTGGCAATAGCTGCCCGCTAACACCATACAAAACACTAAGAGGTCACCTACATTTTTGGCAAAATCGGTGAATATGCCAAGGAGGAGAGCATTAGTTTGAGACAGCACTTTGAGCGATGACGTTTTCTGCGTCAGGAAGAACTGGTACAGGTGAACCAGCTGGTCAAATATCGGGTACGCGTTTCGAGCAATCCTGAAAAAAGCAAAAATGTTCTGAAACAGTCTTGAAAGGTCTAAAACAGGCTGAAACTGTCCCAAAACATCCCGCAATAGTCCAAAACTGTCGTAGACGGTCCTAAATGGTACGATACAGTCTCAAACGATCTGGAACAGTCCAAAACAGCCTACAACCTCACAACACGCTCCAAAACAATCCAAAACTGTTGGAAATGATCTGTAACTCTCTAAAATAGTCGAAAACAGACCTGAATTGTACAAAAAAGTATGAAGGTAATTGTCTTTACCTGGCGCATTGATCGATATCGGCTGAATTTCCAGAGCGGCTCAACTTAAAGAGCAATTGCTTCAACTGTAAACAGACGTTTTTGATTTTGAAATTGTCAATATCCGCTGACAGGCGTTCAGAAATTTTCTCTTTCACGTGATCATCTTCCAGGACGAATTTTTCTTCTTCTTCAGTGCCATTGTGTTCGTCGTCTTTCGATTTTTCCATGGTATTATTGACGTGATTTTTATAGACGTTTTGCACAGTTATCAAGCAATCGTGAACCAGCTGGTTCAATGATGCGGTGAATTCGTGGGCGAATGTTTCTTCATGAGCGCCAGATGGTAAAGTAGACAGCAATTGCGTATCCACCGAGGAAATGCGAGATGCGAGCTTTTCTAAACAAATTGTCAACGGGTTTGTGCTGAATTCACCGTCGATCTCCGCCCCGAACCGGTCGATGATTTCTAGCAGCTCTTTGACGAGCGACGACAACATTCGCTGGCATTCATCAAGTTTGTCAGCATGTTCAGCATCGACCAATACGTCAACTACTTCAGTCATATCGGGGCAGGCGTTTTTGGAGAAAATTCTGTGCCTTCCGAATTTTTCGATTTCGATCTTGAGTTTTGCCGCCGTTCTAAGGGTTTTGGTGATTTGGGAGAACGTGTTTTGCCATTGGTCGTCGTATTTAAAAGCGTCGACCATCGGGCGGTTGGAAGCGGGATGAATACGAGGCACAGACTCAAGATCTCTGGACTGCGATGGTTTTTCCGGAAAGGCTTCGAGCACAGCGGCGAATTGATTCAGCGAGTATTTCACCTCGTCGAGGCAATCCAAAAGCGATTTCTGGAACGTGCAATAGGTTTAATGAGAGATATTCTTCACCATGCGTCAGGTATCAGTAGAAAGTACCAATCCATGTACCTGATTGGAGTGGAAGGCGTCAGAGTTCATAGGTCGGAACCCTTCGTCGGGAACTCGACTGATTTGATGCAACAAACAACGAACGGTGTACAAATCTTGGGTGTTCCTGCTCAGCGATTCTTTGATCTCGCGATTCATTTGCTGCGTAAATGTAAACAATGGAGTAAAATAGTTGAATCATGATAGAATTCGGTGTTTTTCAAATAAACAATTTTAATAATTATAATTTTTCGACACCAGATACGCACTAAGGTCGAGGAAATAGAGCTTTTCAGACTCGCTATTTTGCAATAGCTCTTCTAATTCTGCGATATTTTTTTATCAACTGATTTTTCGTTTTTGACCTGTTGTACAGGAATATAAACTTCAAAATCTTTAGAGCTTTTAGAGAAAAACCCAGAACTCAGCATGAAAAAAACTCCAGCTTCCTGGGCCCACCGCAAAAAAGGAGATCCGGCATTTCAATTTTCTCGATTAAATCACAGGACAAAAAGAGCAAATCACCATTAAATGAGCCGTATATCCTTTGATTCGTTCAACCGTAACCGGCCCAAGATCCTTGTGGGAGTGTTCGAGGTTCTTCTTCAGCTGGGCGAATCGAGCCACCGAGCAGTGGAATAATTCTTCGATTCCAGTCCACATTGTAACCAATTCGCTATCGCAGGACCTTCAAGAAAAGTACAAAAACAAAAGAAAAATGTAATCCCAGAAAGGCGGATATAGAAAATCGGTAATGTCTACCTGATACGACGCGTCTAAATGAACCAGCAACAAAAACAACTTTTCCAAATTATGTAAACGTACCGTCCAGCGATCTGACTCAGGCCGGTTTTCACATCGAGGGGCGGTAACAGGGCAAAGGCCGAATTCGACTGTTCGTACATCAGAAGTCCAGATCGGTACGACAGGCCCAACTGAGCGAAGGTACGAAACAGTTCGGCCACCGCTCGCCTCTTGCGCTGAAGCAGCACTTTGGCAGTCGCTGTTTTCTTCTCCTCGGGCGTGTTCGGGTCGATCTAAGGATCGAAAAATTGTCTGTGATCAATTTCCAGTCAATAATCCGTATTGCTCTTAATGCAAAAGCAACAGAACTTTTAATGGTGGACTTTTCGGGCCTTAAACCAAAACTAATCCTCAAAATTTGGCTTGTTTTGTTGTTGTTGTTGTTTTGTTTTTTGTTGTAGCTGTTTTATTTTTTGTTTTCTGTTGTTGTTCTGTTTATTGTTGTTTTGTTTTTGTTGTTGTTGTTGTTTTGTGTTTGTTGCTGTTTTTTTATTGTTTGGCTATTAAGGTAGTAGGTAAGAAATTCCAGAAAATAGCAACGCAACAAAATCATTGAAAATCATACGAAAAGTACCGAAACATATTTGAATTCATCCAGGACCGTGTTCATTCGTACCTCAGACTGGTTGATAAGTTCGCCGATCTCTTTCCATTCTTGAAGATGAACATCCAGCGTATCCAACAATTTCGGGTACGAACAATCGAGAATTATCTGCTTGCAATTGCGGCGGCATTTCCTCAATAGCGATTCCAGCCTGTGGAGGTGGTACGATGAATCTTCACTGGATTCGTCGTCGACGTAGCTAAACTGCGGATTGAACAACAGTGAAAACACCTCGAAAAAGAATTTTTGAAAGCATTTTTAGAGTTTTTAGCACTCAATCGCTAAGTAACAAAGAAGAAGAAGAAGAAGAAGAAAAAGCAGAAACATATTTATAGTAGGTACAACTTACCAGCGGCTTGAATTGCGTTAAATAAATTGAAAAATTGGCGGCCGTTAGTTTTATTCGGGAATAACTCGGATTGAATTTGGTCATCGCGATCGCCGCAGGCTCGGAAAGCATTCTCTGTTGAAAGTACAAAAAGTTTCCTGTTAAATACAGCCGATACAAAACCGAGTAGAGAAAAATTGAACTGTTTTTATAACAGAGTTCTTCCCTTTCGAAAAATTACCTCGTATTCCTTTATGTGCTTGTGAACGGTCCGATGCGTTTTCTCGACGGACGCCTTCACCGCCCAATAATTGATGTCGTTCCATCTCGCTATTTTGACAAACTCTTTCAACTTTTTCTCAATGGGAGCCCCAAGTTCGATAATTTTATTGGAGACATGCTGCTCGAACTGTTTGTAGTACTGGTGCAAGTTCCAGTAGATTCTGACCAGCAATTCTGAAGAGGAGAAGTGAGAAATCAATAGGTAATCAAGGTAAAATCACTTCCATAAAAACAACAACAACAAATTCAAAATTTAAGAAATTAAAAAAAATTTATGATCACTTTATTTTATTGGAAACAATTGTAGACAACCATGTATAAGAAATTAACAACTCAATTTTTCATAGTTAAAAATACAATTAGTTATTTTGGGTCAAGCCTGCAGCATAATTACGTCAGCATGCCACTAATTCAAATGGTATCAACCTGCTTTTTGACCGACTTAAAAAAAACGGAGATCAATCAAGTTGACTCGTCGTAGGCATTGTTTTAATTTTTTTTAGCAATTCACCCGTTACAGCAAGTTCTCTTACCCTGTCTCCGATTATAATCCGATTCTTCACCGTCGTCCACATCGTTTTTCAAAAGACAATGGCAATGAAAGGTGAACAGGAGTTGAAGGCGGGCAGAATATTCGCCGAGGTTCGACCCTTCCATGAACTGTTGCAATGCTTTGGTCAGCAGCTCTGAAGAGACGGCGAGGTCTGAAGATTCCCTGAGAAAGGCCACCGTGAGGGAGTAGAGGTGGAACCACCACTTCCTCGCATTGACGGCCACCCTAGAACATCCAAAATCAAAAAACGAAAAAATAAAAATATGTATAGCTACCTAATAAAATAGAAAAAACATTTTTTGAACAATTTTTTGGAAAATAGGTACTTTTTGAATTTTTTTTTTGAAATTCTTTAGGAAAATGCTTTTTGGAAAATTGAAAAATGTGTTTACATGAAATAGCTTACGTGTTCTTTTTCGTTATCAGCGCTCCCTTCCAAGCGCTCAGTTCCAGGCGCCTCCACGAGATGATCTGATTGGTTAGAGAGGCAGCGTGAGGAGCCAATGAAACGCCAGCATGAGCGTTCTCTTCCCATTCGTGGAGCCTCGTCAGCAGCAGCTCGAGGCCGGTCAGGAATCTCGCCAATGGGCAAGTTATCGGGAAGCCCAGAACGCGGGCAATTATTTCGTTTATCTGGAAAAGAATCAGGCGACAGTCAATACAAATTACGGGAGAAAAGGCAACCCAAAAAAATTTTTAAAAATCTAGAAAAACGAAAAAAGTTCAGAATAATGGAGTAAAACCAAGAAAATAACAATAAAACTAAAAATTGTGTAGTTATTGTGATAAATTAATCAGAATCTGACTTACGAAATGAGTTTAATACTTTCAACATCAAAACTACTAAAAAACAAAAAATTTGAAAAGCGAACCAAAAAAATTAAATTAAAACAAAATGTAGAAAAACGACAAAAATTTGATAAATTTTTTAACAACAAAAATTTATTTTTTTTACAAAAAAATTTTTTAACAAAAATTAAGAATAATGGAGTAAAACAAAGAAAATAATAATAAACAAAAATTGTGTTGTTCCTTGGGAAAAACGTAAATCCTTGGCCAAGAACCTACAACAAATACATCAAGCCCTCTCAAGATTTGCCAAAAGTGACGTACCAATTTCAGCGTCGGGTGGTCGGGCCATTCGCCGAGCAGTTCAGCAACTCGGGTCTGGATTATGTTGAGTAGAGCAACGCACTGCTGAGCTTCTTCAATGTTCGGATCCCTGTAGAAATCGACGAAGTTTTCCGACGGCGAGCCGTTAGTTAGAACGTCGGCAGTCGACGATGCTGAGGCGGTTTGCGACAGCGAGACCAAAAGAGCCGTTATCGCTTCGAGAGTTAATCGGTCATCAGTGGTCTTGAGACCGGGGCCCGAAATCAGGGTCCAGAAGATGTGCATCCTGCAATAGCAAAATGTGCAAAATTACAATGATAATTTTTTTTAAATTGGACAAATTTCTTAAAAAAAACTTAATACAAGAATTACAAAAATTTTTTAAGAAAAATTGAAAAATTAAGGAGTTCTATGATAGTGTGACGTCCACATTCACATACCGATCATCAAGGAGTTTTCGGTTCATGGACGAATCGGAGACATCCTTGCCAATGACGAGCCACGGCGTGCGTACCGACGTCCTTACGATGTCACGATGTATGTCGCATATATCTTCAATATACTTGATATCGTCTGCAAGTTTTTCACTCTCTTTCTGCTGAGGCTCTTCCGCAAATTCACGTCCCGCCTCCTCCAGAGTTTCCGGCGCTTCGAGATCGCTGAAGTCCCGGTCGCGAGAGACGGGGAATAATTGGCTCATCTCTCTTTTCAATTGGTCTTCTTCAATTTGGATTGGAGTTAACCTGAAAAGAGAATTTTTGTAGTCAGATACCAGGGGTTTCTTGTTAAAATTAGTGTTTTTTGAATTTTTAGGTTTTTTTTGTTAAAATTCTAGCATAGAAAAAATCTATTCGAAAAAGTTGGCTAGGAGCATCTGTTCTGTCGTGCATTGATGCTTTAATAATAATATTTCTTCAAAATGTTGCGATAGGACCAGAATCACGGACATCACTCCCCGAAAATCAGACATTAGTCATAATGTGACTGAATAGACCTGTATCCAAGCCTAGATGAAGAAAATATGATTTTTGAAAGCTCGGTGAAAGAGACAGAGTATTTCTGAAGACCCTGATATCTGACTACAAAAACCGAATAACGGGTCGATCCTCAACAATTTGCTGAAAAGATGTGTGAACACCGTGACTTTTCCCTTCCACGATATTGAGAAGATTTAAACATATTCGAGGAGCATATTTGAATTTACCGTTCACGTCTTACTTATTAATATAGATGCTTTCCTCTTGAGCTTTCTTTATCTTGCTTTCTTCCTGCAGTTTTTCCCAGGTGCAGGTGATCTGCTCCAGCACACGAAGGACGGGCTCATGCAGCGAAGCGTCGTCGACAAAAGTGTCCCTCAAAGTTAGGACGGTTCTCATCAAAATCTTCAAAAGCCTGGAGTAGAAAATGGTATAACGGTAAAATAAAATTCCAAACCAGAATTACTCGTCGTAATTTATCGAAAGGTTCGAAATACCGAACGCCGTCGTCCATCGGTGAGGTTGAAGAGCTTTTTGAAGCTTTACTGAGTAAACTGTGGATTCTGGCCGTCTGGCAGATGTCGACCAGTTTGACTGACGAGTGTAGGTCGTTTACAGAGGACATACACGACAAAATATCGTGTACCGACGGCGATCCTCTCGATTTATTGATGGCCAGAAATCGATCGATGTTCTGCACGGCCGTTTGAACGCCCCAAATCACCTGCAGGTCAGCGAAGCAATGAATTAAACGAGTTCGAGTTCTTCGGAAGATTTGTTGAGCAGAATATGCGTAGAATATCATTGGAATATTGGAAACCTGGGAAACTTATAACGTCGCTCATGATTTTCACAATAATCAGTTTTTTGCCTCTTCTGAAAAATTGGGGAAAATGAGTTACCCGGTGTTGCCACTAATGACAATTAGCAACGTACTTGAGAGAAGGCGAGCAGTGCAGGGGTCACAATGTCAGGGTAGCTGGGGTAGAACTGCGACTCGAGCCTGCGGTGAATACTTCGGATGGACATCAGCCAACTGCTGACTTCATTCCGAGTCCGAGTCGTCCAGTCGGCATCGAATTTCGAAGCACTAAGGTGCGAAATGATCTCTTGGAACTTGTTATGGGCCAACAAACTGTTCATTATGTTGTTCAATTCCTGAAACAGCGAATTGATGGTATGCTGAATGTTTCCTAGGCAGAAACCATATTTTCAAAAATGGATTGCAATTAATTGTCTTTACTCACTTCGAGAATTTTGTTATAGCTCGACGGATACGGCCGAACTGCGATTCCCTCTTTTTCCTTGAGTATTTCTTTGAGTTCGTTGATTTTCTTGGTACATTCGTCCTTGAAGGGCCAACTGCCACCAGCTCCAACCATTGCACGAGTGAGCTCTTGAGCGTAGAGTAGAATTTTGAATTCTTCCAGCTACAATTTAGATAACAGTATTCCAAGTTAATGGCGGGCAAAATGCAAAAATTGACGTTTGAGATCTTGCGACTACTTAAGATCAATTGTCCTCAAAAAGATCTTGAACGACTCTCGATTGACGATCAAGATATTCTTGACTGACATTCTTTGATTGCACTCAAGATCTTTTTGACGCTTCTTGATTGACTCTCAAGATCTTCTCTAGACTCCTTGAGGAGATCGAGACTCCTCAGATAGATCTCTAATGACTCTCCAGATATTCTCGATTGACACTCTTTGACTGCTCTCAATTGACGCCCAAGATCTTCTTGGCGCTTCTCAAGACTCTTGATTGATGCTCAAGATCTTCTTGAGACTCCTCAACTTGCAACTTTTGAGATATTCTCGATTGGCATTCTTGGATTGCTCTCAATTGACGCTTGAAATCTTCTTGACGCTTCTCAAGACTCTCGATTGACGCTCGAGACTCCTTGAGAAGATTTCAAGGCTCGAAAATGTCAGGAAAACTCACCTCTTGCAAACGGTACTGCCTCTTCATCGCCTCTTTATTCACAGGATCTATAAGATCGAGATTAGTGGCGAACCAGGACTGAGCGTAGCCCAGAAGGGCCCAACATTTCCCAAGTTGGATCCACCATTCCGGAGAATCTTGAGCTCTTCCAGTCAAAGCTGCCATCGATTCGTCCAATGATTTGAGGGTCTCGACGACAGGAGAAACCAGCTGGTTGTGTCCTTTGGGTCTCCCGGAGTCGAAACTGAGGTCAGCGAGCGCTTGACAAGCGGATCCGAAAGAATCTTGGTCGCCTTCGACGCTTAGGTTTTTGTTGAGGATGGTTTTGAACGTATGGTAAGAGTTTTTCAAAAACAAATCTTCGTTGTGGCTGTAAACAGATGAATGATCATAAAATTAAGGGATGAATTCAAAAGGATCCCAACTTGGAAATTATGGTGGTTTTAATAAGGTATTGACCAATGTTATTAGTCTCTGGAGAAAATTCAATCGTTAGTTCAACTTGTGCTCGTGAAATGATGAAATTATGGCATCTCCTAAATTTTACCTCAATTTGAACTTCTTTGAGGACAAGGCAGGCAAATTGCGCCATAACAGCGTCTTCAGCTGTTTCACAGCGGATATCGTAGTGGAGTGCGATTTCAGAGCGAAGGAAGATGTCGATGATTGCTTTAAATTATTTATAAAGCAGCTGAGGTACAAGGCCAACGCTGGATCTTGGGGACATAGCTCGATCTGGAAGAAGAATTTGACAGAATGTATCACTGCGCTTAGGACGATAAAAAAAAATCCTCTACAAGTTAGAAAAATACCTGTTTATCCTTGAATGATTCTTCAAGCTCCTGAGCACTGCGGTTGTGGTCCCATTCCAGGAACAGAACTGGACTACGGACAATAGGATCGCTGTACAATTGGGAGAATAACTGAGTTAGCACGTCCATTTGGCTGGTTCGACTCCCCTCGTCCGAGGAGGTCTTGGTGATCCCAACCAAAACAGGTCTCACGCAGCCGGTAGACTTGGAAACATCTACGAAGGAATCTATCAGGGAATTCAGGCATGTCTGCGCAGCAACATTGTCCTCCGCACTACCGAAGCTACTAATACCGGAACGGACAGCGGCATTGAGTCGAAATGCGATCAGGTCGAAGAAGGGCCACAATTTGATTACCGACGATATCTTGTCTGACGGATTGGAAAGATCAGCTGTTAAGGAGTCGAGATTTTTCGTATTGGACAAACCTGCAGAACAAAGAAAAGTCAATTGAAAGCTTGAAACTTTTGGTAATCTCTTCCACAACCATAGCTGTTGGCAACCAATCAGTCGAAACAACAGGCATTCGCCTTAAATCCTCTGAAAGGCTCTTGAAAGATCGAGAACTCACAATCGTCCAAATTGTTCTCCCTGTAGATGGCTTCGATACCGGCGATCATCTGCAGCCGACAATCTTGGCCCGAATCAGACGCGAGGAAATGGCAGTGGCGAACGAAGGTTTCAAAATTCAACGTATCTGGCCTCCAAACTTCCATGTTGTTTTCAAACCTGAAAACAAAAAAATTTGTTAATGGAGATGATTCGAAGCGGATATCTGAAGATACAGTGGAAGGTAGACCAATCTTCCGGCAGGAGCAGGTATTCGTCTTCCTCAGAGCCCCCAGACCTCTGACAATGCGCCAATGGTGGGACGCCGGAAGATTTGTCTGCAGATAACCGTCAAAGGGCACTTTCTTACTCAAAGTGCTCAAAAGTTATTCAAGTGACTGCGCCCTGGAGTTCAAGACGGCGCATAAGGGACGTAACAGCAGGATCACCTCGAGGGTCAATCCTCAGATCCTTAATTCTGAAAGTTCCTTACAGTGGCTCGAGATGCCCGACGTAGTGGTCCAAAAAACTAAAATTTGGTGTCCACCCCCAGCGTGCAATGGAGGCTGCCACGATAATGTCAAGGACCTACGACACTACGACAGGGCCACACTCCAGAAGGAGACAAGTCCTTAGAGTGGTCCACTCCATCTGTGGAACAGAACTCTGGGCTAACTTGCTCAGAATCGCATATCACCAGAAGAAAATGGCCGCAGTGCAACAGTGGTGCGCCCTCCGTTACGCTGATGCCAGCAACTTTTCCGATTCAAGTCTTCAAGCTACCACTTGCCGAGTCAGTTGCTACAGAACCTCCAAAATTGCATAAAAATACTTGATTTTTGATAAAGAGTACTAAAGTTTGCTCATTTGTACGGCTTACCTGTGGATACGTTTAGCGAGATCGCATTGCTCAACAGTTCTCATAGGTGGCGGAGGATCGGCAGCGTCCACGATCCTTCTGCACAATGGTACCAGGTGTATTTTGCCCAAATTGACCGATAAATCGATCGTGCGAATTAAAGTCATGAGAGAAGACATCTTGTTTTCCCTGGAAACGAGACGATTTTCACGTAAACTGTGGAACTAGCGAGAATTTTCAGAAAATACGAAAGTTCAATCTGATTAATTCCGGAAGCTTCGATTCGTCGTATTATAGTCGATTCTTATTATTTATCATCTATGATCTCAATTCTTATTCTTTCGACTTACAGATCCACATCGCCGGATGTTATATCAATAAGCATGGGCAGCGTGCGGGTTCGGAACCATTTGTAATGCTGGATAACATTGGACATAGATTCGGCATTGATGGCTGGCAGACTCCCGTGCGAGACTTGACCCGAAGTCGAGAACAAGCGACGTTTCGACGAGTTCATCAAGCGGATTTTCCAAGCGACGCAGAGCAGCCATTTCCAACATTTTTCCGTCGTCAGCGACGTCCGGTCGGAAGTAAGAGCGCCGACGATAATAGTTTCCAGTATGCAAAATAACGTCGACATCTCGCAGACGATGGATAAGTTTGTCGGCAGATCCGATATGAGACCTGAAAATTTTTGAAGACGATAAGATGGAGAATAGTCAGATGAAAATTTCAGCTGTTATAAAGAAAAAATATCTGCAACATTTGCCAATAGCTGAATTCAAAATTGAAACCTTACCTTGTTTCACCGCTTTCGAGTATTGCAGAATGGTCAACGATTTCCAGTCAACTTGGCGCTCGACCCGTGACGTTTCCTCCCTTTTGGACTCGAGCACAATCCGATAGCAGATCAACGCGTAGATCTTGTTCTGCAAAGAGTCGCCGCAACTCGACACCGAGCTCAACTGACGATAATCCCAAGGGAGGCCGGACGGCGGCAGGTGATTCTGAAGAGTTTCCTTGATCAGACACGAAGTCTCCAGGATCCGCTTGCAGATCTGCTGCACGGTCGAGGATTCGCCCAACGACTCGACCAACCGTGCGAGCCAGGAATGTCGTAATTCGACGTCTTGCCGGGAGGCGAAACTGTAAAATCCGATAACCAAATACGGCACGGATGCCAGAAGCCCGCATTCCGCCGCTTCGCCCGTGTTCGACAGGCTTTCGAAATCCTGAAACGTATACATCGACAGGTTCGTCGATAGCGTCGAAAAAATTCGGATTATCCCGTACAAGAGGGCGCCCTGAGTCCGCACGCATTCCAGGGCCGACGATTCGTCCAGCTCCGCTGACCTGAGCATCACACAATCTCCGAAACAGCCCATGAAGCTGAAATTCTCCGACGAACTCCAATCCAGTTTGGTCAAAAGATCCGAGAGAGCGGACGTCAATTTCAATCGCTGCTCGACGCCGATCGGCTTGGAGTTGATGTAGATTTCGGTGAAAGCGCTGCGAACGGCTGATTCGAACGATTCGCCGCCTTTGCAGTTTTCGAGAGACAAGAAGGCAGCTTCTAAAAAGTGCCTTATGCTGGGCATTTCGTATCCTGAAATGAAATTGTAATTCTCAAAAATAATGGCGTGATACAGGGCAAGCTAGCCTCAGCAGAAAAAATTGTCTTAGATTTCCCCCCCCCCCCTAAATACCTCAAAAACCCTAAACTTCCCTCTACAAAAAACCCAACCTCATAAGCAACCACCCCAAAAAACTCCCCAAAAACAACCCCCCAAGAATAAAAACCGTCCCTAACCCCAAAAAAAAAACTCCTCAAAAGCAACCCCCCAAAGAAGCCTCCCTAAAATAACCCAAAAAAAACAAACTCTTGAAAAGCTAACCTCCCAAGATAGCAACCTTCCCAAAAGCAACCCCAGGAAAAATAACGAATGAAAATTCAATTACCGCTGCAGTGTTCCAAGAGTTTGGAATGGATATGCAGCAGTGCCATCGCCTCCAAGCTGTTCCGATATCCCATATTGTACAGCAGCGAAATTACGTCCAGCTCGCACGAGAAATTGGTGAAGTCCAACTCGACGCTTGGCCGCTTAACGCCGATCGGCAGAGGTTCCATGAAAATTTCGACGCCTCTATTTCTCATCGCCCTGAGGTACAATCACGGATTAACCGAGCTATACTCGCAGTAGATCGTTGCTCAAGTGGCAACACCAGCTATCTCACTTGGTTAACTGAGAACATTTATCTAAAATTACCACCCACCTTGAAATGTTTCCACGGGCGGGGTCCATGGTGAAAATTATTCTGAAATCCTCGTGAGGTCTGATGACGACTTCTTCCGAATCGGGACCGACCCCACGTTCGCCGAGCACTAGAACCCCGTCGGGTTCTAGAAGGCCGTTGAGCCTGTCGAGGACGGCGCCGCTGCACAAGTTCACGTTATCCACCACCAGCCAATTTCCTTCTTGGAGACACTGGGAACAACAATGAAAAATTGATACAACTGAGGATTTACGGCTGAAACGGTCGCTCGAAATATCTAGAACGCTCACCTTCACCAAAATACTGTCGACCCATTCGAAATTCCCGCCTGCCAAGGCCCCCTGTTTATCCACGCAGTCGTTCAGGTCGATCAATTCTTTCTTCACTCCGTCCAATCTGTCCGTATCTTCGCGACAGACGACCGAGCAGTTTTCCAGGAAATCGTCGACTACTCGAAACAGATGGTCGATCTTCCGTTTGATCGAAACGACCGCCTGGCCAAGCGTATGTCGACCGCTGGAATCTGCAAATCGAAGTTAACAATTCAGGGAATTTCCAATCTTTTTAGCGTATGCTGAGTGATAACGGAAAACTGCCCCCCAAGACACAGAGGAGCCCAGCATTCCCAGCAGCCTCTTCTTGAAGGCGGCAGGGCACGTCCGGGACAACTTCGGTAATCAGGGACTCAACGCGGCAATTAACCAACTTCACTTTGTATTAATAATAATTTTCACCTCCGTTAGTGCAATTGCTGCTTCTCCGAATTTGCTGAAGGATCCGTCCCGCCTCAGCGAAATCTTTTTTCAAAGCGTTGAGCCGCGCGAATTTGATGGCCATCGACTCGACTTTTTGATGGAGCGAATCCAAATGTCTTCCGAAATCCGTCTGCATAGGGAAATAAAAAATAATAGCAAGGACTTGTTAGAACATTCGAATCTGAAATATGGCCCACACTTGCGCACCTGTTCAAATCCACCAAGCAGTTCAGTGGTGTCCATTGCCGAACTGACTGGAATCGAGTAGACTTTTTTCCCGACGAGTTGAGCGAGGGTTTTGACGACGCTCGATTTTCCACAATAGCTGTCACCGACCTAAAAATTTGAAAAAAATCCTGTCAAGAACTCATACAGCAGAGAGTTTAAGGAGAGTCTGGAGTCCCATCGTGTTGGCCCCTCGATCCCTGCACAGAAGAGTTTGGATCTCCATCTGGTGGGTCCTCACTCCTAGCGGCTCTCTCAATTGAAGTTACGAAAAATAAAAATTTGGTGTCCATAACACTAAAGGATCATGCCAAAATAACAACAAAGTAAAATTCATAATTTCTTGAATTTTTTTCATCTATCTGAATGGGAACTACTTGAATTTTCATCAGGAGCCAGTTTTTTGAATTTTTTGCAGTCCAGTGGAGTAGTAAATATTTTGTAAAATCTCAATTTTTTGTACCAAGATAGGCAGTTAATGTATCTATCACCCAGAGTGCCTGATCAGTGTTGGCCGGATGCTTATGTCGAATTTTCAGGGACTTTTCTCCTTAGAAGCAAATTTTTAGGGCAGATTATCGATAACAGTTGATCTACTCAAGAGGCCGCGCAAAGGTCTGGGGGCCAACACGGTTGAACTCCAGACTCTCATGCAGAGTTTAGGGCGCAGATACGAAATTCGTTCCCAGACGGTCTGGAACCAGTCTTTCTGTTGTCTACGGGTCAAGGCGTCTGCCGAGCATGGCTCCTCCAGTTTCGAGTCCTGCCCGTGAGTCTACTCTTTCCCTATTTCCCACTTGAACTCATTCACGCTCAACAGTAAACACTAAGACCCAAATACCCGAAGGAGTCACAAAATTACGTACCAGGATAGCCAACCAGCCCATACGTATGCACAACGCGAGCGATTTCAACGTCGGAATCTGATATCGGAGCACGAGTTGGGAATTTTTCGAATCGACGACCGACTCTTTTCCGCAGCTGCCCGTCCCACGTTTCAGGTTCACCTCTCCGAGTAAAACATCTTTCGAGGAGACGATCACAGGAGAGATCGTACGAGCTAGAGGATAGTCAGGGCCGAATATCGAGCTGTACGTGTCCAAGACCTGAAACCCAGGATTCACACTTGCTCAAAGGCCACTACGTTTAAAAAAAAACTCTAAAAAAACACAAAAAACTCAAAAATTGAAAGACGATTCCAAACACAGAACTATACAGAATTTGATTAGCTCGAAAAACAATTGAAAAAATGAAAAATCGAGATAAAATTCAAAAACAAACCATAATTTCTAATCGACAGATTGGTTGACAAACATTCAAATTAAAATATAAAAGATACAGAAGAATTACGAAATCAAAACTTTGGAAAAAATCCAACGATAAATGCCGAAGAAAAATTAAAAATGTAAACAAATATTTGCACGTTTTACTTACACTTTGCCTTTCCGATGATCTCCTTAAACGATCGGCGTAAATAGTTTTTACAAAAGCGCCAGGTATCTGCCGACCGTCCAGGGCGTCGAAGGACTTGATCCAAAAACTCAAATCTCGAAGATTCCATTCCCACGGGCCACCGGCCCAATTTTCAGTTTTCGCCTTGCCGTTCAATTCGTACGTCAATTGGATCATTTTCTCCGCCAAGTCCGAATCGAGCGTCGGGTGGGATCCTTTGACTATCACGAGTAGATCTTCTTTCGATAACGGTTCCACAAATACCTAAAAAAAAAAACATAAAAAATGAGTAAATTTTTCCATGGGCATGAAGTTAACCAAATACATTCATTGAACAAACCTGAGTGAATCGATTGAGAAAAGAGCGGGGCAATCCTTTCCTCGCGCACCCTTGCTTCTGAGGATTTTGGCAAGCGAATAAACGCGTCGAATTCGGTTTTATCCTGAACGTCCTTCCCAATTCGGGAACGAAGATTTCACCTCGATGATCCAGCACGCTGTTGAGCCCTTCGACCACAGATTGTGACGCCAGATTCAACTATGGGACAATACGTGATTGTATTAATTTCTCGAATTTCAGAGAGCGTCGGATTTTCACCAGGAATTTCGAGGCAACCTCATCAAGAAGAATCCAGTGGCCTTTCTTGAGCGCTTTTAGGAACGGGCCGTCCCTCCAAGCGAACGTTCCGCCAGGAGCGCCTTCGACTGGGAGATCGGCCCCAAACAGGTCAGACACGTCCGTCTGCTCTGACAAATTGATTCTGGTCACCTGTCGGGTCAGAAAGAGCGCAGGTTAGAAAAATGGTAATTACTAGCAACTATACGGAAATGACATCGATCAAAACAGCGCATCAACTAAAAATTCAATAAAGCTGACTCACCACTGCAGCTGCTAGACTTTTACTCAAGCATCAGGTCACTCGTCCAGATGCCTCCCTACCCGACGTTCCTCTGGAACCCCTTGATCGGTCGCTCAAACATTCAAAACTCACCAAGGGACGTTGCACACGGTCGTTCGCCCAGTTGCCTCCCCCATTACCTGGCTAAGAACTCCTCAATCGGCAGTTCAAACATTCAAAATTCATCAATGGCCAATCTCCCCGACTGTCCCACAAGCCTCAGGGTCGTTTGCCCAGATTTCTCGCTCCCCCACGTTCTTTGAAACTACTTGATTGATCGCTCAACATTCAGAACACACCAATGCCTACGTACAGGGGGCCTATTCTGTAAAATTGAAGCAATATGTCTTGACAGTTGCTATCGATTCATTACACAAATTGTCATACGTTGTCATTAGATTTGCCATGGCAAATCGATATTGATTTCCAAAGGCATATTGCTTTCAAGTTACAGGATAGGCCCCAGGATGCTTATTCAAACTGTCAGGTTACACGGTCGTTTGTAAAGATATGTCCCTCCCTAGAGTTCCCTGGAACGTCTTGATCGGTTGCAAAGATAACATAAATCAATCCCTTGCCAATCTTCCTGAGGCTATTCAGGCCTATCGCTCGTTCGCCCAGATGCCTCCTCACTCAGAACTCCAGGTGCCTCAGAACTCCTTGATCATCCACTCAAACATTCACGACTTGTCAATCCCCAACCTCCTTGACGCATATTCGGAGCACACTGTCGTTCCTCCAGATGTCTCCCTCCCCGACGTTCCTCGGGAACTCCTCGATTGGTCGCTCAAACATTCAAAACTCACCAATGGACGCTACACAGGAATAACTCCCAGAGTCCATTCTTGCGAGGAGTTCAAGAAAAAAGAAAAATTGCAAGCGAAGTTAACTTCAAGTAATTTTACAAGCAAATTTCCTAACCTGATGTCCAGTGGCTTTCGCCAGAGCAGCCACGATCGACGTTTTCCCGACACCCGGGCTGCCCTCAAGGAGGATCGCTCTTGAAGGGATTTGCAGGGATCGGAGGAGTCGCAGAGTGTTGAGGCACGTCGTCGGAGCCTCAAAAGTGAAATCCACATCGGCGATATCCGTTCCTGAAACTATTAAATCAATAAGATTACCTGCAAACCTCCAGAATGTTCCAGAAAACACCCCTAATTCTCAGAAAAGTGTTGACTTACCTTTGTCAACGTAGAAAGGATGAACGCCGAACTTTTCAGGCGTTGAGACAACTTGTAGGGATTCAGCAGTCGGATGGTATCTGAGACTAGAGTTCTCTTCAGAGCAATGCGACTCGATCTGTTTGAGCAAGAAGTCGACGCAGGAATTTCTGAATGTCCTAAGAATCTCCACGCTGAAACAAGAACTCAATTGAGCAACGTCATTTTTGGAGAAAGTCAAAAATCGCCCAGCAACATATTCAGACAAGCTATCCAAATTTTTGCAGTTGTCTAACGTACTTTTCAAGAGACGTTGCCGCTGTGCCGATACCGTCCAGAAGTGTGAGATGGGCCCCGTGGATGTACGCAGTGGTCACATCAATCGAGCCATTGACGTTGCGAGGAGTTGCCACTAAGTTGATGAATCTAACCCACGTGAGGACGTCTCTGACGCTTACGGAAACTCTGAAAATCATAGCAAGTTAAGCTAATCATTTTCGCGATGATGCTAAAAAAATTTTTTTTTTTCAATAGCGGGATTGAGTAAACTCTAATTTGCCAATGGAAGATTCAGATTCGATTTACTTTTTGCCGATTTCCGTGGATTTGAACCAGTTCAAGAAATCGACGAGGGATTTCCCAACGCCAGAAGTTCCGTCGATATGGTCGCCCAAGGAGAGGCCTTGTTTTACGTTGTGCTCCACAATTGTGATCAGGTCTTCGTCTTTCGTCGGACCTTCGCACCAGATTTCCGTGAGTCGATTCCTCAACGCCGGCGACAATTCTTTCTTGCCGAAGTCACCGCCCGGATTCATAGTTCCGATGAACCTGAAGCTCATCTCGGCGATTATATCGATTTCTTCGCCGTTACCTTTCTCGCTGACCATTAATTTCCGCTCCGGTTCTGAAATCGGTCAATGGAACGAGTTAAGGAGCTGAGTATTGATGGTAAAACTCTTCATGCAACTGTCCAAGAATCGGTGAATGTTTAGTCGATCGTATTTGCAATCAGCTCACCCAATAATGAATTGAGTCTTTCGAGAACGCTGTCGTCAGCTAATGATATTTCATCAGCGAGGAACATCATGCCTTCTTTCATCGCTCTTATCAGCGGGCCGTCTACCCATTCGAAGAGCTTTCCTTTTTGTTCAGCCTGAAATAATCGAACGAAACGGATTTTCTGAGTTTGTCGACCGGAAAAACCATCGAAGATGTTGCCAATTAAGGGCGACAGTGGGAAAATATTCCCATAAAAATAGTAATTCCAGAAAATGAACGCTCACTTGATCTCTAACGGGTCGAAGGCCGCCCAGAAAGTCCGAGCTTTCCGAATGCTGGTGGCAGTTGACCGAATGCAGCTTTTGCCTCCTTATCAAAGCGATCAGCTGACATATCGTCGTCTTGCCGCAGCCAGTTTCGCCGACTAGCAACAACGGCTCGCTGTACTCGATGGCCTTTCCTGCAATTGAAAAACTGGGCTAGCAGATAGGCGCATGAATGGAATCTCGGCTTGGAAATCGCAAAGATTGAAGCCACGCTGTACTCACCGACGAGGACCGCCGTTTTCCGCAGATTGTACGTCCAAACGATGTGTTCGAATTCGGGGGGCAACGGCGGAGCGACGATCGACTCCAAAATATGTTTCGTCACCACCGACGTGTCGCTTTTCACTGGGGCAAAAGAGGAGGCCTTATTGTAACTGGGTAACAGCCTATTAACGTTTAGTAGTACTCGAAGCTAGGGTTGGTTTCTAGCAACTGAAGGGCTCAACCTCCCGTCCCAAAAAAGACTCGCCTGAGTACACAATTTCGTAAAACGTACACCAGAAATGTTGAAAACACGTTTCAGCCCGTACTTACGAGTAAATAAATTGTCAGCGTTGACTTTGCGCTTGATCCTCTTTTCCAGAACGCTTCGAATGATTTCGCACTCCTCTGCCTTGCGAACTCGTCCGGCCAGGACCAAGTAACCTAATCACACAAGGAGTACATGAGATTATATATCTACAACAGAGCGGGAAAATTAGCGCACATTCCGATCACAGATTGCCCATTTGTTGTTGTTATGTTTTTTGTAGTTTTTAATGTTGATTATGTTAGTGGTTGTTTTTTGTTGGTAGTTTTGTTGTAGTTGTTGTTATTATTGTTAGTTTTGTTGTTGTTGTTGTTGTTAGTTTTGTTGTTGTTGTTGTTAGTATTTTGTTGTTGTTGTTATAGTTAGTTTTGTTGTTGTTGTTGTTGTTATTGTGAGGGCTGGTTCGGGCCTTTGGTTGCATTGCTGTGATTGGTCGAGGTTGCGTCGGCGTTGGACCCAATAAATCGGATCGGGGTTTCCAAGCCACGTTCCCGTGTTCATCCCCTCCAACAGCCAGCAATCGCATAGTGTGCGGCCGACTTTAAACTAAAAAAAATTAAATCAAGCGTTTTCGAGCTACCAAGGAGATAATTACCAACCTTCGTCAGCAATGTGCTGATCCCAGTCGTAGTATCGGCCAGGATCCGAGCTTTGAGCCAGCCTGTACCGTTCTCCCCATCTGAACAGATCTCGCAGCGTGATGAAGCCGAGTTTCCCCGCGAATGTGGCACTTCCCCTACGTCGGATCTGGAAATGGCAAACACGTATAACGAAAGGTCCGCAGAGAAAATGTAAAATGCCGAACGATTCAAATGGCGCATTCACCTGTAAGTCGGACATCACAGCGACCAATTTCTTGCAGTAGGAGAGCGGCATGCTGCAACGGTGCTGGAGGATGTTCTCCAGTTCGGCGGGCGGAATTTCGTCAAAGTGCATCTCCACGAATCGATTGCGAAACGCCTTCGATAAGACCTGGAAAAACGAGAGTTGGCTGACGGGAGAGTTTACCAATAAAAAGTATTTTAAAAAAAGGGCGAATAAAAAAGTTTAAAAACAGTTTTTTTTTATACAAATATCAAAAAAATGATTTTTTTTAAACCAACAAAAATGAAAAAAATTCTGGAAATTTCGAACAGTTTCAAAAAATCAGCCCATACCTTACGCCCTCCATAGATCCCTGGAGGATTCTGCGTGGCGAACAGTCGAAAACTCGGATGAGCCTTGACGGTGACTTGGGTTTCAGTAATGAAGAGTTCCCTGTTATCGTCGAGCACTCGATTCAACGCTTCCAGCACTTCGCTGGGTGCCAGATTCAGTTCGTCCAGGATGATCCAGTGGCCTTGACGCATGGCTTCGACTAAGACGCCTACGGCAAATAATATTGCATGGTTTCTCAAGAAAATCCTCAGAATGAAGAAACATCAACAGATGGATAACATCAGAAAGATCAAAATTTAACCCTTGTGAAACCACACACCAAACCAAAAATGAAATAATAAATACCAGATAGATAAAAACCATCAGCAAGATTTATGAAGAAACTGTTTCAAAATAAAATTCCACAATTTTCACAAAAAATTCTGCTTATCCGCCTACATTGTGAAAAATTTCAAAAAATTTTGATTTGAAAAAATTTTATTTTAGATTTGGTATTTAACTTCTGAGCATCGGTAGATTTTGTAATTCTTACCTTCGCGGAAGACTAGAGAGCCGGTAACAGGATCGGCGCAATACGTTCCTACGTATTCCTGGAGGTCGGTGTGCTGATGATTGTTGATCCTGAAGCACCTGTGGCCAGCAGCCTGGGCCAAATATGTGACCAGTGACGTCTTGCCGACTGAAGTCTCGCCTTGAATCAGAACCGGATAGTTCGACAGGGAAACGCACCTCGCGATGTCGCAAAGATTCTTCCTCACGCTCGGAGTCAGCAGATACTGAAAAAATTCCGCAAGCAAAAAAAGTGGGTTAAAAAAAGACGTGAAAGACCTGAGTCTTCTCTTTGAAATTCTGTTCCTGATGCAAGAAAGGGAGACATTGAAGTTTTAATGCGGAAAAACTGTAAAATTACAGTCGTAATTATTACGAGGGATCGTAGGGATGAAGTAAAAAGTTTGAAAAATCTTTGGATCAATGAAGTAAAAACTGTATTGCAAATCCGTTCAATGGGCCAATATTGACTGCAATAATCACCTTCTCGTCAATATGACAGGGGAAGGGCCCTTTCTGGACCCAATAGCCTTCGAAATTGACATGACCGCCTTTGATTGGTTCAGGGATGGGTTGTGACAGGACGCTCTTCCGAGTGTCGGCATCGAGGACAATCCTGGAGCAATGATGAGAAAAAACTTATTAAAATTATAAGAATTGTCTTAAAAAAATTATTGATTTTTTATGAATTTTCTACATTATGTACTTACGCTGCGATCATATCCTTGACAAGAACGTGAGACGATGCGTTCAATTGGGTCAAAAAACTCAAGCACAACCCTTCGTAAAGTGAGCGGTTCATGTTGCCACATTTGTTCTCGGCAGCGACAACCAAACCGCGGCACAACGTACGCAAACTGAAAAAAATTTGCGCGAGGGTTCAATAAAGAAACTTACAGTTTGATGGGGGTTCCACACCCAACCTCCACCATCAACTAATGACAAAAATACAATTTTTTTCCTCCCCCAATTTTTTTCCAAAAAACAAATTCATTATATTTGTTAGGAAGTCATTCCCTCCACTATTAAATAGAACAAATTTTGTCCTTACCTGTAAAGAGGCTTGTGGCCTGTCGAGTCAACCAA
Source organism: Nesidiocoris tenuis (assembly GCA_036186465.1). Lineage (NCBI taxonomy): Eukaryota > Metazoa > Arthropoda > Insecta > Hemiptera > Miridae > Nesidiocoris > Nesidiocoris tenuis. The sequence continues at coordinate 2,550,501 of AP028920.1, forward strand.
TACTTCGGCAGCCTTCTTTCTGACGAGCAGATAAAATTTGACGACCGATTCGACTTTCTGGTGCGGCAAATCAGGCAGGTAACAATTTACGACCAAGCATAAATCGTTCTTGTCCGAATGCTCGGAAACGAAGAATTCCGTGAATCTAAAAATAGAAATCCGGAGTAAAACAATTATCACCTGCACATATAAAATAGCGCCAGAATATCAGAGAAACGCCTACCTGTTCCTGATACTTGCAGGGAGGTCTTTCTTCCCAAAATCCGTCGCTGGGTTCATGGCTGCCAAAAGTCGAAAATTCGGGTGACGGGAAATTTTGACGGAATCGCCACGTTCCAGCAACGATACTGAACCTGTGGACCCTTCGAGCAATCCAGACAGGCACTGAAGGGTTTCCGCGCATGCCAAATTGATCTCGTCCAACAGCACCCATTGACCTAGGATAAAATTTGGACTTGGCAGCCGGTAAAAACCATTAGGAGGTTAAGAATCACAGGTTAACAACTAAGGTACAGTTAAAACGGGCACAAATCGACCCGAATCAAATGGTGTAAATTTTGCGTAACGGCAGATTTATGAAGGATGTTAGGAATGTGAGGCTACAAGGCCTTCAAAAGGTGTGGGAAATTCATTTTTTCAAATTTGGCAGCCCTGCCCGCTAGGCTGGGTCCCAAGGAAGATAATAGCTGGTTGATCAAGTCAGTAAGTTGACTGATAGCGACGGAATAGTGCTTTGTGATAAAAACCTCAATCTTGTGACAAGTGCAAACTATGGTGTCATTATTCGACGTTTGGTTTCTTGAGGGTTTGTTGCAGAATGTGATTCAGATGCCATCAGTCAGGCTAAGGACCTCTTCCTAAGGACCCACCCTTAAGGGCAGGGTTGCCAACTTTGTAAAACCTAATTCCCTTAACTCTCCAAGCGCCTTGTGGCCTTATCCCAAACATCCCTTGTACCTTCCAACCAGGAAACTAATAGTTATTTGACTAATTTCTTTATTAGTCTGCAAATAATTTTAAATCAGACGAAAAACCAAATGTTGATGAAATGTCAGCAACAGATTGGAAAAAAAATATGGTAGCAGAGCATGGATGTTGTGCAATGCCAAAAAATGAACATCATTGGTACAACAAATTAACGCTACGTGCAATTTGAATAAAAAAATACAAACTCTCAGATGACACAATTACTCTTTTGCCCTTGTTTCACAGGTAGTTTGCTCAAAATACTCATTAGGCTTCCTCCAATAGCCAAAAATCATAATTTTTATCTGCATACACATACTAAAATTATCCTCTCAATAAATACCATCCTTCCAAGTTTACCTTCTTTCAACGCCTTGACTAGAGATCCTTCGATGAATGAAAACGCCATGGCCGATTGGTTGGTCGCCATTTGCGCGATGAGTCGGTCAATTTTGACCCCGAGCTGCCGCCATCTGGTCAATTCGACGGGAGACTTCACTTCTTCGACGGTCAGTCTCTTGACGGCGGCCTTTTGACTTTGTGACATCATTTTCAACAAAGTGTTCCACATTCGTTTGGAGACGCACACCTGAAAGCCCGCAATACTCAGGTAAGCAACATACTTTTTGTAGAAATATCACACTTCAATGCAGCCGATTCTACTACAATAGTAGAAATTACGACACGGTGTTAACCAATCAATGAAGTCGGGCTGACATGTGTTCAATCTCACCGAAATGTTTTCAAGGAATTTTTGGTTCGTCTGCACGTTGAACAATGATCTGAAAAGGCTTTCAAACTCTTCCCTCAACGGCTGAATCGTCTGGCGGACGTCGACGGGTTTGAACCTGGAAAAAGAAATTTTTCAAAGAATTCAGCTGTAGTAAATCATTGCTTCTATTTCAATCCCAGACAAAACAAAAAAATTAAAATTTACCCTCCCAAAAGGTCGGAACTGTCGCTCTGCTGGTTCATATTGATGACGACCAACTGGTGTCTCGTGTGCTTCGCTAGCAATTGTATGGTCGTCGTTTTGCCGGTTCCCGTCTCCCCGACCAATAGGACGGGCTCGTTGAGAGTGAGACAAATCGCCAGACGCTCCAGAAGACAGCAGGATTCGCGGGTGAGAGCGAACTTCAGTTCGGATGTCAAACTGCAACGATTTGAGTCGATGTTAGAATTGAGAAAATAGTTACTAGTTGTTGTTGTGGAAGTTTTTGTTGCTGTTGTTGTTGTGGGAAGTTTTGTTGTTGTTGTTGTTGTGGATGTTTTTGTTGTTGTAGTTGTTGTGGACGTTTTTGTTGTTGTTTTAGAAGTTGTTTTAGAAGTTTTTGTTGCTGTAATTTTTTGTCGTAGTTTTTGTTGGTGTTGTGAAAGTTTTTGTTGTTGTTTTGTGGAAGTTGTTGTTGTTGTTGCTGTAGTAGAAGTTGTTGTGGAAGTTTTTGTTGTTGTTGTGGAAGTTACTGATGTTGTTGTGAAAGTTTTTGTTGTTGTAATTTTTGTTGTAGTTTTGATGAGAGATGATGATAAAGGGAAAATTACAATAGATATCTCAGTTGTTGTTATTGGCATTGTGGCGTTCTTGTTATTGTAGTTTGATTTTAATCATTTAACGAAACAATCATGATAGTTTTTTTTTAGTTATGGAAATATGCAAGGACTATGAAACTAAATTCCAGACTGACACATGAATTTTCTATGGTCTAGCGGTTCAGGCTTTGGACTAGTAAACTGGAGAAACTGGGAGAGAGAGAAAGAGAGAGAGAGACACACAGTCACAACTGTTAGTGTGTTGTTGATGGGATAGTTGTGGTTATGTTGTTGCTGTTGTTGTTCGTGATGCGTGAGAAGAAAGAATAGACCTCTTTACATCCAGTGATTGTCTTGATAAGAGTTATCAGAGAGACTCACCAACTGAGGGAAACGGGTTCGTCAGACTCGAGCCGATCCATATTGACACGACCGGCGACGCAGCTTTTAGAAGTAAGCGCAATGCTCGGCTTGTACAAATTACAAAAATATTCGGCTTTCGTCTTTATGATTCCGAGGCAAGCAGCTACAGCTCCTGCTATCTTACATCGGAACGCTGCAAACAAGCACGAAAATTCAGAGTGATTTTGAACATTTACGATTCCATCCAAATTTTCTTGCACACAGGGTTTGAGCCATAATTCATGATGGGAATTATTATTGCTCATGAATATTATTGCTAAAAACTCGGATAATCGGTCCTTGCCTAAATCGCTATAACTGCAGCAGAAGATGTCGATCGCGTCCTGAAGAACTTTCAACGCCGATTCTTGGGACGTGACTTCGAAACCGATCTCAGCCCGAGCGCACCATTTTAGCAGATCTCTGAAAATGAGATTATCGCAATATGAAATATGAAACTTGAGGGAAAAAATACGAATAAAGCGATACTCAGATGTGTCACCTTGTTGAGGTCAATCTTTGGCCAGGCTGCCGACTCGAGCTTTGTGCCCCGGTATGTTCGCCCATCGAAAACAGGAGGTAGACAGAGACCATCCTTGTAGCAATTGTTTTCAGAGGGGTAAACTAGAGATAGTAAATAAATTACATAAATAATTTCAAATGCAAATAAAATCATATATTATAAATTAGCCATTATAAACTGATAGTTTGGGTAAGTATAAATTGTTATACGTTATTACAAATTGAGGTAGGAAATGATCACATTTTTATAGGTACCTTCGTTTGAACGATTTCAACGAGCTCGTCAGTCGTGAGGGGCTCGACATTGACGGGCATCCAGTGCTTTTCCAGCAGCTCCGTCGAAACTGTAAGCTTGCGATGGTGACCCTGACGACCCGCAAGTGAACTAATAACACAAAAAAATACAATCTCAGCAGAATTTCAGATTGAAGCCGAAAAGTCGAAAGTAGATTTTGTTCAACCTGCGCTTTCGGCTAGACGGGCCTCTTAGATCAAAAACAAAGCTAAATCAGTACCGGTGAGTCATGAAGAGATGGAATCCAGGAGAGGCTCGTACGTTGTCCCGATAGCCAGGTACGTTTATGGATCCGTGTTCTAGGAGATTTGCCAGGACAGCAGCCACGTCGTTTGCTGCGCTTTCGATGTCCTCGATCAGCAGCCAGTGCCCTTCCATGACGGCCTGAAAATCGTTTTTAATTATAAATCTCCGACAATAACAGCAGATCCATTGATGACCCCGAAGAAACTGACCTTCAAATTTTTCATAAATAAGTGAACTTTTCAAAATTTCGAAAAAAGTCCAGATTCACAGAAAACTATATAGAAAATTCAGATGAAATATAGAAAATTCTTTACTTTTGTCAGCACACCCGACTCCCATACGAATTCGCCGGGAATATCGGTGCATTTGTATGTGCCCAGCAGCAATTTCGAGTCCGTTTCTTCTCCGAGCTGAATTTTCAGCAACTCAATTTCAGGTCTTCTGCCTGAAAACAGCAATTTCCGACAAATATAAACGACATAATTTAGCCTTGGATTTTAGAGATTGAAGCGTCAAAAATGAAACTCTACCAGTCAAATGCGCCAGGTGGTCCACAAGAGCCGATTTACCGCTTCCGACCGGTCCGATCAAACCGATCGCCTTCCCAGTTGATACGCCGATCGCGAGTTTTCTGAGATTAGACTGGGTCGACTTTACGGGTATCAAATTGCCACAATTGACCTGAAGTCGGGAAAATTGAAATTTATAAGGACTCAATTGTTCGGCGGTATGGCATTTTGTGGTGAGTTCTTTCTACTCCACGCACTTACAAAATCTTTGTTGAAAATAGGTAACAAGACTCCGCTAACGTCGGTAAATGATCTCTTCGCACAATCAACGGCCTTCGAGGCTGCGTCAGAGCTTGAAGCGTTATCACAGTCACCTTAAAAAACAAGTTTCAATCTGTCAAATTGACAACAATAAGTACAATTTTTGAGTCAACATAAATAATTATAAACCTTATTAGCATCATCGCACACAAAGAAGGAACAATCAAATTTATATTGGCAAATTGAAATAAAAATTTAAATTGAAATAAAAAACGATCAAACAAAAAGCAAAATTTTTAAAAAGTAAAAAAATTCAAGGAAAAAGTTTTTAGGGAGAAACATTTTTTTACCCAATAGCCGAAAATGAAATTAGAACTTAATACACACACTATACTAAACACTAATACTGAATGCATGAAAATTGCTTACTTTCACTAGGGAAGTTCACAGTCGTTTGCAAACTATGAAGCCGTTCATAATGCAGTTGATACTCGTCAACTTTGAAAGCGGGTAGTAGCTTGGACATGAATTCGTTTTTCGCGACTTCGTCCATGCACAGGATTTTCGCCGTGCATTGGCATGCCACCCTGCGAAGGTGAAAATTGGAAAGTTATAAAAAGTTTCGACTAGTTACCCAAGTAGTAACCTACTGAAACTTGAAAAATAATCTGATTCCAAGGAAAAAAACAGAACATCAAAGTACCTAGGCATTATTTCTCAAAAATGTCCAATACGGAAATGAGATATCGAATAAATCACCAGACAACTTGCTGATCCGCGGCCGTGGTGAACTTGCCGATAAAGCTGGCCCAGCACCATTTCGTGCTGAACGTTTGGAAATCCGCTTTCAACAGATTCCAACAGCATTCGACCACCTCTAACTCTGTAGGCTGACGAGCGGCGAGTTTTCGTTTTTTGGAATGCTTCGAGGATTCCAAATTGCTGGGGACCCATGGCGGTTTTTCTTCAGCGAAGTATTTCAAGTAACTCCTGGGAAAAAAACGGATTTTATCAACGGTTATCACAGTCTCTCCAGCTTTCTAGAGTCCCAAAAAACCCTTTCCTGAGATTCCAGGGAAATCAACCGATCCCATAGCTAATCGAGCGAAAAAACTGGGGAAAATACTTTGAAAATTCATTCGGTTATCACCCTCGCCAGTTTTCCTCCTTGGCCTTTTTCTTCAATTTCAACTGAACGACTTCTACGTGGGGAATTACAAAATTCATAGGATAGGTAACACCCAAAACCTCATTCATTGTGGTAGGCCTCGAGCAACGACATACAGCCGAGACTTATTATTCTGATAATTCTTCGAATTCTACAAACCGTATATGGCACGTCTGTTTGGAGAAAAGTTTCGCTAGAAGAATATAGCGAGTCTGATGGTCTGGTACGTCTTTTTCCAAAACTGTCGACACAAGCCGGGTGCAGACGTGTAGGAAACAGTCCAGTATGACATCGACACATTGCGGCAAAGTGATCAGCAAGTCGGACAGAACATGTATAGCTCTGTAGAACCGCTTCTCATTCCAGTCCTGTAAGTATCGGGAAAAAATTAGCTGAATATCATGGACGGAATGGCAACAGCTGATTATTCAAGCTGAAAAATTGTGAGGCTGTAGAACAGAATGTGGCAAAACTTGCTGGTATACAAGAGCCGTCACCTATCAAATGAATTTTGAAATAACGCTGCGCCAAAATTAATTGAGATAGACATTTTAACTTGATTCAAAATGTATGGAGAAGGTGAAAAAGGTAATGTGTAAAAATATTCAATTTTGGAACATTGGACACGCGAGCGCAGCGAGAATTTAGAGCTAGCGTGCGTGATCTACTCAACGTAGTACAATACGCCGAGGCAGCACCGATACTAGTGCAATCGATATAATCGAATGTTTCGATTATTTCGATCGTTGAATCATTCGCTAATTCACCAGAGTGAAGTTAGCAACGGTTCAGCAACGGTCAACTGCGTGTTTCTTTTTTAAATTTTCGAACTCTAGGGACGTCTAGGAACACATTTATGGCAATTTTAAAATTGTGCCACCAGTCATACAGTCCGTACAGCTCGTTGCTAACTGTTCCTTCACACATTCTTTATACAGATCAGGTGACCTGGATGCTTGCTGCGCTCGCATCTCCAAGACAGAAAAACATCCCTCATCAGTCCAATTCGACATACTCATCAGTCAAACGCTAATCAAGCAAGATATTTTATAGCCTACCTACTTATCCGAGAAGGTGTTGGATACACCAAGGTGTTTAATCCTAAGGCGTACAATGTGACTGGTGGCACAATTCATGTACAGCCATAAATGTGTTCCAAGACGTCCCTAGAGACCAATTAGTTAGAAAAGAAACACGCAGTTGACCGTTGCTGAACCGTTGCTAACTTCACTAAGCTCGCTAATTCAACGTCCGAAGAGCAACTCATTCTTGAGCATGACAATTTCGAAATTCAGGTAGTTTCTTCGATTTCAAACGTGAGACTTCACCAAACATGTTTTACTCATATCATCTTTATATCTCTACTAGGTATCTTCTGATTATTCTTTTTTTCATGAGATGACTCCGTAACTTAAACCTACTATACTACAGGTTAAGATTTCATAAATAATTAAAAACATTGAATGATTAATTCTTTAAATAAAATTACCCATAAGTTACCAAGTCACGATAGAACAACTAACAGCTCAAATTACCCAGTACTATGTTTCTGTCTGTGGTGATGGGAATGAGATCTATCACTTATCCCACTGTTAACGGGTCGGCTACCTGCGCCTCTCGACGTTAACTACCTGACAACTTTCCTTCAATCTCAAGAAAGTCATAACTCGAAGGCGAATCACAGCACTCATTTTGTAATGAAATAACACAATGTTTTTCCTTTTGCTCATTGGACGTGGATCAATTTGATATAACATACTTTGAGCTTTAGTCCATTTAAATAGGTAGGCATTAGATTAAAAAAATGCGAACCTTTTTTTCATATGAGCAGAACTCGGTGACATGAGCTTCCAACACGTCGAACAGTTCGGATTTTTGAAGTTTTCTGAAGCCGAAGAAAAGGCGTGCAAATTCTTCGGAAGTCCCCATCAACCGGAAATAGTGAGGTCTCACGTCATTAAATAAATAAAATTGTCCAGCCTGTTTTACTGTTAGGATTTATTCGAAAATCTGAGGAACTAAACACCGCTACAGATTACAAACATGAAACCGAAACACGATCACAAATCACAACATCCGACGATCCCACGTGCGCGTGCGGTTCGCGTGCAGGTGGTGTTAAAAACAGTGGAGTGTACTGCGAGATGGCGCGCCTGGCGGCCATCGGGCGAACTGATCCAATCCAATCACAGTAGTCAACGTCCAAACTTGAGTAATTAAAATATTATTCTACCCTCGAGCAATAACGATTTTATGTGCACTGACAACGTTTTAATGGCCGAACCCGTTGAAGTTGAGCTCCAAAAATCAAAAAAATATTTCATCTGTAATTAGCTTTAGCTGACTTTGTAGTTCTTTTCTTTGCCACAGGAACGCTTCGACAGCAAATACAAGGTAGAAGAATTTTTTCTTTCATGCGAGCTACTCCCAACTTGTAACTCAAAATTGAACTCAAACCAGTTGTTCTGTTTGGCTCAAACTTGGACTTGAAATCAAACGTAAACTTATGCCACAATTCTAACTCAGGCTAAAATTGAAACTCAAACTCAAACTGAAACTCACTCCTGAACTCAAACTCAGACCGTAGGTAACTCAACTCCAGACCAAATTGAAACTCAAACTTAAACTCGAACTGAGCTCTGACTCAAACTGATACTCAAGCTCAAATTGAAACTTAAACTTGAACTGAAAGTCGAACTTAAGCTCAAATTAAAACTCGAACTTGAACTCGCAAGTAAAATCAAACTCAAGACCAAAATGAAACTCAAACTTGAACTCGCACTGAACTCCAACTCGAACTGATACTCAAACTGAAAGTCAAACTCAAGCTCAAATTAAAAGTCGAACTTGAACTCAACCGTAAACTCACACTACTAACTCAGACGTTAACTCGAACTCGAGTCTTGAGTCAAGACCAAAATTTGGTCTTCAATTTAATTGAAACTCAAACTCGCTCTGAAACTCTAACTCAAACTGAAAATGGAAACTAGTTTCAGTTTGAGTTATTTTCAAGTTTGAGTTCAAGTTCGAGGACTTGAGTTAGAAGCAGTTTGAGCTTGAGTTTACATTTGAATTTGATCTTGATTTTTTGTTTCAGTTTGGTTTTAGTTTCTTTCAGCGTTTCAGTTAGAGAATGAGTTTCGAATTCAGTTCGAGTTTGAAATGAAGTTTGGGCTTCAGTTTGAGATGATATCGATTTCGAGTTTACGTTTGAGTTTCAGTACGACTTCAAGTTTGAGTTTGACTTTGAATTTGAGTTTACGTTTGAGTTTCAGTTTGACTTTGAATTAGGTACAGTTTGAGTGTCAGTTTGGGTTTGAATCAAAGTTTGGTTTGGGTTTCAGTTTGATCTCGATTTTTAGTTTTAGTTTCATTTAACGTATCAGATCGAGTTTGAAATACAGTTTGGGCTTGAGTATGAGTTTCATTTTGATCTTGATTTCGAGTTCCATCTTGAGTTTGACTTTGAATTTGAGTTTAAGTTCGAGTTTGATTTAAGATTGACTTTGAGTTAGGTACAGTTTGTTGAGTTCCAATTTGGTTTTGATTTCGATTTCAAGATTCAGTACGACTTCAAGTTTGAGTTTCAATTTGAGTTTACGTTAGGTACCTACAGTTTGAGCTTGAGTCAAAGTTAGTATATTGTAGTATATTGTATTGTATATTGTTGTATATATTGTTATAATCGTTCGACTATAATTATGATCCTTCGGCGTCCTCTGCATCGTGAAGTAGTGACGTTTTGAGGGTTCAGCTGAGGAATGCGATAGAGTTTTGTACAAACAACATGTATTTTCCAGGTTGGGTTTCATAACAACTTAAATATTGTATTATCTGAAGTCAGTACAATTCCATCGATAAACACGGCGTTTTGTTTTCAACAGTTCAAATAATCTTAATGGAAGATAGGATGGGGTTCAAGAATAAGTAAGTATAGTTGAATTGCCCCTAAAAAATACCACCACCCACTGGTACGAGTATTTCTCCACAGGGTAACAAGTAGGTAGGTATAACTAGGTACCTACCTATCCATTTTTGATAGTTCAAACACCTCACACGTTAAAGGCACTACCCTTTTCGATTGGGTTTAGAAATGTTCAACGTGACAACTTCCTGTTCAGCTTTACGATTCTGTTTTGCGAATAAATTCATTTCACGGCAATATAAATTGCGTCAATTTACAATATTATACATAGTACACCTCACGATACAAGCGCAATACGACACTTTCAGTTAAAATTCTATAAATATATTTACAGTTTACAAAACAAAGACACCAGTGGTACGGTTACTCCGACCTAGAGATATTCAATCTAGTCCTATAACAGTGCCTAGCTAATTATTGTATCCATACGCGGAGTTTACCCGTATCGGTAAAACTCCCGTTCTCGTATAATTGAATTTGATTTTTCTCTTTCAAGTTCGTCCAATTTGACGATCTTGCTGCTGATTATGTTGTGATGTCTGCCGAAGACTAGACGGGCGTCTCGTGATCCGTCTCTTCGATTCGTCCCAACCTCCAGGCGTTGGCGTCCGATGCTGTAACACGAACAATCAAAAGGTCAAGCAATAGTTAAGAATAATACATGTACTACGGGAGCCGAACCTGATGAACCGCTACACATAATATGTGATCATTCTGAGGATCAGGTTTGACCACAAATAAATGAAAATCAATCTATTTTGAGGATAAAAATGCTAGTTTGCCGCTTCAAAGCGTTGCCTCCTTCGAATGGCGGTCTCATTAGTCTCGTCAATCAGATCAAATACCTATTGAAAAAATTACTGGATCTACCCTAAAAGATTTGCAATGCTCAAGGATTTCGGACATGTTATTTAGGTCAGTTAGAAAGTAGATAATCCAAATTTTCGTCTTCCGATCTGGTTTGCTTCCTCCGCAATCATCAAAAACCATCGCCATTTTGGCACTTTTTTGGTTTTTCACATGTAGCTCCTTCCCATTGCGTTTTTTGGCTTTTATAACTATTAGGAAACTTGTAGATGAATAAATTTCCAACAAAACTGTTTCTATGACTTTTGTTTGTAGGCGCAATAGTTTCGGAGCTACGTACTGTCAAAAAATGGCCAATTGTGATAACTCGGAAAAAACGTCGTCTCGGCGAAAATTGTAGAGGGACGAAATTGTGGAGAATTTTATCACTCTTTGATCTGATTGACGGAACTAAAGAGGCCGCAGTTTGAAGAATGTGAAGTGGTAGACTAGTATTTTCGTCCTCGGAATGGACTAGATTTTTATAATTTGAGGTCAAACCTCAACCTAGAATGAGTAGCGATTTTTCAGATACGGATATGATAAAATGGGAAAACTTCGAATCGAATCGAGGAGCCGTGAACCCTGATTTTGGCTTTTGCACGTTCTTCAGCTACGAACCGAAGATGTAGGCACGGAAATTGAACCCGATTATCCTTCTTATTGACATTTACATTATTTCTGGCCCAATAATAATATCCTTCATTCCGATTTCCATCGCAATAAAGAGAATAGGAGCAAAACCCGTCCGGTGAGAAAAATCAGAAAATAAAAAATAACAAATTACATTCAAAAGTCAATTTATCAACGCAGGAACGCTAGGAATTTAAATTTTCCTGAGGTTTTCGATAAAATTTGACGAATTTAGAAGTGATTTGAATTTCGTTTTGGGGCGATTTCATCGTGTGAAAACAAATTATGAGCGTATTTTCAATTTGGTTTATCTTGACTTGCCTACTTACCCAAACAGTAGTATCTTATCCTCGGCATCGCTAAGCAAAACACGAAAAAGAGCAAATTTTAGTATTTTCATTGCGAGTTTAAAATTGTGGAAAAAAATTGTAATTATTTTGGAAATTCATTATGGATTTGGATAAAAGTATGTTTAAAGTTTCATTTTCTTTACTGATATATGAAATGGCAATCATTTCCAAATTGACTCTACTGACAGAAAAATTTTGCAATGACCAATTTTCACAGTGGGTTCCAAAATAGGTTGAGCAGTGACTCGTATTTTTTCCGATTAAGAGCACTTTTTTTGCTCCTAAATTTTTTTCGGGTTTTCGACTTGGCCACAGTAAATTGACCCTAAATCCCTTGGATTATGGGGTAGTTACAAAAATGAGGATACCGTTGGAAAGACCATTAAATTTCCCACAAACTCGCGATATTCGCAGCTTTTCAACATTAAGTTGAAGAAATAAACAATTAAGACAGAGTTGAGGACTGCTCAATTTCCAAAAATTTCCGGTTCTTAACGTATTTTCAAAATTGGAAAAAAGCGTTGTAAAAAATTTTTTCCCGACATAGGTTCATTATCCCGAAATCAGTGGGGGATTTTTCAATTTTTTTCTGATCAATAAAGCACATTGAAAAAGCGCAATCTTTGAAAATTGCTCAATTCTCGGCTTGACCCCAATTTTTAGCTTTTTTAACCTGATGCTAGAAAATTGCAAGTACGGCGAATTTATAGGAAATTTTATGGCCTTTTCAACGGTATCCTCATTTTTGTAATCACTCCAATATCCAAGGGACTTATGGCCATTTTACTGAGACGAAATCGAAAAAAATTGTACGTAGAACGAAAATTGTTGTCATTGAGATGAAGAATCGACCCTTTCAAGGATGATAATTTTAAGGGCGAACCTCAGAATATTTATCCGGTCAGATGTTTTCTAACGACCCCATCAAATCTCAAGTAGCCAGTTTTCGGGAAATTTTTAAAAAAATGATTAGATCAATACATTTAGAATATGATTTAGGGAAGGGGAAATGTACACTTTATATACAAGTATGTGCATGAATAGTACAGTGTCCATGCAGAATTTTATACCAAATTTACAGGTTCATCATGCTAATGCGCTGGGTGTTCGTACACGTGAAAGTCTCATTACCTTAATTTCGGTGTCATGTGCCTGACATGTACATCGGATTAATTCGTGGAGACTTCGAAGTGGTCGTACGTAAGTTCTGTTCGTATGCAAGTGGGTACTGAATCAATTCGAATCGTACAATAATCGTATCCTGCATACAAGCCCTGTAGTACCCGTTAAAGAATAAAAATGTTCAAAAAATGTGAGAGCAATTTTCGTAAAAAATTTTTGTTTTTAAAAAGTTGAATTTTTTTGTTAAAAATGAATTAGGTAGGTAATTAGTTTTTAAAATTTGTTTAATTTTTAATTAAATTTGAATTAAATTAAATTAATTAAATAATTAGGTAATTAATTAAATAATACCTGATAATAATTAATAAATAAATCAATTACATTAAATTTAACATTTTTACATTTTAATTTAAAATTTACATTTTTTATTTTAAATTAATTAAATTTGGTTAAAAAATTTTGTTTTTACAAAAATTGTAGGCAGCAAAAACAAAAAAGTTTGTTTTAAAAAGCTTGTTTTTACGATTTGAAGTCGGTTAAGTGATGATATTTAACAATTTAAATTTTTTCGAAATCTTGCCCAAGTAGTAGAGATATGGGGTACGGTAGTCGTTGGCTGTTCAAGGAGTGCTCATCACTCAATTCTTGATGGACAATGGAGTAAACATCAGGTCGGAGATTATCGATCGCTGTCCCTGGAGTTTTTTTCGTACTTACACTAGGAAGTTGGGCCAAGTACCAGCCGCGTAGGGTACCCGTAGGTTGACTAGGGAATACTTACAGACGACAATCTGCTGGAGCTGATCGGACGGCTCGTACTGTCAGGGCCTCCTCACTTGTCTGCTCTGTATAATGCGGGCGTGCGACGTCAACGATCCGCTACTAAGGAGCGGTTCACGCTCGGCAAATTCTACAAGAAAACAACAGCCGTCGACGAAAAAAGGAAAAAAAAAATAGGAAAATCGGAAACACCGAAATCAATGGGGGTCGAACTATTTAGGGGTGTAATCCGTGAGAAGCGTGCACCGGGGTGGGGAACTGGCAGCTGACAGAGAATATGAAAAGTAGGCGGATTTTGTTCCGGAAGCGTGCACCTACCTTTGATGACAGTTTATAAAAGCGTACGAAATTGGTACATAATTTCATCGAGAAAGTGTGGTCAAAATAAATTGGCGAGCTAACGAATTATTATATTTGTTGCGGTCAAGCTATAGAGATGTTGAGAGCAATAAACTAAGCAGGGATAATATACTCAAATTTATACATCCTAACACTGGGAGATGAATGATTGATTTTACAGCTGAGCTGCCAAATTGATCGATGGTTTAGCGTGGCTTTGAAGATGAAGCATTAGACTTTTCAGATTATCTGGACCAAATTGATTTTTCAGTCAATACGATAAAAATTTAAAATTCTTTCCAAACTATCGTATTTTATTCATATCGAAGTTTTTAAAAGTTGGTTGGTGATGTTGGAGATTTGACCCAATTTTCCAGTTAATAGTACAATAATTATTTTTTTAAATAAAATTTTAATAAATTTAAAATTTTTCCAAAAACATCATCTTTCATTATAAGTAGATAAGTTTAATTTTTTCGGTTGGCTGAAGAAAAAAAATTGAAAATTCGATTCAACCTGAAAAAGTTTTATAAGAAACATGAAAACAGCGTAATATCCGGCGATAATTATTGCTACGAGTGCTAATAAATACACTGCATAATAAAGCGAGTTCATAAAAGTTTAACCTAGGTTCAACAGGTGCAGAGTTCACCTACAGGTCAATTGCTACAGGTCAATCGCGCCGGAGCAATAGGATCGTGATTAGGCCGATGCGCATTCCCCAAAGAGGAGATGATAATTGTGTGAAGATAACGTCAGCTGCGAGTATATGGTATTTTATTTTACTATGGTACATTATTTATGGTATATTATTTCATTTTATTATGGTATATTATTTTACCTAATCAGCGCACATATGAATGACTTCGGCGCAATTGACTTTAACCAACTCAATTGGCATGAGACCTGCTCAAAAACTGAACTGCCTTGAATTTTGGGGGCCCGCATCGATACCTTTAAGCACAAAGGGATATGTCCCAAAACATCGATTTTGAGATTTGGGTACCGAAAAAATCTACTCATCAGGACCTATCGATCGCTCCAAGAATCATGATCCTTTTATCTTTTTTTGGGGCAAAAAAAAAAACGATAAAATAGAAAAACGTCAAATATTTGAAGCGACCAAAGGGCCAACCTGCTATAATAACAGTTTTCCCTTTGGATGCTTTAATGACGATTTCGCCCATCACCCAACCATAAAATATGAAGTGTTAATTATATTTTTTTTTAGTGCAAATGTTTTGTACAATGCATTCGAAAATGGACACCCTGAAGAGAGTTCTTCGATATTTTAACTATACTACAGGTCACCAGTGCATGAATTATGGTTAGCGCTATCTAAATGGCGAGGGGTTATTTTTCATATACAGATACTACATTCCTAAATCATGGAACAGTCAGGATACAGCTATATCCAGACTATTCCAGAGATTTCCCAACATGGAAGGGTTGACCTTATTAATGCACCTTTTTATAATAAAGTTTTTTTTTACGCGATAAAAAATTATCTGTGGAAAAAGAATTTGCCCGTGAAACCTGAGCCGTGCAAATTTCAATATAAGTTTTTTAAATGTCAAATTCATAATTACATCTATTTTTGCCAGGTCCATACTACGTGATAAAAGCGAGTTACTGATGAAAATCGGAAAATGAATGAACCGCTCCAGGTGATACTATAGCATGCACTTGTGAGTTAAGGCATGGCAGCTAGGTTACTCCAGCTAAGATATCAGTCAATGAACCAGTAGACAAGTCTACAGAATGATCTAGTGATCCAGATCGATTTTGAATGAATTTGAATGATTCGATGCTCTCGAAAATGGTAGGACAGATTCAAGAAACCCGTATGACGTTCCTGCGTTGAGGGTCATTGCCTATCCCCGAAAAACACTATAGAATAATTTAAGATCATTAAAATAATGTAAAATGATTCTCATTTCGATGAAAAAATAAAACCAAAATTATGCTCTCATGGACGGCTTCTATCAAATCGAGAAAGCAGATCCTTGAATTCCAAGCAGTATTGAAAAGCTATTTTTGCATGCTAACTTTCGAGAAGCCAACTATCGTAAAAAATCGTTCTCGTATCGTTATTGGAACATTCTAGATGGGAACTTACACTTCCGTCCTTTTTGATATTTTGTAAGAACAAAAAGTACGATAAATAACCGGCCGTGTTAAAAATAGTCGAAAATCGTCGAAAAAATATTTTTTCAGAATTTCAAAAACGCATTGGCGGCAGAAATTATTTTCCTTTCCCAGGAACTACCGAAGAAAAACGCCAGCAGCAATCAGATAAAAATGCTAAATGTAATATTTCGTTTTACGTCCTCTCGAGTCCAAAAATAACAGTGAATAAAAAATCATTAATTTCTCCGAATTTAAAAGTAACATTCAGCTTGAATGAGGCAAGGATAAATTTTATCAAAATCGAGTGAAAAGTCGATTATAAAAAAATTGATGATAACTCTCAAAAGTAGAGTTTAACGCGATAATTACTGAATCCAAATTGGAGCGCGTGAAGTTATTCCGATCTGAGCTCAAGTTGAAAGTTTCCTTACTGACTCCCGAGGGACATCAAAAGTCCCAACTGACTCCCTGGAGGAGGTTAGTCTTCATGGCAAGAAACAAAAGTGAAGATGAATTGAATTGTGAGGTTAGAAAAAAGGTTGATTAGCTTTGGGCCTGATGCGTGTGTCGAATCGCACCAATCGCTCCTTATCTTTGGAGATGCGAGCGCAGCGAGCGATGCTCAAGGATCTAGACAGTTTGATCTACTCAAGGTAACAGGATTTTTTGATTCTGCATCTTTCATCAATGGATCTGAAGGTTTTGAATTTCGTCGGGGCTGAGGGCCCGAGGGAGTCAGTCGATGGCCTATCAAGTTACCACGTCTTTTATTTTTACCTCCCAATTCCCTACCCCACTCCAACACTCTAAAAAGTAGGTAGAGTTTAACTCGATAATTACTGAATCCAAATTGGAGCGCGTGAAGTTATTCCAATCTGAGCTCAAGTTAAAAGTTTCCTTACTGACTCCCGAGGGACATCGGTTCCGGAGTTATGGTAGTTTGCATTTTTTGTCATCATTCCAATTGTGAATGCTCGAAAAATGCCACGCCGAAAATTGAACTTAAATGAGGCCAATATGAGTCAAGGATTCAACCATACTGAAAATGGTAAACTTCATGTGGACATCAATGGAAATAAGTTTTGATGAAGGAAAACTGTGCTAGGTCTTTGGGATTCTTATGAATGTTCGTTGTTCCTATTCGATGGAGATAATGACGGATTTGGTGGGATGAACTTGTCCCAGAGCGCCGGCAAGATGAGAAATGAATGGCTCAAGAGCTCAAATATGGAGTACCCCAAGGCGCCATTCCTCAATGCCATAAATGAGGAAAGCGAACACAGAGCAGACATCTCACCCAACCTGCAGATGCTTCTCCGGCGTTGGTGTAACCGTCAGTAAAAGATACGAACGAGCAAAAAGCATTCAACGGTAAGCAAAGTCGGGATCAAACCGATACAATATTGGCAGCAATGAGAATCAGAAGCGCCAACCGTTTCCAACAGTCGTACACAAGGAAATGAGCGTCTGGCAAGAGTGAATCCTCAAAATACTCGGACACGGTGAGTCTACCGACAAGATGCTCTACGGTTGTAGGACAAGGACAGAACACACAGCGGTCGGTGAGTTTTGCTTTACAATCGAAACGTGGAACGGCGACCAGTGGCGTATTTGTAAAAGAGGACGGACAGGACAACAACAACAGGATCTATGGATTGGAACCTGTACCTGGAGAACTGCGCCGCCTATTGGAATATTTCGTGGTGATGAACCTCGGATTGGCCGAAGTGCGCGCGGCTTTCGGCTGAGCGCGCGCTGGCTTCGGCGGAGCGCTTTTTGGGACAGTTCGCTCGGGCGCCTTCAGAGGGATGTAGACGCTTGTCGGCTCTGAGGCAGCTGCCAATAACAGAATAACGCTCATCCTCAGTATTGACCGACAATCCGACCAAGCATTGATGGAAAGTAGCGGGGATCAGTAGAAAGTTGGTGGTATTGTTGCCGCTTATCATCGGCTTTTGGAAACCTTGGGTTGCTCGGATTTAAAAGTTTTGAGGAAACTAGCTGAAATTTCGACCTGTCAACAGGACAGCCATGATTCTTTTTGAACTTGTGAGCATAGTCGTTAATGAATTAAGGGTTAGAAAACGAGGCCAGCCGGAAAAGGTTGCTGGAGTCAGTACGCCTCCTCATCAGTGGGACTTGTGCAGTGTCGCAGATCATAGCAGGATCACGAGGTGTTAAAAGTACCAGGGTTCTGACCATATCAAAGGTCTTTCGGCTTAAATGTGCAGATGCTGCTCCCAACAATGCTGAGCATGGAAACTGTCCCAACAAGGCAATAGCGATAAATTCACAAATTACGCTTCAGCGCAGCAAGAGAACCAGCAAGACGTAACTAACAGCAAATGCTTGCATATCAATGGGCTTCTTGCAGATTAATATGGAGGACCAACTGTGGGCTGGACGAATTTCCCGCAGGAAGCAAAAAATTAGAAACAACACGTGAAGAGGGATCTTGAAGAGGGATCAGTGAAGAGTCGCCCTCTCAAAACCCTTCTGAAGAACCCAGCAGCCCTCCAGACTCCAAAGGATGGACCAAGATTTGCAACAGATGCCTCAATATGGGCACTCTGATGAGCTGATAATCCGGCATGTCATCACTGTGGCAATGAAGGTCATGGAGTATCCGAATGAATCAACTCAAAGACATCGTTTCGATGTGCGCAGGGATCGAGGCTGAAGAATGACGCCATATCAAACATCTGGCTTCAAATTACCGCAACGCCTACGCTTTGCACGTCAAGAGCCTCCAGGAGCGTAAAACGAGAGAGGTCGACGTAAAATGCAAATAAATATACGATGATGAGATCGAAAACGTCGGAGCATTGCTGCAAAAATTCGCCCGCGTTATTGAGGTTAGGTATACTTCAACCACTAACGACGAAGCTTTCAGACATTATTCCTCGAGGGTTGGGCTCGAATTAAAATCGAAGCAATTTCAGTCACGTTTGCCCCTGCAAGGGAAACTTCCACCCGCCGAGCCGGATAGTGCGGCATCCTCTTCGGCCAACCTCGGGCTTGACAACCGAAACCAATATCCTGAAACCAGGCCTTCCGTCGTTCTTGGAGATCTTGATTACTTTTCATTAGAGGCTGCCCAGGCCAGCAGACGGCCTTCTAGGCCATACAAATACAGACCCGGCAGTCTAAACAATTCGAGGTTCTACGGGTTGCGCTCTTGGAAATAAACAGACGCAGCTGGCGACCATCTCGGTTTTTTAAATTCGACGAATTTCGAAGCATGAGATTCGAATTAGGATGTTGCCGACACATTTTGTTACTAGGTATATTTTTCCAAATAGGGTAGGACATCGGTCATGTTTTTATTTATATATATCAAAGATCAATTTAATCGCCTCTCAAAAAAATTGAGGATTATCCAAGATTTCTGAACTTGCTCAGCCAATTATACAGATAAAATTGGAAATTGTCGCCCGGGAAATGAAGGATCCTCAATGAAATTCAGAATACGGGCTTGACGAGAAAGAGGCAACGTGGAAACAACAGGTTTGAACTTCTGGGCTATCCCAGGAGGGCGGTACATAGGTACACAGATAAAGCGTCACACGTGTAGAAAGAGGGCGAAAGAATGGAAAATCCACTTAACACACTCAACCGCGAAAAGGCACGAGTTTCAAGTTGTATTCTTTTAGTTAAGTCAAGTCAAACTCGATAGCGTAAAATGGAGAATTAGGACTCGAGGAGCTGGGCAAGTTTTAACGAGCGATAAATTGAGAAAATGAGCATCAATTGAGTAGATATTGAGTCTTTTATTATAAGAAAGAAGTGGAAATTGATCATCCCCCCAGATAGCCCTTGTGTTTGTTGTTGTTTTTTTTACCCTCCGTTCCAGTAACATTAAGGCAATTGGCTCTTAGCTCCCCATTGCTTTATTGGCTCGTTTTGAGATGACACCGCAAGTCCACCAGCAACGATTGGGATATCTTCAACGGAATTGCTATTCTTCTCCAAAGATGACCTATTCCTCAAAATCTCAATACCTAGCAAAAGTGACAGTCATTATAGCGATAAAACCTTTATCCTTCGAAGACTTTTACCTGAATGTGCCCACCTGTTGAG
Organism: Nesidiocoris tenuis; assembly: GCA_036186465.1. Lineage (NCBI taxonomy): Eukaryota > Metazoa > Arthropoda > Insecta > Hemiptera > Miridae > Nesidiocoris > Nesidiocoris tenuis. Next base: position 2,570,605 of record AP028920.1, read on the forward strand.
TGAATGAACCGCGATTTTTATTGTTGAGTGAGTATAGCGTATATGCCCTTAGGGAGCCCCTAGCCGGGTTAGAGAAGCACTTCCGAAAGAAAATTGCTGACACTCAATCTTGGCGATGGGTTAGATTATGCGACAAGCACGAGTCAAGTGCAGTGTTGTACCTTGCAACTGGCGATTGATCAGTGCCGTGATGCCGGGACCGTCGCCGGATTTCTTGACTATGACGACCGGCTTGTCGTCCGTGTACCCGTTGTCCGTTTCGTAGCCTGACGTCAGATGGCCGTTCAGATTCGTGGCCGACATAGTTTCGCTGACCTGGTGGCAAACGCGTCAAGTAGCCGAGTTAAATTTCCAAAATGAATTTTTTCACTCAACTAGGTCAAAATTGAAAAAAAGATTGATTTTTCCAAAATTCTTGGATTGCTTGTTGTGTTGCAGGATTCTTTACTAAAAAATCCTGCCGCACAACAAGCAATCCAAGAATTTTGGAAACGTCAATCTTTTTTCACGAACCTGCAAGAGTTTTTTGACCACGTCGCGCCCGAGGATGTGATCGAAAACCGCCTGAAGGAACTGATCCGTGATTATCGATAATTTGAGTTTGTCCCGATGCCAAAGGAGCACCCGCGAGTCCTCCATCGCCGTCACCGAAACCTGTCGACAGAAGAAAACCACGGGATAGCAAATATTTTGAAAATTTTCACGAAAAATGTTTTTTGGAAATTTCTCGCAAGAGTAATCTAAAGGTTAAGCGGAGGCAGGTACCTGAAAATATTCATCTGTTGAAACTCCAAACCATTCGGGCGAATCGAGGAACTGGTGAGGGAAGACAATGTGAAGAGCGCGCCCGTTCTGCGAGACCACGAGCCTGCAACACAAGATGTAACTCTTTAATGACACCATAATTGCCCCTAATGTCCCCATAGTTGTCCCCCCTAATGTCCCCATAGTTGCCCCCCCCCCCTCAGTATCCCATAGTTATTCCCCCTAATGCCCCCATAGTTATTCCCCCCTAATGTCCCCATAGTTGCCCCCCTCAGTATCCCATAGTTATTCCCCCTAATGCCCCCATAGTTATTCCCCCTAATGTCCCCATAGTCGTCCCCCCTTATGTCCCCATAGTTGCCCCCCCCTGATGTACCCATAGTAGTCCCCCCAATGCCCCGTAGTTGCCCCTCTCCTATGTCCCCATAGTTATTCCCCTCTAATGTCCCCATAGTTCCCCCCATATCCCAATAGTTCCCCCCCATGTCCCCATAGTTATTCCCCCTGATGTCCCATATTTGCCCTCCCTAATGCCCCATAATCTTCCAACCATCGAGTCAAAATCGCTATAAATTTAATTCCGCTAGGGGGGGGGGAGTGATGCGGCGACTTTCTAACTCACATTGCCAGCTCGTATCCCTCCGGCTCTTCTATCATGCCAATTCGGGAGCGAACCCCTCGTCATGGACCGTCGATTCAGACATGAAATTCAGGAATAATCCTAATATCTGACAATAAAAAACTGGATTTGAATTTTAGCGGAGAAATTGTATTCGTGTAAAGCAATCTGAATAAAAAAATATTAGGTCGTGCGAGCTACCCAAATCGCAATTCAACCTTCCGTGGACTTACACAAAAGAAAAATCCTCGTTGGTTGCCAAATCACGTATGGTTCCAGGCCATTATTTTTTGCCACCTCCGATTCCTGTTCAATCTGTCCTCTTGTTCTCTGGTTGAATTTCCCAGCTCTTGCCACGTATCCGAGCCTCGAATTTCGAGGGGCAGACACGTGTTTTGACCCGGGGGAATCGGAGGTGCGGCTTGAAAAATTAAAGGTAGTATACGAACCTTGCGCTTCAGACGTGCAAGGTGCCACCAAACAGAGCGGGGAAATCCGGAAACTAATGGCCGACGTGGTGGCACCATCCAAAAATTAGGCATCATGTCCAATTAACTGCCCGCTTTTTCAGGGCAAGAATGTCATTTTTGTTTTTGCATAATTGCATTTGTAAGGCAAATTGAAATTTTCTCAAACAAATTTGTGAAATTCCAAACTGAAATAAAGAATTTTCAAAATCAAGTAAAAATAGTGGATTTTCCCAATATAAAAAATGTGATAAATTTCCAAACCAAATTGTGATATTTTCTAAAACAATTCAACATTTTTCCGAAACCAAATTCCGAATTTTCCATACCCACTACTAAATTAACTATTTAAATACTAAATTGATATTAAATACTAAATTGGTATTAAATACTAAATATTATATACTAAATTGGTACTACATTGACAATTTCCAAAATGAATAAAAATTTTCGAAAACAGCAATTTGAATTTTTTTTTCAAGAAACTAACTTCACCTTCCATGGTTTTGTTTAATTCATCTACACCTATGTGACAATGGGAGCAATAATTTATTCGGACGATTCACAGCAATTTACGAGCTCTTCAGACAAATAGAACTCTCTTGCAGGGTGGATTGCGTGACATGGAGCTGCATCAGGATGATAACTGACTACCTGGCGATGCAGTTGGGAATGCAGAGGATTCAGGAACTGCACCGTTGACGTAACTTTTTATACTACATATGCGGGTGATTCTCCAAAAGTAGGGAAATTTCACTTTCATTTTCTCAATTTTCAAATTTTCGATTTTTAACCCAAACTTTTTTGTCTCATTAGATTGAGTACATCCTACGATGATCAAAAATGTCAAAAAACACGCTAGGTACGCCTAAAATGTCCAGAATACGTCAATCGGAACATAAAAAATATCCAAGTATTTTGAGACGTAAATCAAAGATTAGAAGACCAGGAAAGCTCAAATTGGTTCATATTAGTGGCCAGGAAAAAATGAAATAGAAAACACTAAAAGTGCTGAATATCGGAAGTACCGTGAGTAATTCGAATTCCGGTTAAACAAGGTGATAGGTGTAAGGTGGTAAGCAGGAGCTCGGGGGAAGAAAAGTCTTCTTCAAAAAAATAAATTTTAATAAAATAAAGAGTTCCTACTTAACCTCACAAAACGGAACGACCTTGCGGAGATGCCTCGACACAATGGGACCACGTTTGGAGGGGAAATGTTAAAATGTAAAATAAACGATCTGACCTTGTCCAAAAGAAATTAAATCCAGCGCCGATTAAGCACCACGACACTCCGGAACGGGTGGGGGTCGACGAATTTAATGAATTTAATAGTTTCACACGATTACTCAAATCAGGATACAATTCACTGCGCGGGAGCAGGATAGCGACTGACCGTCTCACCTTTCCTCTCCTCGCCCCTCGCCCATCCGATCCTAGCTAATGAGCCCTTATCTCATTAGCTAAGATTTGCTAGGGCTCGCGATCGTGACGTAGGTCTTACTGAGACAAATACTCCAGTTTCAGAAATTTGACAAAAGGTTCAGAATTGAGAGTGCTATGGTCATTTTTGTAAATAACAATGCACAAGAAGTGATACCTACTGAGTAAAAGTGCAAATTTTGTCTGAAGCTCCGCTGCGATTTTCGGCTTTAGGACGATTACGATTTACTTCGTAAATATAAAAGTGAATAAATAGTAAGCTTAGATAAACAATTTAAAACCTCGATCAGATTTTTGAATTTTGCAATTAAAGTAATTCAATCAACTCCGGAAAATTGCAATTTGCAATTTTTTTTGCAATTAGAAATGTTATTCAAATGCATTTTACCCCATGGGGTAAAATGCATTTGAATAACATTTCTATATCCGAACATAGCTTGGCTGGAAACACCTGAAGTTTCGTATGAAACCAATTCGTTTCCCCTCACGCGTGGTCATCGATCTGAATTTTCTTTCGGCGAGGAAACCCCACGCTGAAAAGAGGCACCGCAGGTACAAAATGCGAGTTTAAACCCGCCGAACGGCTAAGTGGCGCTCTGGAAAACTTTCGCGCTCAGTGCAGCCCAGTTCGCGCCAAGTTGGATCAACTTTTAACAGGAAAAGGTAGGACCAGTTTGGCTCGAGTTCGGTCTTGTTTCCTATAGAAAATTACACCAACATTGTTCAGCGGTGTCGTCCTAAATGGAACGACAAGCTTGGAGAAACTATTTGCCTTTGGATATTGTGGAGACGTGATTTAATGCGATGGCTTATTAGTGGATAAAATGTGCGAAACAACTTTCGTACGGCTTGAACATACGAACGCTCTGATACGATGTCATTATAAAAATACTCGCTTCTTTCAAGTTTCTTTTTCCTAGTGTTCACCTTTGAATACTAAGATTGCTATTCCATTTCAAGCCAAGATTGAAAAAATCCAGAGGGATTTTACAGAGACAACCGTTTAGAATGTTTAGTTCATGTGCGAAGGTGGAACTTACAACCTCAACCCGAATCCTCAACTTACAACCTCAACCCACAAGCTCAACTCACAAAATCAACCCAAAAACTCAGCCTACAAACTCAACTCTCACACTCAACTAACAAGCTAAGCAAACAAAGACAGAGATTATTAATGGATTTTAAAAATTGAGTTTGTGGGTTGATCTTCTGAGTTGAGTTTGAGCGTCGAGTTTGCAAATTGAGGCTGTGGATTGAGGTTTTGAGTCGAGTAAGTCAGTTCAGTTCGAGAGTTGAGGTTGTGAGTTGAGTTTGTGAGTTGAGATAGTACATTTGAAAGTTGAGTTTTGAGTTGAGTTTCAGATTCAAGTTCGAGAGTCGAGTATGAAAGTTAAGGATGAAAGTAACTGTTGAGTTTGAGAGTCAAGTTTGAGCGTTGATTTCGCTGAGTTCGTTGAGTTCGAGAGTCGAGTTTGAAAGTTAAGTATGAAAGTAACTGTTGAGTTTGAGAGTCAAGTTTGAGCGTTGATTTTGAGAGTTGAGTTTGAAAGTTGAGTTTGGGAGTTGACTTTTCGAGCTGAAGTAGAAAGTTGAGTTTGAGAGGTGAGCTTGAACGTTGAGTTTGAGAGTGGATTTTGAGAGTCAAATTTGAGAGTCGAGTTTGAAAGTTGAGTTGAAGAGTGAGTTTGTGTCCGAGTTTGGAAGTCCAGTTTTGGAGTTGAGTATGAGAGTTGAGTTTGGGAGTTGAGTTTGGGAGTCGAGTTTGGGAGTTGAGTTTGAAAGTTAAGTTTAAGAGTAAAGTTTGAGAGTTTAGTTTGAAAGTTGAGTATGTGGGTCAAGTTTAAGAGTTGAGTTTCAGGCTCAAGTTCGAGAGTCGAGTTTGAAAGTTGAGTATGAAAGTTGAGTTTGAGAGTCAAGTTTGAGCGTTGATTTTGAGAGTTGAGTTTGTGAGTCGAGTATGGGAGTTGAGTTTCCGAGATGAGTTTGAAAGTCGAGTTTGAGAGTTGAGTTTGGAAGTTGAGTATAAGAGTTGAGTTTGAGACTTGAGTCGGTAAGTCGGTTTTGTGAGTTCTGTTGGTGATTTTCGTTTGTAAGCTAAGTTTCTAAGTTGGGCTCTGGAGTTGGCATTGTAAATTGAGTTTGTTCCTCCTCTATTCGGTGTCCTAACATTGTGATTTCTGCTCCATAGGCAAGGATTAAAACTAAGCACCTACAAAACCCCAGTCTCGGGAGACCCACGATAAAAGGGAAGGGAACCAGTGCAAAAACCGAAGGTCAGAACTCCAAATGAGGAACAGCCATTTTCTCGGGCTAATGAACAATAAGAGCGTCCGTTTCTTAAGCTCGTTTCCCACGTCCTTGACTGCACAGCTTCGTAGCAACAATTTCCGCCAGAATCCGCCCGACAAATAGCGAGAGAGGACTTAGCTATGAAAATATCTTCACGCTTTAATAGCTCCGATAAATCTAGTGAAAAGCCGAGTAATTTTAAACAGGAAGATGGCGAGAGAATAAAGCAACGCATTGCAGTGGACTTTATTCGGCTTGAAATTATTTTACGCCATGTGCACCTTAACGGTAGAAAATTTTATACAAAAATTATAATAATAAAAATTAAAAAAAAAAAAATAAACGTAAGGCATAAAATCTTAGGCATTTTTTGTTTGTTTATTTTTTTTGTTTGTTTTGTTTTATTAAGTTTTGTGTATAATTAATTTTTATTTGTATTTATTTTGAAGCAGATTAAAAATTTCTGAATGCGTAACTTTTTCAAGGGGTAGCTATATTTTTTGACATTTTTCATTGAATGAAGCAAATGTGAAATTTTGACATTTTTTAATGAACTTTATAAGGGCACAGCACTTTTAACGAACGATACAGTATCAGCATTAAGATCAGGGAGCTGCTGACGTTCGATCGAATTTGGGGGTGCGGATCTTTGTCGAGATAACATTTAATTTCCTCCCTTCGAATTGAAAGTCAACAGATGGCGCTTGGAAAGGGCGCACAAACTCGCCTACTTGTCGTCGATCTAGGAGGCCTATCAATATTTTATACCCGAGCTGTCACATGGCGTGACGACAGAGGGGCGATGGAGGGGACCATGTGGTGCTACCATAAAATATGCAAGGCCGAATGCACTGACGAAGGGATCGGAGTTATCAGCGGGAAACTCCCTCTCAACTTTGTTTTGAAAGTAATTTCAACGATACGGAGGGTTCAATTCCAAAAAACAACTTCGGAGGCGAAAGATACCAATTGGGGGATAAGGTCGCATTTCTGCGGATTTTGGGACTCCGTCCGCCGTCAGCAGCATGCTGCTGCAATACGCAATAAAAAGAGTGGTTCGATAAAAAAAACGAGCAAATTTTCCTGCGACGTGCATAAGGGAACCCTCTAAATTACCTCGAGAGTATTCAAAAACGTTCAATTGTCAAAAAAGTCAAGATCTCAGAAACAGTTTTTTGGGTTTTAGACCCCTTAATATTTTTTGATCGGATTCCTCTGACAGTATGCCTCAAGTTAGAGCAAACTACAATGTTTAGAGCCAACCGCGCGAAAATCGGATCAGCGGTTCGATGGGAAGAGGCTGGACGAAATTTTGGCCAAAACTTTCGTCCAGCCACTTCGTATCGAACCACTGATCCGGTTTCGACGAAACTAGTCTTGAAAGTTGTGGTTTGCTACACTACAACTTGAGGCATATTGTCCAGGCAATCCGATCGGAAAAGGTTAAGGGGTCCAAATCGGCATTAGTAGGGTCCATTTTCGAAAAAACGTCAAAACTCAATTTTGAAGGTGATGTCGTGGGTTTTGAATTTTTTGAGTATTTTTCCCGGGTTTCTGGCTTAATTTACCATAGGATAGGGGGTTTTCCGGAAAATTTTGGTTTTTTATCGGTTTGGCTCGAAATTTCTTGACGCGATTCCTCCTTTTTCACGTTTTTTTTTTAAGTAGGTGCGTAGGCTGTTCAGTGCTCGGTGTAAAAAAAATTGAATAGAATTGCAATCGGCCATAACTACAATTACTGGGATTATCCGGGCTCATTATGTTGCTAATGTCGTTAAAAGTTTCGACGGATTAACATTACCCCGCGTTTTCCATCAATACCCGTTAACGCTTTCCAGTTACCATACCTACTCCTCTGGAAAACCTCATTTCCCCTCGACCCTTTCTCTTACCCTATAAAATATCGCCGGTCAATCGACAGGTTCGCGCTAATGACCGCTCATTTGTTACCAGCCGACCTCCGACCGGACCGAACAAATTGAAACTTCAGCTTGTCTCGGTTGACCCATGGCCGAGTCACTTGATGCCTTAGTCGAGTTACAAATTGATGGAAATTTCGCGAAAACAGTTAATTCTTAAGGTAAACGAGTCGCCCAAACGCAGTTCACACAGAGGCGAGTCGAACTAATTCAGGACTACCAGTCGGCAATTTGGTAGGACCATGGTTGAAAAACCACATGAAAAACTAAATTTGAGTGAAACTACAAAGAAAACAGAACGAAACTGTGCCAACCGCATTTTTCTGTCTCAATTCGTTTCCAAGATATAATTTTTAAAGTCCCCCCCCCCACGTATCCTTTTATGAACATCCGCTATCTTCTGTTCATATGAACATCCATATTTTCCCGCTACAAAACAACTTTTCAATTTTTGAGGTAATTTATGAATTCAGCATCAAATTTTCTACAAGCCTAGTGCACATTAACATTCCAATACTAACTCCCAAGTACCGCTATTTTATTTCGAACATCAAAAATCGAAAAATATATTCACGCTCACTAACCCCGTGGTCTCAAGGTGTCAAATTGGAAATCTGGAGATACTGGGTTCTATTCCCGTTCGAGGTTTTCTAACATATTTTTTTTCTCATTTATAGTCCGGGGATCATTATACCCAAATAACCATCAATATAATGAGTTCTTCAATGTAGAAACAATAATCACACTGTTAATAATGGAGGGCTCCGAAATTCGCAAACCAAATCAAGCATTTCTTGGGTAGAGCTTCAAAACTATCAAAATTTGGTTTAGTACTAAGCCAGCCATATTGGCAAATCTATAAATCCCTTCGGTCGAACCTGAGTTGTTTTATCCTAAAGAATATACCGTGAAAATTGATAATACATAAAAATATTCTGAGGAATATTTGGTCTGTGACTTCATCCAATTTGAATGGTTGGTACTGCAGGCTTGAAAATGTCAAGCCACATTTATATTGATGAATTTCGACGAATCCGCTGGTGTTTGATTATTTAAATGGCAAAGATCAAACGACTGGTTCTCATGTACTGACGGACTGCTGAATAATGAGGAGGCTTTCTGAATTAATTAGTCGACCGAATTATCAACATGGGAGGATATGACCTTCCTAGAATTGGCCCTTGGAATGGTATAGCAGAAACTTGATAAAGGTCGTACAATATCAAGTTGCCCTAAGGGTCAACTGCGATGGTTTAGCACAACAACCAATTTCAACCCCTCCTCTTTCTTCTCCTTGAACAAATCCTCCCCCACCTCGATGGTCTCAGGCAGGGTTGTCCCTCCCCCAAGGACTGTCCACACTTGCCCCAGTGACATATAGCTAGATAAACGGTAAAATATTTAAATGCGACGGGCAAAAACTCTATTATACACATCTGGGTTTGAACTCCTAACCTTCATCACCGGAGACCACAATGCTGATCACTGAGCTAGCAACCCCAACCCCCACGTCGATGCCTTAAAGCACAAAGGGCATATGTCCCAAAATATCAATTTTGAGATTTCGGTACCGAAAGAATCTACTCGTCAGGACGTAATCATGATCCTTTTATCTATTTTTGGGGCCAAAAAACGATATAGGTAATAGAGAAACGACAAATATTTAAAGAGCGTTTTCCTTGGAAGTGTTAAGTGCTACCAAAGTTCTGGTTAAACGAGGTTGTAGATCTTGGCCAGACGAGCACTTTTTATTTAGCGAATTTTTCTATGGAATTGAAAACTATGGGAGAAATCTTCATTTTTGTAAATTGATCAAAAACTTATTTTGCATTTTTCTCATTATGCTATTTTTGGACGCATGCCCTTTGTGCTTTAAGGTATCGATGTATGAGAGTTAGATATTCCATGAGGAAGTGTCCCAAAACGTGGAGGAACGTCCCGACTTTGAAAGTGGTCGGTATTTTTGGGTTAGCTGTAAACAGTAAACGCCGAGGTTTGTGTTGCTGGCGGGAGGAGCTGCTCATCACACGAACGGTTCGGCATCAACATTAATTTGTAAAGTGTTGGAAAGTCAGTAACAAATTAAGCGTCATCAGTACGAACCTGTCGAACAATGCTGAAACGGTAGGTAACGGAAAAGTACGTTCTCGCGAGAAAGGATAGCTCGAAATAATTCGAAGCGCCCAAACAGACAGTTATTAATGGAGCTCTAAACTATTGCTAATGTTAACTGTAAACTCAGGCTGAACTTCTGTTTCTCGTGATGCGAGCATTTTCACAGTCACATGTTGAACCCGCTAATGACCCCAAGAGAAGTGCCGTGTTGGCCTTCATCACTGGCCGGATCGTCAATTTTCGGTTAACGAATTGCAGATGTACGAAACCACCCAACAAACAGCGATAGGTCAATATTGACGATAAAATCAACCAGCCGGAGATAGCAAGACGGACGATTGTCAACCGCCGATTCATCATACTCTTTTTTACTGATGGAAGCTCGGGAACGTCAAATAACATCGAGATCATCGATGGTTTGAACAGAAATATCCGTCCTACAACCAATGGGTTAGATAACTAACCTAGGAAAAATTAGAATACATGTGTGGCGACCTTCACTAATTTTAATTAGGCTTCAGCACTTCAATTTCGATTCAAAATTTCATCTGGTTTTTGGTTGTTTGGCATCAAAATTTTTAGTCATATGTTTCCAAAGAAATTTTTCCCTTGGCTACTAAACCATCTAAAATTAAATTCATTCTTTGTCCTTCCGCCTACCTGCGTTCAATTATTTCATTCAATACCTACTTTCGCCAAACATGATAATCATATCCTCAATGTTTAATATCGAACACTTATCTGAAACCAGGGCAGCTGCAGATTTTCGGCTACTATAGCTTTAACCCGAACCAGCAAAATTTCTAGGACGTCCAGAGGTCAGCCTGGTTTTTAGAACGAAAGATCAAACTGAGACAAAAAGGAATTCACTCAGCAGCTGATACAGTCAGAAGTCAAGGCCAGCAGCTCACGCCAGACAGCACCTACACAACTGCTGCCCGTATATGGGTCCAGGGCTTGACAGGCCTCTACCTCTGGCGCAAGCTATAAAAACTTCTCAAAATACCTCTTAAATGGTATTATAACGATCATATTTTACAAAAAAAAAAAATGAGCAGAAATGAGGAGAAAACCGTGTTTCCCTGGTCCATCAGATGACCCACTCATGATTGGTTAACGAGGAAGAAATTATATTTTAGGATTCGGCCTTCTAGAATTTTCTAATTTGGGCGGAGTTAACCGAATTTTCCAACGCCAGGCGTTCAGATTATTGTTTAGCTAGACAAAGATTCTCCATCAAGCGAGGAAAGCAAATTACAGCAGTTAATATAGGTAAGCAAGTAATCAGCCCTACGACACCGGGGGTGGGGTTCTTAGCGAAGTTAGTTCCCCTTTTCCCGCCGACAGTTTCCTATATAAAGTTCGCCAAATATAAACCGGTACGCAAACTTTGGCGTTTCGTCAGGCGAAGTTACACAAAGCTGTAACCGTTTCGCTTTCTACAGCCATACCTACTGAAGTGGAGCTAAGCCGAATAGGATACCTAAGGGATTATCTGAATGAGATAGCACGGAGCCTAAAAGAGCATAATAATCGTTGTGAAAACTGCATAAACCGCCCGATCTTGAAGAGCGGAAAACAGTTCGAATTATAAAAGCTAAATGTTTTTTCAGGGTATCAAAGAAAATAAAGTGCAAAACTAGGAGTAGGTAGGTTTATCATGTCACAATAGGCCCATGGAGGCCTCAGTGACGGAGGGCTGCTGTTAGCTCTGACACCCCCCCAAAAAAAGGTAGGTTTATCATCATATTGTAGGAGTCAAAATCTGGGTATCATAGAAAATCTGGAAAAAATCCAGAAAAAATTATTTTCGTAAGGAAGAAAGTCCTATTTTGATAGTTTCGATAGTCCCGCATCGATTTTCAGGTACTTCCGAAGGAGTTAGGACTTTCCAATCTAGCCCAATCGTAAGATCTAATCAAAATCTAAACGAAACAGTCTTTAACTCAAAAATGGAGATAAGGCATTCTTTCTTAAAACGGCAGCATAGCCGAGTTGCAGTTCCGAACCTAAAAACGGACCCACTCGTGTGAAAAGTCGTAAAATCCTCAATACGAGGGTTCATTTGAAAATTAGAAAAACAAAAATTCCCTTTCAGAGAAAAATCTCTAGGAACCTTAATTTCGGGACAACCCCCGTATTTTTTGGGACAACTCTTGTATTCTTTGGACAACCCTCGTAATTTTGGGACAACCCCTTCAATCGAATGCGATCAATAATTTAAAGGAGCGAACCTTGATGACCTAGGTCCGAGTCAATGAGCAATAACCTTGAAAGCCCACCAGTTATATTCCCAGTATTCGTATTTATAATTCCAGCTTTCCCACCGCCGGATAATGAAGGCATTGAGACAAATAAGCGAAATCGATAAGAGAACCCTTTTCAAGCAAGAGTTCAAACTCACCAACCCTCGTAACGATGGCACCTTTTCTGAGGGAAATCTCTTTTGGGTAATTTCCCGCCGCATTTTCTCAATAACCGCCTCCAGACTACTCGGGTTTATCGGGCGGAGGAAAATACTTGAAAGCAGTTTTTCCAGCACCTTCGACTTTCCCTTAGCCATTACTGGAAGTCTCTGCTCTCTTTTTTGTCGCCAGCTCCCCCAGGTGAGGGTTCAGTCGGTAAAATAGCCCGTTATAGCCGGCCATAAAGCTTTGCCTTCATTTTCTTAATTAAAAAACTTCCCCCGTTGGCCTCAATTTGAAACGCGACTCAACAGATCTAGCATCTGGTCCAACTGCAAATTGTGACGTCGAGTAATGACGGTAAAGTGCGTGAGTCTGAAGAATTAACTGCGCTACCTATTAAATGAGCTGTAACCCACAGTGGTGACCTAGTTGAGCAGTAAGTACCACATTTTGATCCAATTTTATGACTACTAAGCAGTTCGGAGAAGTGTATTGAAGTCCGAGTAAGTTTATCTGGGAAGTTACGCCTACTGTAGGCGTTATTATCAGTATTCAGCTTTTAGCGAGCGACCATAAGGCAGAGATGAGCGTCAGGCATGATGGGGGGCTCATGGGTATATTAGGTAATAAATACTTAATTTTGGTGACCCACATATAAAATTTTACTATTATTATTTACCTATTACTTAATTAATATTATTTACTTATTACTTTACTATTATTATTTAATTATTATTATTATCATTTAATTACTATTATTATTATTATTAAATTATTATTATTATTTTAATTTAATTAATATTTTAATTAATAATTAGTTTTATTATTGTTATATAGATTTTATGTGGGGTCGCCAAACGGGTGTAGTTAATTATTATCATTAAATTAATTACTATTATTATTATTATTATTATTATTATTATTATTATTATTTTAATTCAATTGTTATTTTAATTAATAATTAGTTTTATTATTAATAAAAACCTTGTTAAAACTGAGGATCTATATGAGAAGAGAGCAGATGCCCCTCTTGAGAACGTGGGCCTAGTCAGGGACCCCCGCTAGTTCCGCGAGTTGCCACAAGGTTGCGGGAGTTACAGTCCCTTCTACACTGTGGAAACATTGTAGAGGGCGTAGACGGCCCTTTTACGGCCCTTTTTAGACGGCCCTTTTACGGCCCTTTTTAGACGGCCCTGTGGGCCCCTTTTACCTCGTCTCTGATTGGCTGATCCTTCCTACCTCTCGCTCGAGTCTGAGCGTGGGTCAGTGGACCATTGGGGGGGTTACATGGCCTTAACGTATCAACAGATTATTTATTACAAATCAGCACTCGAATAATACAAAATTTATATTGTATTGTATGCAAACATTTAATGTTTAAGAAAGCGATTTTTTCAAACTGTTCTTATCTGAATTGTGAGGAGGTATACAGTATCAGTGTCCAATAATTCAATTATAATACTTACTTTCCCGAGAGAACAAGTGACAAAGAGTCGACTTTAGTGACTTTCTCTTGAGCGTAGACCTCGTGGTACTTGAGCTGGCGGATCATTTTCATGCACCGGAGAACTTTTTGGAACTGCGGCCTCGTCACCTTCAACGGTCTAAAAACCGCTTCGTACACCTGCAACCGATGAACAAAGTTTTTATTTAGAGTCCAAAATCTGAACTAATTATCGAAAAATTTACAGGGGATAAAATACGTACCTATGTAATTTTATATGATTTTCATTTCAAATGACGAGAGCAAGTTAGGCGTACCTCTCTAAATTGATTGATACAATTTATTATGTTATCAAGTTGGACCTCTGAATGAAAGTGCGGGGGACGATTCGGAATAAACTTGCTCGAGTATCTGAACAGTGGAGCGAGCCGATAAAACATCTAAAATTGAATCGTTCCGGCGTTCTCCCACAGTACATTCACCCTCTATCGAATGAATCAAGCTGCGGAAATGAATCTATTTTCTACAGCACCCTCGCAAATGTGTGATGGATGGGTTCGATGCCCACGCCAATAACCGTTACAAATTGTAGGAAGAAAATGCGAATCATTTTAGAACAGAAGAGAATTTGAGTGTTGTTCAAAATATTTTGAAAAAATATCTAGACATCACAACTTTCCTTCTATCAGTTTTGTGGAATTTTTAAACGTTAAATTCTGACTGTGACAGCAGCACATTCTAGTAGGTAGGTACATATCTACCTATATTTCCGAAACTAATGAACCGATTTTGACGTTGCTGGTCTTAAGATACAGATTTTTTGAAAATCAATAATTTTGCCTTAAGTTGAGGACAATAAACATAACGTTTTTGAGTTATAAGCGATTAACAATTGTTTTTCTGCTTCGGCATTTCGATAAGTTAAGCTTCAATTACACTGGGGAACTAAGATGAATTTTTTTATGGAAACAGGTGAAGTAAAAGAGGGAAAAGAAAGCTAGCAAACGAGATTGTATTTCTTGTTGATTAGGCAAGGGTGAGAGTTACGAGGCCGGGTTCAAATTAGTGCGATCAGTGAGCCCAGGATAAGCTCGTAAGATACGTTTATTGGTAACAAACAAGGCTCCAGCCCAATAAGATTTTTGGTGTTTCGAACTTTTTTCACAAATCACTAGGTACTTCTCTTTAGTCAAAAGTTCGATACCTCACCTCCGATAAGTGCGATTACGATAAATACGATTATATTTTGTTCGAAAAACAACTGAGAGATCGGATTTATCAATTATGCTTGTACGTTGGCTCATCCGAGCAGAATCTCATCCAACGTGGGCGAAGAGATTTGGCAATGAACGCCAATGGTCGAAGGGCCTCCGTAAATGGAAGCGATGCTAATAACCGAGCTCGTCCTTTCATACCCCATTCGACGAATCGTCAGCCCACGCTAGGTAAAGGTAATACCAGGGGTTTGATCCACCCAACGGTCAAATCTCATCCTTAACGGATGAAAACATCCGTTTTAACGGCAGCAAAAACAATTTTCCACCCATCATCGATCCAAATTTTGCCCTATTGTCAAAACACGAAGAGGAAACAGACGGCTATGAATTAGTCGTAGGTGTTCTTGTGGGGTGTTCATATAGGAGTGCGTTTAAAAAGAACTGAACGCAAGAGTAAGCGAAGATGTAATTCTAGGAGTGGAATTTCGGAGGACTAACCCCATCCTGAGGTTTGATGGTAATGAGGAACATGCATGGAAAAAAATAAACTGTTTTTTCGCCATAATATTCCTTGTTAGGCTTCGAAAATAGTGTTGTGGTGGATGACGGTTCGGAAAAGAGGTAATTAAAAGAGGAGGGAGGCTTAGTGAAAATCGCAGATTTGAAGTCGAGCTGGAAAATGGCCAGCCGCAAGGTTACACATCTCCCCATGAACACCAGTGCAGTCATCCGAGTTCATGTGTGTTGTGATAGTGATAGGACGGCGATAACGGATTTTTTGCCGTTACGTTAAGAAACTACGTGCAGTCACGTCCGCACAGTGACGTCATACGGTTAACCGCCACATTCAAAAGGGCACTTTTCATTAGCGTTTTTCACCAAGAAAAATGTTGTGTTTTCGTTGTAGACCATCACTACATCATTTTCGCATCCTAAACAGCATCATTCTGGCGGAAAAAATGGATTTCGTTTTTCATGCATGTTCCTCATTGTGCGATTTGAGATTAGGCGCAACGGAGGGGGGGGGGGTCGGCGGATGCGTTTTTTTGGTTTGGAAGAAAGTCAAAACCTGAGTGTGTACTTGACGCTCAAAATTTTTATTCTTGCGAACAGAAATTATGTATCGGACCCGTTACATTTCAAAATCCACGAATAGTCACAGGCAGCAGAAAAGACCATCACCACCTCTCAACAGGTGGCTATTGTTTGGAAAAGAAGTCGGTGAATTTTTTGGCTCTTGGTCAAGATTTGAATTATTGAGTTCGGATGGCCATCTGGAGCGTTAAGCGAAAAAACTTGTCTCGATTTAAAGCTCCTAACCGATTCAGACCTGACCCGAGTCAACCGTTTAGAATTTAGAATGGGAATATTTGCATGATCAGATACCAAATAATATTATGATAGGAGAAAATGGCCCTTTGAGACTGCCAGTGGAGCGGGAGAGGGATAAAAGAATATTTTTCACAACGAAGCGTTCCGAAGGGCGGATTAGGAATTTTCCTCGGGGAAATGAATTTTCATTCGGGACTGTAAAAAGAAGAGAGATATTTCATTTTCGCGTTAAACGGAATAGCCAATGAGAAAGATCCTTCAAATGAGCCAGGATAATCAGAAGAGGGTGAAAATTATAAAATATTATGAATCTTGCAGAGCTGTTTTTTTGGACTCTGTAAGTAAGACCCATCGCCCTGTTTTGTCGAAATTTGGATAAAGTACTCACTTACGTGCCAGTGGCATCTTTGGTTTTATTTGTCACAAAATGAACCGATTCGAACGTTCTTAGTCTCAAAATCTTGGTTTTACATTGCAGTATACGTGGATATTTGTATTTATTTAGGTAAAATGCCGTACTTCGACTTTGGACTAAAAACTGTAAAATTTACTAAGCGTTTTTTTAAATAACTTGGTTCAAAATTTGGTTCCAAATTATGGAAGTATTAAGTGTTATCTACGTATCGTAGCTTTTGACAAAACCCAGTAGAAGAATTCAACCAGTGAAGTCGGTGGAGGGCTGGGTGAGCATAAACAAGTCCGTGCACGATTGACATTTACCAGCAGGAGACTGTAGGTTGCCTTTCAAGATAACGCTGTTTGACATGTTCACAATAGCGAAGGCAGAACCGCTCAATGGGTTGTGCTCTGCTACCTTGTGTGAAATGCCCTCGAATTGTGGGATGCCTAAAAACAATTTTAACATCCGAGAGCCATTTGCCCACAGTTCACGGTTAAAGGAGGATGAAAGTTGAGGATTTAATAATTATTATTAACACATAATAATGCGTCAAGTACATGCTTTTTGGGCAGCCAGTGCAACCTAAAAAGCTTTACAAACATCGATATTGAATTTTCAGATTTATGTAAAAAAAACCTCTTAAACATTTTTTTTTTAATTTTTTGCGCGAGGTTACCTGTTTTGCGAGTGAAAATGAGACATGAGGCTCAAGGTTGACAGTTAGCCGTAAGTGAATTTCTAATTTTGACCTCATTTTGAGAACCATTTTTGAATCGAGTACGCGTGATAATTTTGAGAATGATTGTGAACATTTTAGACTCCCCGAAATTCGATTGGTACTTCGGAAAATAGAAATTTCTGAATTTCGTAAAAACAATCAAGTAAAAATCTCAAATCAAGAGTCAAAACTTAAAATTTTCGGAAATTTGATAATTTCGAAAAATAAGAGTGAAAGCAAGAATTTTCTTGTGAGAAATTCTTGTGAGAAAGTAAAAATCTCAAATCAAGAGTCAAAACTTAAAATTTTCGGAAATTTGATAATTTCGAAAAATAAGAGTGAAAGCAAGAATTTTCTTGTGAGAAATTTTCTCGTGATTGACAGTAAGGGGGTTTTGCTAGCAATTTTGCCAAAATTTCTCTTTTTTTTAATTTTTTGGACAAGGTTTTCTTAGTTTTGAGTGAGAATAAGATTTTTCTCGTGAGGACTTTCGTGTTCCTAGTTTTTAGCGTTCTTTAATATTAAACAAAAGCATTTTTTCAGAAAACGTTATTGCCTGAAAAAGTTTTGCACCTGTGTAGTCTAGCTACAAAATACCTGAACTTGTTAACTTTCGTTTTTGAAGTCAAAATAATTTTGTTCAATCAAAATCAGTTTCTTTCAAAAGTCAGATGCCTAGCCCAACTGAACCACCCTAGCCCAGTTTATTAACCGAATTTATCTATTCTATATCCAGAGAAGCCGATACTCATTACCACACCACCATTTCATTACCACCATTTTTTCATTGAAATTTGATGTACCTAAATACCACCATGATGTACCAGTTTATGTGAGGCTTCCTTGGATATTGGATGGATAAATTTTGTCAATAAACCGGCCCTAGGGGTAGGTTCATCAATTCAGTTTATTCATCGAATTAATAGCCTATTCATATCTATTATTCTCCGAATAAAATTTTCTATGGGTAGGTACGTTGACACGGAAATCCATATTCTATATTTCCAAGAAACTTCTTATTCAGAGAATAATGGATATTCGACGAATAAACTGAAATTGACGAACCCACCCCAAGGGGACATCTACTTACTCTTCAAAATTCAATTTTCTGGCAAATTTCGAAAAACATTCATACATCAAAAATACCAAAAAACCAACCTCTATTTCCGAGTTTTTTGAATATTTTTTGCGTAACGTCGTCCGTCGTATCAAAAGCAGGCGAACGGGGTCAGGGCCCGACAAACGACAAGCTCAGAAGTTGGAAGAAAGATCTCCGTATCAGATGAAGAAAGCGAGGGCGTACAAGACCAGTCCTGCGCAGGACTTGGCTCCTGTGGCGTCCTAAGTTATTGGTTCCCCTTCACAAAGAAACTTTGGCTATTACGCCTCCCTAAGCGATTCCTTCGGCAACCCACGCTATAACTTAGGCGATTCCTTAGCCGGAATCCTGCCCGAATTCCAACAAGTATCCGGGGAAAGTGATTGTAGCGAAGGTCCATTTCCACATTATAGACGCAATATTGAAGAGCCATCATCTCATAGTAACCATAGTAACCTACTGGCACACTTGTTCCTCTAAAAAAATGAAAAAAATTCAACCGACAAACAAAACCAACTTTAAATAACGAATAAAAACTAAAAAAAATTATTGCAGAATTTATTTATTATTTAACTTTTTTAGGGTTTCGTCGAGAAGTAAAAGTTTCAAGTCAGACTACTGCAGAAATGTATGGTACAATCGACAGTTTAATAAAAGCGCAGAAGGGATACAGGTTTTGTTGAAAAATTTACATGGAAATTGATCATTTGCTGCATGAATGATCCGTGAAGGTTCTCGTAACAAGGGGTGTTTATAAAGTTACATGGGAAAGGAAAAAGAGGAAATGAAACGAGTAAGTCTTACAGTCGAGAGGAAAATTAAGGGAGAAATTCTAATACGATGGGCGTTCTCGATTGAGTCGGTCAATTGGTAGGTACTTATATGGGGTTAGTCGTGATACTATTAGGTATTCATATGTAATCTTGAATTCGACCGAGTAGAACGAGTACGGTTGGCTTCCCTGAGGGCACGATATTTCTGTTTTGAAATACCCCAGCCAATGCTCAGCTATGAAGACCGACGGGAAAAATGTATAAGAAAGTTTTTACCTATAATTTCGTAGTTACCTACCTATTTAAAACCAGTGGTGCGTAGATAACACACAATACTTCCATATTTTGAAACGTAAAATTGAGACACAATTTGATCATATTTTGACTGCTTTTAAGGGTGTTTACGCCAAAAATATCAGAAAATTCACTATTAAAATTTTAAAATTCGCCCAAAATGAAAAAACGCCACATTTTCGGAATGTGAAAAATATCCACATATTCTGCAAGGTAAAACAAAGATTTTAAGACCAAGAACGCTCAAATCGGTTCATTTTTGCGGCCGGAAAAAAATAAAATAGAAAACACTAAAAATGCAAATATACCGGAAGTACTGTGCGTTATCCAAATTCCGATTAAACAAGGTGTTAGGTCTTACCGAGACGCACATTTCAGTTCAAGAAAATTGAAAAAAAGTTGAGAATTGAGGGAGTTATGGTCATTTTTGTAAATGACCACAGACGGACTAACGGACTAACGGACACACGGACACACAGACACTTGTTCGGGAAGTGATTCTGAGTAAATGTGTATAAGAAAAAGTTTTTTCTGAAGCTCCGTTCCGATTCTCGATTTTAGGACGATCACAATACTTCCATTTACTCTGTAAATATGGAAGTAAAAATAGACTCGTGTGATAACAATCAATAGTTCCATATTATGGTATTGTAAACTTTGACACAATTTGATTATATTTTGACCAAGTTGAAGTTGTTGAAGTCAAAAAAATTAAAAACTCACTATGCTTATTTTAAAATCCACCTAACATCAAAATACGTCAAGTCATCGGAACAAAACAAAAATTCTACGTATTCTGCAAGTTAAAATGAAGATTTTAAGACCAAGAACGCTCAAATCGGTTAATTTTTGCGGCCAGGAAAAAATAAAATAGAAAACCCTTAGGGTCTGTTCGATGAAGTTTGAATCTATGTATGGTTGGTTCGAGAAAGGCTTCTATAGGGCAATAATAAGGTATTAACTCAGAAAAACGTAAATACGGGCGTATAGCACAGCAGTGCGTCAAAAAATAGTCCGCGGCAAAGCGTCAGAAAATGTACCCCCCGGCAAAGCGTCGAAAAATTCTATCAGCCCTTGCGTCGAAAAGTACATTTGGGTCAGCCCGTCTAACAATTAGAGGAATCGATAGTCACATTTTTTCGACGCACTGCCGCGTAGACGCAGAGCCGCACTCCCATAAATACGATATGCCCGCAAAAACTCGAATTTGAATGGCCCTGACTGACACGATATTAGCTCGGTGAAGTCGAAAACGAAGTTGGTAGATATACCGCTTTATAAAGCGGAAGAGGCGAATAGTTGTAAAATTTTCAATCCAACTTCGACCGGTCCGGTTGTGAAGAAATGAGTACAGTGGGGCACCTCGGGTTAAATTTACACGAAATGCTTTACCGAAGGCATTTCCTTAGGTTTCTAACGTGCCGAGATCCCTTTAGAGGCATCCATATTTAACGGTCTCAGCCCTTGAATGGAAGAGCCGTTTACGCGGTGGAGGTGCAGCCGTGTGGAGGGCGCAAACTCAATTCACCCGGGTCCGGGGGTTGTCGATCGTTTGCTTGCTCAACAGCGAAGCTTGTGCGTGGGCATGTACCTTGGGGCTATATATACCTACCTACCTATATATTAGAAGACACTTGACAGCCGCTCAACTTCGCTTGAAATTGATAGATACATCTCATGGACATGCTGGAGGTGGGGATTTTATTGGCAACTTTGCCCGCACGTTTGAGGGAGGAATGTTCAAAACGGCACTACTTTTGGAGAGAATTGATTTGCAAAGGTAAACACTCCTTGAGGTATGCAGCTGACTTAAATCGTCGCTTAAGCGGCAACATGCTATAACTCAAGTTTTGGCCAAATTTAGTTAGACCTTAATTATAGGGTAAAGCGATGCTGTGGATCGATATCCGTGGTCAGAATTGCGAAAAAAATCAGAAGCCAACAATGCTGTGGCTATTTTTGTCCCAGATGATACAAACATGGGGTTAAGGGAATAGATTGCTGTGATTGGATGAGGTGACGTCGGGGTTGAACCTAATAGGTAAATGTTTTTGGCGTTTCCAAGCCACGTTACCATGCCCATTCTTCTCTAACAGCCAACAATCGAAACAGAAGAAAAGAAGAAGAAGAAGGAGGCGGAGGAGGAGGGGAGGAAGAGGAGGAGTAGTAGTAGGAGGAGGAGGAGGGGAAGGAGGAGGATGAGGGGAAAGAGGAGGAGGAGGAGGAGAAGATGAAGTAGAAGAAGAAGAACAAGAAGAACAAGACGAAAAAAAGAAGTAAAAGAAGCAGAAGCAGAATAAGGAGAAGGAGAAGCAGAAGGAGAAGAAGACGAAGAAAAAGAAGAAGAAGAAGGAGCAGAAGATGAAGAAGGAGAAGAAAGAGAAGAAGGAGAAGAAGGAGTAGAAGGAGAAAAAGGAGCAGAAGATGAAGAAGAAGAAAAAGAAGGAGAAGAAGAAGAAAAAGAAGGAGAAGAAGAAGTGTCCCTATTTGACATTGTTAATGATATTGATAACACTATCAAGTTGATCAGTGTTGCTCGAAGGATGTTGCACGAGTTCGACAACTTTATGCTCATTCTTGGTGCGATGCGAAGGAAACATCAAGTTAGGTGTTGCTTTATACAAGCACTCAGCAAACGCAAACTTGATCATCTCCTACTGAAAGTAGCAGAACTGGATACAGCTATATTGTATCGCGAAGTCTACCTTGGCTTTCACTGACGTATGTGATCATATTGCAAAACTTTCGAGA
The DNA here is from genome assembly GCA_036186465.1 of Nesidiocoris tenuis. Lineage (NCBI taxonomy): Eukaryota > Metazoa > Arthropoda > Insecta > Hemiptera > Miridae > Nesidiocoris > Nesidiocoris tenuis. The sequence continues at coordinate 2,592,655 of AP028920.1, forward strand.
CTCCGAAAAGGCTCACCCCGAAGTCTTATTTCTCCTCCCATACATGGGGGGGGGGGGTAACTGCGGAATATTTATCAAGTTTTTCTTTCTACAGTAACTCTAGAGTAGGAATTCTGGTCTTTCGACCAGCGCTACTCTATGGAGCGGAATCTATTCCTAATTTGGAGCCTCAGTTATTTACGGTGGGATCAGGAACCAGGAGCCTCCCCATACCTCTCATCCGGATTTCGGACCGGTTCCTTGGGGTAAGGCACAACGCCCATGGGCATATGGATGCAAACCAAGGAACCAAAATATGCGCAAGCGCATTTTTGCATTCCTACTTCATTTTAAACGTCTCGTTGCGGGTACCTACCTAAATCCGATATACCCAGCACATTAACGAGCCAAGTGCCACCTACATAACATCTTCTACGGTCGATTGCCGTTTAGAATGGTTCGATTGCCGATGTCGCGTGGCTATAAACGTGCATTTTGACGAAGGCCAACGCGCTTGTGAGATACACGATGGGGACGGCCCTCTCATGAATAAAACATGCAGTCGATTGACAAGACGCCAAACAACCATCCACTACAGCCGAAGCGACACGAACTGACTTCCAGAGATGGGAACAATGAGCGGACTATGAAAACAAGAAGAACGCCATGAAGAAGTGATGGGACTTAGGATTGGAAAAACGAGAAGCACCCTGCGGATGTGACGGGCTTGATGTTGTAATGAGGATAAATGAGAGAAGCCGTAAAATATGCTGTACATCTCGGTGGTGTGTAGATAGCAGACAAAGTATTTCTATATACGAGCACACGAAAAAAGTGTATGTAACCCCTCTTCTTGTTGAATGATTTTTTTCAAATGCTGTTTGCGCAGATGCAGGCGTAGGTAGGTGATCCTTTGATGGTTTTGTGTACAGATCAATAGGTAAATCGGATGTGGAACGGTTGATATCGAGTGAAATCCGATAAATAACGCAGACGAAATCAATTCCTTTCTCAAACTGAAAACCAGTGGTGCGTAGATAACACACAATACTTCCATATTTTGAAACGTAAAAGTGTGACACGATTTGATCATATTTTGACTGCTTTTAAGGGTGTTTAGTTCAAAAATATAAAAAAAACTCACTATGCAAGTTTCAAAATAAAAATACGCCACATTTTCAAAATATAAAAATATCCACACATTCTGCAAGGTAAAACGAAGTTTTTAAGACCAAGAACGCTCAAATCGGTCCATTTTTGTGGCCGGAAAAAAATAAAATAGAAAACACTAAAAATGCAAATATATCGGAAGTACTGTGGGGTATATCGGGAGTAGTGTGTACATTCAGTTACTGTGAGAATGTTAGGCCTTGTCGACTCTGACACACATTTCAGTTCAAGAAATTTTAGTCTCGATTTTAGGACGATTCCATTACTTCCATTTACTCGGTAAATATGGAAGTAAAAACTACCTATTCTTGAGATTTTTAGCAAACATTAAAAAATTAGATTTTTGAGACATTTTGAAGACCCGAAGTTCTTCGATCTTTTCAACTTGCCGTGGGATGATCAAGTTTTAAACTGCCGACAAAATCTTCTCGCATAGCGTCAGTAATGGGGGAGCAGTTAACATAATTTCCTGTTTATTTATCGCATGAAGGCCAAATTTGGTAACTCTGCAGCGAATTGCCGAGTGGGCGGACCTTTCCAGCGGCAGGTAGGTGTTTCATATCGTCCGTGGGTGGGACGAGATTTCGTATAATTCAACATCAATTGTGAACAACCCACATTTCTATCTTGAATGAATCTTCAGCATTTCTTTCTCGTCCCACTTACCCTGGGAATTGTGCTCGCGCAATTCCATTAATTTCGAATCATCGCGGTACCGTGAATCCTATTTCGTTCTTCATATCCCCACAATGGGAGCGTATAATTCATTACCGAAAAAACTATTTCATCGTTGAAAAAGCAAATAATTTTTATAAAACAGTGCGCCGCCATATTTTTCACGAAATTGACTAATTTGACGACTGTACTAGGGTCAAAAAGGTCAAAAAATACACACTTAATGCAAATTTTCGGTTTGAAATGTAATCACTTACTCAGTTACCGGTGAGGGCCCTTATTATTCCCTTATTCTGCAAGGTCAAACCAAGATTTTAAGATCAAAACGCCCAAATTGGTTTGTTTTTGTATGCAAAAAAAAATAGGAAACTTCACAACAAAATTCCTAGGATTTACTGTAGGTTAGTAGTTAAAATTTCTGTTTACATAAAAAAATTTGCCTAGTTTTCCCCAACAATTTTGAAATATGTAACTAAATACGTAAAAAAGAATAAAATGTGTATCTAAATATGTAAAAAAAATAAAAAACACGTAATTTGGGCCAAATAATTGTAACAAGTATAGGTAGCTCAAATAGCTCAGTAAGTCCTGAAACGTAATCATTCAATTATCTTCAATCCTGACAAATATGTAAATACATGAAAATCCTGATTTCCATGTTATTACCTACATCAGTTTGAAAAACATCGAGATGAAAATCTTCGTTCCAAGAGATTTAAGCATCATTTTATCCAACAATTATGTCCAACAGCGTCTCCTGCTGCGCTGAAAAGAGAGCGTCATAACTTGCCAGGATTTATGTTGCCCAAGGCTCAGAAATCGGAGCCTATGCCACTTACAGCCTCCTGGGGTCTTTGTTAAGTCATTTTTGAACATGGATGATGACTATTTTCAAACTGAACTCGATATCCGCACAAGTTTAACTCTTCAGCTGGATTCTTCAACAAACATGTTCTGCGGGGCGGCCGAAAACCGGATATTTCGAGTTGAAACAGCCTTCTGTACTCCGAGAATAATACGATGATGTTCCCACGTGTAGTAAACAATTCGGAATTGAGCGAGCGACGCTTGTTTGATCCAAAAGCCTCCACACTCCGGAGAGCAAAGGTCAATAGAAGTAAAGGTGTGTTTAACCAAGAGAATGAAAGCCAAGGTTATATTGATTCTGACTCCTTTCCAAATACCCAGCAGCCGTTTCATGCCGATATGTTTTATTTGTACGCCTCTACAAGTAACTCGGAGTAAACGGCGTTGAGCACGCGGGACACGAACCAGACGCCGAGGATAAAAAGAACTTTACGTCCACAGGAAAGAGACCTTAGGTTAATGATGCGGAGGCTTTTTACGAGTGGTCACGAACAACGTCTTCCACAAGGGTGATCCGTGGTACGCGATTCGAACCACTAGAACTACAGAGGATCGTAAAAAACGGATCTGTAAACCTCGAAAATAAAAAATGATAGGTTTTCCGGTCAAGGCTGATCGCAGAACGTTCAGCGCTGAACGGCTCAAATCGTAAAACGATCCAGATATTATGCGCCCTGCTTGTGTACATGATACGCGGAGAAGCCGGAGATTTGATTTTTAAAAATGATACCTGCACTCATAAACCGATTCGAATCAAACCTGGTACCTCCCGCTAGCATGAGCATGGGTGGAGAATAAAATTGTCAACATTTCCCACTTAATCTCATTCGTGCTTAACTACATCCAGAAAACCAGTGGTGCGTAGATGACACACAATACTTCCATACTTAGATAGGTAGGTATGTAAATTGTTGAACAAAAGCAATTAGATTTTGACTAATTTGGCCGCTACAATGATAAAAAATGTCAAAAAACACTACGAGAATTTCAAAAAACCAAATCAAAATTCAAAAATTCAAAATCAAAATACGTCAAGTTGCAACTTGTGGCATGCCGGCACATAGAAAATATCCACGTGTTCTGCAAAGTAAAACAAAGATTTTAAGACTCAGAACGCTCAAATCGGTTCATTTTTGTGGCCAGAAGAAAATAAAATAGAAAACACTAGAAGTGCTTATATATCCGAAGCACGGAAAATGGAAATAAAAACGTTATTTTTCGTAGCGTTATTAATAACGTTATTTTTCATAGCGTAGAGGAGTTATTGGTTAACGCGATGACCCTAATCGAGACTTAGGTACCTGAATTGAGCTGGTCAGCGACCCAAAACGCTTGAGATTGCAAACCACAAAAGGAATGAAGTCTTTCAACGTTGACCCCAATCGATATTCGCCTCGCTGGATTTACCGGCGGAGCTTCAGTTCGTAGATTCGAGTCCTCGTTTTCGTGCCAATTAATATTCATGCGAAAAGCCGCAAAGGGGAAACCCCGAGTTTTCCAGCAGATTCCAGTTTTCCAGCGAATTCCGCCGAAAAGGCGGAAGGATGATAAATAACCATATTGCACGCAAAATATGGTCGATATAATGCTTTAAAATGGTCTATCGATCGAAATTCAAATTTTCCTGGGATGCAAAACCATGGTGAGACAAGGAGACCGGGGTTTGGTGTCCTTTAAAACCTCCCAAGCATTAGCAGAGGTTAAAGGAAACGCGAGTATGCGGTGGAAAACAAAATATGAATGAAAACACAGTGAAAACGCCGAACTCGAAATTAAGAAAGATTTATTGGGCCCTGGAATACGGCAAAGTTCCTTTGCACTAATGTCCGATAGATTTTGGTCATTTTATTGGCCAACTTCGAAAAAAAAAACATGGCGTTCCACAATGAAACAGAAACTCAAACTCATAATCAAAATCGAAGCCAAACCCATAAGCGAAATCGAAGTCAAACTCACAATGAAACAGATACACAAACTCATAATCGAAATCGAAGTCAAACTCACGATGAAACAGATACACAAAATCGAAATCGAAGTCCAACTCATAGTCGAACCCGAAGTCAAACTCACAATAAAACTGAAACTCAAACTCGCAATCGAAATCGAAGTCCAACTCATAAACGAAATCAAAGTCAAACTCACAATGAAACAGATACTCAAACTCATAATCAAAATCGAAGTGAAACTCATGATCGAAATCGAAGTCAAACTCACAATAAAACAGAAACTCAAACTAGTAATCGAAATCAAAGTCAAACTCACAGGGAAACAGACACTCGAACTCATAAACGAAATCCAAGTCAAACTCATAATCGAAATCTAAGTCAAACTCATATTCGAAATCGAAGTCAAACTCACAATGACACAGATACACAAAATCATAATCGAAATCATAGTCAAACACATAATTGCAATCGAAGTCCAACTCATAAACGAAATCGAAGTCGAACTCATAATCAAAATCGAGGTCAAACTCACATTCGAAATCGAAGTCAAACTCCTCATCGAAATCGAAGACAAACTCACAGTGAGTTGAGTCGAAATTTCGAAATGAGTTTGACTTCGATTTCGATTATGAGTTTCAAACTCACAATGACACAGATTTACGATTATAATCGAAATTATGTTTCACTGTGAGTTTGACTTCGTTTTCAATTATGAGTTTTACTTCGATTTTGATTATGAGTTCGAGTGTCTGTTTCAAACTGTGAAATCGAAGTCCAACTTAAACGAAATGAAGTTATAATCAAATCGAAGTTTGACTTCGATTTCGATTTTGACTTCGATTTCGATTATGAAGCGATTATGAGTTCGACTTCAATTTCGATTATGAGTTCGAGTGTATGTTTCACTGTGAGTTTGTCTTCGATTTCGATTATGAGTTTGACTTCGATTTCGAATATGAGTTTGACTTCGATTTCGATTATGAGTTTGGCTTCGATTTCGATTATGAGTTTGACTTCGATTTCGATTATGAGTTTGACTTCGATTTCGATTATGAGTTCGAGTGTATGTTTCACTGTGAGTTTGTCTTCGATTTCGATTATGAGTTTGACTTCGATTTCGATTATGAGTTCGAGTGTATGTTTCACTGTGAGTTTGACTTCGATTTCGATTATGAGTTTGACTTCGATTTCGATTATGAATTTGACTTCGATTTCGATTATGAGTTCGACTTCAATTTCGATTATGAGTTCGAGTGTATGTTTCACTGTGAGTTTGTCTTCGATTTCGATTATGAGTTTGACTTCGATTTCGAATATGAGTTTGACTTCGATTTCGATTATGAGTTCGAGTGTATGTTTCACTGTGAGTTCGTCTTCGATTTCGATGATGAGTTTGAATTCGATTTCGATGATGAGTTTGACTTCGATTTTGATTATGAGTTTGACTTCGATTTCGATTATGAATTTGACTTCGATTTCGATGATGAGTTTGAATTCGATTTCGATTATGAGTTTGACTTCGATTTCGATGAATTTGACTTCGATTTCGATTATGAGTTCGACTTCAATTTCGATTATGAGTTCGAGTGTATGTTTCACTGTGAGTTTGTCTTCGATTTCGATTATGAGTTTGACTTCGATTTCGATTATGAATTTGACTTCGATTTCGATTATGAGTTTGACTTCGATTTCGATTATGAGTTCGAGTGTATGTTTCACTGTGAGTTTGTCTTCGATTTCGATTATGAGTTTGACTTCGATTTCGATTATGAGTTTGACTTCGATTTCGATTATGAGTTTGACTTCGATTTCGATTATGAGTTTGAGTATCCGTTTCATTGTGAGTTTGACTTCGATTTCGATTATGAGTTTGACTTCGATTTCAATTACGAGTTTGACTTCGATTTCGATTATGAGTTTGACTTCGATTTCGATTATGAGTTCGAGTGTATGTTTCACTGTGAGTTTGTCATCGATTTCGATTATGAGTTTGTCTTCGATTTCGATTATGAGTTTGACTTCGATTTCGATTATGAGTTTGACTTCGATTTCGATTATGAGTTTGACTTCGATTTCGATTATGAGTTTGACTTCGATTTCGATTATGAGTTCGAGTGTATGTTTCACTGTGAGTTTGTCTTCGATTTCGATTATGAGTTTGACTTCGATTTCGATTATGAATTTGACTTCGATTTCGATTATGAGTTTGACTTCGATTTCGATTATGAGTTCGAGTGTATGTTTCACTGTGAGTTTGTCTTCGATTTCGATTATGAGTTTGACTTCGATTTCGAATATGAGTTTGACTTCGATTTCGATTATGAATTTGATCGATTTCGGTTATGAGTTTGAGTATCCGTTTCATTGTGAGTTTGACTTCGATTTCGATTATGAGTTTGACTTCGATTTCAATTATGAGTTTGACTTCGATTTCGATTATGAGTTTGACTTCGATTTCGATTATGAGTTCGAGTGTATGTTTCACTGTGAGTTTGTCATCGATTTCGATTATGAGTTTGACTTCGATTTCGATTATGAGTTTGACTTCGATTTCGATTATGAGTTTGACTTCGATTTCGATTATGAGTTTGACTTCGATTTCGATTATGAGTTTGACTTCGATTTCGATTATGAGTTTGACTTCGATTTCGATTATGAGTTTGACTTCGATTTCGATTATGAGTTTGACTTCGATTTCGATTATGAGTTTGACTTCGATTTCGATTATGAGTTTGACTTCGATTTCGTTTATGAGTTCGAGTGTCTGTTTCCCTGTGAGTTTGACTTTGATTTCGATTATGAGTTTCAGTTTCTGTTTTATTGTGAGTTTGACTTCGATTTCGATTATGAGTTCGAGTGTATGTTTCACTGTGAGTTTTACTTTGATCACGGGTGTATAACTTGTATGTGGATATATGTAACATGATTCTTTACACTATCTTCAAATGAGATCGGGTATATACTGCACGAAAGGAGTCGTTCATTCGCCGTGAAACTATACCAGAGAGGAATTTCTTCCATTCCACCTTTCAATTGAACTGGAGATGCCTTTGGAGAGGAGAATCTTGACCAAGATAAAACCTCGGCTTCCAATTCCGTTCGAGAGGATTCCCACTTTAATACGTCCATGCCGATATAGGGACAACAGTGTTAACACGTATCGTGTTCATAATATGATACGGTTTTAATAACCAATCTTGAACCGATACATAGACCCTGAATGTTGACACTATGTCACCAAGGTCAAGAGTTTTGAGCAAACTCCTTTAAGATTTCCCATATAAATTTCCCTTGAGAGCCTCCGATGTTTTGCACGAAAAGTTTTGAGTCGTGTTTTGGATTGATTTTTACTCAGTGAACCTCAAAACGGGGGTAACCCCTCCGTATATACCCTCAGGAATCCTGGGCCCGATCAGCACTTAATTCTGGGACGACATCCTTGGTTGTCATGGCCCGTCACAGGTCAGTACGTTAAATCGCTGATAATTCAGTAACAAATTTCGTCCAGAACTTTCCAAGGCGAAATTTTAGTCAAAAATATTCATTTTGAGACCAAGAACATCAATCGGTTAATTAGTTCTAGAGTTACTGCCTCCGGAAGATCGCTGTTGAAAACAGGGGAACGAAAGTTGTGATGTCGGCAATACCGCATCATTTTCACCAACCAAAAAAACTTCAGAATTAATTTCTCGAAACAATTCTCCGATAATGGCAGGTTAAAACGGATAACCAAAAGACAAATCAAGCTCAATCAGCGGCATCGACGTCTGGCTCGTGAAAACGACCCGTCATTCCGAAGCGATCCGACAAAATCCCGACGTTGATGACTTCATCTGGTATTCGGCGCATGCAGTCGCCCGAGGGACCGGAACTGGAGCGGAAATCACGGCGTTCCGTCGACTGATGAGGTTTTCGCCCAACGCGTTGAGACGTGCGAGTGTAAACTGAAGCGCCCAGTTTCCCTACGCTTATCCAGGATGATCCTGCTTCAATGATGGGAACGGTGGAATGGAATAAAATAATTACGGAGACAGTCGGACATTTTTCCCCTCCGAGATTATCTTAAAGTCGGAAAAACATTTTCCCAAAAATCCGATTTGAGAGGATCGCTAAGACATTTTCCTGGCGAATTCAAGGCTTTCATTGGGAGACGTTGGTATTTTTGATACCAACAATTTTTGATACCCATGGATTTGTGCAACACATGGGTCAAGTTTACCCCATCAGACTAGTCGGCCCGAAATTGATTATTTCGTGCACCGACGACTCCTGCACCTGAGCACGAATTTTCAACTCAATCGCTATACTTTAAAGTACGAATTCTGTTCTTTCGACTACCGCTACTCTACAGAACGGAATCTATTCCCAATTTGGAGGATAGAGGTCGTTAGCCTCGGTTATTTACGGTGGGATCAGGAAACAGGATCCGCCCCATACCGCTCATCCGGCTTTTGGACCGGTTCCTTGGGTTGCCTCCATATGCACATGGGCTTCGTGCCTTACCCACAAGCAGGGCCGTCGTGTGGGTGAGATTGGGAGTTAAGTGTCTTCTCGAGCTAGCTCTAGGGGGATGGGTGACCTTGTGGGCAGGGGCGGCGCATGGTGCGGCGGCGCCCGGGGCAAGATTTTTTTGAGCGCACCCCCCCCCTCCCCCGGCGACCGCACCACAAACCCAAACACCTCGTCTTCTCCCTCATTTCACAACTACTATTTTGGAAAGATAATGACTTGAGATAGTAAATATTTTAGTTATTGTTGCGGAATGTTGATTTTGTGATTGTAAAAACAACTTTTCAAAAATTCTGGTAAAAAATTGCCGTTTTCCCTGCAGTAGCGGTGCCTCCTGGCTTGCGGGTAAGGCACAAAGCACATGTGCATACAGCAACCCAAGGAAGCGGTCCAAAATCCGGATGAGTGGTATAAGGAGTCTAGTGGTTCCTGATCCCACCGTAAATAACCGAGGCTAACGACCTCTATCCTACGAATTAGGAATCAATCGCTATAATTTTTCTTCGCCCGGATAAATTCTGTTCTGAGAACGGAACGTGATTACCGGCTCATTCAACTCGCGAGGATGAAGACAATGCGGCGCAGAATTTTAAACTCTCCTCCCCTGTAGCGCCCTCGAATTTTTCCTTCCCACTTTACACCTCATTAGTAGTCAAGAGGAAACGTGAAAATTCCCTAATTTGCTTATCCGATTAAATTTTCATCGCCTCGTCGCCCCGCCAGGAGGAACCTGAGCTTCGTGGGACGGGGGCACGTCAGCGGAGTTTCTGTGCCAGTTGACAGCGGAAGGGAGGAACGATCGATCTTCACCCACATCCCCGGAATGCAGAACCGGCGGCCGATGAGGGGGAGTGGTGGTGGCGCCCGCTATTATCAGGCCCTCGCATACTTATCCGACGTATGCCACGCTAAGCGCACAGTCTCTAATGAAATGCTTCCCCAGGCCTTGGTAAAGGTTAATTTCCCCTGTCAGTGGGTTTGTAGAAGTTTCAAAGGTCCCTTCAGGACACCTCGACCTACAGCCAAAGACCGTAGTGGATCCGAAGGACGTTATCGACCTGGCGTAAGGTTTAAGAACTTATATTTAGGTGAGCATTTTTGGATAAGGGTAAGAGGACAAAATTGAAAAAATGTTCATAGTTTTATCTGAGGTTTGCAGGTAGAAACAGAAAGATGGAATTTAAAAGTCTTTTTCTTCGTACGGCCTCGAGTGTCAGGAATTCAGAGGAAAAAATTCTCTAAACAATCGGCATCACCTTCACAATAATACGTCAATACTTCATATAGCACTTGATAGTAGGTAACACAAAACCCGTGAAAATATTTCAGGCGTAGCTACTTCCGAGAGAAACAAGAATGGTTAATTTCAACATGAACTCGAAAGATACGGCTCGAGCTGGGAGCCAGCCTGCGGCAGATTACGGCTCTCTGGAGCTGAAGAAAAGAGAAAAACGTTCTTTTGATAGCACAGGTGCAGCAGTAATGGAGCGACTAGACGAGACGGCAATTAGACCGGACGAAAACTGGTTTCCAATTGCGGCCCACGGAGGAAGGGCACTAATGGAGATGCATGTAGTACTTCTTCCGTAGGTATGAAGTACGTTAATTTTAAAATTATTTTAAAATTTCGTAAATTTTTAATGAAATTTAATCAAGAACGAAACCTATCTTAAAATAAGGAGGCATCTCTAGGAGGGCGGCAGAGCACGCCCACGACACTTACGGGTGGCCGGGGAAAATTTTTTTCCCCAAACCTGATTTGTATCAATCCTACGCCAAAATGGGGATTACTAAGCTTTGCAAGGTCAAAAGCAGCTGCTGAGATACCGCGGAAATGAATTTCGCTCGTTTTAAGACACCACCTGGTGGAAACTTTTGGAACCCAAATCGAGAGGCATTTGCTTCCAAAAGTTTCCACCAGTTGGTGGTCCAGTTGGCTGAACCGGTTTTGACCTTGCAAAGCTTAGTATTCCCCATTTTGGCGTAGGATTGAAAACAAATTAGGTTTGGAACAAATTTAAAGCACCAGTGAAGAAATATTTTCTTCAATATTTCACCAAATCAAAAATTTCATAATGTCTCCTTATAGCGCACCTTTCTGGCCCTCAAAAAAGCGAATGGCCTTTGCCCTATACAAATCGATTGAGTAGATTCGTCGTAATAAGTAATTTCTGATTCTCTGTGCACTCACCTCTTCAACTTCCTTGGTGAATTTGACTGGTCGAAGGCGATAGAGGAGTACGATGATATGCACGAGGTTGATGATGACGAAATTGGCGTTCCACAGCAAGGCGTCCATAGAACAGAGCACCAGGGCGCCCCAAAGGGCCGTGAAGGCGCAGCCTACCATCAGCGTACATCTGGAAACAGAAAATGGGTACATTTTTAAGAAGGGAAAAAATGTACCAAAATCCAGAGATTTTTACATAGCGATAGTAAAAGTGTAAATCCTTGTAAGTCCAAATTCAGAAATTGGTCAGGATATAAAAAAAAACGTGCTAGTTTTTGCAACAGCTCTGGAAGGTTTTGACTTACAGGTTATTATTGCACATGGCCACAGAGAAGAAATGGAACGAGAACGGAGGAATCCAGCGTCACTTGATGGATCTACGGCTCAAATACTACCCATAAAGCTGAAATCCTTATTTTATCAAAAAATTGAGACGTAAGAGGTTTTACACTTTTACTATTAGATGGTTACCTATATTACTAATGATTGACTTATTATGAATGCGGAATTAATGGAAAAAGTGACCCTAATTCCGTCCGGTGGAAACGTATTGACGTCGTGAAATAAAGTTGTAACGACCTGAGGCCTTCAATAAGGGGGAAAATTGTTTATATATCCCACACAAGGTATAACTCAGGAGAGAGCGATGGACCGAGGGCTACAGTTGCGCCTGAACGCTTATGGCGGGCGTAGGAAAATATTTTCCCTCCGAATTACGCCCAGCGGAACAGGATCCCAACATATCAATAAAAAGAGGAGAAAGGACTAGGTCAAAAAAGTAACGAACGAGTGGCCATCTGATGATTCACACGTACGATATCGCACCCTTGCTTCAATAGTGTCACAACTCAAAAATCCTCTTTTTTTTCAGGAAACGCGAAAAACTGTTTCCGCCGTTGATATAATTATTCTGGGCTTGAAAGTCTCGACAAAATGTGAGATGGTCCTTGAAAATCGAATTTCAGTCGTTATTTAGTAGGTATCCTTCCTTATTCAATAATTCGTAATCGTGAAAATGAGCCAATTCTCCAAGTTATAACGGTTTTCATGATTAATCCATGCAACGGACGCTTGAATATTTTGAGTTGATACGGTATTGATGGCTTTTTCAATCACCAATAGAGTTACAATTAGAAATAACGCATCAAAAATTAGGAACTTTACTCATCAAAAACGTTACAACTCAAAATAAAACGTCAACCGAGCAAATATCTCATCGAGATTTATGTCACAACTAAAAATGTGACTCTAGGTAGGTATTTGGTAGGGATACCAAATGAATCGTCTACACCGATTTAACTGCTACCTGGCGGCCACTGAACTTCCAAAAGTTAGAACGGGTTTTTGGGATTTATAGAGCTTTTTTTTCTGAATCCAGCGGTACCAATAACTCAAAATCGTCAATTTTTGATTTGTAACACTATTGAAGCAAGGGTGCGATATCCTTTCGGCGGTATAAACCCATGTTTTGTGATATGGGTCGAAAAATGATTGATATGTGATCCATGATTGACCCATGTGACAAAAAATAAATTTTTAAAATCTTTTCAGAATTGTTTAAATTAATTGTTAAATTTGGTGTTCGACCAAGTTTTTACACGAAGTCTTCACTTGGACGGATATTACATTTTGAAACAAACATTAGGCATTTTTTACGAAAAAATTTTTACGCGAAATTTTTATATTGAATTTGAACGAAAATTTTTAATTGAATTTTCATGAATATTTAATATTCGAAAAAATGATATTTTTGTTAGCTGAGCGTGCCAGATTTTTCAGGGCGCACTGTACATGTGATTCGGGGTTCAGCTGACCTGGGGTCGTCTATCGACTCGGAGGGGGCCGCCCGGCTCAATGTTCGATGTTCATTGTTTTAACCGAGTGACACGTTCGAACAACAAAACGTTTGATCGAACTGGCGGCCCTGCTATTCTCGTACCAAAACTGATAATCGTTCATCGGAAAATTCTGCCCAAAAAAATTTGGAACGAATTCCAAAATTTAAACATTTTTTCGGAATTTACGTAAAATCGATTTTCTTACCTGAGATATAAAAGACCGTGCAGTCCGGCGGGGGCGAGATATGAGAGGAAGTAGAAAAGGTTGGCGAGCTGGAAGTAGACGTGGTTGAGGGGGCCCCATCCCCCGGGGCAAGGGGGCCCCCCCAGGAGGCTGATGGCAGCTCCAGCTGCCGACGTCACGTTGCTCGGTGACGTCATCGGGAAGCCAGGGGGCCCCTCCTCCCCCCTCCAGCCCCCCATCACCTCTCGTTCATCTTTCTGCAACAATAAAAAATACGCACTCGATTAGGATAATGGATAGGAAGGGTAGGCTGACTGCAGTGGCCAGGGTGTTAACCTGAGGAATATGTCATCTGCTAGGAATCAATTCTACTAATGAAAATCGACGTTATTTGAGAAAAATTGCCTCTCTATGCAAAAATATTTTTAAGCGTTCAAGAGTGCATAGGTAAAGAGACTGGTGTTCAAATTTACCATCGCATTCAAGTGGGATTTCCTCTACTAAATTTTGGTGTAAGAGCAAATTCGACTATACCGTTGAAAAGCTGACATCTTGGCGCATTTTTCAGGACTACGGGCTAAATTTAACCACCACATTTGCATTAAGCCCACGGAGTTGAACAAAGTGAAAAGTTTCGAGATTTGATCAAATTCACTTTTCCTACCTATTTTTAACCAATTGAACCATCTCAAAAAAATTTACTGGTACAGAAGGGTGACTGGAAAATTATTGCTCTTTCCAACGATAGAGTCAAAATTTAATTTTCTTGGTAAATTCAGGATGTTATGGCCGTTTTAGTGAATCAAGATCGAATTCACGGAAAAAATTTTAGAAGTCAAAAAAGTGGCATTTAGTAGCGAGTAAAAAAAGATATAGAATCATTTTTGTTGGAAATTAGTTGAAGGGTAAGGGGAAAGAACGAGGAATGTCACAAAAAGTACTTTTAGAGAAAAAGCAGGTTTTGTATTTTAAATTCTATGTTTTTTCCCCTTACACTGAATCTTTCGTTGCTTCTCAGTGCGACATTTATACTTTTTCCCCTTGGAGTTTCACGGTTATACCTTTGAATTCCTACAAAATGCGTTATTAAGTACCTTTGAATCATTTTTGTTGGAAATTAGTTGTAGAATCGATCTCTAGCCGGTGGCATATTCCTTAGGTTAAAACCCTGTATATATAATACTATAGTATATAATATTATATAGTATGTTTGGCAACCCTGACTAGGCCCCCTTCTACATTACATGGGAGAGTGACTTAAACACACGAGTCACCCCCGATAAAGAATTCGATTTCATCGTTTTTGACGAGAGCCAATCGGTCGAAAGCGCGCGACCCGATTGGAACAGCATGATTTTCCTCTGCTCTCTCACTCCTTCTCACCCTAAATATTTATGAATTTGATGCATTTCATAAAAAATTATTAACTAGTTTGCTGTTTTTGATCCGTAAAGATAGCTCTTTATGGTTGTATAAAAGGCACTAAGTAGAGTGCAAAAACAGTGTACGCCCTTATCAAGAGATCATCTGGCGATGTAAGTAACGTTTATCGCGTGATTTTCCAACGTTACCCCCGGTCATTCGCCTGTTTCCCTGCCAGGTTTACAACATAACTCGCTTATCAGTACTCACTCGCCGTTGTGTGTCATGTTTGTTTTTTACGCGGCCCAAGTCACGTGACTGCGAGAAAGGTGTGAGAGGGTGAGAGGCGGTGATTAATTGCAGAAGTAGCGATAAGAAACTCAAGGGGCTGCACGTTGGCGTGCCTGTCAAGTGTCTATGAGTGATGCCATTTTCGTTCGCCTTAGCCCTTGCTTAGGTATCCCAAGGTAATCCTCCATCTAGTGCTCGAATTGTAGGTTTGATCCCGGCGAAAAAAATTATTGAAGCCGAAAACCTAGGCAAAAGGGCGATGAGCATGGGAACGTGGCTTGGAAACGCCAATGGAATTCATTTGGGTCAAAGTCGACGCCACCTCGGCCAATCTCCCAAATCGGCCAAATTGCATTTTCTTGCATACACCGGCAATCGGATAGTGTATGCATCAAACTTTGAACATCCATCAAACCAGCTTTAGCATCAAACTATTTCAAGTAGTACGGAGATTGTACCTTGGAATCAGATAAACTGGGATTTGGATGGAAAAAATGGAATTGTTTGGAATATTTCCACCCTTGGTGTCCATCAGGTACAAAAACTCACAACAATTTCCATGCAAATGGTTGTTTATCAGACGCCGTTGGCTGTTTTTGATATAGATTTATGCTGAGAGCCCCTTTTGCCTAGGGTTTCGGGTTTTAACTTTTTTTGCTGGAACTGCTTGTATAGTAAACATTTTTTAATTACTCGCAGTAGATACTTCCGAAATATCGGCATTTTAATATTTTCTTTCTTACTCGCTGTTACAGAAATAACACTCAACACTGCTCAGAGCTAATTTAGCCATGTTAATCTATTTTGCAATTCTATGTTAAGGGGTTACAAAATGTATTCTATTCTATCAACATGAAAGTGTACTCTTCAGCGAAAGGAAACTTAAGCCCGCCGTTTAACCCCATTATGGCCATACGTCTCTAAAGCTTGACAACGGCCGATGGAACGCGGTAACCGGAGATCACCAGAACAAGCTAATACCACGCTCCGATGGACTCCCTCGCATCCAGTTGGGCTTAGTTACTCCGGGTGGCGCCTCGAGTATGACTCCATCCCGGAGAACTGGGGTAATAAATCGGAATGACGCCAAAATTCAAAAACTTTGAAAAACCAACGGTGCGCAATAATTTTCCATGCTGGGTTAAATAAAATTTTAAATTAAATTCATACTTAACCCCTAATTGCTTCACCTATGAGCAAAGTACACCCGTATAGGGGGAGGGTGTACCTAGGTCAAGTTGCTAATTGTTAATTATGCCATGCAGCGGTTAGACCGGCGAAACCCCAACGCCGGCGATTCGAGCAGCGAAGCGTAATTAAACTTATCACACGCTAGGCCAACTAAAGCCGCCTCCAAATCGACTAGCAAAGGTCGATTCGATACCAGGCAAAGCTGCCTTGAAATGCAATACATTTAACCGAATTTTGATTCGAGGAATACTCCAGTAGAACACGGGGCACTGTAATTTAACGGCACTGTCGATGGGGCGAATAAAAGATCCTATTTATAGGATATTTGTATTATCCTATTTATAGGATTCAGGTACAAATATCCTAGATTGTATTATAGGATATTTGTATTATCCTATTTATAGGATTTGTATTATAATACAAACCCCAATTAAAAGCCGATTTGGTTAGAAATCTTCAATCACCGAAAGACCAAAACTGATTCTGAGCAAAAGTGCGTGAGTGAACGTTTTTTCTGAACGAATTTCTCATTAAACAGACAAGAAACTGGACAAAAACATCCGAGGCCATTTCTTACAGCACAATTGACGCATCAGCGAGAGACGAGAGGAGGCAGGAGTCTGGAGCCTGAGCTGCTCTGGAACCGGACCGCAAGGAAAAGACCGGCCTTTCTCTTTTACCGTCACTGTCTCAGTTATCCCAAGGTCTTCTCCTTACGGTCGGGTTCCTGACCAGATCAGGCTCACGCTCTTGCGACAGTCGCCTCCCTGTATAGTTGAAGAGTTTTTGGTGTCGCGTAAAAACCCGGGTATCACGAGTGGTTTTCCTAATTTCTATTTTTTCGCTGTGAGAATCCTATACACGCAGGAGAATTCGAAAAGAGTATAATACACTCTTTTATATTATAAAACGAAATTATTGCATTCTCCATAGCCACACTTATGACTATAATAGTCTGCTATTTGCTCGCTATGGCAATTATTAACTACCTTATTATTGACCTTAATTATTGACCATGAGATTGGCTTGGCTAAAGAATTGAGGCTGTCAAGGTTGATTTTTACTGAAAATGTCAAAAATAAAACAATTGCCGTTTTCGCCAAAAAGGAACACTTTACACTCATCACGACAGTTTTCAACAGAGTAGCAAGAACTACAATTTACTGCTGCATGGCTGATGAGCTTCAGCGACACACGCACGAGGTGGCCTCGACGAAAACTAACCAGCTTAATCTATGACTGCTTATCACTCGCAGTTAATTCGCCCGAATTTACGTTTGCTAGATAGCGGAACGCTTTGCCAGGCTTGGCTTGCATAAATACGTGACGAGCGTTGGCGAAGAAAACCTCCTACTGGCGTGTTCAGACGTCGTAACCTTTCGACAAGAACACTGGCGTACAATGGTTTTCAATGTCAATGCCGACAAGGAGCGAAACGAACGAAACTCGTAATAAGAATTAATTTCTAATGGTCCCGCACAATGCTATATAGTTTACTAACTGATAAGCCAAGTTTCTATTATCAGCGCCGAAACCAATACCAAATTGATATGAACTGCGCCAAAATAAATTTTGCAAATTTTACCGGTCAATTCCAAAAAAAAAACCGCTGCTAAGTAGATCAGTGGCATGTGCACATTAGTTTTCTGTGTATCCGAAGAGCTCTGCAAATTTTGCACAGGGGTTCATTTTTCGATTGCAAAGACAAACCTAGGGATACTTATAAAGGTGATCCTTAAACACGGTATTTAGTTGTTATTATTCAAGAATTTAAGCATAAATTTGTATTTTAGATGGGATTTAGAAAAACTTTTTTTTCAACCCGGCGAAAAAAGCTACATTGCTCACTTAACTATCCCGATAGGTATCTGTCTACCAATCTCTTCAACGCAGCTCATAGTTCAATTTTGTTAAATTCACCATTCAATCTATTCTTATTCGCCTACATAATTAACAGAATGATAACAATTAAATTCTCTGAATTATGAAATTAAAAATGCCTCAAGAATGCCTCAGAACCATTGTTAAAGCTTGTCTCGCTCTCATGTTGCCAAGCGCAACTGGTCTAGTGTGAGTGCGTCACCTTGTTGTAATAGGCTAGTGGTCGTAAGTAGATCAATCAACCGTATCTAAGAGCCGAGTCCAAATTCTCAAATTTTTATTTTGCTGATTTGTGTAATGCGACTAGATTCTTTAAATTGAAGATATCGGGAGGACAGAAGTTTTTGTGGGCATTCCAACGAGTGGAAAACAATTTTTGTGGCTCTAGTCGTTTTCGAATTATTAAGAATTGTCAAAATTTTAAAAAACTCAAAAATGTCTCACAAAAACTGCAATAACTCCTAAACGGTTGAAGCTATCGGCGTGGCGATGGTCTCATTCGATTCGGCATAGAAAAATCTATAGAAAATGATGCCTCACATGCCTTTGTTGCTTTTTTCCTGAAAAGCATGAATTTTTTCCCACTTCAACAGCTGTTTTACTGGCCTTAAAATTAAGGTAGGGTTCTGTCGAGACGTTAGGACCAACTAGATACGGAACTTGATTTTTGGTAAAAATTTCAAAAATTTTCGATTACTCCTTCCCCCTGAAAAACCCCGGACGGCGGACGGCGTACGGCGGACGGCGTACGGCGGACGGCGTACGGCGGACGGCGGACGGACAAAAAATTTTTATTGCAGATTCGGATTCTACACCCCTTGAAACGTAAACCAACAAATTTTCAGGGGGTGTTAAAAAAAAATTTTTCCCGACCGATTACAAAGGTTCATTTCTTAAGAAAAATGAACCAAAAAAACAAATCTGCGGTTTCCATAACTAAGGTTGGGTCCTAAGGACCTTTCATGGGCCGATAACCCGTCCTATCAACAGTATAATCAAATTTTTTATTTTTGTAAAAATTCCGAGTTTTCTCTAGTTAGAATCAAGCACAGATCGAGTTAGCACAAACCTCTAGTTAGAGTATCGTTTCTAGAAATCAAATAATACTTTAATATAACAACTTTTGTCGAAAAAAAATCCCAAGGCGCCTCCTACAAGAACATCCCACGACGTTGAATAATTCATAACTTCAGATGACGGCGCTACCGACAAAAATAGACTGTCTCTAGCAACCGGTAAAATTTCATACAGTTACTACCCACATAAATATTCATACATGCTAATCGGGGCTTGCATTCTAAGAGCTAAAAGAAGATGATCCACTCGAACGTAAATACACGCCGTTTTGCGAGGAACGGTAAAATTGCATAAAACCTAGTCATTAGATATTTTCAAAATTTATTTGTTGCATACAAGTATAATTTCGCAAATAACTATCAGTAAATCGACGGTGTAGAATCAATACTGCCCAATTCGATTGCCATGCAATCTATGGATGCGTGATTTGCCAAGTTGCCACCAATCCAAGTTTTGAGAAGTAGGCAACCCAGACGCCCCCAAAAGACACGATGCTTTGAATTGGGCAGTATTGCAGTTTCATCGTCGAAATAAATATCAGGAGCGCGCGCATCTTCTCAAACTTATATTCAAACAGAAACTGATCAGCAAAGTCAAACTGAAACTAAAAGTCAAATTCATAGTAGCACTCAAACTTAAATTCAAACTCATACTTATTATTTAAACTCAAACTGAACTTAAAACAAACTGAACCTCAAACTAAACTCACACTGAAACGAACACTGTTTGAGCACCAGTTGAGTTTGTTCATCAGTATCAGTTCGATTTTTAGTTTCAGTTTTTGAGTTTCAGTTTAGTGTGAGCTTCAGTTTGAGTTTGGAGTTCAGTTTCTGTTTCAGTTAGAATATCACTATAAGTTTTAGTTTGAGTTTGAGTTCGAGTAACATTATAAGTTTGACTTTCAGTTTGCGTTTCAGTTTGAGTTTGAATTTAAGTTTCAATTCGAGTATCAGTTTCAGTTTGAGTTTGAGCCAGTTTATCAGTATCCGTTTACGTTCAGTTTGAGTATACCTTTCTGTAAACCTGAGAGCCTCAGTTTCAGTTAGAGTTTGAGTTTACCATTCTTTCGACCTTTGAGTTTGAGTCCCAGTTCCAGTTTGAGTTTGAGGTTAAGTATGAGTTTACCTCTGCCATAAATACGATTACTCCCAAACCGCTCGAACTCAAACGGACACCATGATACTCAATCTCAAACTGATACCGCTGATAATTTAATAATGTTATATCAGGTCACGATCTACGATCCTCGATAAATAATCCCAAGCCCCAAAAGCCCGAGACTAAACCGCGAACGGGTGAATCAAAATTGCATAAGGCGGAAGTCTTTCAGCACCTGCGGACATTGTTTCATGCTGAAACATGCGCCTTGCCCTCATGAGAAGGAGGCAAATAAGTTGTGGGGGAATAATGCTGTTGTGGCTTTCTTCAAAAAGTACCTACCGAGCAGACAAAAATTTATTTGGATTCTTCCGTTTCGGTCTACATGGTTGGTAAGTATGTACCTATCTTTTTTCATTAACCGAACTCGATAAATTTCTATTTTATTCGAGTTCAACCGCATGTTTCTCAACATTGTTGATCCAAGCATTAGCTGGGTTAGTTCGAAACTCAAAATTTGATATTTTGATATTTAATATCATGACATCGGTGAAAAGTTTAGCCAAAAATCTTGCAAAGTGCAATAATGTGCGCCACACGAAAGCAGAAGTTGACACTAGGCATCTGTCGAAGTACCTAATGGCAAAATTTGTCTATTTAATTACTATGTACCTACCTATTCTCTACTATTCTTCTGTGTCTATCTAGTTTTCATCATAAAGGTTGTAAATATAGTGGAGTAGGGGTATGTAGGTTCCTTGTGAATGGGACCCAATGAAAGGCGGTGAGTAGGCGGGATGGGAAGGAGGTCGGGAGTATCCAGGAGGAATCGATAGCACAACTGAAATGAGAAGACATGATAAACCAAAAGCGAAAAGCGTCAGCGTTTTTTCTGAGGATTTTAAAATTAATCGCGGTTTTTTTATTATGTTCCGCACTATATCGAAGATGAGGCTTGCCCAAATTTAAACTGTGTTCCCATGCACTATCGATATTTTTTTTTCGAAAAATTACTCTGAAAACAGGTATGGACTATGGCGCAAGAACAAAAATAATTATTATACCAACATAATTTAAATTCATCAGCAATCTGACTTCGGAAGTCAACAGATGAAAATTGAAATCGAAATAAAACGATGAACCTAAAAAGGCGAAAATATTGTAGATACACAATTTCAGCATTATTGATTTTCACAAAATGGTTTGCAGCATTATTACCTCTCACAGCAGCAGGCGGAGCGTCCCAAACACGGGATCTCTTCAGCACGCACGAAACAATTTTGGTTCAAATTTTACGACCTACCCGCACCAATCCGGAGCACAGAGGACCAATATTAAAATCCGATAACGCGGGTTTTTTTTCACGAGTGATCCCGTCAGCGAAAATACGTTAGAAAATCATAGACGCGCGAATCATCTAGGAGTTATCAGCGAAAGGGAGCTATATTGTTATCAGTATTGTAAAATTAATCGGACACCGAAATAACGACCCGACGCGATCAGTCTCGTACCACACGACGGGCCAAACGGCACTGCTGGCTGCTGCCACTGCGGTAACATCCCAAGAACATGGTAAGGGAGGATTTGAGGCGCACAAAACAGTCTAGCCAACGGAATTTTGAAATTTCACAACCACCGTTCGATTCCGAGGATCCGTTCCGAATTTCTGACGCACTAAAACTGGATTTGATCCTCTAGAATCCGTTACTAAGTAAACATGGATTAAAAATGGATTATTTGAGGACAAAATAGGTTGAATAACCAGGGAAATTTTGGGATACCTGGGAAAAATCGTCCTCGAGAATTGGCAACACTGATAATCCCAATGCTCGATCCCCTTGTTTTCGTTTAGCTTCAGAATCTTATGGCTCCGTAACTGAATTCCTGTAATTGAATACGTTATTGCAAATAAGCTCATTGTTGTTAGGTTCCGTTGATAAATTAATTCGCTCCCTCATCTTGTTGGTAACATATCTGCAATAGTTATACGCCAGGCGTTCAGTAAGTAGTGCTATCTAATACTTATAAACCTGTTACCTAACTGCCAGTTATACTTCTGTTAAAGATGTGTGTAGAAAAATAATGTAATCAAATAATAGAGTAATTATGAGTAATTCAAAGTTTTGAAGACATTTGAACAAAGACGTTGAAGGCTATTGTCATCTAGTAAATCTTGTGTATATTGTCATCTACCCATGTATACTATGAGACGCTCCGCCGTCCAGCACTAACCCATTTACCTAATTTTGTGTGCGACAAAAATTAGGCATTGGAATTCCCGCAGGACAAATTTAGTATATTTTCATGATGTTCTAAATTTATCAGGGAATTACCTTTTTGGAAATCTGACGAGGGTTTTTACTAGGTAAGGTAGGTATGTCGTAATGGAGGCCAACGACGAATCTTATTCAATTGAATCCAGTGAATCATGCGCCATCAGGCTGAAGAGCCTTCATTCACTGGAAGGCTGTCAGTGTTGATTATCGAATTGGCTGATGGAAGACTGGGCATGGCTCCTGCGACTGATCTCTGAAAATTTGACGTGCAACGACACGATAATGTTAATTGTTTGATACTTCAGGGATGCGTCTATTCCTGCCAATGCCAGCGCAGTGAATAGTTACATTTCCATGTTCCAGATGAAGGAATCCAAGTCGAAATGCCGACGGAAACATCGCGAGGGTGAGCCCTATGACGAACGTTGGGAACGCGAGTCGTTGCATGATCACAAAGACAGGCGATATGCCGACGATCGACGCGAAATCGATGATCGGCGCATGATCGATGATAGGCGCCTGGTCGAAGAGAAGCACAGATATAGGCCACACCCCCTAGACCCTTTGGGAAACCGGTACTATCGTTACCCGAGCGAAGAGAGGCGTTACAGACAGTCCAGCCTCGACGACAGAAGACGGAGGTAATAGATCGATTTCTTCCCAAACAACGTCTGGATAAACACTGAAGGAGTGTTCAGGAGTAACTCATTATCATGAATTCTGTTTCCCAGGCATAACAGCGAAGAAAAACGCGGCGTGAGGGAGAACGGCGGCGGCCGACTGCACGGCGAAGAGGAGCGCAGGCGTGAGAAGAGTGGCGAACCTCGCCTCAACGGGCACCACCATCACCACCACCACAAGCGAAAACATAAACGCCGCCACGAAGACGACGTCGATGGACTAGCGAAGAAGAAGAAATCCTGTCGTCGGAAACGGGATAAAGTCGTAGTGGCAAAAGATCCTGTCAAAGATCAGGATGCCGGGAAAACTAAGGTCGATAGGAGTCGTAGTCCGAGTGCTCCATCGCCATCGCCCTCGTCATCTTCTATGTCGAGCCCATCGCCATCGCCGGGCACTAACAATGCTAGCAAACCCGTCACCAAGCCCTCCACGACCAAGTGAGTTGACAAGGAATTGTATGGAGAATCACTGTGGAACTATGACTTTTTAATCAAAATTTTCTTTTGACTACTTCTCAGAGCCGCTGCTGCACCCAGTACAACAGCTGCCTCAAGCAGTGCACCCAAATCTTCTCGGCCCGTTACCAATCCTGCGCCTTCGACAGTCACCTCTAAATCTTCATGGAGCGACGAAGAGGATCTCCCTGCTCGGTAAGTCTCAATTGGAAGCTGATATCTAGATCAAAAGATGCCTGGTTCAAGTCCTTCTGAGAGTCGGCAAAACTGGCACTAAACTTATTGGAATCTAACCTACCGCTTATCCATTGTTCAAGGTATCGGAATAACTGGAAGAGAAAAGACAGCGACGACGAGAAGGACAAGCACGAAGAGTCTAAACCGGTTGTCGTGAAGCAGGAAGGCGATGAGAAGAAACCGGGCGAAAGCGCGGCCAAACCAGATTTCGGCTTGTCGGGCAAACTCGTCGAAGAGACGAACATGTACAAAGGCGTACTGATAAAGTACTCCCAACCTCCGGAGGCTCGGATGCCTAAACGAAGATGGCGGCTCTACCCTTTCAAAGGCGATCAAGCCTTACCTACCCTATACATCCACAGGCAGAGCGCCTACCTCATCGGTGAGTGAAATTCTGTCACCCTCAATCGCCTTAGCACCTCACTTGAAATCTTGTTTTTGTCCTTACGTATAACCTTGATTGAGACCTTACTTAAAACCTTGTTTTTAACCTCACTTATCGTGACCTTACCTTCGTTTTGATTTAATTGCTGAGTAAATTTTTCGCGTGCAATTCACTGCTATAAATTCATCTCCTGCAGGCCGGGAAAGGAAAGTAGTGGACATTCCAGTTGATCACCCGTCGATCAGCAAGCAGCATGCTGTACTGCAGTACAGGCTCGTCCCATACACGAGGGACGACGGTAGCAAAGGACAGCGGATACGGCCTTACATCATTGATCTGAATTCGGCCAACGGCACGTACGTGAATAACCAGCGGATCGACCCGTCCAAATATGTCGAACTGTTAGAGAGGTAGAGTACCTTTTCAGATCCATTGACTGCCGATTTCGATCAGATCTCGAAAATTCTTTCTATGGTATGTCGGGGAAGGCTGTTTTTTAAAATTCAACAATTTGCGACCGACAGATTTTTCATCATTGTCTGACACTATTTTCAACTTTTTTTTAATTGGCGATAAACTTGAGTGAAAATTCTCTGTTTAATTTCCAGGGACGTGCTGAAATTCGCCTTCTCCTCAAGAGAGTACGTCCTGCTTCACGAACACTCGAGCGACGGAGCCCAGGATGACGAGGCCGTCTAACGCGTGCGCACATTATTGTAAATAATTTAAACAAAATCTTTCAAAACGAATGACCATTATGAAGGTAAGAAACTTCCGATGCCTCCTGGTCGGTACTTACGATCGTAAATGAAATTCATTCAACTATTTAGGGTGAAATTGGTTGTTATTTATTTCTATCCACCATTTTCGAAGAAATGATTTTTATTTACGGCGCTTCGTCATTTCAACTGTCCCCGACCCACTCGTACCAAAAATGAGACCTAAGAGAAAACAGGTGGAACTCCAGATTATTGAGTTCTACCTTTTTTTCAAGTTAATCGCTGCGAACTCTGGGAAAAACTTGTCCGAAAACTCAGCTCTTCAACGGTATGGTTGATTATCAGTTTATCTGATGGAAAAAATCACGTTCAGATGTCAAAAATTGTGTTTTTTTTTCGTTAGGTAACAATTCAACTAGGTTCTGTGTTGCGAATGTTGAGATGAGCTCTACTTGGGTATTTTTTGCGTGACACTTTCTTGAACAAAAATGTACGAGCTTTTCAACGGTAACCTCAGATTTGGATTCACGCAAAAATTAAAGGAGCTACAGCCGTTTTAGTGAGTCAATGTCAAAAAAAGCACCAGAAGCTTTCAGCCAATAAGGAAATATTGTTTCAGTGATATTTTTCAGATTCGTTGGAATTGAGCTGTAGAACAATCCCCACGATAAATGGCCATTATCAATTAGCATAAATAAATTCAAGTACGTGGGGTTGTTTCAGAAATAAAAGGCAATTAGAGGGAAAAGATTTTCTTCAAAAATTATAAACAGAACCTGAAAAAAAAAGAAATAATTCGATACAATCGTGTAGACAACTTGCTGAAATTCCAGAAAATTTCATCTTGCACATCCATGATTTATGGCTTCTAAGTATTTCATGTTTGTTTATTGAGGTTGACTCCTCAATGGCAGATGTACTCCTCCGATGGCGCCATGCCGGTCTGGAGTGGATGGGATGCCAACCCCTACCAAACCCGTGGAGCACGGTATAGCAATGCCGTCAACGGATTCTACTTTACCGCATTATTCAATAATTCTACTCATTATAACTGGGAACAATGAAGATGAATACGATGCCGGCACTCCATCCGTGACCCATGGGCGATACTTACATGTCGAGTTTATTCGTCAGCGACTTCAATCTCTCCGGCGTTGATGGAGTCGATGACGTCATGGGGAGCACGGCCTTCGATCGTGCAGCCGACCGACTGGAAAACGAGAAAAAAATTGAGCGCTGTAAACCATTTCAAGGGAAAAACATCGATAATGTAAAGAAATTCACGATAAATACCTGGGCGGTTCCAAGGATCTCCTTGACAGTCCCTTCGAGTTTCCTCGACATGGACCTGGGTCGCATCGTTCTGGCAATACCGAGAATATCGTCAAAGCTGAGGTTACCACTGTGTTTAACTGAAAAAGAAAAAAAAACAATCATTAAAATTTTTTCCTGCAAAATCTGGAAATATACCTGGTTACCTCGAGATAATTGAAAACTCGATTTTTAGTACTACTGTCTCTTAAACACCTCTGGAATCACTCACTGTTTTTGTTCTTCTTTCGGTCCCTGGGGGGTTCTTTGAGAGCTTTGATGACCAGCGATGCCGCCGAGGGTACGACAGAGATGGTGGCCTGTCTGTTCTGGATGGTCAGGCACACGGTGATCTTCAGACCCTTCCAATCGGCCGTCGCCTTGGCGATGTCATCACCCACTTTTTTCGGAGACTGTTAACACGTGGGAACCGAAAATTAAAATCAATTTAAGGAATGCATAAAATTTTGCATAATCTTGTATAAAAAATCATCGGAATTCTACCACAAGACACATTATCCAAGCGGTAGAGATGGTAATCAAAGATGTAAAAGAGTCAAAATATGAAATTTGTAATCAGTTCTTCGTTAAAACAATAAAAACACGTACCAGACCGAGTGGACCGATTTTAGGGGCCAGAGATGATGTGGCACCGACTTCACCTCCGACACACTTCAGGTAGACTGAAAAACAAAATTTCTTATGGAAACCAAAAATTTCGCAAAACTCTAGAAATAGGCTGAAATCATCGACTTGACGGACTTATGGACGAATCAAAATACTAGGAAAAAAGTTTCAAAAAAAGCGCATCTAGCACGCCGTCTTGCCTCATGGCCCTTGATGCGTTCAAAATGATTGGTCCACAATGCAAAGCACTCTAGTACCAACTTACTTCACCTATTTTTCGAAAATTTAAGCGAATTACTGACTAAATTCGTTTTGATTCATGGGAGCAATAAAATTGTAACACGATTGCATAAATTCATTTTGTGCAAACGATAGGTTAGCGTTGGCAGTGGGGTTGCTGAGCTTCCAATCCAACGAGGAGATTTTTTGGTTAAAATTAAAACTCACCGGTTTTGACTTCGCTGGGATCGAACTTTGGCGGCATTGTGCTTAATTGCTAATGCAGAAAAGACTTAAATTAAATACCTAAGGGGTTCTCTACCAAAATGGTAAAAACACGTGGATCAACCGCACCTCACTAGGCAAAAGGTTAGAATGGAAAAGGGAATGGAATGGAGGAGAGACGGAAACCGAATGACGACTAGGGATGGGCAGTGTTGCCAAGGTGCGGACGTCAAAAACCCCTGAGACAACGTCGAAAAACCCCCAAATCCCCCCAAATGTGTAAAAAATCCCCGAAAAACCTAATTGTTAAGATCGAATTAAACTAGTTCACATAAAACATACCTAAATCCATATTATACAAGTTAAATAGTACCTAAAACTACAAACTGTTTAATACTCATTCTTTCTGATTACCTATGTATCAGTCAAGTCAGTCAATAAACATACTAAACCATCAATACAAATTAGTTATGTACCTACCCACAAGTAGGTAGACGTACATCCCATATTATTGATCTCTATTTGAGTCGATCTTCCAATTAAATTAGCTGTGCAGTGGCAGTCTGAGCTGTTATTTCTTCATTTTTGAACTTTTTCCTAGTCCCCCTAACTTCCACGAAAACCCCCAAGAAAAACCCCCAAAAAATGTAACCCCCAAAATCCCCTTCTGGCGAAGAAAAACCCCCAAATTTGGGGGGAAAACCCCCAACTTGGCAACACTGGGGATGGGTCTCATAACGAGAAACTAGTTAGAAATAACTAGTTCGAAAAAATAACGTTATAACCGTTTTTCGTTTAGGAAAAAACTAGTTACAAAATAACGACGGTAGTAGGTGCCAAGACCGGCATAGCGTTTCTCTAAAAACTTGCAGATCAGGACATTTAAATGATTTTGCTCTCTACTCTATTGTGTGCTGCATTCGATAATCTCAATCTGACTTGTATTTTAACCAAGGAATTGGTTCCGAAGAAGAATTTGGGATACAGGTAATCGAAGACGAAGAGAAACGGAACTTAGTTAAAAGTGAAAGCAACAATTGTGTCCATTGTGGCGTGTGAGCAAGGCCTCTAGAGCGGAGAAGGACAAAGGACTCACACGTTGTCGTTTCTTTGTCGTTGCGTTGTCAGTTGCCCAAGCCGACAGTTTTGATATGTAACTAGTTATTCCGTTATCCGTTATTCTTCATCCTTTCGTTTCTGGTACTTCATTTACAAAAATGACCATAACTCCCTCAATTCTCAACCTTTTTTCAAATTTCTTGAACTAAACTGTTTGTCTCGGAAAGACCTAACAAAGACAAGACCTAACACCCTGTTTAATCGGATTTTGAATCACTCGCAGTACTTCCGATATATTTGCATTTTTAGTGTTTTCTATTTTATTTTTCCGGCCACAAAAATGGACCGATTTGAGCGTTTTTGGTCTCAAAATCTTCGTTTTGCCTTGCTTGATATTTTTACTTCCATATTTACAGAGTAAATGGAAGTATTGTGATCGTCCTAAAATCGAGAATCGGAACGGAGATTCAGAAAAAACTTTCTTATACACATTTACTCAGAATCACTTCCTGAACAAGTGTCTGTGTCCGTTAGTCCGTCCGTCCGTCTGTGGTCATTTACAAAAATGATCATAACTCCCTCATTTCTCAACCTTTTTTCAAATTTCTTGAACTGAAATGTTTGTCTCGGCAAGACCTAACACCCTGTTTAATTGAAATTCGGATAACGCACAGTACTTCCGATATATTTGCATTTTTAGTGTTTTCTATTTTATTTTTTTCCGGCCACAAAAATAAACCGATTCGAGCGTTCTTGGTCTTAAAATCTTGGTTTTACCTTGCAGAATATGTGGACATTTTTTATGTTCCGGAAAACAGGCGTTTTTTATTTTGGGCAAATTTTGAAATTTGAATAGGTAGTGAATTTTTTGATATTTTTGACCTAAACACCCTTAAAAGCAGTCAAAATATGATCAAATTGTGTCACAATTTTACGTTCCGAAATATGGAAGTATTGTGTGTTATCTACGCACCACTGGTTTATATTCCGAAAATGTAGCGTTTTTTAATTTTGGGCGAATTTTGAAATTTGCATAGCGAATTTTTCATATTTTTGAAATAAACACCCTTAAAAACAGTCAAAATATGATCAAATTTTTTCAAATGTGCACGTTTCAAAATAAGGAAGTATTGTGTGTTATCTACGCACCACTGGTTTCATTTAGGGCGAATTTTAAAATTTGAATACCTAGCGAATTTTCCGATATTTTTGATCTAAACACCCTTAAAAGCAGCCAAAATATTATCAAATTGTGTCTCAATTTTACGTTTCAAAATATGGAAGTATTGTGTGTTATCTACGCACCACTGGTTTTAACTACTAACAACGCATAATATGCGTTGTTAGTACCTAGTTAAAAAAAACGAAATACTGTCTTTATATTATAACGACTATGAGGAGGTTAAAAAACCTACAATACTGTTTTTACACGTTTTTCTCGTAAGAAAAGAAACTAGTTATTTTGTAACTAGTTTTTTCTTCAGTTATTTTTTTGCAACGAACGTTATTTAACGTTACTCAAATATAACCGTTATGCCCATCCCTAATGACGACAACGAGAAAGAGGGAGGAGGAATAATCGAAGATGCGTATATCGATTGAGCAGCCATAAGATCGATAGGATGATTAAGATTTGTCTGCGATTTCTCTCCTTTTTTCTCTCTAGGGAATGGAATATCGTCGACTTGAAATGCCTACTAAAATTTAGTAGGCTAAAATTTAGCAATATTTAATATTGCTGAGACTGAAGATTCTTCAGCGAAGAATCCTTCTCATTTTAGGAATGGTTTGAATATCGATTGGATATCGATACCTGTCCATCACAGGGGGGCCTCAGTGACAGTGTTACCCGTCGTAAAAATGATTAGTGAAAATCGACAAACTAACAGTTTTAAATCCCAACAACGCAATTTGATGCATCTCATTGTATGCATGTATTTTAAAGCAAGAGAGGAGAAAAACTCTTGAAAAGAACCGAAGACCTTAGCTAGAAAATGAATCTGTCGTCACCAATGTTTAATTAATTAACAAAATTAATTAATAAAATCCTATAAAAATGATCATGCACCACCAACGACCTAAATGCAGATTTATTCTGTGTGTACTTTTGAGCACGTAAGTATTTACATAAAACTTCAACACTATCGATTGGTTCCCTACGCAAATGGGGATATTTCGAGGGAAAATCTTACCCATTGAAAACCTCCCTGTACCACTGCGTGTTGCTTATGCGCACTGTCAACTCGCCACTGATAATTTTGCCATCTTTCGACATCGGTCGCAAACATTTTGTCAATAAAGTCTCGTTCGGTTCTCGCATTTTCCAAGCGTTTCGGGGGATTTCTAAATTTTCCCAGCTCGGCCTTTTTACACGTTGAAGTGCGCGCCGTTCGGAAATGGCTGACAGCGAACAGAAAGCTCTCCAGCTGGTCGCCGAAGCGGAAAAGAAGCTCACGGGCAACAAAGGATTTTTCAACTCCCTATTCGGGTAAGCACCTACTTGGCCCACTATTTCCACATTTATCTCTGCCGATTCCCGCATCGATACGACTCCTCGTTTTATTATTTTTCAATTTCAATTTCGTTTATTTCGCAATTTTAACGCCAGTTAGCTCTGAGGTATTCGTCTCGAAATTATCGAAATGCACATCGGTCGCCAGCTGCAGCGATCAATACCTGTGTTCAATTCGTTCTAATCGGGTTCCCTTCGGGGGCGGCGATTGTTGCAGCGGAGGCTCGTCCAAAGTTGAAGAGGCCATCGAATGTTACACCCGTGCCGCCAACATGTTCAAAATGGCGAAAAAATGGGCCAACGCCGGAAACGCGTTTTCCGAAGCGGCCAACCTTCACGCCAAAGTTGGGAGCCGTCACGATGCCGCGTCGAATTACGTCGATGCCGCGAATTGTTACAAGAAATCCGACCCTAACGGTAAACAATTATTGTATTTTACATTAAGCATGCTTTGGTTCAAAACAGGGCGTAATTAAAAATTTCCAAAAAAAATTCAAAATGAAATTTACTTCATCAGAATTTCTCAATTTCTCATAAATGCAATGGGACACAAAAGTGAGCTAGACCTCCGGAACTGATGAACCGATTTCGACGTTTTTAGCATGAAAAAATGGTTCTTGAAAGAGCTTTACTCATTTCGTTACTATAAGTTGATGACGAAAACATACAGTTTTGGGGTTAATGCTTTTTAAGTTTTCCATTCCCCTTTAAAGCGCTTTAACGGCTCAACTAAGAGGCTGAATAAAAAAAAAACGTCATTATTAACCGACTTCAAAAATAAGTTACCTACTCGCAGTATGTTTCGCTCTCACGCTGCCAATTTTGATCCGGGTCCAAAAATTCTTTCACAGAGATACCGACGTAATCTACCATTTGTTACCACTATTGAAAATACATTGAACATAATAACACATTGAAAATAATATCGCCCCGTTCCTATTGCAGAGGCTGTCGGCTGTCTGCTGAAATCAATCGAAATCTACACGGACATGGGCCGATTCACAATGGCGGCCAAACACCACCAAACCATCGCCGAGATGTTCGAAACGGAAGCCGTCGACTTGGAAAAGGCCATCCAACATTACGAACAGGCCGCCGACTATTTCAAAGGGGAGGAGAGCAATTCGTCGGCGAACAAGTGTATGCTGAAAGTCGCTCAATATGCAGCTCAACTGGAAAACTACGACAAGGCTATACAAATCTACGAGGGCGTAAGTTTCGATGCTGAAAATTCCTTAGAAATACCTAAGTACTTAATATTTTTATATTTTTTTTTAAATTTATAAATAAAATAAATTTTAAAAAAATCGATGCAGTTTTTTTGATCAACAAATTTTTTTAAAATAATTATTTATTCTATTTTTATTGTTTTTTTTTCAGTACCTAGTCACTTATTTAATAACTTTCACATTTTTTTGAATTTTTAAAAAATCATTTTTATCGCATTTATGTTTTTTTAGGTGGCTTCAAGTTCCCTGGACAGCTCCCTGCTGAAATACAGCGCCAAAGAATATTTCTTCAGAGCCGCCCTCTGCCACCTCTGCGTTGACGTGCTGAACGCCCAGCAAGCGATTGAGAGATATAACGAACTCTACCCGGCCTTTCAGGATTCTCGAGAATGTAAACTTCTCAAGGTACGTGCGATGTTCTGGGAGGAAGGTAGAAATTTTCGGATCAATTAAAATGGGGGAGGGGGAAGAAATTTTTGAGTGGGGGCATCCGGGGGTAGAAATGTTTGAGCGGGAAAAATCCAGGTGGTAGAAACTTTAGAGCGGTTAAAAATCGGGGGGGGGTGACATTTTTTGGGACGAAAATATTCAGGAGGGCTGAGAAATTTTTGGAGAGAGAAATGAGGAGGAGGGGGGGTAACATTTTTAAAGATTGAAAAATGGGGGGGGGGTAGAAATTTTTGAGGGGGGAATTCGGGGGGGGGTTGGAATTTTTGAGTGGACAAATCCGGGTCCTAGAAACTTTAGAGCGGTTAAACATGGGGGGGGGGTGACATTTTTTAGGGCGAAAATATTCAGGAGGGCTGAGAAATTTTTGGATAGAGTAATTGGGGGGGGGTGACATTTTCAAAGGGTTAAAAATGGGGGGGTATAAATTTTTGAGGGGGGAATGGGGGGGGTATAAATTTCTGAGTGGAAAAAATCCGGGTGCTAGAAACTTTTGAGCGGTTAAAAATCGGGGGGGTGACATCTTTTGGGACGAAAATATTCAGGCTGAAAAACTTTTGAAGAGAGAAATAGGGGGGGGTGAAATTTTTGAAGGGTAAAAAATGGGGGGTAGACATTTTTGAGCGGTTAAAAATAGGGGGGTCTAATCAGGGGAAAATATAATATTCCACGACGGATTTCCTCCTTGTTAGGAAATTTTGTGGGTAGAGAAATTTGGTGGGTTGGATATTTTAAGAGGGGGCTAGACATCTTTGGGAGGGAGAGAAATTTTGGGGGGCGTATAGTCATTGGGGGGGAAAATCTTGTAGTTGGTGAGGACCCGAGGGGTGAGTAATTTGAAGTGAAAATTTCTTAGGGAAAGAAACTATGCTCCGCTATTGGCGCATTTGATTTTTGACTTTTTTACCGACACACCCGCACGTATTTTGACACCCTCGATGCTTGACTTAGGTCCTGATCGATCACATTGAGGAGCAGAACGCCGACGGGTTCACAGAGGCGGTCAAAGATTACGACTCCATCTCACGACTGGACCAATGGTACACGACGATTCTGCTACGTATCAAAAAACAGGTCAACGACACTTCCGACTTGCGTTGAACAGTCATCCGCCGCCATTGTGTATATCTTCCTTTTCTCTTGCAATACAATACCTTCAATCGAGTGAATGAAACAAAAATTACTAATAATACAAAAAAAGTACGCAACCATACTCCCTGTTTAGATCAATGCATGCAGATAGTAGGTAAAATGTGCACTTTTGTAATATGACAATTTTCTCGAAACGGCCGTCAACGGCAAATCAGCTTCTGGCCCAAGTCTCAACCTTACTTTTTATTCTCTCGTTTTTTCGCCGGTCTCGGCCTTCCTGTTGAGTTTTTACGTCTACTTGTCAGAAAAGTGAGTGAAAAGTGCAAAATCTGCTGATACAGCAGACGAAACTAACTGTCAAAGGTGGGCAACCGATAATTATTGTCGGTTTTGGTACATTATTCCCAGAAATTACATTGGCACAACCGATTACGCAGGTACATTATTTCCAGAAATAATGTACCGGTTTAATTTTGAAAATCGCCCCCCTAGAAATGTTACGCAAATAGGGTACCCCCCATAGCGAGCAACCATAAAAAACTGTGTAAAAATTATTAGCTAATGTCTGTTGACTGGTAGCGGGGATGTAGGATACGTCATCAAGCAGACCTTGAAGCTTTTGACTCTCTAGTGACGTCATGGCCGCTTCCTTATCGCTGCCCTCTCTTTTTGAACTTGCAACCAGCCTAAAAACCCCGTGCATTTTTTAGGACAGTTTTTGGTCGTCAAAGTATCAATTTTCCACGTTTTACAGTAAGTTTTTTTGTGAAAATAAATCAAAAAATTTTGTAAATTCCAATTTTGTTATTTGAGCTATGAAAAAGGCTAATGTAATAATAATGTAATGAAAAGCTATGAAATCGTCATGACATATTGAAATTACGGCGATAACCCTGTCGACATTTCTGGGTTTCCAGGGGATGTAGCTCAAAAATTGCGTTCTTTGGTGATTAGGGAGGAAACAGTTGAGAGTTTCGGTCAATTGAGAGCCGTACGTAACCAAAGAAAA
Source organism: Nesidiocoris tenuis (assembly GCA_036186465.1). Taxonomy (NCBI): domain Eukaryota; kingdom Metazoa; phylum Arthropoda; class Insecta; order Hemiptera; family Miridae; genus Nesidiocoris; species Nesidiocoris tenuis. Next base: position 2,627,436 of record AP028920.1, read on the forward strand.
AATCGTTTCCCCTCTACATTTGTATAAAATTGTACAACAACTTTTTCTAGTCGGACTCAAAAAACGTACTGAACAACTTTTGACCGTTAGTTTCGATTTCGATCGTTGCATTTATCAGTCCACTGGTGGATATTATCAATTTATTCACGATCTAGGTACCTTTTCGTTCTTTCCTAGCCAACAACATTTATACGCATTACTCAGTTCATATTGAAGAATCGTCCGAGACAGTATGAGATACTCCAATATCTCCAAACCTTGTTCCTGACATGACGTCATTCGAAGAACCCGGTACCTCGAATTTGTAGTTCGTTATCGGCCCGATAAGTTGGCCCTGGTTGCCTACCGATTCCGACGATCCCCAAGCGAATGTGCGAAATTTGAAAAATATGAAGCTTCATTCCTTAGCCCAGATTATTGTAATAAGAATCCCCGTTCGTACAGAAGGTACAGCTAACTTACTTATAGAAAATTAACAATCGAGTAACGAGCGATTCGATCTGTAAAATATTCTGACTTCTGGGTTACTTAACTATTTCTGTCGGCTTGTTACTCTATTTGCACTCATAGAGATGACTATTGTAGTTCAAGGGTAATAGGCAATTGGATTATGTGGACGGGAAATTTCGCGTTTTCCTTCAGCTTTGAAACCGGATTACGCGTAAGATATTCAGGTAAACGTAGCTGTTGGATATCCAAACGTGTTCCCATAATGTATTCTAAGGAAATCTGAGCTCGTTAGACGGATGGTGTCTATCTACTGTAATTTACTCTTGAACTGGGAATTATTTATTATTTATTCTACGTGGATTGCGTTTAGCATAATATTCTCAGCGCACCGGACTGAACGAACCATTCCAAAAAGGCGATCCTTCCCGAAGGAGAAATGGTTAGTATAGTTCGCACTCATTAACAAGGGTTGGGCGAGTTCCTTTTCGCATCGTTGTCCTATTCGTTTTATTAATTTTATTATTTAAATTTTAAAAATTCTATAATTACCTATATTACGTTAACCGCCCGTCTCGTATGTGAAGGTGCTGAGATTTGCGCTTTTGATGTAGAGCATTGTTATATGTTTTCAGGACTACACTTGAATATACTTGTTACGGATTTGTTTCTAATATATGCCTTCCCAATTTTCCAAATGTCCACTGCTGACTTTTGAATATAAAATTCGATTTTTCTTTCTAAATTTTAGATAGAGATTTATTCCTTAAAAATCTAAATTTTGGCAGAAAGGGGGTGGGAGAAAATGTTGAATTCAGGCGTTGGTCGGCAAAACAAGATAAAAATAAAATAAAACAAAATACAATAAAGGTGCGGGCGTGGTGGGGGCACGGAGCAGTGGAACAGAGGGGTAAGAAGCCCTAACCGCGCCGAGCCTGCGCATTTTACCTGGGATCATCAATTTAAGTTTCCGAGGCGCCTGAAAATTAATTTTTTTGGTCGAAAATTTGCGTCGTCAATCAAGTGTTGGGAAAATGATGATGCCTTCACATCGAAAGCGCTTGCCGGAAGTGCAATTACAATTGGCAGAATATTCTTTGATTAGTGCTTACAACACTCCATTTACTTACTCTCAGCTTTCGTGGATTCCAAAGGGTGGTGTGGAAAATTCGGCGAAATTTTGAAAGGACCAGTCGTAAGAAAGTAAACGAGGAAATATATGATGGGTCGTGTTGAAAAATTATCTCTTTATTCAGCTAGAATGTTTGTCGCTTAGGTCTAAAAATGAAAAAATTACAATGTAGGTACACTGGTTGCGGCAAATTGATGAAGCTACCGCTTTCCAAACTCAATTGATACGCCGGTCGCTACTACACAGAGAAATCGAAACGCTAGTTAACTGAGTTCAGCATACCTATAGGCAAATAATTTTCGAAATCAAACATACCTTGCTCATTTCGAGTCTTGTTATTGGAAAAAGCAACTAACATTCTCTAGTACTGGATAACATCGTATATACTCAATATATCTATCTAATAAATTGGTAAAAGTGTAAATCAACGTTCTATCCTTCGGGCATATCAAGTACCTATGCCGAAGCCCCAAAACCGCTTGGTGTTAGTTGTAATCAACTGATTGCCGAAACCGAATACTGAAGATTCAGGTAACACAATCAATGGAAAATATATTACAGCGTCGAATTTTTTCTTCTTCTTAAAGCAACGGAAACAAGTATAAAAACTACGATACGAAAATTCCCTCTTGATAAACTGCCCAGTAGGAAAGAGGGAAATACTTTTATCAATTCTTGTCAAGGCCGTTATCTAGAACACGATTCTGTCTTTCCCTCTCCTACTGCCGATCTTTTCCAAAATTAAATGTTTCGGTTTGAAGGAATTGGCATTTCTCCGCATCCAAGCTGTCATCGTTGATCAGCCATTTGGGTCTTCATCTCTGAGTTGAAACGGCAAAGCGAACTTGTCTTAACTGCGGCAGCCAAGGGCATCTGGACTTTTTATGGAAACTCCCTAGAGGTATTTTGATGTTCGATTCATCATCGAGAATTTATCCCATGATAACTGCAAGAACATGCTGGGGTTCAATCTCGGGAGTATCTGAATCGAGCACAGTGAAAATGATGGCGTTGAACCAAGAAAACAATGCGAGCGCTGCTAACTTCAGCCAATCAGAAAGCCGTGGCTGAAGCTCACAGCGCTAGCATAGTTTTCACGATTGAGTGCCTGCAGCCCGTGTGCCTAGCTCAACAAGTTCTGAAAAGGATGTGCCGCAAATCTTGCAACTACAGCAACCGAAGCAATTGGTAAACTTGGTGCAGGCATGGAGGGATCATGAACCAAATCTGACAGTTTTCAGTTATGCTGACGCGAGTTCTTGAAGTATGGATTCAATTCCAGTAACTGTCCGGAAGCATTCAATCTTCTTCACCAATCTTACACCAAGCATACGGTATGGCTATCCATAGTAAAGTCAAAAATAGTTCAACGTCTCAAAATTCTGCGGTATACCCTTGCAATGAGATTCCAACACCTGCTACTGGAGGAGCATATCATTCTCTTAGTGGAGGTTGTTTTGATCGAAATTGCAGAATGCAGAATATTCTTAGGCAAAGATTGAACTTTACGATTGATTCTTCAGCGCTAAACAGTTCCTGATCATCGGCATCCAAACAACAAGTTCCAGATCATCTAAACGAGCAAGTGTCCTGTACAAGCACAAACGAGACACTTCCTTCTTATAGCAAGAAACCTATGGGTTCACGATGGAGTAGCTCGAATACATGTTTCATTAAGACATTAAAATCACCAAGCCCCACAAAGGAACCAATCACCATCCCTCGCCTTGGTTCCTCTTATTCTCTGGATTATGGATTTTTGAGAACTTTCCTAAAACCCGACAGGCATTAAGGAGCTAAATGGAATGCTCCTGGATTTCTCCAAGAACACTATAATGAAAGAATGGTTAATCTACATGAAGGACTGAAAAAGCATGGCTAGCCACTGAATCTAATTCTATCGGGGTAATCATTATGTCAAGGTAATAGCTGGTGATCGCAAGAACTAGGAGAAGGTTTGAAAGATCTTTGATTCTTCTACCCTAAACAGTCAATTCCAGATGATCAACATTGGCGGAGTTCATGTGTCCTACAAAACCGCAAATGAAACAATATTCGGCTGAAAGCATGAAGTCAGCTCACCCTTGGCTGGGGCGAGTGGTTTGAAATTCCCAAAAGTGAATCTAACCATCATGGATGCTTGAACTGTCCGATGCTTCCATAGTCTCAAAAGATTTGGAATGCCAATGCTGTGTTAAATATCCGAATCCTAAACAAATCCTACTTGGCTTTTTGTATTAGGTTTGGAAGATTATTCAACAATAAACAGCCGATTCCAGGTAATCGAGACTGGCTGAGTTCATGTGTCCCATAAAACCGCAAATGAAGCACATTCTCCTGATGGCATGAAATCAGCTCATCCATGGCGGGGGAGGAGGGTTTGATCATATTCGAGGAAATTCCCAAAAGTGGATCCACCCATCCTGGATGCTTCGACGGTTCGATGCTCCCATAGCCTTGCAAGGTCAACTCTTGAAAGATCTGGAATGCTGGCGCTCTGTTAAATATCAATGTCCAAGAAAATTCTACCCGGCTTTTTTCTCGTATTGTGTTTGAAAGATTATTCAACCATAAACAGCCAATCCCAGGTAATCGAGATTGGCTGAGTTCATGTGTCCTATAAAACCGCAAATGAAGCACATTCTCCTGATGGCATGAAATCAGCTTACCGATGGCTGGGGGAGTTCGAATGACCATATTTTTTTAAATTTTGATACTTCCGAGAGAGCACAACGGAAAGAGGAAACCAAAAGTGCTCCAACTGATGCTTCTACAGCCTCGAAAGATCAACACTTGAAAGATCTGGAATGCTGGTGCTTTGTTGAATATCCAAGTGCCAGAAATGTCTTATTGTGCTCTTCAATGAGTTTGACTGAATTCAGATTGAGTGAAATCCGGGTTTCAAACTTTTCTCTTCGGATTCGTTTGTTCAATTTTGATTTACAAGGAGACCCTTTCGGAGAGTTGGAGCGGAAGTCCGTAACAGGCAAAGTTCCCGGCCGACTTCAACAAAGACGTCTCACTCGCAGATTCAGCTCAGAGATCTTCCTTCTTAGCTTTACGAAAATAGTGATCGATGTCAAATTTTTTGCTCCTTACCCAAAATACTTACTTAACTAAATTTGAATGATCACAAATATTTGATATGTTTTCACGTTTTGAATGTGATATGTTTCACAAATATTTGATATGCTCTGTCCATTAATTGATATGTATCGTATAATCCTTTTTTATCGTAGAGTAGATAAAAATTTACCAGAAAAGTCACTAAAACAACACCGATGAGGAATTCGAGCCAAAAACCGTGCGATATTTTCGTTCGAGCGGAAGAAATTCTTCGAAAAAAATTGATTGAGTTGATTTGTTGTTCGAATTGGAAAACGTTTCACCGAGGGAATTTATTTCATTTTCAATCGTGAAAGGAAACCTTTCGCTCAAAGCCTTTGATCTCGCTCGATTTTTCGCTCGTAAGTTTGAAAGAAGGGCTCACAAAATTGATGTTCTATACACGGATTGGAAACGTGAGGAGCCGAATTTTGAATTTTCTTCTAGCGACGATGACGAAATTCGAACAGCGATTTCACAGATTATGGATGGCACCGATACATGATTGAGTCTGAATTTAGGAGAGTAGAAAACCTGAGGCTTGGGTGAGTCGTTGTTTTTGTGAACGGACCCAGTAAATTGTTTAGCCGCCGAATTCGCCATTGTTGCTCGAATAGTTCAAAACCAATCCAGCCTTACTGTGAGAGTTGTTGACAAATTTTTCCACACGTTTTTCTTTCAACTACTAAACCTCGAATTAGAGAAAAATTATTCCTGTAAGTGTTAACACATTTAGATCGTTGTAAACGTGGAGGGAAGGGGTTGAAACTGGTCTAAGTGAGATTTGAAATGATGGAGAAGTGGGTAATGCGAAAATGAACTGGTTTTTCTCCCTTAGAGGTAGTGACAATGATTGAACCGGGTTTAGTCTAAGAATCCAGTGTTGACGAGTTTCTCCAGGAAAAACTTGACGTCTCCCAACTCCGAGTCCTTGATGCCTAGGCTTTTCAGCATCCCGAGGTCCCCGTTCTCGACAGCCATGAAAACCGATCGCAGATGTTCCAAATCGGATCTCATCAAGTGCAAAGCGGCTCCGAAATCTTCGATCGTTTGAGACTCTGAAAAAAATTATTGCTATCAGCGGGCGGGTTGCGACCGACAAATATCGTTATTGCTACGGAATGGTAGCAGCAACTTGTGGGACAACAATATTCTCCGTATCCTGCCCCAGGACAGATATATCAAGGCATACCTAATTGAGCATAACAATAGACTCAAACTGATACTCGCAGTGAACCTCAAACTGAGATGTCACTAAGAGATGTCGCTGTCAAACTAAGAATCAAACTAATACTGATGCACAAACTCAAACTGAGACTCACATTCAAACTGAAAGTCGAACTGGAACTAAACTTATGCTGAAACTCAAACCGGTGCTGGTACACAAACTAATAGTGGTACCTCGAACTGAAACTAAAACCCAAACCCAAAAACCCAAGCTGGGCGTGTCCATTGCTGTTTTCCCAACTGATCCCAATCTAAAATGTCTGGAAAAACCTTTTATGGAAAATTGCTGATTCAAGTTCAAATCCCCTATCCGTCACCTTCCGTGGCTCAATGAATGAACGCAATTTCAATTTACCAGACAACGTTATCGCGACTTTGTCGACTCCTCCCAACGGCGCCAGGGCGTCTCTCGCTTTGCTTCCGAACAATTTCTCCAGGTAATTCGGTCCGTGGCTGGCGAGCAGTGACTGCAGGAAAGACGACGTTTCTTCCACCGGCGGTCGTTTGGCTGTTAGTTGAAAAACGACATGCAAACCAAAATCGCTTCTCATTACAATTTTTCGGTTTTAAAATGGGAGCATATTGTCGAAAGCTTCAATGGGGAAAAATACTTTCAGAACAAATTGTTCTGTTCATGATATTTCTGCGTTAATATGCGCACACTGTTAAATGAAAATACGCTGAAAATGCTTTTCGGCCCAATATGACAATTTGCATGCGAAATAACAAAGTTCCAGTTATTAGTTATTCCAGTCAGTCTTCCTCCAGCAGGACCTTCTTCTCGACCTTCCGACGATTTGGAATGTGACGTTTGCTGCTGAGAAAATTAGTTCATAGGTAAGTGCACATTATACATTACCAGCAGTACAGAGCCTCGAATCTTCATCGTATCCGTCGAGGCAGTCGGGAGCTCCGTCGCATAAATACTGAATCGAAATGCACGCACCGTCGCCGGGACATTTGAACGGCTCGTACGGATGACACGCGTCACCTAAAAAAAAATCATCAATTTTTGGTTTGTGGGTGTCTGGATGTAAATATATTGGAACGCGATCACATGGATGGAGATGATGATTATGATGACTATGATGATTATGATGACTATGATGATTATGATGACTATGATGATTTTGATGATTATGATAACTATGATCATTATGACTATTATGATTATTATGGTTATTATGGTCATTATGAACATTATGATGATTATGATTATTATGATCATTATGATGATTATGATTATTATGATCATTATGATGATTATGATCATTATGACTATTATGGTTATTATGGTCATATGGACCGGAGTGAAGTTAGCAACGGCCCAGCAACGGTATCCTGCCACAACAGGATTAGGCTAAACATATGACATGGCCATTATGATCATTATGATAATTATGATGATTATGATAATTATGATCATTACGATCATTGTGATCAATACGATGATTATGATCATTGTGATGATTATGATCATTATGATGATTATGATCATTATGATGATTATGATCATTATGATGATTATGATCATTATGATGATTATGATCATTATGATGATTATGATCATTATGATGATTATGATCATTATGATGATTATGATCATTATGATGATTATGATCATTATGATTATTATGATCATTATGATCATCATGATGACTATGATCATTATGACTATTATCATTATTATGGTTATTATGGTCATTATTATCATTATGATGACTATGATTATGATCATTATGATGACTATGATTATGATCATTATGATTATTATGATGACTATAATGATTATGATCATTTCATTCTACAGTCTACAGTTCTACAGTCTACGGAGTCTACAGGGATCAATTCAAAATCGTCTGAATCACTGCAAATTTCAAAACACCACCAAAACCTTAGGATCTCCGCTAAGTTACTGGAATATAAAAATATCCACGTTTTCTGCCAGAGTAGAGGCAGACACTATAGTTCAAAAAGTGATTCAGGGTATAGGCTGACACAAAATAAACATTTGGTCCATTTTTTAAGAAATTTTTTTACTTCCAATGAATTGCTCTTTAAATATGGAAGTAAAAACCGGAAAATTACCCTTGGATTATGAACTCGTCGATATCTCAGCAGGTGATTTTTCGTTATCAACATCCGGTATCCGCGAACTATACTACAACTTACCATTAGCCGTGCGGCCAACGTTTGCGGTGGCATTAATCGTCAATTACGCGGGAGTGGAGAATTATCTGTATAATTGTGTTGGATCTTAGTTATTACCCATGATTAAGCAAATCTGAGAAGAGTAGTGCAAACGAGGGTTTCCACTCAGGTAATATGGCTGAGCATACAAGGCGGGATCTGGCTCGAATCTAATCATGGCCAGTTGTTCTCGGGATCGATCCGACCGAACCGTGCGATGACGAGAATACGAATTACACGGTCCGCCATAGGATTGGTTAACCGATTAACCTGCCTCCTGCCAGGGAAAAAGAGGATAAAAAAAGAATTTTCGTGTAAAAACCAGTGGTGCGTAGATAACACACGATAATTGTGCAGAATATTCAAAGGCGAGTTTTAAAATTTGCGTCGTGTTTTTTGGCATTTTTGGTCATCGCAGCAATTCTTCCATATTTTGAAAATTGAATTTTTGACCGAAGCAATTTTATTTCGACTGATTCGATGGCTGCTACGATCAAAAATACCGAAAAATGAACCGGTTTGAGCGTTTTTGGTCTTAAAATCTTTGTTTCACCTTGAAAAATAAGTGGTTATTATTTTATATTCCGATAAATTTGCGGATTTTCATTTTGGGCGAATTTTAAAATTGGCACAGCGAGTTTTTTATATTTTTGACCTGAACACCCTCAAAAGCAGTCAAAATATGATAAGATTGTGTCACGTTTTTACGTCTTGAAATATGGAAGTATTGTGTGTTATCTACGCACCACTGGTTTGCCAGGTTGTCAGAAAAATAGGTACGAGTATAAATCACCCATTAGATGATGGCCAACCTTCTGAAAAGGGCCGAGGGTCACAAAATGTTGGGAGCCGCTGACTTAAGCCGATGCCAGTAATTGGCTCTTGAGCCTTTGCTTTTGTTAATGCAATGAATAAACATGCTTGGAATTAAATTATCTCAACGTTTTCCATACGGTGCCAGTGAATGGCTTTTAAATCTACCTCATTGACGAACTGAATAAACATGATGGAGTAAAATTATTTCAAAGCTAGTATAGGGGCCGGCATTGTTTATTTAAATCTGCCTGAATGAACATGATGGAATGCAATTATTCCAAAGTTTGCACCGCATAGCTGGATCAGAGGATGTGTAACATGTCATGTAAAAGGTAAATAGCTTGAAACGTATTGACGTGAAGGTATCTTATGGTAAAATCTCAGTTTCAAAATTTCGACCAATTTTAATTTTTCAGTTTTCTTTTTTCCGTTATTATTAAAAATCATTCTTTTTCGAATTTAATTCAAAATCTTTTTTATCTTTTAACTTCTTTATATCTATCAGTTACTCGGGGGCGAAAGGACCTGAAAATAATTGAAGGAAATTCCATTTGTCAACCATCGAAGAATGAAATGTCCATTCGCGAAACGGCGCACAATGGAAAGAACATCGAGAATTAGATTCGCCGGACAAGCGGTGCTTTATTGCAGTATCGCTCAACCTTAGCTATTCTTTCAGAGAGTGGCATTTGAAGCAGATAACTGATGACGGGACAGAAACCCTCGGCGCAGAAAACGATGGTAACAGTATCCGTACATTTCTAAGGGTACAATCGCGATAGGAACAAAGAGCTGTCCGAGTTCAACGGACAAAGGAATCGTCTACAATGCCAAAACGCGAATCGCATTGTGAAGCAGAATTCCGCGGAAAGAGTTTATCCCTTTCAGACATGAAACGGGCGAATAGAGCAGGTCGGTAATTTTATTATAATTTACGGAGGCGGAGCAAAGATTACCCCGAAAGAAAAACAGCCGAGAGTCCGAGACTGAGATAGGTTTTTTGCATTTCTCTGCTCGAGCAAAGGTTTTCGAGGGAACTTCCGAGTGAAAATTCCGACATGAGATTTTTGCCGATTTTCACTCCTAAATTCGCGAGTTGAATGCCAGTAAAGCCAATGAATGAACAGACAGAAAAGAAAACCACTCACTCCCATCACCAGGTGTTAGCTTTATTATTATATATCTATTTATATTATATTCATATTATATTCATATTATATTCATATTATATTCATATTATATTCATATTATATTCATATTATATTCATATTATATTCATATTATATTCATATTATATTCATATTATATTCATATTATATTCATATTATATTCATATTATATTCATATTATATTCATATTATATTCATATTATATTCATATTATATTCATATTATATTCATATTATATTCATATTATATTCATATTATATTCATATTATATTCATATTATATTCATATTATATTCATATTATATTCATATTATATTAGTTTATTTATATTAAATTTATATTATATTCATATTATATTTATATTATTATATTTTTAGCTTTATCTAAACCGTTTGGAGCGTCAGGAGGGTTAAGAGAGAAAATAGGCCATAACTTTATTATGGTTTTTTGAAATTGGATTCTATTTTTGTCCAGATAAAACCAGCAAAAAGCCATCTTGGTAAAAATGCCATCTCTCCTACGAACCAGATTATCTTCGTTATACGATTAAACGACGGAACCCGAGAAGATAAATTTTCCGAGCTTAGTGGAAGTCGAGTTCCTAGCAGACGGTTTTCCTAGGCAATTAAAGCTAGCGATCCGTCTCGAGTGCGTGACGTGAGTTATAGCACGTGTAGGGCGAAAGTGATGAACGAGCAGGGCGACCGGAGGCGTTGGCCGGAATTGATGACGAATGGACAGCAGGAAAGTTCATGAATGACCTTCAAAAATGCGAACCTAGACTGGCAGCAAAATGATGGTGGCTGCAAGCCGGCGAAAAATGGCTCTTCAACGAGGAAGAGCTTTTACGAGGTCAGCGATTTTTTTAATAGGATAATAATTTTATTAGGGGGAAAATTGGACTTTGATGTCGGGGATTGGGGGATTTCCGAAACGAAGCGATCAAGTTTCACCTTATTTTACTGCTGGCTCGGCCGTAAGGCCTTTAAAACCCAATAAAAAACGTGAAACGGAAATTAATATCATTTAAAAGTCTGGTAGTCGAATTTTTCCTGCTAGTAGGTATTATGAGCCCACATTTTCATATTTGTCTCAAAATTGAGGCATTGTTAAGCTTGAATTTTGAATTTACTCTGTAAATATGGAGGTAACAAGTTAAATACTCGATACCATTTTTTCCGTGCTTTGATTTAGGTATATATAATTGACTGCACTTATGCCTCCTACTCCTAAATCCCCGTAGAGAACCTAACCTATTTAACCGTTCTAGATTATTATCGAGTTATATGTAATTTCGGCCGTTAATTCAGTAGGTAGGTAGCCTAATTTTCAAGGTGCCTACCGGCAGTGAAACTTTGGGGTTGATATGATTTCTACTTAAGCAATTTGTTAAAAAGTTGGTAAACACGAGTTGTTTTAAGGGCCCGGCAAAAAGTTCCGGGCTCAACTTTTCCCATCGCACCGGCCGACTTTTCTTCCACCCTTGAGATAATAATTTACACCAAGGGCCGTTACACTTTGGTGGAGTAACTTTTGTTCCAAGTTTTCGGCCACGGTCTCTCTCGTTCGAGGATATGATGAGATTTTTGACTATCATGTCGCATGATGCTTTTTAGCCGACGGGTTCGAAACTCAATAATTCGTCAAAATCAAAGTGAAGTTGAGTTTGATCTCGAAGATGACTATGATGTTGAAGTTGACTTTGATCTCGAAGATGAGTTTGAACTCGAAGTTGAGTTTGAACTCGAAGCTGACTTTGATCTCGAAGATGACTATGATCTTGAAGTTGACTTTGATCTCGAAGTTGAATTTGATCTCGAAGTTGGATTTGATCTCAAAGTTGACTTTGATCTCGAAGTTGACTTTGAACTCGAAGTTGACTTCGATCTCGAAGTTGACTTCGATCTCGAAGTTGACTTTGATCTCGAAGTTGACTTTGATCTCAAAGTTGACTTTGAACTCGAAGTTGACATTGATCTCGAAGTTGAGTTTGAACTCGAAGTTGAGTTTGATCTCGAAGTTGACTTCGATCTCGAAGTTGACTTTGATCTCAAAGTTGAATTTGATCTCGAAGTTGAGTTTGATCTCGAAGATGACTATGATGTTGAAGTTGACTTTGATCTTGAAGTTGCGTTTGATCTCGAAGTTGAGTTTGATCTCGAAGATGACTATGATGTTGAAGTTGACTTTGATCTCGAAGATGAGTTTGATCTCGAAGTTGACTTTGATCTTGAAGTTGAGTTTGATCTCGAAGTTGAATTTGATCTCGAAGTTGACTTTGATCTCGAAGTTGACTTTGATGTTGAAGTTGAGTTTGATCTCGAAGTTGGATTTGATCTCAAAGTTGACTTTGATCTCAAAGTTGACTTTGATCTCGAAGTTGACTTTGAACTCGAAGTTGACATTGATCTTGAAGTTGACTTTGATCTCGAAGTTGACTTTGATCTCGAAGTTGAGTTTGATCTCGAAGTCGAGTTTGATCTCGAAGTTGACTTTGATCTCGAAGTTGACTTTGATCTCGTAGTTGACTTGGATCTCGTAGTTGACTTTGATCTCGTAGTTGACTTCGATCTCGAAGTTGACTTTGATCTCGAAGTTGAGTTTGATTTCGAAGTTGAGTTTGAACTCGAATTCGAGTTTGATGATCTTATAATCGTATTTTTTAATGTTGGAGTTAAGAACACACCTTTTTGGAAGTCAGAGGTTTTTGGTCGAATTCAGAAGTTCTTTCGGTGCTCGACAGAGGGAAAGCAAGGTTACGAGTTGGCATCACTGAAACAGACGTACACATGGACAGGGGATACGGCAGACCGACCTAAACACCCTAATACTCGAAAAATGAGTCGAAAATATCGGAAAATTGTTAGCGAGTCTGAAACAGACCGACGGGCGGAATACTTTTCGGCCATTCTGGACAATCTGCAAGGTGTCAATGGTCGTATTTTAAACTCGGAGGAAATCACGATCGATTTATCGCCGACTTTTCACCGGGTCGACACTTAATAACCGTCGGTTTTTACACAGAACCGCCAATTTGGGGTCAGGCGATCGCCTCGTTAATCGTGACGTTGCCAACAGACACATTGATCTGTTTTCGTCGAATGTCAGGCGGAAACGCCCGGCGGGGCGAGACTTGCCGTGAGGAATGGCTGTGAAATATAATCGGCGGCGACGGCGGCGGTGCACCTTGTAAGGTTTATCATCCATCCTTGCCCAAAATATAATTTTTTTCGCCAATTTTTCCATAATTCTCTTTTTGGTATTTTGCGAATAACTCAATAACTAATTTAGCGTTTTGATTAAAAAAAAAAGGAAGTAAATTGAATTTGTTTTAATATCCACGCCATCAAAAAAACATTTTTTGGCAAAACCTAAAAATTATTTGTGTGCCTATGCTACCGTTACTAGCCAGTATCGCAGGAAAATTCAGTTTGTTAGCGCTAGAAATTAGCTTTTGTGTTGGTTTCTAGCAGGAGTGAATTTTCCGTCAGTTGCTCCAAACATAGGTTTATTGTATTAATATTCTTTGAACGATTATACACTCAAATGGCCTTCAATGGCCCAGCATGACAATATGGTGGATAATCAAAAGTGTTACATAAATGTTTCTTCCGTGTAAACAAAATATTTTGACATGGTTCGCGTATATTTTATAAAACTCGTCTCTTCAAACATTTTAAAAACTTTACATTTTGTTTGAAGCTCAACTTTCATAAATTAGTAATTTTTGTCCCCAAAATTTGCCAAAATTTTTTATTTGCTGTTAACGTCAAAGAAATATCCGTTACTTATACTTTTGACAAAATGTTTTATTTTAACCAAGGTTATCCTAGGATTAGCCTAGGATTTTTATTTGAACATTTTGATTTGGCAGGTGTTGGATACCAAGAGGAGCATTTTTTCCGTCAATTAAATAAACCCCCGTCAGACCTCTTCAAAGGAGTGCACTTGAGGTTAAACTTCAAAGAGAACGGGGCCATACCTTTTTCCCACCTAGTCACCCCCTTAGGGCAAGGACAAAAAATGGATTATTCCTAAAATGCTCATGCTCTTAGAAAAAATTATAAATAATCCCTAGATTGCGAGAGAATCTTTTTTTCTTTGACTAAACAAATTTTTGAAAAATGATTCAATCAAAAATTAAAATAATATGTTTGTATAACGTTCAATTTTTTGACAAACAACTTTTATTGGTTGTGCATTCGACGAGTAAAATTGGAATGAAAAAATAGCTACCTTTAGATATCACCTACCCACCTTTTAACTCTAAAAAATAACGTAGAAAACTCAGTAAGTAAAAAAAGGTTTTTTATTTCAGAATTTCACAACGGAATTTTAAACTAAAATTTGCATCGCCAATTCTCGCATTTGTGTTGTAAATTATACTATTTGAGTGGTAAATCCAACAGTTTGCAGTGTTCGTTCAAATTTGTTCGGTAAATTTTACAATTTGTATGTAAATTCTAAAATTTGGACTCGAAGTGAATTCCATATTTTGTATTGTGAAATTCTATTATTTGCGGTGGAAGTTCAAAAACCTAAGCGACAATTTCCAGATTTGTATTGCAAATTTTACAATTTTTAGTGGAAATTCTACAATTGGCATTGTAAGGTCTTAAATTTTTATGGTAAATTCTAAATTTTTTTAATTGTAAATTTTAAAATTTTTACAGTGAATTCAACAATTTGGCTGGTAAAATCTACGCCAGTGTATCCGTCTGCGGTCATTTACAAAAATGGCCATAGTTCCCTCAATTCTTAACCTTTTTTCAAATTTCTTGAACTGAAATGTTTGTCTCACAAAGACCTAACACCCTGTTTAATCAGATTTTGAATAACTCACAGTACTTCCGATATATTCGCATTTTTAGTGTTTTCTATTTTATTTTCTTCCGGTCACAAAACTGAACCGATTCGAGCGTTCTTGGTCTTAAAATCTTCGTTTTACCTCGCAGAATATGAGGATATTTTTTATAGTCCGATAACTTGGCGTATTCTCATTTTGGGTGAATTTTAAAATTTGAATTGTGAGTTTTTTTATCTTTTTGACCTCTCTCTAAAGCAGTCAAAATATGATCAAATTTTGTCACACTTTTAAGCTTTAATATATGGAAGTATCGTGTGTTATCTACGCACCACTGGTACTTTCTACTATATTGTATCGATCATTCTACAATTTGAAAGTCTCTCGGCACTCGAAAAACCGCGGGTCAGGTACGGACACATTTTCAACCAATACGGTTTCTGCCGATACGCCCGTAGCCGTGGCATCGAGAAATTGAATCGCCTCTTCCGCTCTAATTTCCGTCCGTTTCGGCTCGTTTCCCATTACCGGCCGAAGAGTTAATCGCCTGTCGAGAGACGCTGATTGCCGGGGGCGGCTGAGCTCCACAGGTCTTCAGTGTTTCGGCCGGAGGGGAGGGAAGTGTCAATTTTTAATCGCCCCGATTTCATCCCCCGTTGAATCGACCCTAGTTTGCTTCAGCCTGATGCGAGCATAGGTCAAATTCTAATAATAGGATTTTGGAACCCTATGTAGATTTTCCGACCCAATTTTATAGAATTGCGGTCAAACTTGAAATACACCAATATTCGAGTCAAAATGAGAATTTTCCAAAAAAATTTGACAACTTTCGAAATTAATTTGGAATTTTTGAAAATAATTTGGAATTTTCGAAAATAATTTGGAATTTTTTTAAAATCAATTTGAGAATTTTCCCAGCTAAATTGAGAATTTCCCAAACTAAATTGAAAATTTTCTAAAGATTATTGGCTTTTAAAATTCTTGGATTGGATAGGACGATTCTCAATTCAACTTGAAGTCGATATAAATTTTTATGTACCCACTGAGCGAGGAAATATTCAATTTTTCTTGGATTTTGAATTTTCAATCAAATTGGAAATGTAAGTTAATAGGTACAGAAAATAAATTGCGCATGTCGTGATAAAATTGTTGTCGATTCACAGCAAAAATTGGAAAAAATTGCGTATTATTTAATGCTGAAAAATTATTAAAGTTTCTTTGAAAATTTTTTAAAAGTGATTTCAATCAGTAGAATAATTTAATGCAGTTTATTCTACTTCATAGATAAAATTCCAATTTTTTCAAGTTTGATCGAAATATCAATAAAATGATTATCACATAATCAGAGTTTTTCAAGGGAAAATTTCAAGGTACAGGCTTGGGGTTGGTCTCATTTGTTTCAAAAATAACCTACTTACAAGACCTTTGTGAAAACAAATTGACGGCTGCAGTTTTTGCCCTAAAAGGTAAAAAAATCCAGAAATTTTTTTTTGCAAGCTCACACAATATTCTGGATTTAGACCCCAAGTCGTAAGCATGATTGGAGTAGGCGATACATTTCCAGTCAGGAGAGTATTCGGGTAGGAGTTTGTACCTAAATTTCCTGAACTGGAAAACAAAATAAAAGATTGTGCGTGAGTGAAAAAAGGAGGTCTGATTCGGGATCCAGCGCCTCAAAAAACTCGTAGATTGCCCGTTTTTCTGAGTTTTGTGAAAGCGACCTTTTTTGTGAACCTGTTTTATCGAAAGTTAACCTCCAATCCGATATTGAATTTTCCTATAAATTTCATCGCTTTCGATTACGACTCCCTTTTCTCACGTAGTGAACATGAAACTCAAAAATTGCTCAAAAATGGTTTACTGACTGAAAACTCCAAATTAAATATGAACATTTTCTGGTTGATCAGGAGAAAATTGAAATTGGACCAAGACGATTCTACGATGCCAGAAATGTCGTCAATGCAAGATCCTATTCATGGGCAATCAATCAACGTGAAATCATCATAAATTCATGGACCTATACCCCGCACTGTGGAAAGGTCGGTTTCAGGATAACCCTGTTGCTCCTTAGGCGGGAGGACCTGTAGAGTTTTCCTCCCTTCCTCGACGGACGATCCACTCAGGATAGGAGATACTAAATTGGAAGGGGATGAACTCGCAAGGGCGTAGGGGTAGTTTCATCCCTCATATCGCGATGGCGTTTTAATAAATTATTAATTTCCAAATTTTTTTCGAGCGTATTTTTTCAATCTTCGAATTTCATCGCCCTCATCGCGGAAAAGAGGGAAATTTTAATGGTTAACCAATCAGGTTCAGGCAATCGGGTTTTAAAGCTATCGGCTCAAATACATGCCGACTTACTTCTCTTGACCGGAACGTGGCCGTAGAGCCGAGACAAATCGATGGCGGCGACGGATGCTGGCCACCCCAGGCAAACGACGCCGATGGCCAAAACGAGGCCGCTGAGCCTAATCGAACTCATCGTTAGGACCTCTTCGATGGACTGGGCTGCCTCTTCGATGGATTGGGCTGCCTCTTCTGGGCTGGGAGGTGGCCGTCACTGGAAAGGTGGAATCGGCCGCCCGTCCGGGATAGGGCTGATCGTTTCGCGCCTGCGTTCGCTCCCCTATACCGCCTACGCTCTGTGCCGATACGCACCTGACGAATTTCCCGACTCGGGGGATTTTCCTGAAAAATTGATTCCATAATAGATAAGTCATGCCTTGATAATTTTCACGATATTTTCCTCGTAAAACTTTTTTGTTTGTTTTTCTTAAATTTTTTACTCCCAGATTTACGAAGTAGGTATTTACAAAGTTCATTTATATGGAAGTATCTATTATAATCGCCCTAACATTTAAAATGGAATCAGAGGTTTAGCAAAAAATCCGAAAAAAAAACTCCAGTGTAAGAATTTGAAGCTTTTTCTCACACTTTTGATCCTAATAGCTTTCAAAGCAGAAAAAAATATCTTCTTGTAATATGTTTTCATTTCAACGTTTTCTTACTCTTTCAATGAATTCTGAGATGATTCTTTCCTTATTCAAGAATGGTCGATCCTTCCAAAAACCAGTTGCGTGTTAAATGTACCACGAGAAAACAGCTGTCGCACGACGTTGATTGGTTAAGTAGCGCCTACTTTCGTTCCCCGATTATAGGGTATAATACCGCCTACGCTCCGTGCCGATACGCACCTGACGAATTTCCCGACTCAGGGGATTTTCCTGAAAAATTAATTCCATAATAGATAAGTCATACCTTAATAATTTTCACTATATTTTTCCAGTAAAAGTTTTTCTTGGTAAAGTTTTTCTTAAATTTTTACTCTCAGATTTACAAAAAAGGTATTTACAAGGTTTACTTATGTGGAAGTATCTATTATAATCGCCCTAAAATTTAAAATCGGATCAGAGGTTTAACGAAACATTAAAAAAAAAACTCAAGTTTAAGAATTTGAAGCTTTTTCTCAAGTTTTTGATCCCAATAGCTTTCAAAGCAGTACAAAAAATATATGTTTTTGTTGTATTGTAATTTTCATTTCAACGGCCTAGATCTGCCATTCGCTAGTCGACGGTTCAGCGAGAAAACAGCTGTAGCACGAAGTGGATAGAAAATATTAGTGGTAAAACTATTGATAGTGGAATGATGGTGGAAAAATTAATTCCATAATAGGTAATTCCTAACTATATTTTTCTAGCACAAATTTTGCTTGGTAAACATGGTAAATCGGATCAGAGGTTTGGCAAAAATACTAAGAAAAACTCCATTGTGAGAATGTGACGCTTTTTCTCACATTTTACATATCCTGATCGCTTCTAATGCAGTAAAAAAATACGTTTTTGTAATATTGTAATTTTCATTTCAACGGTTTTATACCTACCCTTTCAACTAATTTTGAGGGAATTTTTCCTTTATTTAAGAATGGTCGATTCTTCGAAAAACCATTTGCGTGCTAAATGTACCATGATGCTCTCGCCTTGATCTGCCATTCGCAAGTCCTGCTAGAAAACAGCTGTAGGACGAAGTGGATTCGTAAAGTAGCTTTCCGTATAAAGTGACTCGCAAATCGTGAGAAAGGACGCCTTATGGTGCTAAAGATTTAACTAGCATTAACCATTCCTAGTGTTCGGCGGTCATGTTCAGTCGGGCTTGAATCTCGACCCTCGGCTGTAAATGTAGATTTTCCCCCGATGAAGGTTCTGCTGGTGCTGTTAGCCGCCGGGATTACAATGGGGTCTCTGCCCGAATCCCTACCCTCGGCCGTGGTGACTAATTTCAAACAGAGTTTTGGAAATCATTTCTTCCTCTGTACGAAAGATGGTAAGTAATCGACTGTCTGTGGTACTACCAATAGACAGAGGAGAATCAGAGGTAGGGTGTATGATAAATCTGAAAATTGATAAATCTCGATTTTATCGACTGAAAAATTGATAAATCTTGATTTTTTGAAATAGCCTCATTCAAAATTAAACATTATATTCTCTTATTTATTAAAATTATATTCTCGTGCATGTTTTTGGGGATGGTGGCACTGACACTCAATTTTCGACTACGATACAACTTCGTGGAACTTCAATGCGATTTCAAAGACTATAGAACACTAGATACGACTTCATAAGACTACAATACGACTTCGTACAACAACAATTTGATTTCTCGTTATTTCGTACGACTGCAATACAACTTCATAAAATGACTTCATGCGACTTCATATATGAAGTCATGTAATATATGAAGCCATATATAAGTATGACAATATTATGACTTCAAATGACTACAATACAGCTTCATACGATTACAATACGACTAGAATATGACTTGATAACACTTCATACGACTACAAAACAACCCGAGCGACTTCATCTTACTTGTAGCAACTACAGGCTTCAGACGACTTCATAAATCTACAATTCGGCCTCATACGACAGCAGTACAACTTCACACGACTTCATTCAACTACAATACGACTTCATAATACCACATTTCTGCTCCACACAACCTGTAAAACGTTGAGAAAGTTTTTTCCCAGCTGTCGTGGTTCAACAATTCAACTTTTTTTAAAATTCAACGAAAATTTTTGTTTAATTAGATGCCGTTAATATGTGGAAAGAGATATTGAGGCATAATTTAAACGCCAACGTTAAATTACTCTCGGGAAAAGCCGTGGAGGCTAATATAGCAGTAGATGAAAACCAACGTCAGCGAGTTGGGGTATTTCTCGATTTGTCCTGCGATGCTGGCAACACAATCCTGCAACAGGTGAATAATATAGGTAGCCTCGTCTAATATTCCCCTCTCATTTAACCACATTTTCATCAGAGGAGGCTACTGTGTCAGCATAACGAGACAGGACATCATGTATTTTTCATGAAGCAATCAATTAACTTAAGCCAGGCCAGGCCACCGTTATTATTAACAAAATTCAACTGATTACCTAGCAAGAGGTTCAAGAGAGAAGAATATTGAAAAAATAAATGTGACGAATAACGAGATATAATATTTTAATCGAATAATATTCTGTAATTAATATTTATATATTATTAATGCCATTAATATTTATTATATAAATATATTTTATTCTTAAAACTTAATCACAAATTTTACGCTCAATTCGTACCCATTTTATACTATACTGCTCATAAAAAATATTCTCATCAATAAATTAAATAAAAAAATTATGGTCAATTCTTTGGAAAAATATGCACTTACCTATATGTTCTGTTTCATTACTCATAGAACACTCAACTTTTCAATGCGTCATACCGGTGGGTATTATGGTCTGACGATATCGGCCGGACTCTGACGACTTTAACCCCGTCCAGACTGGAGGCAGACAGTGACGTTGTGGTTTATTCAGGGTCAGACGAAGCTGGCAGCAGATTGAAGGTTACACGTATCACAAGGTACACAAATGGATACCTCTCTGAAACAGGGGTTGGCAATGGATTTCTCAAAGATTTCATTAGGTTCAAGTAGCATGACAATTTTTCATAATGGAATTTTCATAAATTTGTGACGCTGAGAAATTCTATCCACAATGTGTATCATCAAATTTCATCTTGGATTATTCAAAAATCTAATTAATCTCTCTTATTTCACTTTAACCCCAACCAAATTTTAGCTAGAACTTTGGAAACTTTGGGCTTTGAAAGTGAATTGCGTTAAGGTCGAAAATGATGTTAGAATAGATAACTGAAAAAATATATCCCCTTCTGACTGAATACGTGCGGTTTCCAGTTCAAGTTTTAGCCTGCTTTAGAAATCTTAAGATTCTCAGTTTTCCCCTGAGGTTTCCCTTTTCCTCATCGCCCGCCAACGTATCAAACTTTCATGAGAGTTTTCCTCTTGCGGAGCTTAAATTCATCTTCTCAGACGTCCTCCAAACTCAGTCGAGTGTTTCTGTGACCAAATTAACGAACTTGATTTTCTCGGGCAAGGTGCGCAATTACGACACCAGCAGCAGCACCATCGCCAACACTTCCAACACTACAAACTCCACCCCACCACCACCACTAAAACAACAACCCCACCGACTCTACCACCAACAGCACCACCACCACCACCACCACCACCACCACCACCACCACCACCACCACCACCACCACCACCACCACCACCACCACCACCACCACCACCACCACCACCACCACCACCACCACCAACACCACCACCACCATTGCTAACTCTTCCAACACTACAAACTCCACCCGCCACCACCACCAAAACGAAAACCCCACTCCCTTTCCTAAAACCACCTCCTCCACCACCACCACCCCCACCAACTCCTCCAACACCACCACGTCCGCCAGCACTACCAACACCACAAAATCCAATCCCATCACTACTGACACCACCACCAACACAACTACCACCACTCCTCCAACACTACCAACACAACCAACACTGCTACCACCTCCTCCAACACTACCAACACCACCGACTCCACCACCACCACCACCACCAACAACAACAACAACAAAAACCCCACCACCAACACCACAAAAACTCCACCCCCACCACTACGAAGACCAACATCAACACCACCACAAACGCCACTGCCACCAGCACCTTGACCACGACCACGACGACCACCACCACGACGACGACGACGACGACGACGACGACCACCACCACCATCACCACCACCACCACCACCACCACCACCACCACCACCACCACCACCACCACCACCACCACCACCACCACCACCACCACCACCACCACCAAAACAAAAACCCCACCACCTTTCCTAAAACCACCACCTCCACCACCACCACCCCCACCAACTCCTCCAATACCACCACGTCCGCTAGCACTACCAACACCCCAAAATCTAACCCCATCACTATGAACACCACCGCCATCACCACCACCACCACCTCTACCCCAACCATCACCTCTACCCCCACCACCTCTACCCCCACCAACATCCCCACACCAGCACCACTACAACCTCCATTTCTTCATCTGCTTCCACCATCACTTAGATAAATTTTTCATCTTACAATGTTAATACTTTTCTTCCACAATACCGAAGAAAAGTAAAAAGCGATCGGTTTATATTTTCTAGCGCTGGTTAACGGTGTGAAAAATGCTTTTGAAGTTTCAGAATCATCGGAAAATTTATTGGAATTTATCCATGTTCCAGCGAAACCTATTTTCTTCTCCAGCCCGGAGGAAAATGCTCCAAAGTTTGCGACTATCGGTTATCGCCTGAGCTGGAAACTCAAACGGCATTTTCCATGCTAAATTATACCAGCGGAAAGTAGGCGCTTGTTAGCGAGCGATGGAGAGTGAGCTTTTCCCGTTCGCTCGAAACATCCGGCCAGTCTGCAGCTCCTCCTCCTCCTCCTCCTCCTCCTCCTCCTCCTCCTCCTCCACTTTCCCATTTTCCATGCATCCTCGTATACCGAAAGCATTTTCAGACCCGCCTAATGTATATTCATTACTATTGCGGTGGTGTTGAACACAATAGGCTTTTACGAAGTGAGGGGAATTTCAAAACGCACGGTTTCCAACAAGGATGGCATAGCTATGCGAATAGTGTATTAAATGGAATAAATATCATGTCATGCATGAAAACGCAACATCATACAAAGGGTGAAAGGGAAGTGAAAGGGAAGAAAAATCTCCTGAACCGTTGATCTGATTTCCAATTTTTGGAAAATCGCTATTATTAAATCCCACAGAAAACTTTCTGGCTTGGATGGAGAAATTAAAAGGAAAACGCGGAAAATATCCAGTAAAATTTAAATAGAATAGGCAGTTGTACTGTTAGGCCAGTCGAATTGGGATTTGAGGTGGAAAATATTAGGTACATACCAAGGATTTCCTACTGAACATTGTGCAGTATGCTTGGGGAAGTAAGCCCACAACGTAGGAAATCCTTGGTACCTAATTAATTTCAAGCTCTTTTTTTGTCCCAATTTGGCCCAATTTTGACTGGCCTATGTAGGTAACTAGGTAGATAACTTAAATTTCAGAAAAGTGTAGCCTTATAACTCATAAACCGCATTATCCAGGGTACATTATCAAGCCGAGTTCGAGTTGATCGATGATGGGCCACCTGAAGTAGTACTTGATTTCAAGGGTTTCCACTTGAACGTCAGTATGATGGTAAGCGCTTGCCGATAAGGTTACCTAACTTTGAAATTACTGTTGAGCTCTCAAAGTTGATTTCCAGCTGGCGGAAATCAAATTCGACGAATCGTTCTCGATGGAAAAATTGTTGGATAAAAATTACCACCCCGCCTCGGACAGTCAGAGGCGATGCGATATAACTATTTTCTTACTATTGGCCGAATACTACAATTTCAAGTGAGTTAGCCGATCAACAAGCATGTGAGATATTCAAAGAAGTAAAATAGATCTTTTCAAAATTTAGGTCCACTTTCCAGCTAGTTGAGTTTGGTCATCAATAAATGGTCGTTAACAAAGTGACCATTGGCAATTAGCCCCGACAGTACAATATCGTAATATAGTATACCTAATCATTTTTTATTTACCTCGGTTATTGGGGGAGAAATCGATGTTTGAATATAGAAATCATATTTTTTCATTGAAATCTCGAATTTTGGGCTCTGCAAATGAGTGTTACCGTTCTGAACTGCAATTTTCCGGTTGGTATTTTGAAAAGAGCTCTTTAAATTTGCAAAATATTTCATTTACCTCAAGAAGTTGTTTTGTGAGCCGCAAATGACGGCGACAGGAACGGGAAAGGGAAACATGCAAAAGACGAAAACCCTCGTTAACTGGAACGTCTTTCGTGAATAAACTCGGAGCTTTAGAAAGACAAATTTTCGAGAAAAAGAGCGTTTCGAAATTTTTTCGCTCTCATCTCAGGTTCAAATGAAAAATCCAATCTGGTCAAATGATCCGTCTATTGCCAAAATGGAAAATAATTTTCCACTGTAGACTATGATGTAAAATGAAGAGTTTTCCTCCAAAACTGCATTCATCCACTTTCGAGTTTTGTCGATATCGATTTCGTTTTTCGATTTCGATTCATAGCAGCTTTGGTACCTATAAGCAAGGAGGAAAACTCTTCAAATATTCTTAAATTCCGGAGTCGATTGAGTCTTATAAATCTCTATACCGACTGTAAATACCACAATTTCCGTTAACTATTGATGTTTTGAATTTTCAGGATGGTTTACCAGCATGTGAGCGAGTGGGGCATGTTGATGCCAAATGGCAGCTGGACAGGTATGGTCGGACAGGTGCAGAGAGGAGAGACTGAATTCGCCCTGGCATCAGCCAAGTACCTCACTTCTCGTCTTGCTGCTGTCAGCTTCATAATGCCAATGGCCACTGCCAGGTCGTTATTATTTGTTACATCAATAGAGCTAAATTTAGACCAACGGACGAGCTTGGTCGATTTTTCCTACGTCGATAACAAGGCACTGAGCGAATGTGAATCAATTTGTCTTAATATAAGTACCTCTTATTTGACTCCCCTGCTGATAATAGAATAGATATTTATTTTTATATATTTTGTATGTATTTTTTTTTTCCAGGATATGTTTTACGTTCTTGCAACCGAAACTTTTTGGAACCTACAAAGCCCTGGTTCAACCTTTGAGCCTGAATGCCTGGCTTTTTCTAGGATTCTGCAGCATCTGCATTGTCGTGGCGTTCAAATTATTTTCTCTCCACGATAAATCCTCAACTCAAAACGACGGATGGGCTGGCAGTTTTTTGATGGTGTTCGCAGCTTTTTCTAACCAAGGTAAACCAGTGCTTTGAAGGGGTAGGATATTTTTTTACCAATTCTGATATATTTGTGATGGTAAAAATGAATTTTTTCAAATGATTGATCAGAAATATCCAAGTTTGTATATTTTTAATAGGCATTAAATTTACCTAACAATACCAAAATTTAATACTAATAATAAATACTAAAACAAATACTAAAAATAAAATATATATCAAATATAATTTAATATAGGCAGTATCTAATACTAATAATAAATACTAAACATAATACCAAATACTTTTAATAAATACTAAAACAAATATAAAAAATGAAAGATTTACAAAGGCTAGTATGTGAGAAATGCTAATTGTTTTTGTTTGGTTGTATTATTGCTATTAGGTATCAGGAAGGGTACTAATAAGGATCAGGGGTTGATAATAAGAATTTAATGAAAATTTAACAATAAATAATAATGAATGATAATCAAATTATTATCATGATAGTCATTTAATTATTCTTTAATCATACTTTATAAATTATTTTGAATAATAATAAAAATCCCCACATTCAATTAAGTATAATTAAATAATGAAACATCTAATAATGTAATAATATAAGATCGTTTTTAAAAATATTTCATTAACAGAGGGAACGAGCTATCCTCGAAGTACCAGTCAAAACACATAATACCAAAGTGCAAGAAGACAAAAATAAATTATATACCATGCATAGATACCTACTTTTGATTCAAGGTGTACCGGACAATTCGGCCGATGCTTCAACTCGCATCGGCCATGTGGCTGTACTTATGATAAGTTTCCTAATCGGCGTTTACTATAATACGGCTATTCTCAACGGACTTATTCTCCAAGCGCCCAACGGCATACAAACTGTTGATCAACTCCTTCGAAGCGATTACCGTCTCGCTGTGCAGGATATGCCATATTTACGCTTCGAGATGGTAAAATTCCTGAAAAACAAAAAAATTTGATAAAAATTAAGTACAAAATTTGTTATATTTGATATACCTATACTTACAAAAAATTAAATAATAATAATATTATCAGTACCTATTATTAAATATTCAGAATATATTCAAAGTTACAAAATATGCATAGAAAAGGTTTACAAATTACGGGAAAATGTTTTTTTTTATAGACGCAAAACGACAGTTTGACTGTTCGGGTTCGGCAGAAAATGGAACGTTACAAAGAACCGTTTTTCCTAAAAGTCGAGGACGGGGTGCAGCGAATGAAAGAGGGGAAGTTCGCTTTTTATGCAGAGGACAACATTTGTTATGCGGGGATCGCATCAACGTTCACGACCGCTCAAATCTGTTCTGTGACCGAATTGGAGAAATACAAACCGTTTTATACGGGCGGCGTTGTCAGGCACAATAGCCCACTCAGGGAGCACCTCAATCGAGGGTAAGATAAACTCGGAATGACTTGAAAAATGTTCATTATACTGCACAATATTAGAAAAACGAGTAATCCAGGGCTCGAAGCATATTTTTTTGAAGAATTTTTATTTTTTCACGTCTAGGTTTGTTTATGCGTGTTTTGGAGGTCGGTTTTATTTTCTGTTATTTTTTTTCTTTTCTTGCTGTTTAGTAACTTTGAAACTAAAAACAAATAATTGCGGAACTTGAGAAAAATTCACGAAAACTTTTGGACAATAAAAAGCACTCTGTCAGAGCAAAATTTTTTGAATTGTTGAAATAGTTATTATGATAAATTATTAATCATAATAATTATTTCAAAAATTTTTCACGGTCGATAGCACGAAGTATACCTACCCTACCCGCATGACCCAACGGTAATGCTGGTTCACAAAAGCTGTATACAATGCATTAAAATAAAATGATCGCAGTTCATACGTAGTTGGTATGCGGGTATCTAATACCTATGATGACGTTGAGCGAGTGCTCGAACGGCGCATGCGCAGTAGTAGTTTTGTTTTTGCGACCAAAATCGAAGCGCTGTTGATCTGGTTCGACCGTTGTGCACTAGAGATACATAATATGCATATTACTGTTACAAGATACAATGCATTATTCAACCAGGCTGCAAATCGTGTTTCAGAATAGCGTTGTTGCGAGAGAGAGGAATCATGGATAAACATAATAGATATTGGATCAATCGCAGGCCCGACTGCCATTGGAAGCAGGACGCATTGGCGTTGGGCATGGAGCCGTTATTTCTAGCATACGTTTGTATGATAACCGGTGTTATACTATCTATTGTTATTTATTTAATCGAAAGATATCACTACCACAAACAGTCTCTGAGTGCCAGGTGGGAGCGATCATTAAAAAATAGGATATAAACGAGAAATCGAGTAAAAAATTCAATAAAATGTGATTAAAAATTCTTAAACTGACTTTGGAAATTCTCAATTTGTCATGAAAATACTACGAGATAAACGAGTACCTACTGCTCAATATTTTCAAGAAAAATTTAAAATTATAATGTACAACCTTGCTGTGTTTGAGGGGAATTCCAATTGGTTTTTTATCTTATACCTAATATTCTTGTATAAAAGTGATTTTTTTTTAAATTTATTATCTATGATGGGAGCGGTTTGATATATGAACGACGGATAACAATATTCGGTATTATTTTATCACCGTACTATATAAACGTTGGTTCCTAGCACAAATTTTATAATTAAAAGTATAATAAATATTTAAAAATTAAAGAAAAAAAATCGTAGTAAGTCTTTCGTACCTCGGATAGCACAACCAAATAACCATCAGTTAATGGCTCTGAATTAAAATAATTTTTTAAACAGGTGTTAAATACGTTCTATAATGGTAATTATTTATTTCTATAGTTCTTAGCACTTGGATTTTTTATTCGCCGGTTCAAAAATAATTTGATATAATTTTGATGATAATTCGATACAATTTTGATAATAATTTGAGATAATTTTGAAATAATTTTGTTAATATTATCGCTTTGCATAATCTGAAAAAAGTTATCAATAAAATGTGGATGTGGCACCTGTACTGTAAAAAACGCCATCGACACAGCGGAAAAAAGTAAAGTGCAAGTCGGTGTAATAAAGTTATATGCGGCGAGATAAGATTCGAAATGGTACCCACGGAAATCAAACTAGTGCCGGTAGTGAATCTTCATTGCTGTAGGGAAAACACCGGGGCTCAGCTGAAGGAAAATGGAAAGGTCTTTACGGGTTGAAAAATTGCTTGTGATTCCCCCATGGAAATACTCGGGGCCAAGTAATAAATCCAGTCCGCTTTTTATTTTCGGCTGGAGAGAGTCTCGTGAAGAGCACATTTTTCCCTCTTTAACTGTACAACAGCTGCGTACGAGGTCGAAATTCCGATGAAATCGAGTGTCTTTTTGGGTCCGAGCATGGAAAAACATGGACGAAATCGATGCCCAATTTTAAAGAAAATTCTTTCCCACCTAAGAAATATAGAAATGATATAAAATGGAAAATTAATGTGATGAATTTATTGCATGTTTCTTTCAGGCATATAATTAAAAAATAAGATATTATTGTACTCATTCAATTGCAAAAAAGTTTAATAAAAAAAATTTCAAACAAAAAAAAGAATTTTGAATGATTTTGAGACAAATAGGAATGAAGGAAAAACCTAGTTTTCTACAATAATTTTTAGAATATCTACATTCTATACTAGAGGTCCCAAAAAGTCAGCTCGTTTCGAAGACAAACTATTTCATTCGAACGGGTCGCGAAATTTAAAAAATTCAATTATCTTTCGAACATTCACTTCTCTCGGGACCGGCTTTAGAAAAAGGTCATCTCCTCTTGCTATCCAAGCGTCTGCTATGAATAACAATCGGGTAACGCCAACGCTCAGAACTCCCAATGGTGTCTTCTTTAGTAGGGTAAAGTAGGGCCGAAATATCCAGACAAGCAAACCCTCAAGATTAGTGATTCTTCGCCGTCGGCAGTAGTTGAAATATGAGGGAGCGAAGACTGATTTAGAACGCCGGTGTAGATGTTTTTCAAGGTTGAAATATTGCACCTAAAATAACCTATACGATATTCAGGTAAGGAATTGATTGATAAAAAATAAAAAAACCTACTCATAAATATTTTTTTTGGAATTTTGAAGTTTTTTTAAAGGGTCAAAAAATATATTTTTTTAGGCAAAAAATTTCTTTTTAAACTAGTTTTTGATCACTAAATCCCAACCAATTTTGACTTATTGGGAGTGAAAGAGGTGTGAAAACCTTCAAGAAATCCAAAATAGAAAATTCTTGTCAAATTTTAAAAATTTTTATTTTTTACTAGGCATGCAGGTTTTTTTATGCGTCTTTTCAAATCAGGTTCCAATTTTGTAGGTAGGTACTATTTTTAAAATTAAAAAACAATACAAAAAAACATCGTAAAAAGCGTCAGACAAAGAAAAACGAACTGGCAGAAGGAGAATGCCATATTAAACCAGTGGTGCGTAGATGACACACAATACTTCCATATTTTGAAACGTAAAATTGAGACACAATTTGATCATATTTTGACTGCTTTTAAGGGTGTTTAGGCCAAAAATACCAAAAAATTCAGTATTAAATTTTTAAAATTCGCCCAAAATAAAATACAATACATTATTGGAATATAAAAAATATCCACATATTCTGCAAGGTAAAACAAAGATTTTAAGACCAAGAACGCTCAAATCGGTTCATTTTTGTGGCCGGAAAAAAATTAAATAGGAAACACTAAAAATGCAAATATATCGGAAGTACTGTGCGTTATCCAAATTCCGATTAAACAGGGTGTTAGGTCTTGCCGAGACAAACATTTCAGTTCAAGAAATTTGAAAAAAGGTTGAGAATTGAGGGAGTTATGGCCATTTTTGTAAATGACCACAGACGGACAGACGGACACACGGACAGACGGACAGACAGACAGACGGACAGACGGACACACAGACACTTGTTCAGGAAGTGATTCTGAGTAAATGTGTATAAGAAAAAGTTTTTTCTGAAGCTCCGTTCCGATTCTCGATTTTAGGACGATCACAATACTTCCATTTACTCTGTAAATATGGAAGTAAAAAGAATCATGATATTTTGTGAAAATTTTGAAAATAGGTAGGTAAGCGTAAAATGGATCATGTTTATGGGGGGTTTCTTTCTGTGAAAGATGAGCAAAATTGACAAGCTTTGTCTCACAAGCAAAGGAAAATACTAACCAAATCTTTAACTACTTGTCTGCGTTCACATTTCTACAAAGCACACATCAGGGGAGCAAACTACAAAAAGCGAGGTCGAGTGATGCCGCATTTTCTGCATAATTTATGCGGCACAATCCTCGAATATGCTCAACTCTTTGAAAACTCGATTTCCAGACAGATTTCGAGAAACACTTCTCACCGAAGTTCGGGCATCTGGATGTTATAATTTGAGTCGAGCTTCTTCGAAAATGCGAAGCTGCGGCGGCTAAGTTGAGCGGGAATGGTAAAGTTCAAAGTTGCTATAGCTTATTTCGTCCGCCCTTTTTGCCCCGGCTCAAAGGGTATCAAGTGTCAAAGGTCCCCCCTCGCATAACCCTCGGCATAAATGGAATTGTTATCCTCAATCCCTTAACGACCCTCAACCGTAGGACAGCCGCTTCAGTTATGTTATTGCATTACACGCCAGCAGCTCTCCAGATCCGATGACGGGATCGCGGTAAACTCATAATTGACGAGGATCGTCGAGTTTAACACCGGCGGTTACCAACAGGTCATCGAAAACCAATTTTTGAAAATTTACAATTATTTGCAGGGTAAAACGATGATGTCCGTGGTCAGAATTGTGAAAAAACAGAAAACAACAATGCTGTGGCCATTTTTGTCCCAAATGATACAAACACGGGGTTAAGGGAATCGCTGTGATTAGTCGAGGTGACGTAGGGGCTGAACCCAATAAATTTTATTGGCGTTTCCAAGCCACGTCCATTTTTCTCCAACAGCCAGCAATCGAAACAGTTTTTTGGGTCTCCTGTAAAATTGGGACAACTGAGGTCATGCTAAGCGACGAAACATTGTTTTTTAGGCAATTAAATACAAATTCTTGACATTGGATTGCATGCCTATAGTTATTCATGTAGGTAACCGTGCATCCAAACATCAAATTAACATAATATTGCTTTGACATTCATGAAATAAAAATATTTTCTGACAAAAATAGTTAAACGAGTAAAATTTGCCTTAAAAACATTTGTTGAAACACAATATTTCTTTAAATATGAAGAAATCAAGTCATCGCAGTCTACGCTCCAAGCAGCCCTGTAGAGAATTATCTTCTTTACGTTTTACCTAAATAGGTACTCAAATATGCGCGGCCACCGTAAAGCCTATAACTTTTGTAACGGAGAAAGCGACCGATCTGGCAATAGTCCCATTCGATTCAGCATAACTATCAAATGAAACATTTTACGTGCAAGTCAAAAAGGGTTTTAGAAAAACACTATTTTTCGAAGATTTCATCGATTTTTCCAGATGGTTTTAAACTGACCAATTGGCTTGGCTGAAGAATTGAAGTCCGGGAACAGGGTCGATTTTTCCTGAAAATTTTATCGAAAAAATCTCCAGCCGTTTGGGAGAAAAAATGTTTTTATAGCAAATTCGGATTCTAGAACTTTGAAACGTAAACCATAAAATTTTCAGGGTCGGTTAGAAATTTTTTTTCTTTTTCGATTACAATGGTTATTTATTGAATAATGAACCAATTACAATGTCAGTCATTGGTTTATTACAATCAATAATTAATTAAATTAATAATTAAACCAGTATTCCAATAATTAAAACAATTACAATGTTGTGCATAATTTTTTGCCCCCAACTGTATTGGATAAAATAATGTGGAATTTATTGAGCTGTTTATCGATGATTTATTCAAAGAATTAAATCATAGCAATTTATCGAAACTTCCACACATGCAAGCTGGATGCGCAGGATAGCTCTTGCGCTCCTGCTAACCCCACGTGACTGATGAACTTGCGGACTTTCTACAAGGAAGATCACGATTTCCGAAGTTGGAGCACTGGTACTTGAAATTCCACATTTTACTGAGTGATTGCTTTCATATGGCGAATCCCGGGATCAGTTCGGAAATCTGGAATAAATGATCTTCACGATGGTCTCTACTCTCCAACAACAGCCTACTTTCGAATATGCTTGAAAAACTGGTTACACTGGAAACATTGTTTACAACGTCTAAGCAGATTTCGACCTCTCAGAATTGAATTTATTCATGGAAGCGCTATTATTCTGTAACTCGAATTCTTTTTAAGAATAATAGGAATCTTTTCTTTCGGACAGGATCAAAATATTTTTATCTCGTTAAAATGAATCCAAGCAAGGCCACCGGGTAAAAAGAATGGGCGAAATGAGTTTATGAGTTGTCTATTCAAACTTTCGCGAAGGCGGTGAAAAAGTAAGGGTATGGGGGGAGGGGGGTGAAATTACAGACACGAGCAGTAACGGTCCCGTAAGAGAGGGAAGGAGGCGGCGGTGCCGATCGATACGGCAGGGTCAGGGCGCCACCGTCAAATCGGGTGGCAGGTGGTGGGTGAAGTTGGTGCTTGGTGCTCATACACGCCTACACCTACCTGCCCCTTGGGGTACAGAGCCATCCTCTATGCATCCTCTATCATACATACGATGCCGACAACGTCATAAAGCCTATTTTACTTGCGTATCCCTCCATTCGAAATGATGTACCAAAAAGGCATCTTCGCCGATTCACCAATAAAGTTTGCAGCATTTTTGGTAGGTAGCCGTGAAGAGATTAAGTGGAGATTAACACACCTTAAAGCACAAAGGGCATATGTCCAAAAATAGATACAAGGATCATGGTTCTTGGAGCGATCGATAGGTCCTGATGAGTAGGTTCTTTCGGTTTTGGGACATATGCCCTATGTGCTTTAAGGTATCGATATGTATCCTACCTATTGGTGTAAGTAAGGTCGTCAGTCAAGTGTTTAAAGTAGAACTGTTCAGAAGGGAATCCTGAGCAACTGCCTGATTTTTGGCAGCAAAAGCAAGAAACTGGAGTAACCGAAGTTTTGGGACTTCAACGTTGAGGAATCCTCGAAAATCGAGCAGACGTGCACAAGCATCAGACGGCCCTGCACATTAGAAGCCACCAATTGTTGCTGGAAAAGAGGATCCACATCAATCACCAAGCTCTTGCTGAGTTTTGGGACAAAAAATTGTGATTAGCAATAAAATGGTTAGAGGCTCGGGTGGCAGTTTTCCTGGGAAAGCCCACATCAAAGCAGACGCCTGGTGGCTGTCGGCAAACCAAATCTATCCTTCTATTGATTCCTGCGGAAAGGATTCCTCGGGGAAAACTTGGAATTTTTGCGAGCGATTTGAACGATGACCGAAACTCATCTTTCGGATCCAGGTCCGTTTTTCGAAATGAGAAGCCAACCAATGGGCGCCAATCCGAAATTCGCTTTCCTGGAGCTCTCATTATCCGCACTGCCAGCTTCCATAAGCATTCCAAAAATCCAGCTCACCTATCGTTCGTGTGGCCAGGGCCTGTCGCACCTGCACTACTCACAGCTGCTCACATGCCATCCGACAGCCAACTAAGCGTGTAGTCAGCAGCACATCCTCCGGCGTGCCTCTCATCCTCGCCACAACTTTTTCATTCTTTTTGCCGTTCCTCTTGCGGAATCCTCCCACCTGTTTGCCTGTTCAGCTTGTAAAAAGCGATCGCTGTTCCCGTTCCTCCGGAATAATGGACATGTTGAATTTGCTATTCTGACGGTTCCGTAAGGCCATAATCAAAAAGAGCATGGCAAACCGCAAGGCTATCAAATTTCCTATCGAAATAGCACGTTTTGACGGAAAATTGAGTTTTTGCAGATTTGGGTTAGAACTTGAGCAATCGCCGAAAACCGGCTACCGGAGGTGTGGTTGGTTCCATTCGACGCAGAAAGCGTACGGGAGAATTTTTAATTCGGCTAAGTATCTTAGGCTTTGCAGAATCGTCAGAATAGCGAACAAAAGTGTCCGAAATTGATGAAAAGTCACGTTTTTTGACGAAATCACGCGAAGGAATAATTTTGAACCAATCAACCGATACATGGGCGCGCTCAGCTTTGAATACCCACCAGGAATAGCACCTGCTGGTTGGAAGAGATGGATTTTTTGAATCAAGTTAATTTTTTGAACTGTTGGATGCTCTGCAACGGACCTCGGATTCAGCACCCTTGCAAACTGAAATTAGGTATACTGAAATGAATTTAGAGGCATTTATTTGGAGAGCATTTGAGGCTTTTCGAGTCAAAACCGATTGCAATTGCCGGCAGCGAATGGGATCTTTTCATGTTTTTCGGATCGAATAAAGGGACCAGCCGGAGTTCTGGGAAACTTTCCGGCTCCAGATCAGCGGCCGATAGGCGTGGGAACTGCATTTCTTCGACGACTGTCGTATCCAAGAAAAGAAGCTTTTCTATCAAAGGGAGCTCAGCTGTGGAGTCGTGTGGTGGTGCTGAGGCAAAATCAATGGTAGACGCGCAACGCTTTGGCAATCGACAGCAATCCAATCCGACAACGTCGGATATCGGATTCATACCGATTGAGGAAAAATCCGGCTGGGAGGGTATTTTCTTTGGAAGCACTTCCATCGCTTTACGGCTGTCCCTTTTCGAAATCGAAGTCAATTTACGCGGCCTTTTCGACTTTGTCGTCCATAACCACTGCGTGGGGGGTCTCGGAATTGTTCCATAAGGTGTAATAATTAGGCTGGAGTTACAAGATGAAGCTTGCGACGTTTTCGACGATCTGTACGCAGCTAATTTTTGACTCTGAATCACATTCTGTTGAGACTCGGTCTGTTTCAATATTTTGATTTTATTCTCGACTACGGTGATCGTGTATTTCCTTACTCGACGATGATTCAGCCTCCTTAACGCCTGTATTTGACGAGCGTAGGAATTTTTGGTGTTTTTTGAATAGGTCTTCTTCTTTGACGATGACTCCGATTGTTTTCCTTGAAGTAGTTTCTTTAAGAAAGAACTGACTATCTTCTCTAATTGCTCCCCGTTCAGAAATTCGCGCTCTCGCATTTTTGAGTTTGAACGATGCCGGCGTTTTGAGGAGTATCAGTGATAAAAAGTCGAGTTTGGAGCTGGTGTGATTTATTATAGGTGTGTAGGTTGAATGAAAAATGTTTATAATTATATAAAAAAGTTTTTATTTACAATTCATATTGGATTTCGTAGGTTGGTGTTAATGTCCTTGGCAGCTATGATGCGTTTACCTTTAGCTCCAACGATATTGGGGTGAGACAATGGCCATTTTCGGACATATCCCCTTTGGGCTTTGAGGTATCGAAATGGTCTCGGTCTGGCTGCTACAAAGCAGAAACTTTTTGCCAGAATGTAGGTACAAGATAGTGAATTGTACAAATTAGGTACAACATAATTATATATTTTAACTTTCATCTTTACAGTTAACATGCTATATTTCACAGTTAACAAGTGAGGTACGATTTTTATACACTCAAAAAGCCAATAAATCAAGAATGGATTTGAATTGCTCCGATTTTTATCAACAATAGCATTGAATAAGACATCAGAAAAAAATCTTGTGGTTCCTGGGCGAAATAAATTTTTTTTTACTATCTCACAAAACGAAATAACCTCCGAAAAGTTTCTTGGTGACTCAAAAATCCTTTCGCAAACAGCTACATTTACAAAGATTCGGCCGATAAGCTCCAATTCTGGTGTCGATCGGATAAGGTCTTTCGAAAATGACAAGGATACATACCTGTACGGAAGCGATAAAAGCAAATCGACGATGAAACTGCAATACTGCCCAATTCAAAGCATCGTGTCTTTTGGGGGCGTCTGGGTTGCCTACTTCTCAAAACTTGGATTGGTGGCAACTTGGCAAATCACGCGTCCATAGATTGCATGGCAAACGAATTGGGCAGTATTGATTCTCCACCGTCGAAATAATCAACGTCTATACATTTTATTTTCGGCACATTATCATTGCGGCACTCGAGGTACCACTTGGCTTATCGTTCAAGATAAGCATAGTGGCTCGGATTAAAATGATTTTTCACTCGTAAGAAATTCGACAGTCAGACGTATAAATGATAGTTGGCGGTAGCTATGAGTGAAAAGCGGTGGAGCCAAAGTTGGGGCCCCAATCCTGGGTTTGGACCCGTCGGGACCAAAACCCCCGACGACAGGAGAAGGGAGAGGCTCAATAGTGAACTTTTGGCAGCGGTTTTCCGCCTTGACATTGACAAAGTACATAGGTAAGCCAATGAATTTCGATGTAGCCATAGGAAGCCCATCAAGGTACCAGTAAATCGATTTTTAACGCTTTCTTAAGGAGTAGGCTGGTACGGAGTTATGGGCAACGCTCGCAAAGCTCAACTTTGACGCCAAGGTATTCTAAAATAAGCGTGGAGAGGCCAAAACTGGCGAAAACGCGGTAGAAATAAGCAGGGTGGCCAGATAAGCAATCAAACAAAAACCTTTCTCAAGTACGTTTTCAGACTGGGTTTTCTATCAGACCGTGAATCGGGTATGAGTGGAAACAGAAGTGAGCGTCTCCCGACGCAACCCAACCGCCCTCTGAGCCACCCCCCCCCCCCAGCAGATGAAAAAAACCGGTTGACTTGAAAAATATTTGTTTTTAGGTCAAGTTTTCGAGAGAACGCAGAATCCAACAATTGATTTCAAAATTCAGACTGTTGTCAGATGAATTCAAGCCGGTCGTCGATGCCCGATGCGTCGAAAGCAAAGCGACCACCCTCCACATAGCTGTGATGCGGGGGGATGAAGATGCCGTCAAAGTGTTGCTGGCCCGAGGTGCAGACCCGGGCGTTCCGGACTCCCTGGGCCGACTTCCTTTACATTTGGCCGCCTGGGAGGGGAATATCCGCATCGTGCAATCATTGCTGGCAGCCGATCCGGAAACAATCAACGCTACGGTCGTAGCCAGAAAAGAGGACCAGCGTTCGAAACGAGATTGCAGTTGGGATCACAATCATGGAGAAGTGACGACTTTGGTGAGTTCCTGAAGTACGAACAGCTGTACATGACCAGTGATGGATCAAAGTTACTAGCGTCGCATTCATGTTGCAGGTGTCGTTGGCAGATGCGGTTCAGGGCAGCACAGCTCTTCATATCGCTTCAATGCACCGCCAGCCTTCTGTAGTTGAATTGCTGTTGAACAAAGGCGCCGATTTTCAAATCAAGGACAGCACTGGACGAACACCGCTCGATGTTGCTGGTCTCGGAACGTACGCCCAGAAAAAATCTGAAACTCCAGTCAGCACGCCGATCATCACGCGGACTGCTCCGGAATTCCCTGCCAGCCAATCTTTCCCAAAACCCACGTTATACTCTATGCCAGCTTATGCCCAGTCTCCAGAACAAGAACTCCCTCCTGCTGACGGGTCGTTTATTCCAGCAAGTTTCTTCCCTGCTCCCAGCCCACCTGTGACTCCAGTGAAAATCTTGCCTCCACGCACAGCTTCGGCATACGAGCCAATCGGAATGGAGGCGGTCGGCGTGAGTCTCAACACGGCGTTGATCAATATTGTGAACTCCTTCCTGAACAGTGGTGCCAAAATTGTGAAAGATGAGACCGATTCGGGCTCTGCTCTCCACAGCGCCATTCTGTCAGAGGAGATCTCGGTGATCAAGTTCCTCCTCGAGCAGGGGGCAGATCTTGACGCGTATGACAGCAACGGCGACACACC
Organism: Nesidiocoris tenuis; assembly: GCA_036186465.1. Lineage (NCBI taxonomy): Eukaryota > Metazoa > Arthropoda > Insecta > Hemiptera > Miridae > Nesidiocoris > Nesidiocoris tenuis. Next base: position 2,665,239 of record AP028920.1, read on the forward strand.
CCTGCATCTTGCAGTACGACAGAAAAATCCCGAACTCGTGCAGACGATCATAGCATATCTGAAGGATGGTGAAATCGACATGAAAAACAAAGAAGGCGTTCCAGCTTTATTTCTCGCTGTCTCGTCAGACTGGCGCGCCGGGGTTACTTTGCTGCTTGAAAACGGTGCTTCCGTCACAACCAAAAGTGATAGCCGTGAGACTGTGTTCCATATAGCGGCTAAATTGGGTGATCAGGAAATGATGAAGGAGCTCCTCTCAGAAAAGGGAGCTGACGAGGTAAGGTTCGCTTCAGACTATTTACTGTGCTTGCACCAAAGATGCTGTACCGAAAATTTCTCTTTCGGCCGAAAATGATAATTATGCAAACAATTTAATCGGCTAGTACGAGGTGTGATCTCGAGGCCTCTCGCTCCGCAAGCGGATGTCTTAACCAGGAGACTACCAGGTGAATTATTATTTTCCCGAAGGTTTGAATCGGAGGGTCAGTGTTGGTGTGATTTTCATTTTTGCAGGTCTTGCAGGACAAAGATGCTGAAGGGTTGACTCCTCTTCATCGAGCAATCCAAACGTCTTCTCTTCCGGTGGTGAAAGAACTCGTCAACATAGCCAGAGTCAACTTGGGCGTCCTCCTCGACAATGGGTCGAACATAATTCATTTCACCGTCTCCCAAGAGAGAGACAGCGACAAAAATGGAAGCAATGTGCTCAAGTTTCTTCTTGAAAATAACGTTTGCGTGAAGCTAGTCAACGATATAAACCCTTTCGACGGGTTGGCTGCTTTGCACATCGCTGCCGAGAAAGGTGATGTGAATTCAGTCAAGCTGCTATTGAAGGCTGGAGCTCAAGCTAACCTCAAATCCGCCGACGAGTACGAGTGCACTGCTTTACATTTAGCAGCCAAGAACGGTTTCAGGAAAACCATTTTGATCCTTCTTGAACACGATCAATCCAGCCTGAACATTGAAGATAGTGAAAAATGGAAACCCATACATGCAGCCAGCTTTTGGGGCCACGGTAAATGTGCTATCGAAATGATCAAGTACGGCGCTGATCTCAGTGACACTATACTTTTCCACGGTTCGACCAAAACGGCTTTGGATTTGTTGGTTACCAACGTGCCCAAAACGGCCGAGTTGCTGGAAGAACTGCTGGACGATTATATTATCATCGATCCGAAAAAACAGCAGAAACTTTCGAAGTTCCTCAACGATCCAAAATGCAAGATCACGTTGGACTTCAGTATTTTACTTAGCGCAGACGATCCTGCAGGGCGCCAGTTGATGTTCCTCGATTCCTTGCTCGACTCGAACAGTGCGCCAGTCAAAGAGCTCCTGCTCCATCCTCTCATCGAGATATTCCTCTACCTCAAATGGGAGAAACTGTGGAAATTCTTCGCGATCCTCTTGGGCGTTTACCTTCTGCACATTTCAGCGTTTACTGCTTTCTGTATAATGATATTCATCGAGCACTATAACTCCGTGGTCGGGAAGAACATTCTACAGCTGACATTTTCAGTCTCTCTCGTACCCATACTAGTGGCGGTAAGTTATGATTCTGGGTTCGCACAAGGGCCAGGGTCTGGAAACGAGGGGAGCTGAGGTGTAGAACCGCAAGGCACTAGATATTGAATTGGAAACTCAAATATAGGGAATGAAAGTTGTCTGTTCCATGAAAGTTATGAGTTTGTAAACTTTCAAGGAACAGACAACTTCCATTCCCTCAGTTTGAGTTTCTAATCCGAATTGTGGAGTTCCACAACTTCTTCCCTGATGATTTGATTCACTAGATCAGGACACCAGTTGATGCTTCGATGAAAGGCCTGAATGTCCTGCTTCCGTAAGAATTTCAATGTATCTATCTGTGCCTTGACTGCTGGTCCAGAGGCCGCAGAGTGACACCGCAATTCGTTGCCTCGTTTCTGGAACACGTCCACACCAGAAGCCATCACCAACCTCGTTCCCATGAACCTGTCCCTAGTGTAGACGATCCTTCATAAGTAGGAACTGTATGTATTACTGTAGTTAGTTATCTACATGTTTTTTCGCCTAAATTTTCTCAATTTTCCACAAAGGAGTTATTGCAATTCTTACGACTGGAGCGACGCTATTGGAATGATCCTGAATCTTGGTTAAAATGGACGATGATCTTCACCAGCGGCGCCGTCGGCTGTTGTAGTTTGTTCTTGGACGAATTCGAATGGATGAAACACATCGCGAGTCTGGCTATATTGACATCGTGGATCGAACTTCTTTTTCTGTTTTCTCGTTTTCGCTATTGGGGCCTCGACGTCTTGATGTTCGAAAAAGTGATCGAGAATGTTGTAACGGTAAGGATTGAGACAGAATCGATAAAACTGCTCTACAAAAATGTTCAGATTGCTTTGCAGAGCCTGTCACTGCTCTACAATCTAAACATTTTTGCAGACCAGTGGCAGCAAATTTCGTACGGAGAGTTTTGATACAATTAAGTTTTGCGTCGGTTATCAAATTTGATATTTTTCGCTCCCTCAGGTGCTCTCGAAATTCGTATTCCTCTTCCTCGGGTTCATGTTCGCCCTGATGATCCATTTCGAAGGCGGCCAGCCATTCCCCAATGTTTGGGACTCCATGTGCCAAGTCGTCGTGATGATCGTCGAGCTCAACTATGGCGGCGCTTTCGGCGACGGACCGGCCACCGTTGACAGTTTCATGGGACGATTAATCTACCTCGGCTATATGGTTTTTGTAGCGCTGGCGATGATGAATCTTACGGTGGGTCTGGCTGTCAGCGATATAGCAGCCTTGGAGAAACAGGTCGGTGGATTTTCATTCAACTCGGTCAATATGGGGTAATTCAATTATTCATATCGGAAAAATTATTTTTGATAATTTAGAACTCTTTATCGACGCGTTTGATGAACTATATTCAAAATTGTTTCTCGCAATTATAATTTTGATTTTATGCTCCAGGGAAGAGTTGAAAGACTCGTCAAGCGAACGTCGTTTCTAAGTTTTTTGGAAACCTTGGTTTACCACGAGAGGCTCAACGGCTGTCTACATCCGTCGATCAGCCTTAAAAAAGGCCGTACCACCAGTTTTCGTTCTGTCGACTCCATGTACGAGGTTCAGCCCAACAAGCCGGGCAGTATCCCTCACGTGCTCAAGGCTGCTTTGGTGCAGAAAGTCATCGAAACGCGCCAAACCCCCGAGAAAAGCGAGTCCGCGTTGAATTTGGAAAAGCTGGGCACCAGTTTCAGCAAGATCGAGCTCAAAATGCAGAGCATCACCGACCAGTTGGAAACCCTGCAAAATAAGTTGCAGCAAAAGCAGTAGTATTATGAAAGACTTGATTATCGAGAGAGAAAGGGAGAAATGAGACGTACTATACTATATGAGATTACTACCTAGTAATAAGCTACCTAGCCCTTGAGCATACGGTTCAAAGAAAAATTTTGTTCGTATTTTTATAAAAATTAAAAAATTCAGAAAACTAAGATGTTTTATTCATCCGAGCGTTTTTCTTTCCCAGTAAAAATCAGGCCTTCAGGGTGTATAAAAGTCGTTTCAAGGCTCATAGTTATTTGTTTCAGTGCCGGGTATCTATTTGAGACTTTTCTACACTAAGGGAAACGTCGACGCTGCCTAGCGGCGGCCCGACGTTCTGTTGGATTCCAAGCGGAGACTCAAGAGCGTGTAATGCAAAAAACCCCGTCCACACTCATCCGGATAGCTGATCAATTGAATCCACGCCATGATTTTTTCCAAATATGATTAAACTAGCAAAAAACGTTACAGTATCGAAGAACGGAAATGCGACCAATCACCAAGCAGCTGAAGTCCAATCCTTGGTTCTGATGGGTAGCTATAAATAAATAAGATACGTTGATTGTCTACCTTCTCGTTTGGCAAAACAAATTGATTCTCATTGTCAAACGTAAACTGGTGCTCAAAATGAAACTGATACTCAAACTAAAACTCGAAAAGAATTCTAACTCAAGCTGAAACTCGAACTGGTACTAAATCTCAAACTCGAACTGAAACTCACTCTCAACTCAAAACGAAACCCTAATTAAAACTCAAACTGAACCACGATTTGAAAGTCGATCTCAAACTGGAAATCGATCTTAAACTGAAACCCAAACTCACGCTGAAATTTGGACACAAACTGAAACGCAAACCCTAACTTAAACTGAAACTCGAACTCGAACTGATACTCAAACTCGAATTCAAACTGAAGCTCAAGTCACACTGAAACTCAAACGTTGAGTTTTAATTTCAGTTCCAGTTTTAGTTTCAGTATCAATTTTAGTTTCAGCTTGAGTTTTCCTTTCTTTAGTCAAAGGTCGTTCTTTCGACCTTTGAGTTTGAGCTCGAACATCAGTTTCAGTTTCAGTTTGATTTCAAACATCAGTTTGAGTTTGAGTTCAAACATCAGTTTGAGTTTGAGTTCAAACATCAGGTTGAGTCTGAGTTCGAACATCATTTTCAGTTTGAGTTCGAACATCCGTTTAAGTTTGAGCTTGAGTATTGAACATTTGAGTATCGACTGTAAATACCTTCTCAGATGAATGTTTGTTTCACTGAAGAATGTTCCAATGTTTGAATTTTAGCCTGACTTGACGTTTGGTGGTTTGTGGACGGAGAGAAATGTCAATTATTACTGAAAATTTATTGGACAAAATGGTAAACAAGATTCAACATTAGAAAAGTTCGTTACTTCAATACAATGATATTATCGTACTAAACAAGTTACGGCAGTATATTGTTAAATGACTTGTAAACACGAACAAAACAAAGCTCATCAGGATGTCTTTTATGTACATACAACCCTCTCAGTATGAGAGGAGATCATGAATTATTATGATTACATACGTCCGTGGACATGATGAGGAGTAAGTACATTCTAGCCTACTGCTCACTTTATCATCGAGAATATGTATGTAAAATTTTTGGCACGATCAAATTTTGATGATGCTTGATTTGGTACAAATGTAAGTATGACTAGGTGAACTTTTGAAGAAACATTTTTTACAGTGGCTGTAGCAAAATTATCGTGCATGCCCACCTGCATTCAAAACTTTGAAACTTGCCAATTCAAATTGTTTTTTGGTTTATGAAATATTATTCTACGTTTGGCACCTACAAAGCTCTGATTCCAAATTTTTCATTCGACAATGTTTCCAATTGGAAATATTCTCAAATCTCTGAGAGGTATTTTTATAGTTTTTGGAAGAAATGCATGTTCAAGGGGAAATAATGAAATTACTATTTGTACTTCGGGCTCTAAATGAGATCAGAGTATTGAATTATTCATCTTCCGCGATGAATTTATTGGACGAAAACTTGAATTGAATTTCCTCTTCAAGGTTCATCAACTTTTCTATAACTACATGGGATAGCAATGGTTTAAATTTATTAGAATTTGCATTTTTCGTTCGACGTTTTGAGTTGCCGTTTAGAAAAACATTTCGGTCGAAACCCTCTTACCGGAATAAATTGTGAATTGAATTGTCCAGCACAAAAAATATTTTTGAAATGCCGCCCATAAATTCAGCTAATTCTATCCAATCAGATTTCAGACTTTGAACTACTAAAGCATTCCTTCTAACTAGGATTTCGATTTTGAAATAGGAGAAATTACGATGAAAATGTATTCATTCTGTTGTTGTACGGTTCGTTTGAAGAATTACTATTTAATTTAATTTTATTTATCCAGGTCGACTGTTTTCAATTCATAGTACCTACTGTATGATCTTACTCAAGGTACTATGAAATAAGGTAATATGAAAAAACGTTGATTGAAATGAGGAAGACGCAATTTCCCAAAGGAACCTATTGTACCTATTTTTCTTGATTCGAGTATCGGGCTCCAAGTGCGGCTAATAAGAAAAACAAATAGTTAAATGTCAATCAAAATTGCCCCTATGGAAGGGAAAGTATTTTCGAATTATGCGACATACTGACGAAGGTCAAATCGCTTTGCATTTACCAATTTTTCGAACGATTCTTCGTCGTTAGAAAATAATACGATTTCCGATGCGCTGAAATTTACGATTACCGCTTCTTAGATTTTCAAGCTGTTTATTAACCTATTCTGATATTTGCCATGGGTTAATTGGTAATTTCTCGACTGAAAGATTCGATTCTGGTTTGAATGACGTATTCATTCGTTCACCGTTGGGCTTCACGTCGAAGACGAGTCTGTATCAATCGCCCGAGTTGACAGATTTTCCATGTGTGTGATGAGGTCTTCCAACCCCCAATCGTTGGGTGGCATTTCATCCTCAACCTCGACCATGCAGACCTTTTCGGGGTCCAAAGTTGGGCTGCAAAACGAACTAAAATGAGCGAGAAATTTTATAAAATTCTCACGGTGTTAAGCAAAATGTTGAGTATGGATTGAGCTAAAAAATAATTTCAACACTCACTTTCGAGGTTGAAAAATAGATGGAAGCACGGGCTATGGTTCCACACGTTTAGCACTGCCGAGCCTCGAGGCGAGCTCGTGGATAACATCTCGGAAAATGATCGAGTCGATGTTCTCGCCCAACATGTACAGCAAGAACCAGTCGCCCATTTTCGATCGTCTGACGATGGCGTCGATCGCTTCTCCCCTAACTAGCCGAAAGCGCAGTCGCAAAAGGTAGACTCTCATTCGAGGGCTCAGTATGATAATAATCCTGCGAAAAACGAAAAACGATCGCTTAGGTGAAAGGTGATAGGTAAAAGGTGAAAAGTGATAGGTGACAGGTGATCGGCGAAAGGTGATAGGTGAAAGGTGATAGGTGAAAGGTGAAAGGTGAAAGGTGAAAGGTGATAGGTGAAAGGTGATAGGTGAAAGGTGATAGGTGAAAGGTTTTAGGTGAAAGGTGATAGGTGAAAGGTGATAGGTGAAAGGTGATAGGTGAAAGGTGATAGGTGAAAGGTGATAGGTGAAAGGTGATAGGTGAAAGGTGATAGGTGAAAGGTGATAGGTGAAAGGTGATAGGTGAAAGGTGATAGGTGAAAGGTGATAGGTGAAAGGTGATAGGTGAAAGGTGATAGGTGAAAGGTGATAGGTGAAAGGTGATAGGTGAAAGGTGATAGGTGAAAGGTGATAGGTGAAAGGTGATAGGTGAAAGGTGATAGGTGATAGGTGATAGGTGAAAGGTGATAGGTGAAAGGTGATAGGTGAAAGGTGATAGGTGAAAGGTGATAGGTGAAAGGTGATAGGTGAAAGGTGATAGGTGAAAGGTGATAGGTGAAAGGTGATAGGTGAAAGGTGATAGGTGAAAGGTGATAGGTGAAAGGTGATAGGTGAAAGGTGATAGGTGAAAGGTGATAGGTGAAAGGTGATAGGTGAAAGGTGATAGGTGAAAGGTGATAGGTGAAAGGTGATAGGTGAAAGGTGATAGGTGAAAGGTGATAGGTGAAAGGTGATAGGTGAAAGGTGATAGGTGAAAGGTGATAGGTGAAAGGTGATAGGTGAAAGGTGATAGGTGATAGGTGATAGGTGAAAGGTGATAGGTGAAAGGTGATAGGTGAAAGGTGATAGGTGAAAGGTGATAGGTGAAAGGTGATAGGTGAAAGGTGATAGGTGAAAGGTGATAGGTGAAAGGTGATAGGTGAAAGGTGATAGGTGAAAGGTGATAGGTGAAAGGTGATAGGTGAAAGGTGATAGGTGAAAGGTGATAGGTGAAAGGTGATAGGTGAAAGGTGATAGGTGAAAGGTGATAGGTGAAAGGTGAAAGGTGATAGGTGAAAGGTGATAGGTGAAAGGTGATAGGTGATAGGTGAAAGGTGATAGGTGAAAGTTGATAGGTGATAGGTGAAACTTGATAGGTGATTGGTGATCGGTGAAATTTGGAGTTTTTCTCATCTCACCTATAAATAACGACTCCAAACGTGAGTACGCCCAGAATCAGGAACCAGAACCAGAGGAAGACGTAGATTTTCTCATTGACGACGTTTAGGGGGAGAATGCAGACGGCATCGTGTCGTTCGACTTCCCCTGAGACGCCGAATTTGTAAAACGTGCATTTGGTCATTCGCGGGAAGATGAAAATCATCGGGTCGATCCGATCCTCTTGGTCGCTTTCCATGAAACGGAAAACGTCGATTCCGAAAGTGAGGAACGCGCCGTCGAAGAATCGATCCATGAGGAACATCTGACCTGTAGAATATATCATTATATTAATTGCACTGCCCTTTGAATGAACAAATCATGATATATTTTAATATTTAAGTTTTTCATTTATATTTACAAGTTATAACAAATACTGTGATAAAATGAATGTTTTACCTTATCATATTTACTTATACAAGAATATTTTTCATGGAAAATTTAGTTATAGAAATTGCTTATTATAATGAAATTTTATTCGACTTTCATAAATAAAAATTCCTAGAAAAATAATTTTTTTAAATTATTTATTTATAAAAAATTATTTAAATTTTTGGGGTTTTCTGCTATTATAATTTGGTTCAATTATTTCTCACCCATTTTGACAATATCACCATTTGAATGAACAGTGAAAACAATCATCTAATCTGGAACGGTCTCTAGTAGAGGAGGGTAATGAAGCAAACGCTACCCTGGGGAGTTCACTCTCGGGAAAGTTTCTCTTCGGGGAGGTCCTGAACTATCCAAACTCTGATTGAAAGGGGCTCATGCGGGTGCTGTGCGTAAGGACCAATACTGTGAATCTGCCGTCTAATAAATTGGGTTTAGGATAAATTGATAATTTAAAAAAATATTATTTACTCACCGATCACGTTGGCGAGCGATAGAAATTCGCAAAGGAAGTATCGAAAGCACCACCAATTGTGATAGCGGAGGTTTTCCCAAAGATAATCGAGAAGGAGTCTTTTCTTCTGTTTCTTTTCCATTTCGCTGCATATGCCCACGTCCAGGTCCATCATCAACGCGTGGATTTTTCCACCTTCCCAGTGTTTCCACAGCCATCTTGGCATGTAGAAAAGGATTGCCTGAAACATGATTGTGACTTTCAAAATTTCACACAAAAATCTGGTTATAATAAGCGTAGATTATAATGTTGAGTAGGTACCTGATCATAATAAGAACTTATATGTAAAAAAAATTGTTCAAATGAGAAATAAATTGAGATGGATAAATTGTAATAATTTGCTATTGCAGATTGCCGCAGTTTTAGGTACCATTGATATACATGACTAGCCATCGATTGTGATGCTCTCGGGTTTTCCCATTTATTGTACATTTTCCGAAGCTCAACGACCCTTATACGATACTGTTGAATAACGATCGTAAGCGTTTCGTAAGACTTGGCGCGTTCCGATCCCAAGCGCACCTCATAAGGGCGGACCCGAAGTGCATCCAACTCAAATATAACACGTTCCTCAATTTCTAATGCATCGAAGGGATAATGGCAGCTATTCGGAAGCTCTTCTGCCCGGATGAACAGCTCCCCCGAAGATTTTCACCCTTAGGGAATAAAAGACGTGACCTTGAGGCTTTCCCCTTTATTTGGGCTGTAGCCGGAAATCCGTGCATAATTCTCAAATCTGATGACCATCGTTTGCCCTGCAGGAAGTAAATGGGGTGGATGCGCCAAAACGTGAGATTCTGCCTATTCACCTGAACCGATAACAGGGCATTCAGACACTGCATGCGCCAAACGATGGCGATTTTGGATACGGTGCGCGAGAACATGTTTTTCACACTGCCTAAAAAACAAATTTAAGGACCCGTGCAATGAGGGGGGGGGGGGGTAGGGGCTTGTCTAGACCTGTAACAGACAACATTCTGCCTAGACAAAATTTGTTGCGGTTAAAAAAATAAATTGTTTAGAATTAATTAGTCTAATGAAAATTGGGCAAACCACTCCAAGCTGTATGAAATTGTTGGAACTTTCGAGCAAGTTTTGGATATTAAATCTGCAGTGGTTAGCCCAATTTTCATTAGACTAATTCGTTTTTAACGTGTCAGAACGGTCAATAATTGTTAAAATCGAATACACCACTATGAAACACACAGTCCAGACTGTGCGGCATATTTGCTTGGTTCGGGATGTGATAATAAACAGTAATTTACCTCCAACATAGACCTAGCGAGGGTCAGGGGGTTATTTTCTTTTTTCGTCTCATGCGAACCGTTAAATTAGTTTCAAATTAGGCCGCCGTAATGCTAGCGGATTCCGAGCTAAAATATGTTAAGTGGTCGGCCAACCGCTGTGCGGCTCTTGTCCTGTCGAGAATGTTTACGCCCTAGTCACGGGCGCCACTTATAGAAGATTGAATCGGGTGCCGCAATTTGGCGCAATATGAGTTCCGACCGTTCGAAATTGTAATCTTTTAATTTTAATTTTGGTACATTATTTCCAGAAATAATGTACCTATGTAATTGTTCAAGAAAAATTTTTTTACAACACCCCCTGAAAATTTTTTCTTTCACGTTTCAGAGGTTTTAGAACACGAATCTGCAATAAAAATTTTTTGTCCGTCCGCCGTACGCCGTACGCCGTACGCCGTACGCCGTACGCCGTACGCCGTCAGCAGCAAAACGCATAGAAGGAGTGGTCCGATTTCAAAAAAAAAAAAACGAGCGTTTAGCAAATTTTCCTGTGACGTGCACCTCCTATAAGGGAATCCTCTGAATCAACTCTAGACTACTCAAAAACGATCAAATGTAAAAAAAGTCATGATCTCAAAAACAGTTTTTTTGGGTTTTCGACCCCTTAAAATTTTTTGATCGGATTCCCCAGACAATATGCCTCAAGTTGGAGCAAAACACAACTTTTAGGACCAACCGCACCAAAATCGGATCAGCGGTTCGATACGAAGTGGACGGACGAAATTTTGGCCAAAAATTTCGTCCAGCCACTTCGTATTGAAATACTGATCCGATTTTGACTAAATTAGTCTTGAAAGTTGTGGTTTGCTCCAACTTGAGGCATATTGTCCGGGCAATCCGATCGGAGAAGGTTAACTGGTCCAATTCGGCATAATTAGGGTATATTTTTGAAAAGACACAGAATCTCAATTTTGAAGGTGATGCTGTGGGTTTAGAATTTTTTGAGTATTTTTCCCGGGTTTCTCGCTTGATTTACCATAAGATAGGGTGGTTTTTCCGAAAAAAGTCGAAAATTTTGTTTTTGAATCGGTTTGGCTTGAATTTCTTAATGCGATTTCTGCGTTTTCGCGTTTTTGGCAATTTGAGGGAGTCCTACTGAACCGATTTTGAATTTTTTGAGCTCGTTGGATTCCTTGAAGGTTTTTACACATTTTTCACTCCCTATAAGTCAAAATCGATTGGGGTTTAGTAATCAAAAACTGGTTTAAATTCTAATTTTTGACCTAAACAAAAAATATTTTTTTGACCCTTTAAAAAAAATGTTAAAATTCCAAAAAAAATATTTTTGAGTAGGTTTTGGGCAGGTACATGACACAAAAAATTTGCAATTCTCTACAACTCTCCAGGACTAAGAAAATTGAAAAAAACCGATTCCAGCTGGAAAATCCAAGGTCCTAGCCTAGGAAAAATTTCAAAAAAATGATGGATTGGACTTCGGGGTTTTTTGGCGGGAATCTTTAGATATTGACTAAGAAACATGAAATTTGGCATTTTTTCGAGATTTTGGTCACCAGGGTCAATTTTTTCGCAATTTTCTTGGTTTTACGGCCTAAGCACCTATGGGGTTAAGCAAAAACGTGATACAGGAGAAAACGTCGGGTGATAAATTCCCTATCAGATGCATTCCCACCCTTGATAACGACTGCTTTATCCGAGGGCGTCGGTTTATAGGCTTGGAACTGCAAAACTGCGATTCGGCTATTAGAAAGTGAACGTTATTGGGATTAGTCAGTCTCGCATATTAATAGGGTGGACAGATTAATTAAGGGAATTTAAAGCGCTATGCGGTGAATAGATGCGATCCCGAGTCAGGCCTTCTCGGAAATCTCAGGTATCAATACCGTATATGAGGGACCCGCAGGGACCTGGTTTGAGTCCAGGTATAAGGGAAGGGATTGGGGAGAAGCATTGTCCCCTCGTGATGAGACCTCGTCAACGGGTCTTGTTTAATCGCTCAGTGTTTTTTCTTCTTTTTATACCTATTTATTCATCATTGTGAAAAAGTACCATTTAAGCATCATTGAACTCACCATTGACCATTACTCCACAAATGATATGATGATAAACCTACCTACTCCAACTATTTGAACTTTATTTTCTGTGATACCCAGACAAATAATGTACCCATGTCACTAATCTACTTAGCAGCGTTTTTTTTTTGAGATTAAAGATCGAAGAATGTGGAGAAAAGGAATTTCACGAACTCAAAAACCTTTTTTGGTACGATGGTAATTATTAGTGACACAAATGCGCATACGCATGTGTTGGGCATAAAATAAAATAGTGGGAGATCAATAGAGCAAGGCAATCGATAGAAGATCCGAACGAATATTCGTGGAAATTCAGTAGCCAAACAACGAGGCTGCGCGGGCAAAAGAGAAAGGCTCTACCCTCCTCCTCCTTCGCGGAGGGTCTCCTCTTTACGGTCCGGTTTCAGAGCAGGTTAGGCTCTTCGTTTTGACTCTAGCGAGATCGGTGGATTCTAGTGATTTCCCCGCAGTTAAGTTCGGCGATTTGCGCTTGGTGATTTCAAATGTGTACCAATCAGATGAATCTGATGATGGATCAATTCTGTTTGCTCTACTGACCGTTTTATTTCTTTCAAACTTTTGCAAAAAAAAGACAAAATAATTGCAAGTAGTCCATCTTACCATCAGTGCACATTAAATGTGCAAATTTAAATGTAAAAAAACCATTATATTTTTCAATTTTCAACCAAATTTCTCGGCTAAAATGTTCGGTTTATGTCGACTTGTGGTCATGTTCAAGTCATTTTGATAACTCACTGTTATTCCAAGCCACTGGTTTTCACTCCCATACTTGTAGAGTAAATGGAAGTCTTGTAATGGCCCTACAATCGACAATTGGATCGGAGCTTCAGAAAAAACGAATACACTTTCACTTTTTGATTTTAGGCGAGTTTTAAAATTTGAAAAGTGAGTTTTTTGATATTTTTGACCTGAACAGCTTCGAAAATAGTCAAAATTTAATCAAATTGTGTCAAAATGTACGCATCAAAATATGAAAGTATTGTGTGTTACCTACGCACTACTGATTTTTATTTGAATTTTTGCGAATGGCAGATTAGTTTTTGTTGCTTGACGTTTTTCCCGGTTTTTAATTTTATTTCTAGTTTGAATACAAAACCAAAAAGTGAGAAATGAAGAAATTCTCAACAAAAAATACGGGTTTTCTAAAAATATAGCAAAACCCCCAAAAAATCGGCAACACTGCTTCCGTTGTACCAAGTAACGTTGATTATTTATATTGGCAAAAGTACTCATTCCATCAAGTTCACCAGACCTTTTGGGCTCACCCCAATATGCATTCTGGCTCCGGAAATGTCCTCCAGCCATGCATTTATTTGTAATTCGGTCTCCCCTTCGTACCATTGAATGCGTTCAATTTCACACAACATATACGGGAAAACGCAGTGCACCACTTTGTCTCAAGAGATCCCCCAAGTTCATGTAACAAGTGTACGCGCATTCCCCCTGGGCTACGTAAAAGGGGCCGGGGAATAAGCTAATTTTATCAAGCTAAATAAATGTGGATGGTTTACCGACTCGTTGAATTTCGTCCAATGTCATTTTCGCACATACTTAAGGTGTGGAAAGTCCTCGACACTAATTTTATTGGTGAGGGTGAGGGCACATTTATTTATCCTAATACCGTGATGGATATGACCCATCCATATTAATGATAGTTATCGAGTATGGTATGGATATTATGAGGACGTATAATGAAATCTCGACTATACCAATGCTATGACTATGACGAATTCCTACTATCAATGTTCAATTTTTTCTCGACCACGTGAATCAACATTTTTTTGGTATAAGTACCTGGAAATTTAACTGCAAAACTCCCTACTAACTGCAAGTGGAGGCCCTGCCTACGTTAAAATAAAGCTTACTCAAAAAAAAAAAAACAATTAAAAATATATTTACGCAGGCATGGACAATCTAACATACCTAGTAAAAGAATTGTTTATTTTATTCAAAACAATTTTTAAAATATTTCTCTCTCTTCACCTATTGTGATTAAAAAAATCGCAGTTTAGCTTCCTCGCCCATTCTATTATAGAGGAAAGAATAGGTCATGGAATTTTAATGAGGTGGCACTGTGTCAAGTTGCCTATGCTTCCCGTTTTTAGTCGTAGTGTGGGTACACAATTTAAGAATAGCTGCGACTACGGAAAAAGATACGAGTTAAGCAACAACTTGGCAAGAGCCTTGCGATGTAGAAGTTCTAATGAGTTATTTAGCTAGCTCAAAAAAAAAAAAAAATGGGTAGTATGTATTACATACTACATTATGACATAATGTAGTATGACGAATGTAATACATTGTATTACATACTATGTAACACCTTTGATGGGTCTAAAACTACTATTTCTCAATTTCTTGTTGGACCCTATTTTTTAAAAAACTCAGCAGCCACAAAAGCCAACGGAATCAGACCGAGTAGTAGATTTTTGAGGGTACGGCGCCTGCCTGCGTCAGCTGCAAACGAAATTTTCCCCGAATCGGGAAAAAGGAGGGATTATTTTGTGCAAGAGCGTGAGTGTAGGCATGTGTAAGTGCCATGCGCATGCCCAATGCAACGCAACTACAATGCCTACACTCACGCTCCTGAAAAGATTCCCTCTTCTTCTTCCTTTTTTTCCCAGTTTGTGGCGATAATTTTATACACCGTTGGCGCGATAGGTGCCGTACCCTCGGAATTCTACTACTAGACTAGTCGCAATTTATAGTTATTATTATTAGTAACTTATAGTTGATATTATATAATATCAATATAATATAATATTATATAATATGTACTAGTAATATTACTAGTACATTATGGTTATTATTATTAGTAACTTATAGATATTATTTGAATACCCATCCCGACATTCGATTAGCTTTTGCGCTATTTTGATTTTCCTAAATTCGATTTTTAACTGTATCTTTTCCGATTAAACATTTTTTGGAACAAACTTTTTTCAAATTGAGTATACGTAGGTAACGAAAATGTAAAATTTCTTATGCTTGTTACCCACGCACAAAAACATCTAGTTGGCTCAAAATATTGCGACCTCTGTATCCGTAGATACAACGTCTTATTACATTTACATAAGAAACACGTCTATTTCCAACCCATATTACATCCATTCTAGGGAGGAGAGGGATAAAATCGACGTTTACGCGAACATTATTTATTATGCAACATCTTGTCTCAGGCTGACTTCCTCGTTTCGCACCCATTCGCCTCCTTTTAGACCTGAGTCTGAAAGGTTTCGATACGATCCGTTTTATCCATGGGCGGATTCGTTTCTTTATTTAGCATCCAATGGACAAGGCTTCCGATAACTTCGCTCGCCAGTGCTCGGAAGCCGATGAATTTTTTTCCCCCGGTTAAACGCTCGATTAAGCGCTAAACACGCGAAACAATAAAAACCACAAGACGATTCAAGTCGCCGCTCGTTGGGTGGCGCGGACTATAATAATCAGCCTCCACGCGTCAATGAGTCTTTCGACGATTTATTTATCGACGACTCCGACTTTGACTCACTTCCTACACTTGGTGCTTTGCCAATTCGACAAGCTGTTATACTGTATGCAACACGATAGTGAGAGCCGGGGAAAGTGCGGTAGGCCCAGTTAATGGAGCGATTATATTTTTATTGATCGGCCGCTCGCATAATACGACTGTTATATTCGACGTTGCGGAAATTCGACGATATTTCCTCTTCATTTTCACACTCTTAGCATTGTACATTAAATGTAAAAATGTTGTACATTAAAATTTTTTTATTGATACGCGCAGTTGGATCTGAAAAAAATTCCAACACTACCCGATCAGCAAAAAATGAAGTATGGGAATAATAAGCGCATTCTATCGAGGAACCTAAAAAGAAAATAAATTTTTAAACCCCAAAGATGACAAAAAATTATACCGTCTTCAAACACATAAAACTATCTAAAAACAGAAACATAGAAATTAAAAAATTTTCTTGAAAAAAAATTGGCCTATAATTTTTGAAGTGATAGGGAATAGAGCCTAAACTAACCTGAGCTCATGGCCACTGAAATTCTATCAATGACAATTTCGGCAAAGAATACTTGTACTACCATGGGCACTTTGAAGTCGGTGAGCTTTTTGTGCTTAGCTGTAAGTAGGGTTTGAAGGCACCAACTTCAAAGTGTGAGTTAGGTGAGTCCTTTTATTCAGTCATTTAGCCAGCGTTGAGTTTAGTTTCACTTTTACTTCAAAATTGTTGGCAGACCAATTTTCGTACTTGATTAATTCAATTGTCATCCTCTACGTTTTAGTGTTTCCGCATCTTAGTGTTTCTTTCCGACAAAATTAAAAGAAAAAAAAAATTGGAACAAATCAAAACAAAAAATGGAAAATTTGTAGGATTGGATTGAGAAAAGGATTTATAGAAAAAGGAAATTTTAAGGGGGATGATATTTGAGTGCATGGATTTTGATCTGGACCAGTAATAGCGCAGTTTCGTTTTTTCAAGCGTTGGCGCTTTTAGCAGGATAAACGTTTTTCATGTGTATACACGCGAATCCATGGAAAACGCTTTTACCTTCAATGCGTCCATAGCAGTGGAGTTTTTCGCATAAATTCTTTCTGCCTATCCGAGTATAGTGGTATAGGCAGAGTTTGCTTTTACCACATACACTTTTGTGATTGTTGTGAATGCACGACAAAAGAGCTTTTAGTGCATTATTTACCAATCTTCGAGTGTTTTTCTATGAATTGGGCTCGTCATTGGGAGAATAAATATCGCGTTATGGACAAATAATAATAATGAGCAAAATGATAGCAAATAATAATAATAATGATATAAATACAAATAATAATAAATACAGAAAGTTGAATTGAGAATTGTTAAATTCAAATTGAAAACTTTCCAAGCTGATTCGATTTTTGAAAAATTTCTCATTTTGGTATGGAAAATTCTAAATTCTACCTGAAAATTCTACACATAAGCATATGCCCATCATAATGTATTAAATATGATAGAGGTAGGGATGAAATGTATGATTTAATATTGACGTCTATTAATTATTAATGATTAATTTTTGCTTTCAATTAGTTTCAGTGGAAAACAGGCTGATAGGATGATTTTTCCTCAATTTTAAAATTTAGTGGTGAAGAGGAATGATCGAAGGGGTGCGTAGATGGGGTTATATATCCGGAAGGACGCTTCCGGTGAGATATGTTTCATTCAGGCTGAAGGGGTGGCTTTTTCGAACTTGATTCCCTTGGGGGAGTGAAAAAATCTAACTTATGGAATCACAGGGCCAACTTCAAATTGAAAATTACACAAAACCAACACGCACGTTAACTTTTTACATTTGACACTAAAGACTGTGGGGAACTTGAGACTGGCTACGTGATATTCAATCCAAAACCTTTGGTATAAGGGGTTCATTTCAAGATCCATGAAGAGAATTTTGGCATAATCATCAGCGGTATGCAGATAACACCCAATACTTCCAAATTTCCGATACGTAAAATTTCCAACCACACTGAATTGGAGCAATTTGGATCATGACAAATTTGGAGGCCGTATCAATCAAATATGTCAGAAAACACGCTACGCAAATTTTAACACCGGCTTGAAACCAATACAAGTCAAGGTACCTACTTGAGTAAAAAATCCACGTATTCTGCAAGGTAAAACTAACATTTCAAGATCAAGAACGAAATTGGTTCATTTTTGTGGCCAGAAAATAATAAACTCTAGCAATTAAAGAATAGAAAACGCTAGAAGTGCTAATATGTCGGAAGAACTGTGAGTAATTCAATCTCCTATAAAACAGGGTAATATGTCTTGGCGAGACGAACATTTTGAAAAATTTGAAGAAGGTTGATTTTTGTAAATGACCACGGACGGGCACACGGACACACAGACACGGACACATGTTCAGGAAGCGATCCTGAACAAATTTGAGGGTTCAATCTTAGGAGGATTACAATAATTCCATTTACTGTGGGAGTAAAAAGCCTGCTCTAATTGACCCTGAAGAACTAAAATTTTTGGAACCAAAAAATTGATCCAATATTTTTACCTGATTCGTGATTTATAAGTACTTGCCAAAATTGTAAATCTGTCATTGGTTGATTTAGGAGGATCATTGTTGAGGTGAGGGAGAGAGTGGTAGTCCATTGTACTCTCATATTCTTTATTCTTTCGCCCTGTTGGGACTCTTCAGGGATAGACAAAAAATCTAAAAAAATTGTATACCCGAAGAGGCCCAGCGGGGCGAAAGCGCTAGGAAGAATAAAGAATATGAGAGTACGATGGGCCTCCACTCTCTCTGTCACCTCAACAATAAACCAGTGGTGCGTAGATAACACACAATACTTCCATATTTTGAAACGTAAAATTGTGACACAATTTGATCATATTTTGACTGCTTTTGTAAGTGTGTAAAAAATATCCACATATTCTGCAAGGTAAAACAAAGATTTTAAGACCAAGAACGCTCAAATCGGTTCATTTTTGCGGCCGAAAAAAAATAAAATAGAAAAAACTAAAAATGCAAATATCTCGGAAGTACTGTGCGTTATCCAAATTCCGATTAAACAGGGTGTTAGGTCTTGCCGAGACAAACATTTCAGTTCAAGAAATTTGAAAAAAGGTTGAGAAATGAGGGAGTTATGGCCATTTTTGTAAATGACCACAGACGGACAGACGGACACACGGACACACAGACACACGGACACACAGACACTTGTTCGGGAAGTGATTCTGAGTAAATGTGTATAAGAAAAAGTTTTTTCTGAAGCTCCGTTCCGATTCTCGATTTTAGGACGATCACAATACTTCCATTTACTCTGTAAATATGGAAGTAAAATAGAAAATGTTACTTATCAATTTTTGAAATTCTCGACAGAGCACCTTGTAACGACAGCATGGATCGAGATAATAATTTTGCAAGTCACGAACGGTCAAGAAAGTCGTGCCGTGCTCACTCGATTCTCACAATTTCCAACCCTACCTGGAAGAAGAGCAGGAATGCGACCCATTGGTACCATTTGTAGACTTTGGTAGGCCGGTAGCCTCTGGTGGAGTCCACGCCCGGATACGGCACTTCGACGCCGACTTCTTTCGAGAACGACGACGGGACGGCATAGGTCGAATGTATCCAGCACCAAGTGTCGAGGACGGCGGACGGTATGTCTTTCGTATGCTCGCACTCGATCGGGTTGCCGACGAATTGGCGCGCGGCTAGAAGTATGCTGGCGCCGGCCAGGAAAGCCGGCGTCGCTCTGCTGGCGAGGTAAAGGACCGGCCCATCGCACCGCTCTAGTCGGACTAAGCCTTTGAAATTGCGTAAAATGTCGAACATCGATTCGAATTTTCAAAATTTTCCCCTTCGCAAAATTACTGGCGGAATTTTCCGAAAAAGCCTCTAATTGACAATGTTTTTCATCTCGAGAAACTATTTCTATGCAATTGTCTATTCTCGAACTGCGATCCCTATTATGGCATTTTGGACTTGCCAATTTTTCGTATTATTTACGACGTGTTTCCGAAGACAAGTGCTGGTTGAAGGCGGTGCCGTCGCAAGTTGCCGGAAGCGGTCACTTGAATGAAAGCCCGGCCTGCGAATCTCGCCCGCTCTTGGCAGCTTTTCCGCCTACACCGCCCACTTTCTTCTTGGAGACTTCATCCCCGCAAAGATGCGTAAGATGTCTTCTCCTTGCAGAAAGAAATTAATGCTGCTAGAGTCTGCGTGTTTTTGACGAAAAGAGTCGACGAGCAGAAAATTCGGGAAGAACCAGAATTTTTGTTAAAATTCCCTAAATTACGTCGTTTGCCAAGTGCGTAGCGTAATTAGTCTCGAAAAACATTCACACTTCGTGTTTCAAAAGGACTAAAATCGAAATCTGCGAGTTGAAAAAATATTTTCGAAAAATTGTCCAGCTACAAGAAAATAAAAATAAAAAATTGCGGGCATGTAAGCTTTTTATGTGCACCTCGGGTTAGAGAACAAGCTAAAATCACTTTGAAGGGCTGAAAAAATCAATTTTCAAAAAACTCATATCACCTTGAATTTGAAATTTTCGACGCTTTGACAATTTTGATCGAATTTCCTTGACTCCTTTCAAGTTGGAGCAAACCACGAATTTTAAGGATAATTTCACCAAAATCGGATCAGCGGTTCCATAGTTAGTCGTGGTCACAAAGACCAAAAATATTGGCGGTTGTAATGAAATTAGTCTTGAAAGTTGTGGATTGCTGTTATTTGACGCATACGTTCCCCCTGACCGGGAAATCCGATTGGAAAGGGTTCGGCCTCGACATTAGCATAAAATATTTTCTGTAAAAATAAAAATAAAAACTATAGATCAAATTAAAAGTGGATTTAGATTTTTTTAGAATTTTTTGACAAATGTTCCGGATTTTTACTAGATTGGGGTTAGAAATAATCGTTTTCTGGCCATTAGGTTTTTTTAATGCGGTTTCTCTTTTTCACGTTTTGTCAAATTTCAGGGGGTTCTACTGAACGGATTTTTTATTGTTAGGGTTCAATGGACTCCTCTTATATTTCTGTTCCTCTAATAGTCAAATTCGGTCGAATTTTAGCATTAAAAAACTCATACGAAGGCTTGTTTTTGGCATTTCCAGTAACCTGTTTTTAAATGGGTATAAAAAAAATGCTAAAATTAAAAAAATGCTCAGCCTACCCTTAAAGTAGGTGCAATTCAGAAACAATTAGACGGAGAAAAATGCGAAAACTGGCTCCTCATGGAAAATGGTAGACAATTTTTCAAAAAATTATTTTAACTTCGGTGTTCTTGTCATGAATCTTTATGTAAGTACCGTGAGGTAAGGTATATGCGTGCAACACAGTACTTCGGTGCGGTGAGACTAGCACAGCGACATGACTCGTCTCTCTCCTCTCCATGAGGGCGGCGTAGCATGCCCGCGGCAACTTCGGCTATCGGGCGAACAGCACTACTTGGAACGGCGTTTTCTCCATTTTTTGTCATTGATTCTTCATTTTGTCATCTTGACTACCATTTTATGCCTAAACTTGACCCCGTCGCTTAAAAAAAGCAATGTAACTTGGATATTTGTTCTCAAGTAAAAAGCTTTACAATGGGCAGAAAGTTGAGCAAGAAAAGTTCGTACAGGGAAACGGTTTTACGAATGATCGGGCCTATGAAGAGGCCTCAGTGGGCCGAACACATGGTCTATTCTCTGCTGAAGATAACCCGACCGATAAATTCGTTTGAGAAAACCTCATTCTCTTGGAGTGCCTTAGATTAACGTTTGATTTATAACCGTAAAGCCTCCGATCTCGTTCCGATCCGCAGAATAATTGTAATCGACATAAATTGGGATTTTAAAAGTAAGTCGCAGTATAAAAATTTGAATTTCATCCTACCTACAAACGGTTTGATTCAATGAGGCGCAAGATAAAAAATAAAATTTGGGCTCAATACAGTTTTTCTTAAATTATGGCATAAAAAATTTAGGAAGGTACGTTGAAATTAAGGTACAACAAATTGAGGTAAGTACGTTGAAATGAAGGAACGTTATATTAAATTTTTTCAGATTCCTGGAGTACAGAAAATAATTCTTCCTTTCTCAACTTCATGACCTACAGTAAAACTACAAGTTTCCTCGTCAGTATGCATTTTTACGCCCCGTAGACTACAACTGCATAAACACGACTGTCTGAGGGAAGGGATTAAAATGCTGACAAATAGGTCAGACGAGCACCAGTGCAGTAGTTACATCATTTATACCCTCGGCTTGTGACCCCTGAGTAATTATGAATTTTGAGCACCGGTTTATCCTCTTGGGGCGGCAGGAAAATTCACACAATACCTCCAACTAATAGACACACAAAAAAACACATTATGAAAATTTTAAAACCCATCTAAACTCAAAGTACTTCAAGTAACCGGGATAAAAAACTTTTCTCAGAAGTTCCGTCACGACTTACGTACTCACAGTACTTCCGATATATTTGCATTTTTAGTGTTTTCTATTTTATTTTTTTCCGGCCACAAAAACGAACCGATTTGAGCGTTCTTGGTCTTAAAATCTTTGTTTTAGCTTTCAGAATATGTGGGTATTTTTTATATTCCAATAACATGGCGTATCATGATTTTAGGCAAGTTTTAAAATTTGCACAGTGAGTTTATTGATATTTTTGACGTAAAAACTCTCAAAAGCAGTCAAAGTATGATCAAATTGTTTCACACTTTCACTTTTTAAAATATGAAAATATTGTGTATCATTGTATATCATGTGTGTATCATCCTACGCACCACTGGGTAATTCAAATGAGCGAATCCGACGCACCATGAATATTGACTAATGGAAGTATAATACTTCCATTAGTCAATATTCATGGTGCGTCGGATTCGCTCATTTGAACATCGTATTTCCATCGAATTAGGTACCCAATTATCAAAAATACCCTTTTTGACAGATTCACAGCACCTGTTCGTACGCGTGCGATGCCTCATTCCAACACAAACCAGTCACTCGAATTTCATGTTATTTTCTCCGACGATTCTCTAGAACGTCGCTATTTCTAACGTTTGTTAAGGCAGCTCAACAGTCGTTAATATAATGATCGGGGGCGAGTTTCGTATGACAAACCACAAAACACTGCCTGGAATATTAAGCGGTGTCTCTCTGCCAAAACAGTGGTGTATTTTGGGACGTTTCGATTCCCCTTTGTGGGCTTCCACTTCGAAGCTTTAACGTAGAAAACGAAAATTATAAACAACTCCGTTGCAAAAGAATCTCTCTCACCTCATTTTCGGCTGAAGAGTTTGAAAAAATCTCCGCCTCCGACTCGGAAAATATTCGAACAGCGGAACGAATTTAACTTGTGTCTAATCCGTGTGAAACAATAGTGAAGGAAATGTGCGAAAATAAAATTTGGACAACTATGATGATGCCAGGCATACTTCCAACAGTAGGTACAACATTAGCCGGATCAAACAAGCAATAATAAAACCATTTTGGCAAAAATAGAAAACCTTCCTATGCTCAGAAAAATCGCATCAAAACCGAAAAGGAAAATATCATTTTCAGGTCCAAACTTTAACTATCAACAAATACGTCGAGCACATCATTCAAGCATTAAAATTGATGAACAAAACTCTTGAATTTTTGAATCTCATGAAAATGACCAAAATTTTGAAAAGTGCAATTTCTAAAATTTGTAAATTTTGCATTTATTTTTCTTTTTTTATTTATTTTCTTGAAATCCTCAACATTTTGAAACGTTTACAATTTCTGAAATGGTGGGAACTCTTGAATTGTTGAACTCCCCGAATCCTTAAAAATCTCGAATTTCTCAAATGTTTAAAAAGGTTTCTAATAGTTTCGAAATGTTTGAAATTCTTAAAATAATTCAAATTCTTAAAACAAATCTAAATCTTAAAAATTGTTAATAATCTTCAAATTGGTGACTTTTTTAACTTCCGAAATTCTTAAAATTCTTGACTTTTTAAATTCTCAAAAGTTTTAATACTTTTGATGTTCTTGAAATTTTTTAAGTTTTATCTATTTATAAAATTTTCAGATTTTTTGAAATTCATAGAATTCTGGAATGTCTTAAAATTTATAGTCTTGAAACCTTCAAAATCCTCAACTTTAATAAAAATTCTGAAATTCTGGAAATTTTCAAAATTTTTGAAATTCTCGTGTCTTGTAAAATTCTTGAATTTCTTGACAATTCTCTTTCTGAAAATTCTTAGCTTGTTCCAGTAGAGATTCTTGTCTCGAAAAATGTTTTAAAAATTTTGAAATTCTCACAACAAATCAGCTCTGTATCAATAGCAACAATTCAGTCCGAACTTTAATTTATGAACTCACCAAAATTTATAGGAGCACTGCACACATTTTGATCCGATGTCTCTCATCCCTATGAAAACCGAGTTGGTGAATACTGAATCCTCACTTTGGACAATATATCGGTCGAACTGGGAAAGAATTCCAATGGAAAAATCTTATTCTTCCTTTCATCCCTGAAACGGTCATGAACTTTCGAATCCCCGGGGACATATTGGTGAACTCAAATTTCTCATTCCGATCGATACCTCGGCAGCATTAACCTCGAGTTTCTCGGATAAATCACAACCCATTGCGAAAGATTGAAGGCTGACGTTCGTGATCATTTTACTCAACAATCTCAGTACTGAGCGTTGAATAGAAAATCGAGGAAAAAACTGGGTTTTGCTTTTTAAGGGCTCCACTTCTTGGCAGGGAACCTTGAACAAGTATGGGGTTGAAAAGTGTAGAAATAGGTAGATATCCCATCCTCGGAAAACATTTTCTTGAGAGGAGATGGAAAAACGTGATATGATAGGTAAGAATCACGTAAGAATTTTTGTTAAACTGACTCCAGAAGCCCTCGGGCTGACGAAGCTTTTTAGGCTCAAATTCTATCGGGAGTTAAATTTCCTTTAAAAGTATGAAAGAATTGTTTAACTAAATACAGCCAAATTCAGCTTTTTCTGTTTGCGCTCTTCAAAACACAAAAATTTCCTTAATCTTTTTTTTATTTGTTAAAAAATTCTAAAAATATTTCAAAGTATTTTTGATATATTTTTGAATAATTTGAAATTGAAAAATTGTTAATTCAGCTGTGAATCTTTTTCCAGCATTGGTTAAGAGTGATAATCGAAATATTCTATGCCGATCTTCGCTCAATCCAGATGACAAGACCGGGCCGAATATCGGTAGATTTTTTTTTTCGGATGAGAAACGATTGTAAATTAGATCCAACAAGCAACAGCGTCCGTACGAAAGTTTGTTTGCGTTGAGTTAGAAAAATATGAAGAAATGTATCCCGGCCGAGTTCTAACTCCATGTTTATAGTCAACTTGAATTTACGCGATTTCAAGTCAAAACACGATTCAAATTCGCCATCTGGTGCCTGTTCCCCTCAAACTTTATGTGCTGTTTCAATTTGGAGTCGGTACAACGCTCACAACATTTCTCCCCCCTGGACTTCGACCTCGAATATCTCAATGAATTTAGTGCCCCTTTGCTCGGGAAACCGACAATTTTACCAAACTTGGAACGGGAATATTTTCGCTTTCTTTTTCGGCCTACCTGTCTAAACAAGGCTTGCGATTTAGCTGGTTCTATTTGTGAACCGAAAATCGATGCATTTGGATCCTCGAGTTGAATTGATGTTTAACGTAAAACCCTCAGAGTCAGAACATAAAATAAGAGTTGATGTGAAAAAATTATAATAATATGATACAAGTTTAAATAAAATCCTTAAAAAGTTCAGAACGCTCGACTTAAATTCAAATTTGGTAATAATATTTTATGTGCTCAATATGAAAATTAATTTAAAAAAAATTTAATAAACATTTTTGCGTTTTCGGATAAAAAAAAAATTAAAAATACCCTAGTGCCAATAGGTTAATAATTTAAATTTATTTTCTCACACAAAATTAAATTTAATAATTTCGTGCACCTAATAATAAAAGTAATAAATAATTAGTAGTAATAATATTTTCGTGCATGAATTTAAATAGATAAAATAAATAAATTAAATAAATAAATAAAGAATAATTAAGCTCACCCCTAAACTACAGGATGTAGGTACCCAAAAATGTATTCAAAATTCTCTCGAACTCATGACAACTCTTAATTTTTGACATTCAAATCGTAATTTTTGAAATTTCCCACGAGCTAGGGGAATTAAATGTTTAAAATCTGAATACGGATTTAAGAGGTACATAAACAATTTCAAACCTCGCTACGTTTTTCGGAAAAATTCCAACGAAAAATGTTGTCATACGGATGAAGTTTTCGGGCTTCTCGCGAGTTTAATTGGATTGAGCCGAGTGGTCGTAAGTAGAAGAAAAGAGCCCAGGTCGAGCCAAGTCATTGGATTTGTAAGTCACGCACTTCAAGGCCGTTAGACATGTGAAAACCGTTCGGAACATTGTCTTATCAGATTAGTTTGATTAGGAATTTAAAACACAATTGTCGATAGACTATGAATTCGTGTTGGTTAGAATCAAAATTTAGAATTCCCTCTGCAGTGAGTTTATACTCAAAATTTTCATTCTTACGGGTGTAGATTTTTTAGCTTAATTGCTACACAACTTTTGTCCCCTCTTTTTCAGCCCAAAAAAATGTTTTTTTCGTGTTCTCAAATTTTCCTCTCTCACATAAGTCCCTTAAATTTTGGGAGGAATCACCAAAATGAAAATACAGTCTGCAAGGCCCTTTAATTTCCCATAACCTAAAGGTATTTGACGTATTCTAACATCGAGATAAAAATCAAAAAATTGTTCAATGTCGAGAATCGGTGCTAGCATAAATTCGGAATATAACCCTCCAGAAACCCATGGTTAGGAAATCCGCTGGAGATTGAGCCCATAATTTCTGATCCCCAGAAACCAAAATTGTCAAAATATGATAAATTTTGGTCAAAAATGTAACTATCATAATATTTGTGTGCTATCTAATCTCCACTGGTTTTCTTTTCCTAATTGACGCCAGAAAGCTGCAAATTTTGCAGGATCATGGGAAATCAAACGGCCTTTCCAACAGTATCTTATTTTTTGCGTGATAACTTAAGAATTTATCGAGCTGTTCCACTGAGGTTGGGTTCATCAATATAGTTCATTTAAACATTATTCTCCGAATAAGCGGTTTATTGGAAATGTAGACTATGAATTTCTTTGTCAACGTACCCGTGGAAAATTTCATTCATGAGAATCATGGATATTTGATGATTAAACATAATTGAAGAACCCACCCTATAACAAAGTCGAAACGCGAAAAAACTTCGGAGAGACAAAGGCGTCAGGCTCTTCCGCTCATGAAAATTTGATAAAAGGAAAGTTTTTGCAAAAAAACGAAAAATCCACCCAGGTAAGGTTGGATGATCTCAAAAGTGAACACCCTGCCTATGCATTAGGTTATGCTTGCTCTGTGAGAAATCAACCCCCCCTTAAATTTCGAGGCGGGACAACGGGGCGTAGCAAATCACCCCGTAAAGGGAAGTAGCGCCGTGCGCACACCGGCGTACCTACTCACCTGAAAGAACAGGCAGAAGCAGACCCACTGGTAATATGGGTAGCACTTGCGGTCACTGAGGTCGAGTTCGCCGCGCGAATGGTCGACGCCCGGATAAGGAACGACGACGCCGACGCGTTTCTTGAACGCGCTGCGTATCGTGTACGTCGAATGTATCCAGCAATATGTATTCAATACATCTTCGGGTATATCTTTCGTGTGGACGCAGTCGATCGGATTTCCCACGTATTGGCGTGTCGTGACGATCAGCGAGAAGGCCATGAGGATCATAACGGTGATCGAATAGTGGAGTCGGAAAATCGGCGAGTCGATCCGGATGTTGTTGACTTTGACGAGATTCTTCAGGCCGCGGAAGACGTCCAACATGACAGCGTCCCGGCTCGATCATCGTCGATCGTTACTCAGTCCGGCCCGTCACTCCGGTTTCACTTTCGGTCAAATTTTCGAAATTCCGATCGTCACTTTTCTCCCGGGCGGGTTTTCAAACTAAATAGTCCTGCACGGTAAACTTTTAGAACGACATCCTCGTTTTACCATAATTGAAAAAATTCCCTTCCGATTCGTTACATTCGAATAGCAAATTTTTCAATTCGATTTCTCCCGATTTCTCGAATTTCGCATGGTTTTTTCCGCCGAGAATTCCCAAAAAAAGCCTAAAAACTCAATTCCCGAGTCGTTCGGTCGTCCGTTTTCGGAACCCCCGTCGATGGGCCGGATGGTCTCTTGGCCGACAGTAGGGCCCGCACTGGTCGGCCTCTGACGGCACCCGAAGGCACGACGATCGCCTGAACCTACTTTGCTATAAATACATTTTCTCGGCTTCGGTCTCTTAGTCGCCCTCTCTCTCGCTCTCTTTTCTTCCCCGTTTTTCCGTCGCCCTCGCACTCGCCGGCTCACGCTGGCCGGATTACGCCTTCTTCTCGTCTGACGAACGCAGCCGCTCACAATCGCTCGTTCGCTCACTCTAATTCTATCACGCACTTTCTGCATCCCTTCTTCACTAATTCCCTCCCCTACTCTATCTCCTTTTATCTCCACGATGCACTGCTGGCAGGTATAGGTACACGTAAGTCAACATGCCGATTAGGTATCATCAATGTTGTAATATTATCATGGCCGCACCGAGTCGAAAAGATGGCATTAAAATAGTGCATAGCATAATTTGCTAATCTGCTAGTATACTTCCTTTCCTCGAGGGCGGCAGGGCACGCCCGGGGCTGCTCTCCATGCGAAAAGCCTGGAACGGCGTTGTACCTACTTTTTACACAGCTTTTATGTCGATTTGTGTTTTAAATTAATTTTGCAGGTC
This sequence comes from Nesidiocoris tenuis, assembly GCA_036186465.1. Lineage (NCBI taxonomy): Eukaryota > Metazoa > Arthropoda > Insecta > Hemiptera > Miridae > Nesidiocoris > Nesidiocoris tenuis. Next base: position 2,693,673 of record AP028920.1, read on the forward strand.
AATTTCTAAAACATCAATTTGAGGGTTTGAAAAATGGGGGATTACGCTATTTCGCTTGAGTGTGCGCAAGAAGGCACTTCAGATTTATCTTTCAAAAAAATGCCAACAATTTTTTAAAAACGGCATGCTTAGCAAGGGGTCGTTTTGAGGAGAATTCAACGGTACGCCTTGTATTATCAAAATCTGTTAAAAAATAGTCATTTTTCCTTCAATCTTATTTCAGATTTTTTCAGTAAAATGCTCCGCGATATTATTTTTGAATAAAAAATTTTGATCCTGTTTTCTCAAACATGCCCGTACAACTCCCTCACATAAAATTTCAATTATTCTCCAAAATTTCTTTCGCTGAAATTTAGGCCCTGACAAAACCGATACCGAACAATGTTTTGACTAAATTTTTACCTCTCACAGGCCACAGAACTTCCAAAATAAACGCATTTGTTAAGCCAAACAATTTTTTATGGGGTGGTTAAGGGTGAGATAGTAACGGCCTAGCCGTACCTATTTGAATATTGAGTTACCTGGTCCAACCGTGATTCACTGCTATTTTTAATTATCAGCAAATTGAGAAGAAAAATAAATTTTTGGCTTTTGCTTACAAGCCGCAAGGTATTGAAGGTGTTTTCTCGGAATAATCCGTATAAACGCCGCCGGCAATGTTTGTTTTGGTTCTCGCCTTTGTTCCCTGATAATTGATTTCGTTGGGCAAATAATTCATGATTTGATGAATAATCGCAACCTGGCTGAGCAAAGAGGGACGAGAATAATCACTATTCCAATACTGGCAGGAAGGTTGCCGTTTTCTGGGCGCCTTGGATGAAATACTAAAAACGAACTCATGCTTTGCTAACATTTCAAAAATTATGCATAAGGTGAGGATTTATGTGTGATAAAAATCTGCTAATATGTACATACAAATCTTCGACCCTGACAAATATGTATACCCATAAAAATCCTAAACCTGTTTCTGTACTATGTAAATACCTACCTAAAATTAAGAAATTTTATTCAATAGAGGAAAAATAAACACTGTCCGCGAGCTTACAAGCTAGGAGGAATTCTAATGTTCGTAAAATACTATTATTCATAATCAAAGTGCTCTCGAAATCGATTTTCTATTTTTTCACAACGTAGCATTTTGAGTTCTTCGGATTTCTGCTGGGGCAAATCTCATTCATATCGTCATTTGAATGGGCCAAGCTGTCCGTCACCTGTCGCCGACACTTGTGACGGCCTCCGTTCGCCACACGTCCGCCGTCATATTTTCCCAGGTGGCAGTCATTCTCGATCTGTCATCGAAAATGGCACGCGGCCAGGGTTTCGAGGCGGGAAATCGGTAGATGATTTTTTCATCAAGAATAATTGCTAGACATCTTAATTTGATTTTGCCCAGTCCGAATTCGATTCATCAACTAGCGGATGGAGCGACTCTAACCTATCATTTTTTATACAGGCGTCACTATTTTATTTCTTCGTCCAACAAACGTGACTTCACAGCCGACCTATTGAATTGCCTATATAAACCTCATTTAATAAACCTTTTTATGTCTCAAAAATTGACTTGTCTGAGAAATTATCGACGCGGCGCATAAAGCTGTGTTGTATGGGGAGAAGTCTCGAAGTTGACTTTGATCTCGAAGTTGATTTTGAACTCGAAGTTGACATTGATCTCGAAATTGAGTTTGATCTTGAAGTTGACTTTGATCTCGAAGTTTAGTTTGATCTCGAAGTTGACTTTGATCTCGAAGTTGACTTTGAACATGAAGTTGACGTTGATCTCAAAGTTGAGTTTGATCTCGAAGTTGAGTTTGATCTCGAAGTTGACTTTGATCTCAAAGTTGAAGTTGATCTCGAAGTTGAGTTTGAACTCGAAGTTGACATTGATCTCGAAGTTGACATTGATCTCGAAGTTGACTTTGATCTCGAAGTTGACTTTGATCTCGAAGTTGACTTTGATCTCGAAGTTGAGTTTGAACTCGAAGTTGACTTTGATCTCGAAGTTGATTTTGAACTCGAAGTTGACATTGATCTCGAAGTTGAGTTTGATCTCGAAGTTGACATTGATCTCGAAGTTGACTTTGATCTCGAAGTTGACTTTGATCTCGAAGTTGACTTTGATCTCGAAGTTGAGTTTGAACTCGAAGTTGACTTTGATCTTGAAGTTGACTTCGATCTCAAAGTTGACGTTGATCTCGAAGTTGACTTTGATCTCGAAGTTGACTTTGATCTCGAAGTTGAGTTTGATCTCGAAGTTGACTTTGATCTCGAAGTTGAGTTTGATCTCGAAGTTGACTTTGATCTCGAAGTTGACTTTGATCTCGAAGTTGACTTTGAACATGATGTTGAGTTTGAACTCGATGTTGAATTTGAACTCGAAGTTGACTTTGATCTCTAAGTTGACGTTGATCTCGAAGTTGACTTTGATCTCGAAGTTGAGTTTGATCTCGAAGTTGACTTTGATCTCGAAGTTGACTTTGATCTCGAAGTTGACTTTGATCTCGAAGTTGACTTTGATCTCGAAGTTGACTTTGATCTCGAAGTTGAGTTTGAATTCGAAGTTGACTTTGATCTTGAAGTAGACTTCGATCTCTAAGTTGACGTTGATCTCGAAGTTGAGTTTGATCTCGAAGTTGACATTGATCTCGAAGTTGAGTTCGATCTCGAAGTTGACTTCGATCTCAAAGTTGACTTCGATCTCGAAGTTGAGTTTGAACTCGTAGTTGACTTTGATCTCGAAGTTGACTATGAACTCGAAGTTGAGTTTGATCTTGAAGTTGACTTCGATCTCAAAGTTGACATTGATCTCGAAGTTGAGTTTCAACTCAAAGTTGACTTTGATCTTGAAGTTGACTTTGATCTCAAAGTTGACGTTGATCTCAAAGTTGATTTTGAACTCGAAGTTGACATTGATCCGAAGTTGACTTTGAACATGAAGTTGACTTTGAACTCGATGTTGAGTTTAGTCTCGCAGTTGAATTTGATAATTTTAAGTTTGCGTTTCTTTAATGTTGGAGTTAAGAACCCAACTTTTTGAAAGTCAAAGGTTCACATCGCGGGACGTCAGGTCACCTTACTTATACACCAAAACCCATCGCAAGGATTCTCAAAAAGGACCCATCATCTGAAGAATGGAAAACATTTCCCCAAAACTTTTATATTCTAGCTATGATAAAGGCGTTGCCTTTTCATGGAATACCTGTAGGTATGGCGTCACATTAAAGTAAGAACAACCTAACCATAACGAGAAGTAATTTTTATAAAATTCTTAAATCGGAACCTAGAAATAAGGACAGTAGGTACCTAATTATTTTTTATTCTAATTTGCTGGGACACAGGTGGTACCTCGAGTAATAGTGCTCGATTCAGAATCTCTTGAAGACGGTATTCGAAACCCACACGCCCGGGCTGGACTGGGTACGAAATGCCCCCTGAACTAGAGATTCGTCCAACGTGGCCCCTCAAAACGTCGTAATAATGACAGGAGTAAAAAAAATTCGGATGAAAAAAGTCCGAGACCGATAAAGAAAAGGCAAGGACGGCAGGCGGCAGCTGAGGAATAAACTTGGCCATCCTGGAGACTGAAAGGCGACTGGACGTCTTGGCAGTTATGAGAAATCTGACAGCAACCGAAATACTTCGGGGAAAGTTTTTTTATTCTTCGTTTTTTACACGTGCACTGTCATGAGCAGTTCCCTCTTGCCTGGCCCTCTTGACGGTAATACAAGTAGCGAAGGAATCGTTACAAAATAGATGCCGGGGTGCTAACCTTGGGATATTTTAGAATTTCGGGTACCTATAACAACGTACTTACTGGGTGTACGAGCATTATCTGAAAGGACATACCTAGTAACTTGACAATCCGAGTTTCAAGTTTCAACGTGACAAATTTCGGAATTTGGTCAAATATCGGCATTTCCCCGATGTCTAATATTCGGCTGAAGTTGAAATTCGGATTCATCACACCTGAAAACATTGAGATCAGTCTTGAACCCAGTAACCCATTTTTTCCTGAAAAAATCCCCTGCTTTCTGGCCTACAGTAGCAAAAGGCCGACAAAAAATTCATATCTGCCGCTTAAAAGTATCGATCTTATAAGATCGATAAATAGGTCATTGGCCTCAATTGCAAAACCACGCCCTTTCTCACTGCTGGTCAGTTAGCCCTGTATTCGTGTTGAATCATTCGTAAGGGAAGGGATATAATTTCGCATTATTTTAATGTTTCACACTCCTGAGATTATTGATTCCTAATTTGTCTAGACAAAAAGACGCCACTGCACCCTCGTTCTTTATGATTGGCCAACTTGTAATGCGGGAGCGAATACAGCATCAGACTTGCTTCGACTTTCAATTTTCCCCCAGTCCATTGTGGGGAAAAGCAACAAAGAATAAGACATTTTTGGCGATGGCCCTGAAAACAAAATTTGTGTCAAGGGATCCAGACCGGGCATTCTATGTACTAAATACTGTGAAATCGTATCGTATTGTCACAAAATTCAGGCTATCTATCTGTGAACACTCCGGAAACCGCCCAAAACTATGGCGAATTTTTTTACCGATTAAGAACCTATCTACTTTGCACCTTTAAAGTTAAGAAAAACTCATCAAACTACAGAACGATTTATGATAATTACTAACTCTAAAAAATTAATTGTATGGATGTCCTATAGGTATGTCGAAGTCTACGTCGAAGGTTGTCAAAGACAGCACTTTCACCTGTAATTCACCCCCCCCCCTCCAGGAGAAATATTATTGTAGTCAACCTGAACAATAAACATTAGAAATGAGAAAAAACGTCATAAGACCGTGCGATTTACAGTTCAAACTATTTTCAAGTTTTCGAATTTGTCCGTGAATATTTCCCTTTCGTGGGGATTTTTCCCGCAGCCGGTGACACTGCCAATGATTCAACCTGCCGTCAGCTCAGTTGCGTCCGTGCGGCTGTGTGCGTGCGTTGTATCCTCTAATTGATAGGGGACTTTCTTGTCAAATAGTCGCCTAATAACTTATGCAAGTGATTTGATCTTGAATTCATCGTAGCAATCAGCAGATTTAGCGGTAGCGATGGCGTTGAAGACTCTAGTCGGCCTGAGTGAGTACATTGTCAATAGAATTTATCATGGTAAACATTCAAGAAGTACAAGGTACGACTTGTCAGTCTCCGACTGCTATGAACAGATTTTCAGATGATAAGTGAGTCACAATGTGGATTAGACTCTTTTGGACGGATCATGAGCTCAATAGTGAAGAGAAGTCTCGAGCTGTCGTCAATTTGGGGCACGGAAATCGAACTGCTGTGTGCGTAGGGGCTTATCTGTCAACCAGGGCCTCGAGAACTTTCAAGATAAGGGCCCTAAGCCAAGGCTGCTAAGAGACTCGATTGCTCTAAAAAAGCTGACATGAGCAACTTCTGCGATTGCATGTAGGCGAGTTAGAACAACGCTCTATTTATAGAGCAAGAGCATTCATAGTGGTAGATATATCTAAAATATGATATGCCCGATATAGGGGCTTGCCTCGTCTGGTCTGCTGGTGCCTGCCTTAGCCACCGATTAGCTCACAAACGAGAGGAAAATTAAGAGCGTACCTATTTTGTAGTTTTCAGAGCGTGGTAGGTGCAGTTGACATTTTTTCTGGAAACACCCAGGTGTAGAATAATAGGTTAAAATGGTTGAAAAAAGACCCTCTTGGGACTCGAGGAAACCGGTGAAATTTCTGGACAGACCCAATAGAATGCCAGAATTATACGAATACAAAACAAGTGTGCAATCAATTGAGAAGATTGCAAAATTTCACTCTCCAAAGACTGGAACCTGGCCCAACACGCATACGCCTTAGCCCTTTGGCAACAGGGAGCTCAGCTAAGCCCCAAATATTGGAAAATTTCCAACATTTAATGTTCCTGGAGAGGTTGGTCAATGCGGGCAACATTCAATCCATTGAATATTTCAATCAGTACTGACAGCAACACGTTTATGGATTCCTGAATCCAGGCTCCCGTGTCCGAATTGTCAAGGAGTCTATTTACAGTGCCTGGAAGGGTGGCAGTTTGGTGAAAAAGAGGAATCGATCTCGTTCACACCATTAGGGGGCCCATAACCCGATCAAAAAGAAGGAGATTGTTAATTCCATACTTTTTGGTTGTGTTGCGATTGTATTGCAGGCAGTATTTCATGGATAATGACAGCAACACAATTGTTATTCCCACTGATGGTCCGCCTTTTTTTACAAGATTATAATTTGTGTCGGTATTGCTCCGTATTTTCCATCATGCAATTTCATAAGGGTGGAAAAATTAAAGGAAGGAATCAATCAGTATTGTCAAGATAGAATAATTTTATTTTTACAAATGATAAAAAAAAACTTGATTTTTCGACAATCATTAATACCTATTTTGTATACAGCCGCTTCGATTCGCATTTACATTTTAGATTTCTTCGTCTTGGGTGCGTCCGGGTCTTCGGGTTCCGTTTGGAAAATAGTCTTCGGCTGCGTTCTTTTGTAAGCCGGCGTTATCCAGTACGGATCTTCGGCGGCCTGTTTGGCAAAACGAAGGATCGCCTCCCTCGGGTCTTGGTCGTCTTCGACTCTCTTGGACAGGCCTAGATTTCTGATAACGTAGGAACTCAGGGTACTTCCCGAAGCTGCCACTCGCCCGCCCTGGCCCGAGTTAATAGGCAAATCTGGTCTCCTCGACTTGACCGGATCCTGTCGATCTTTCTCGAGTTTTTTCCGCAGAAGCTTCGGACGGTCTTGTCGGAACATCGGAAGAGCGTGCGGGGTGATGATTTGCTGAGCAGCCACAACCTCAACGTGTTTCGCTTTCTTCCGGGTTTTCGTAGCGCACAGCTGCGCACCCCTGGACATTTTCGACTCGTTGAAGTAAGCCTTCACGGTGCCATCGCCGCATCCGACGAATATCTGCTGCAGCCTCGGATGCCACAATGTTTGCACGATGTGCGACTCTGAGACGACCACTTCCCTCAATTTTTCAAACGTGTTAACGCTGAATATCACCATTTTGCCGTCAGTTTCTCCCCTCTCCAACGATAGACCGGTCACTATCATCGAGTCGTTCGGACTGAACATGCAGTTGGTCGTACTGTATCGTGAGTACAGATTGGTGAACTCGTGTAGTGGCTTTTTGAAATTCCTCAATTCCCAAAGTTTCAACGTGTCGTCACCGCCTCTCGAAGCTATCATCGTGTTTGCATAATTGAAAATAGCGCATGACGTATCCGTTCCGTTCTGATGAGCGTTTCTCACCGACTTACATGGAGATACGAACATTTTCCTGTGATCCCAAAGCTGCAGCGATCCATCCTTGCAAGCGCAGATGATCAGATTCCCGTCCCGACTGTAGCCGCAGACGGTAGGGTTCGTCTTGAGTCCATTGCCAGCTCGGCACTTGATCACCGATTTATGTTTTAGCGGCTGGTTGACATCCCAGACTCTGCAGGTACCGTCGTCAGCTGCCGTCAGAAATTCTTCCCTAACCCTAGGATTCCAACATCCTCCGTTCAAAGGTGCTACGTGTCCTTTCGTTCTTGCCATATCCGACACGTATTGGTCGCCTTTGACACACTCCATCACCTCGTGCCCATCGCGGTCAAGCACTTTCGCCTGGGACATGCCGGATATGACCAAAACGTTATCCCCGGTCGAGGAATAGTCGAGCATTTTGATGGGATTGTTCCCGCAGGGGCTCATTTTCCTGAAACTTTGCAAAGTCGTGTCCATGCCGGCAAAGTCCCAGAATTTCACTTCGTAATCGACCGAACCGGTGGCCAAACGAGTACCCGACGGGTCTAAAGCCAAAGCCACGACCGGTTTGCTTCCATGTACTATCTGTATGTCTCTGGTCAACGGCAATTGGCTGGCAAGGTCCAAGTCTTCACCTTCGTCGCTGTCGTCTTCGCTTTCGCTCGGGCCGTCTTCGCCGGTTTTTACTTCAGGTACTGGTGGACCTATTTCCGCCTCTTCCGAGTCCGAATCTGTTAGGTGTTCTGTACCCTCTTTCGCCACAGATTGAGGAACAGCTGGCCCGATTTCTTCCTCGTCTGAATGGGTCTCGTTTGGTTTTCCTCTGACATCTGCACTACCTGGTGCAGGAACTGGCGGTCCCACCGGTTCCTCATCTTCATTTTCCCCCCCTGTATCCGATGTTCCTGGTACCGGTGGTCCTATTAATTCTTCGTCTTCATTTTCATCTCGAAGTTGTAATTTTTTCATTTGTTTGGAGTACTTACTGTTCTCCTGGTTATCTTGTTTCTCGTCCGCTTGTATTCTGAACTGAGCCGGAATCTGAGGGCCGATTTCTGTCTCATCGTCTTCTTCCTCGCTCGAACTGTAGGCGGCGATTTGGTTCATTTGGATGGTGCTAAATTACTCTGTCTTGTTCTTGTGTCTTCCTATCACACATCGACTCAATTCAAGAAACGACCTTACAATTTACGACCTAATCACAATCAAAACAAGCTGTTGTCTCTCCCTCGTTGGGGCAGCCAGTCTAGCCAACAGTGCTTGCCTGAAAATCCCTCTTCGCAATCGATATTTTCCCCTCCTTGGTGAGGGATATTTCGCTGTAATCGCCTATCTATGTCTTACATCGATTTCCCCGCCTATCGATTTTCACTATCGAACGAATCAGCTTTGTTTAGCATACGATACACCCCTCGTACGTTGTGGTTATTAGGGAAGACTTCTTTCTTTTTCTCCAGGTGAATTTGGGCCTACGAGTGCCGCCTTGTAGAACTGCTAATAATAACCTTGGATAAAAATACAACCTCGACAGAGGATTTGTTTGGTTGGATCCAAGCTGCGCCTATATTCCGCTTTTGGATTCGCTGGGGATCCACCTAACAAAAAGATTAATGTTGTCTGACCTTTTTCTGTTTGGAGATACGATTTGGCACGCTCTCGAATTTGAAGCGTATGATGCCTCTTCTACCTTTATTGAATTTTCCCCTATCTGCACTTTTCCGGAAAATTGCGTTTTCCTTACATTTTGGTCCACTTGAGTCTTAGTTCGCGATGAACAAATTTTTTTATAACTAACATGTTAGTAATAGAAAAAAATATTAGGGCTTCAAAACACAGTGAAATTAAAAATGCATTGTTTTAAAAATAATGCGACGGATTTTTTTCTAGCGATGTATTAAAAGATTTAATAATAATAATTCATTCCTCAATTGTCTATGAAATTATACATACCAAACTGGCATTTATTGCCTTTATGATAAAATATTTTTCAAAAATTGTGCCTTGCTCTTTGACGCAGGGAAAATCTTAAAATTAATTTCTCAATGGTTGGAGAAGACTTTATTCTATTTGCATTGCTATATGATTTTTTCAGAGATTATGAACGATGCGATCAAACAAAAGCAGAAGAAAACCGGAAAAGACGTCGAATGGCGGGTGCTCGTCGTCGACCAGCTGGCCATGCGGATGGTGTCCGCTTGCTGCAAAATGCACGAAATATCCGCCGAAGGGCTAACAAGTAAATGCAATTGCTTTACGGTGAAGTAAAATTATGTAGATTGTTTTTTATCTTATATTTTTATGATAATCTGTTGATTGTGAACCTTTTTTAGTTGTGGAAGACATACATAAGAAACGCGAGCCACTTCCAACAATGGAGGCCGTCTACCTGATAACGCCGTCCGAGAAATCGGTGCACGCTTTGATCAACGACTTCGCGTCTCCCAATCGTCAGATGTACCGCGGGGCCCACGTTTACTTCACAGAAGGTCAGTATCGATAAATATCAGTAAAATCACCAGCTGTTCGTCAAAATTCTCCGAGGATGGTACAAATTATTGTCATCCGAATTACGGGAGGTCCTTGCGTCGAAAGCGCTGGATGGCACAGCTCCAGACTCCATTCAACGTTATCTTGATTTTCATTCGTTTTTTCATGTTTGAAAATGTTCGGAATTTTCAAAAATTATTTTAGTTTATTTTCCCGGTTTTTTAGCGAATTGCATTCATTCGACATTCATTTCCAGCGTGTCCTGAAAAACTGTTCGACACACTTTGTCACAGTAACGCGGCCAAACATATCAAGACATTGAAAGAGATTAACATTGCGTTTATCCCTTACGAGCAACAGGTAAAGATCTGGTACAGCGGGCTTACGGCGACTAACAATTTCCGCTGTTCATCTTTCACAATACTAACCTGCCTTTCGGGTGATGGTGTGGCGCTTAATGGACTGTAGGCTTACTCATATCTATGTACCATTAATCCTTGATATCTATTAATTGTAAAAATAAGAGTTTTTGAATGAATAGCCCTTGTAATTCCTCATATCCGTTTTGGAAAATGATTTCGACGAAACTCCGTGATGTAATCTGGGGTCTCGGGTTGATTTCACTAGGTAAATCCACCAGGTAAATCCTATAGAGGTTTTTTTGAGAGGTTCAAAAATTGATTGTTAAAATTCCAAGAATCTGCAATTTTAAAAAACTGAATTCGGACCCGCCGTTCTGTCTCCATTTTCCCCTAAATACCGAGCGGTGTCAGTGTGGATATTCCAAGAATAATATACCGATTATCTCTTACACGCTGCTCAGTATGTCCTGAGGAACTCTTCAACGAAATATGCAAGTCGTGCGCTGCTCGGAAAATAAAAACCTTGAAAGAGATCAACATCGCTTTTCTGCCGTACGAAAGTCAGGTCTGTTGACGTGTCTGCTTCCCTCTTCTTGCCTGCTCTCTTGGTTTTTTTTTTTTTTTGTGCTGAGGGTTCTTACTGTATTAACATTGCATGCACTTTGTTCCTCGTCTTAACATTTCAAGATAAACATTACAATATGGTATTTTGCAATTTTCTGGTTTTTAATAAATTTGTTATCTGGTTACCATTTATTTGCCCTAGTATTTTTGGCCCCTCCTCTGTTCTTAGCTATTGTACGTGCTAATGGGGTGAGTTGAGGATTTGAAGACAAAATCTCTCAGTGGGGTGTCATTTTGAAAATTCGCCATTCGATGAAAATATTTATTGAAATAGTAGCCAATATTCCCATCTTTTACCAGTCTGTCGCTAAGGTCCCTGAAGAGGCCAAATTCCTAGAAAGCGCTCGGGAAAATGATCTAGAAAAGGTGTGTCCTTGATCTCATCTTCAATCACCCTCTCTCACTGTACAATAATATTGTATTATTGTATTATTCAACATATCATGTTGAATATAAGGGCTAATAATAGGGTTAGTAGGATCAACACGAAATATTTTGCCATTTTAGGATTCAGCACGCTCAAAAAACATTCGATTCACATGCATGATGCATTTTGAATAGAATTTGAAATTTAATTACTTGATCGAATGTTTCTTCTACCCCTCGATTTCAAGGTATTCTCGCTCGATGCGCCAGAGACATTCCAGTGCTTCTACAATTCGTCGCTGATCAGCAGCAGAACGGCCAACATGGAAAGGATCGCAGAACAGATCGCTACACTTTGCGCTACGCTCGGCGAATATCCGTCTGTCAGATACCGCACGTAAGTTAGAGGGCTGTCTAATTTTCACGATGAAGAATAATTCTTATTCTAATTATTGTAATTACTACAGTTCAGGATAATTCAGACCACAATCCAATGTCTCTACGTACGATTTTTGGCCATTCTCAAAATATAAGCTAAAAATGTGAAAGAATTTCCAAAATTCCAACTGTTATCTTGAATTTCTTGAAAACAAAAATGAAGATACAACTTTTGAAAGAATCCGCAATGTAGGACATTGGAGAACAAAAACACGATTTGCATAAGTATTCAAAAAGTTGACACCCGAGCCGGAAAAATTCAAAACGGAACCTACCTCCGGAGAAAACGTCTATTTCTAGCGTATTTTCTCCAGAAAAATATTTAAACTCAAAAATTGAAAAATTTACCATTTTTCCCGTTGATTCCTGGCCAAAACCTCATCAAAACTCTATTAATGATAAACTTTTTCATCCGAAAAAGCACACAAATGCCCTTACCTCCTACTGATCCAGATGTACCTATTTTGTAAAATTCCGCTTACTTGTTGGCAGCGATTACGAAAGAAACGTCGAACTGGCTCAGATCATACAGCAGAAATTGGACGCTTACAAAGCCGACGAGCCGACCATGGGTGAAGGGCCTGAGAAGGCCAGGTCCCAATTGCTGATTTTGGATCGCGGCTTCGACTGCGTTTCTCCGCTGCTTCATGAGCTCACGCTTCAAGCTATGGCCTACGATCTTCTTCCGATCGAGAATGACGTGTACAAGTGAGTTGATCATCTCGACTATTGATTAAAACCTCGATATACACAGTCAGCTTCGTTTTATCGACTTCAAAAAGGAATTTTTTCAATCGCATATCTGACCGTTTTGGAGGTCGGCTGGATTCTGACGCTCAATTTTCATTTTCCGGGCGGAATCGGATCGACTCATACCCTAATTGAGAAGCCTGTTTAGATGCGGGCTTGAAGAACCAGCCCTTGATGCTAATAATTGGGGAAGTATTTCATATTTCAATCGCCTTCCATTCCCTTGTGTTCCAGGTACGAAGCGACCGCTGGAAATCCTGAAAAAGAGGTTCTGCTGGACGAGAATGACGAACTCTGGGTCGAAATGAGGCATCAGCATATCGCCGTCGTTTCTCAGTAGGTCGCACTATCGTTTCGGCAAAAAACCCTCCAATCATCATCAGTTTTGAAATTTGCGAGCTTTCGTTAACCCTATTTCCCTCGTTTCTTCCAGGAACGTTACCAAAAATCTGAAGAAATTCATCGACTCGAAGAGAGTACCAGCCGGCGATAAACAGTCGATGAAAGATTTGAGCACGATGATCAAGAAGATGCCGCAATACCAGAAGGAGTTGTCCAAGTATTCCACTCATTTGCACCTGGCTGAGGATTGTATGAAAGCCTATCAGGGCTATGTCGACAAGTTGTGCAAAGTCGAGCAGGTATGAGGAAATTTGCTAATCAAACAAAATTACGATTTTTAATTTTTTAAATGAATAAAAGTTTGAACAATCTTGTTCGATTTGAAATGAGGGAATGTGCAAGAAGAGAGAAGAATCTTGAATGTTTTAATAACTCTTTTAAAAATTTCAAAAAGAACAAATTTTTCCCAAGTATTCTAACAGAGGTATCATAGAAGATTTAAAAAAGTTAAATGACGATGTTCTGGCCTTTGACCGATCTTCATGTCGCCTCCGATTCCAGGATTTAGCCATGGGGACCGACGCTGAAGGCGAACGAATCAAGGATCACATGAGGAACATCGTCCCCGTCCTTTTGGACCAGGCCGTGTCCAATTACGACAAAATGCGCATCATCCTGCTGTACGTGCTCGTGAAGAACGGCATCTCCGAGGAAAGCCTCAACAAGTTGGTCCAGCACGCGCAGATCCAGCCTCACGAAAAACAGGCCATCATCAATCTGGGGAATCTCGGGTTGAACGTCATCGTCGACGTAAGTAGCCATTGTACATCCAGTGTGTTGAAATTGCTAATTGTCCGACTAAGAAAAATATAGAAATAATTATTCTAAAATGAACAATATTTTCATAAATTAATTAGAAAACTTGAGCTTAAACCAATCAAAATAGGTAATTTAATTTAAATAAAAATTTCTAAAGCAAATTTGAAATAAATGAAAAGAAAAGAATCAAATAAAAGATACAGTTGGCATGGATGTGACGTTCCGAGGTGGAAAGTCAAGAGCAGGGGGGGGGGGTATTTTGGATGCTAGTCAAGGGAGGAACAGCTCAATCCACAAACGGTCAACGACGCTTAGGTGAGGCCACAGCCTGGAAGATTCGTTGATGGAATCTTTTCAACCGGCAGTTTGAGCCGGTGGAGGGCGTGTCCATCCGTGAGGATTGCGTCTCTGATTGGAGGATTGCTGCGCTGGCCCATCAGGGGTTCAGTGCCGTACGGGCCCGCCAAAGGGAGCTGAGTGCCGCACGGGCTTGCCGTAGAGGGCTGAGTGCCTCAGAGGTCCTCCAAGGGGGCTGAGTGCCGCAAGAGCCCAACAACAGGAAGATCGAATAAACTCGTCCGAACCTGACATTAATCCCCAAAATGCCCACGACTTCTTTGCAGGGGAACAACGTGCGCAAGAAGATCTGGACGCCGCCGAAGAAGGAGAGAATCACCGAGCAGACTTACCAGATGTCAAGGTGGACTCCGATCATCAAGGATCTCATGGAGGATTGCATCGACGAGAAGCTCGACCTCAAGCATTTCCCTTACCTTGCCGGCCGTACAGCCTCTTCAGGCTATCATGCTCCATCAAGGTAGATCAAGTGGTCGTTCTTTGTTCAGGATTGCAAAAAAAAATTGAAAATAAATTTTGTTCATTGACGTTTTGCTTGAGACGAAGGCAAGACACTTTTAATGCCTTTGCTCGTCACAGCATTTTTGACCGCTTGGCTCAATTCAGGGAAAGTGACCTTAGGACCGATCAAAAAGGTTTGCTCCAAAGGACGTTATTGCCCCTGATAAGAGCTTAATGGCTAAAGCGCTGGAAGACCGATTAATTAATTTAATTCGCTATTAGTCTCTTTCCAAACGTGGCAATGCCTTTCATCTTTATCAATCAAATATACTGATTGGAACTATTTTCGATCCTCAAGCAGTGCCAGGTATGGCCATTGGCACAAGGACAAGGGACAGCAAGCGGTCAAGAACGTGCCTCGCCTTCTTGTTTTCATCATTGGGGGTATGACGTTTTCCGAAATCCGCTGCGCATACGAGGTCACCGCCGCTGTGAAGAATTGGGAAGTCATCATTGGTATGTGATTTTTTCCTGCCATTGATCTTTTTTACATTCATTACTATCCTGTGCCCTTGTTTGAGCTTAAACAGCCAGTCCTGAACTTATCCTGGTTTTCTGCATTTTAACCTCGACTTCTCCCCTGATGAGCGAGGTAAATTTAAAAATGATTATACCGTTGGAAAGCTGACATTTTGGGCCATGTATTCCTGGAACGTGCGCAGAAGTTTTCCATTTTTTCTAGTCCTGAACAACCGTTGAAAAAATTGTCGTTTTTTAGAAGTCGGGAATTTCTTGACTTTTGCTCAATTTTTGTCTTTGTTATTTTAATGCCAGTAATTTACGAATGCAGTGAGATTATAGGAAATTTAACGGCTTTTCCAAAGGTATTCTCATTTTTGTAATTACTCCAAAATTCAAGGGACTTACGGCCATTTTACTGAGACCAAGTCGAAAACGCGAAAAAACTCTGAAGTGAAAAAAGTGTAATTTTCCTTGGGCTTACAGGAAATTGTGGAACAAACATTTTAGCAAATGAACCAAAGAATTTACCCTTACAAGTGAGACAATCTTGATAGTGTATCGTTGAAACCAATAATTTCGTACATCAGAAAGAACGGTTGTATTTCAAAATAACTTTTTTGCCGAGAGTAATCAAGACAGGGGAGTTTGCTATTTTTGAATCAGATTTTACACGGAGATGGGGAATTTCTCCTCGAACCTAACCACAATTTTCCCTACGTATTTCTTTTTGCAGGTTCTTCCCACATCATGACGCCGGAGGATTTCCTCAGCAACCTTTCCAATTTAAGCAATTAGACACACATTCACACACCTGATTATATTTTGTGAAAAATGCTTTCTCTTCGCGGATCACTATTAATAAATTCTTATCTTTAGTCTCGCGTTAAATTGTGATAACAGTCGTTATAGCCTAAATGTCGTCCACTTAGTGGATCCCGGGTTCCCCCGTTCAGATTGCAGTTATTGGTCGTTATATTATCCACTATAAATATTTTATGCTTTAGTAAATTTCGCTAGGCTTCAAAAACGTAACTCGTAGTTTATTGCAGGACGAATTTGTACTTTACACTTTTGGCCTTAATATCGAAAAAACAAAATCAGCTACCCGATTCGCTCGATTATTGTACCTATTTTCAACTAGGATCGCCACTCTATTTAATCGTTGGCGATGTCGTCCTTTCCAAAATTTCGACTGGTTGTCGGCGTGACGTCATTCTCCAAATAGCCAAGAGCCAGCTCAGAATAAACCTATGGAGAGAATGTCGTCATACACTTACCACTCGACTAACCGAAATCTATTTACTCTAGCCTAAAATTCTCCTAATGTCGAATATTTATTCAATAATCTATTGAGCTTATTGATTGTTTTAGCGTTAAATTGTATTTTAGCCAATCCACATTCCCTATAAGCTGGCCAGTTTTAACTTAACAAAAACGACGACCTCACAAACGCATTGATTCTACTTCCAATTGAACGAGAGCCGGTTTTCTCTATTGAATTCTCTCCTCTCGAAATACAATTTCTAAAAATTGATTTAAAAAATAATGTTTTCCAGGAAAAGCTAATTTGCGATTTTCTTTAAGAATGAATTTTTAAAAATTCGCATTAAATAATAACAACAAATAATTGGAATTGGAAACCGTAGTTCTTTTCCATTAACTTTAACATAAGATAACGGCCTACAGAAAACCTCCTTTCGATATTGAATAATATCGCAATCAATGCTGCCAACTTCGCTGAAGTCGCATTAGTTGACAAGATTTTTCTCAAAATTAGATACGAATTTCAAAATAACAGTATTCTTCAAGAGGATTTCCCAGTCGAAAGTTTTACGTTAATCATTCACCTCCTTGTAATATGTTGCTATGTTGAAATCGTCAGTATTTTTTCACTTAATCACTCCTAATCCTAATCTTTCATCATTATTATTTCGTATTTACTTAGTTGGTTTCACCAATTTTTTTAACTCTTGAATTTCATGTTTATCGCTTACCGTGTTTTACTTATTTTAAGGCATAATCTTGTTAATTTGTGTATATCCCTGCCCTCCGGTTATTTTTATTTCATATTCATAAGTTTAAAAAAATTAAGATATATATTTTTATTTTAGCTGTTCCAGTTTTAAAAAAATGATACCGCACTAAACGCCCGCTCTTAAAAACGCCTACAGCTTCAACTAAGTGAAAATTCGAAAAGCTGAAAAATCCATCAAGTTAACAGGTTATAATATTGATTTTCGTGCAGTTTCAGCAGTTTTGAAACGTCAACTTTGTGATGAATGAATCAAGTCACAATACCACAACACTGATCGGCGACCGTATTATGGAGTTTGGGATTTGGGGTATTTTATGGGCATAGGGACCCCCGCCATACCTATAACAAATATTCCCATAATAAGAATACCCCAAGAATCCGAGGATGATACTCCAAAAACGCAAAAAAGCCGCTGAAGGTATTAACTCAGTCGACACTGCCATCTGACGGCACTCTGACACACCACCGATGAAGATGCTTTTTTGGCTCGGATAGCAATCATTGTTTCTTACTCAAAAATGAGATTCGCGTCTGTTTCCCAGTCCCAAAAACACCCAAGGAATAGTTGTGCTGCCTCCTACAAGCGCCACGGTCGTTCAAACGTTGATGATGTCAAACCTTCCTGAGCCTTCTCATTGCCTCTCGGTCGCTCATACACAGGCCACTCCCCCAAAAAAAATCCTTGTCTTCCGGTCGGTCCCGTGAACACACAAAATGAAGAAAATAGACTTCCAGGGCCTCTCCACGGTCGTTCGCACGCATTTAAATCTCCCAAAGCCAATTTCTTGACTTTTCGGTCACTCACATGAACCCTGAATTTGATGATGCCAGCCTCCGTGAGCCTCTCGGTCGCTCACACACCGGCCACTCCCCTCAAAACCATCCTTGTCTTCGGGTCGGTCGCATAAACACACAAAATGAAGACACTGAATTCCCAGGGCCACTCGAGACCGCCACAGTCGTTCGCACACATTCAAATTTGCCAAAGCCAATCTCTTGACATTTCTGTCGCTCACTATTGAATTCAAAATTTGATGATGCCAGCCTTCTCATAGCCTCTCGGTCGCTCACACACCCTCCCAGACCCCAGTGCCGGTCTCTTGGTCGTTCGGACCTTTTCTCTCTAAGGTTCTTCAACTCTTCGGCAGCTTTCCGACTTGAACCGTAGGCGTTTTTTGAGCGTACCTTTTCCCCAGCGATGCAGACTTCCTTTCGATTTCAGTAGATAGAGCTTTTCAGCGGCTCAATTTCGATCCTAAGGTTAAAATTTGACTTTTCGAGTGGATTCGGACCTGTTTATATGTAAATGGACTATCGTACCACCAGAAAGACCTTAGTTATTAGAAGCCGTTAAACTGCGAGCATTCCAAATTTTGAATACGATCGACGATTAGAAGAGCAGCTTTAGGATTTGAGTATTCTAGTTTTCACTAACCTTGAAAAAAATTTGGCGGTATTCCGGTACCAGTAATGATTTTTTCTAGCATCAGTTAGCGGAATGATGAGAATGAACAATTTATAATTGCATAGGCCCTATTCCTGTTCTTTCAATAGATCGCCTATGCATTGATTGTTACGTCAATTTGGGTGGTAGCATTCACCATTTCGATAAAATTCAGCTCATGTTTTGGATCCCTTTGCGAATTTTATGTTAAAAAAAAATTGGCAAATTGAGAGGAAAACGCCTCCTTCTAATGATGCGGTTTTCAGATCGTGAATGGATCCAAATTTTGAATTACAAAATACATTGATCCAACTGATTGTCAAAAGACGATAATCGTATCAGCTGGTAGTTCATCTTCGATGAAATTGTTGAGTTAGAGGACGTGTCGAGAGCGAAATGTTAGACGTACACGTCTCTAAAGTTGCTAAGTATTTATGACTATTTAACTGAAATGTAATGTTTAAGCACGCTTGACAGACAAATCAAGCACAACTTGTTACCATTGTTTTCAAATTTTGTCGTATAACGGAGTTCGGACGTCAGTTTACAATTATTCTTGGAAGTTCAAGAGGATGTGACTTTGGGCATTATTTTGTACGGTTTGTTTATTTTGAGATTTTGAAGTTTTTTCTAACCCTCCAAAAAATGGAGAGGAAATCACATATCCACAATTTGGGGTACATTTCTGCAGCATCCACTATCTGACAAAATCGAGGAAAAATCCGAGTAATTTTTCAAAAATATGTCTACGAACTTCGTTCTACCTGTTGAAAATTTGCGTAGAAAAAAATGTGTTGCTTGTTAAAGATTATATAATTAGCATTAGTAGCCCTTGTATCTCGTTGACACTTGTACTGTAATATTTATTTATTTGCACTACAATAACCCATTCATGTTTTTTTCTATTTTATGTTTTCCTTTTCTGGCAATAAGGCGTTAACTTATATTATTAATTTACGGTTTGATGAGATTTTCCCCCTGAAAATGCAGTTACCAAATATTTTATTGTCCTATTCAAATTATATAAACCTCCGCCTGCTGAAAAAAGCTCCTTTCTTCTAAAATTCGAAATATTTATTTTCTGAAATTCGGCGTCGAATTCTCCGCAACTTATTTCACTATTTATCCACATTATTTACTTGTACTACTTAATTTAAAACGTATAATGTAAAAGTACTATCGTAACGCATATTGTACAAATCGTTTACGGTAGTCCTAGCTGTTAGCTTCTACAAATCACAATTATACTTTAGCCAATTTTTCGCTGCGTAACTATTTTACTATAATCGTGTCAAGGTAAGGCAATATTCTAATTTCCGATTTTTAGCTCTCCTCAAACAACGATGTTACTTCATTGTAGTGTAAAAAATTATAACTCGTCCGTCGTTGTGGAAATATCAAAAAATTTTGCGAGCACGTTCGAGAAAACAATGTATTATCATACAAGTCTAGCCTCTACCTTTTCCTTAGAGTAAAGTGCAAGTTGTCTCGAATAAAGGTCTTTGAATTGTAGAAGTGCGTTTTTTTATTTCTTTTTTTAATGACCTGACTCAACATGGATACTCATTTTTACGTATACTTCCGACGAAGGAGAGGGCTAATTTTTAACCGACTTGGAAAAAAGTAGGTTACTCATGTTGACTTGTCATAGGCATTTTTATCACCTTGTCAACTACACGAAATTTATAAAATCAATAAAATTTAATTGCTGTTAAGTTGGAATTGTTCACAGAAAAGAAACTTAAGAAAACACATGAGAACATAATTTATAACAATGTATAAAATTGGCTTTTCTAAATTATTTCTACTCTTTTCGTAAAAAAAGTAAATAACGACCGATAATCGGTATGATCTTGAATAGTTCGATGTATTCGATTGATCCGTATTACCCGTGAAAATATTTTCAAACCCAAGAACAGAAAGTTAACAGAATGTGATCACAGCCACGTAAGAAAAAATTGTTTATCACCATAACTCGTTCAGCTGCTGTTCATCGGTTTCAATTCAACTTTCGGCGGCTTCTTGTAAATCTCCGCTTCTTCTTCCGGGTCGGACTTTCTTTTGGATCTGGTCGAAAAACAAGTATCCCCACGACCGAATGTTTCCCCGTCTTGGAGAGATTGTGGCATGGGTTCGCCCATGGTTTCAGGCAGGAACATGGTGAGAAAACCGGACAGCAGGGCGACCAGAGCGAACAATACTGTGGGAAACCGTTTGTCGAACGAATCCTGCAAAGGAAAATAGCATCATGGTATACAAGTCGAAGTTGAGGCAGTGAGGCTGGAATGTGAAATTCAAAAAGTCAACAAATCCAAAAAACCTATGTTCAGGGACGTGGCTGAAAGCGGCCCAATCGTGTATTGGGACGCGAAAACATTCCTCATTTACTAGTGCCATACCTGTCCTTTTCCGTTAAATTGATACCTAAAATCCTTTATTGTAGCAGTTGAACTACAAGTACGTTACAGAAACTAAAACTGATTCAGAAACTGAAATTCAAACTCATGGCCGGTTCATCAATTCATTTAAGAATGTATCCAAACTTGCACTAAATTTCACCCAAGACGTATTTTCATTGATCGTCATACAGAAAATTTCTAGGAAATTAGCGGTAGGTCCATGAATAAATCATCAAGTTCAATTGAACTGATAAACCAGCCCTTAAAGTCAAACTCATAATCGAACTGGATTTCAGACCCATCATCCAACTAAAACACATACCTAAAATACTCAAACTAGCACTAGAACTCATAATTTTATTTCAAAAGAGTAAAGTAAACCCCCTTCCAGGAGTTGGCTTTACGCTCGATAACCAAAATTCATAGTTACATAGTTAAATTCCGGTAACTCTAGCTCAAACTGAAACTCAAACTTGAAAATACTTAAACGAAAATGATCAAACACCGACTCATACTCATAATCAAACGCATGCTCAAACTGAAATTGAAACTCATATTCATAGGTAAACTCAGGCATCGAGCTCAAACTCGTAGGTAGGTACTCACAAATCAAACTCAAACAGATATTCCATTCGGAACTCATACTCACAATCAAACGCAAACTAAAACTCAACCTCAAACTTAAATTCAAACTGAAACTAATAATCAAAGTAAAACTGAAACTCAAACTCATAATCAAATTCAAACTGAAACAGAAAGTCAAACTCGAACCCAAACTGAAAATCATGCTCACAATAAAACACAAACTAAAACTAGAACTAATACTGAAACTCAACCTCAAACTTAAATTCAAACTGAAACTCATAATCAAAGTCAAACTCATAATCAAAGTCAAACGGAAACTCTAACTCACGATGAAACTAAAACTCAACCTCAAAGTTAAATTCAAACTGAAAATCATTATCAAACTTAAACTGAAACTCATGATCAATGTCAAACTTATAATCAAATTCGAACTGAAACTGAAACTCGAACTCAAACTGAACTCGAAACTGAAATTCAAACGTAAACTATTACTCATAATCGAACTCAAACTGAAACTCAATCTCATACTCAGACTCATTATCAAACTCGAACTGAACAAACTCGACTTCGAGTTTGACTTTCAGTTCCAGTTTGAATTCGATTGAAGAATGAGATTGAGATTGAGATTATGGTTTGAATTTCAGTTTCGGTTTTAATGTGAGTTCGAGTTTGACTTTCAGTTTGAGTTCGAGTTTTAGTTTAAGTTTGACTTTGGGTTTTAGTTTGATTACGAGTATGAGTTTAACTTTGCGTTTCAGTTTGCGTTTGAGTTTCAGTTTGTGTTCGAGTTTGACGTTCAGTTTGAGTTAAAATGTTATTGTTTTAAGTACGAATTTCAGTATAAGTTTGAATTTGATAATGAGTTTGAGTTTCAGTTTGACTTTAGGTTTGAGTTTGATTGTGACTTTAAGTTTCAATTCAAGTTTGAGGTTGAGTTTTAGTATGATTTCGAGTTTTAGTTTGAGTTCGATTATGACTTTGAGTTTGTTCAAGCTCGAGTTTGACTTTCAGTTCAAGTTTGAATTTGATTATGAGTTTAAGTTGAAGGATGAGATTGAGTTTGATTATGAGTAGGTATTAGTTTGCGTTTGAATTTCAGTTTCGGTTTGAATGTGAGTTAGAGTTTGACTTTCAGTTTGAGTTCGAGTTTTAGTTTGAGTTTGACTTTGGGTTTTAGTTTGATTACGAGTATGAGTTTAGCTTTGCGTTTCAGTTTGCGTTTGAGTTTCAGTTTGTGTTCGAGTTTAACTTTCAGTTTGAGTTAAAATTTTATTATTTTAAGTACGAATTTCAGTATAAGTTTGAATTTGATAATGAGTTTGAGTTTCAGTTTGACTTTAGGTTTGATTGTGAGTTTAAGTTTCAATTCAAGTTTGAGGTTGAGTTTTAGTATGATTTCGAGTTTTAGTTTGAGTTCGATTATGACTTTGAGTTTGTTCAAGCTCGAGTTTGACTTTCAGTTCGAGTTGGAATTGATTGTGACTCATAATTTATGAGTTCCAGTTTGAGTTCGGGTTTGACTTTCAGTTCAAGTTTGAATTTGATTATGAGTTTAAGTTGAAGAATGAGATTGAGTTTGATTACGAGTATGAGTTTAGCTTTGCGTTTCAGTTTGCGTTTGAGTTTCAGTTTGTGTTCGAGTTTAACTTTCAGTTTGAGTTAAAATTTGATTATGAATACGAGTTTCAGTATAAGTTGAGATTTTAGTTTCAGTTCGAGTTCGATTTTGACTTTCAGTTTCAGTTTCAATTTGATTATGAGTTTGAGTTTCAGTTTGAATTTAGGTTTCATTTTGATTGTGAGGTCAAGTTTCAATTTAAGTTTGAGGTGGAGTATGATTACGAGTTTTAGTTTGAGTTCAATTATGAGATCGAGATTGTTTGAACTCGAGTTTGAGTTTGAGTTGGAATTTGATTCATAATTTAAGAGTTTCAGTTTCAGTTCGAGCTCGAGTTCGAATTTCATTTCGAGTTGGAATTTGATTGACTCATAATGTATGAGTCTCAGTTTGAGTTCGGGTTTGACTTTCAGTATCAGTTTGAATTTGATTATGAGCTTCAGTTTAGTTTGTCTTACACCGTTACCTGCCCGAAATTTAGGAGGAGGGGCAAGTTTTTTCAAAATCGGTAATTCTGACGTTCTTGAAAAAAAAATCACTATTCCAATGTGACTGACCGATAAAACTAGATTTTTTCATCAGATCAGGTTATCAGAGCGATCTCGGATGATGGATTATTTTGTGTATTGAAGAAGCCTGTCCCTGTTTTTCAATTTTCGGACTTTTTCGGCTCTTACCAGCAAAGTGATCAACGGAGTAAGCGCAGCTGAGAATCTGGCGCACATGCTACCGAAGCCTAGGCCGGTGTTCCTCAAAACTGTTGGGAACAGTTCAGCACTGTAATTGTAGATGATGGCGAACGAACTGGAAATGCAGAACTTCCCCAGGAACACGACCGAATTGATGATCGTGGTGCTCTCTGTAATAAAAATCAGCCGTACCGTCTATAAATAATCGAAATATATTATTCTGACTCAAACAAAAATATCGGTTGAATTCCAAATCCCAGGCGTTGCTTTTCGTCGGATAACCGAAGTTGTCCCAGACGAGCCCCGCCGCCCTCAAGGAAATTGGTGCTCACCTGGCGGGATGACCGCCGTACACAGGCAAGCGACCGATCCGACAATCATGAAAGTGCAGATGAGAGGACGTCTGCCGGTTTTGTCGAGGATGAGAATCGTCAAGAAATAGCCGGGCAACTCGACCACGGCCATCACGAACAGAATGAAGTAAGGATCTCCCTTGAGCGATCCTGTATTCAGTGACAATCCATAATACACCAGGCTGTTGGCAAACCTGCAATAATTGACTGCCTTGAGAAAAGTGTTTTTCTCAAAAATACAAAAATTAATAAAATTTATTAAAATTCAAATTTTATTTTAAAAATTTATTTTTACATTTATTTAAATTTTGAAACATTTCATGTAATATATATATATATATATTATTTGAATTAATTTAATTATTTTATATAAATTTTAATTTAATTTAAAAATTTTTAAATTTATTTAAATTTTATATTTACTTGTTATTATTTAAATTTATTTTTATATTAGGTATTTTGGTTCATTTTTCTCAAGAAATGAACCTTTGTAATCGGTCAGGAAAAAAAAAATTTTAACACCCCCTGAAAATTTGTTGGTTTACGTTTCAAGGGGTGTAGAATCCAAATCTGCAATAAAAATTTTTTGTCCGTCCGCCGTACGCCGTCCGCCGTCCGCCGTACGCCGTCCGCCGTCCGGGGTTTTTCAGGGGGAAGGAGTTATCGAAAAATTTTGAAATTTTTACCAAAAATCAAGTTCCGTATCTAGTTGGTCCTAACGTCTCGACAGAACCCTACCTTAATTTTAAGGCCAGTAAAACAGCTGTTGAAGTGGTAAAAAATTCGTCTTTTTAAGGAAATTTGCAACATAGGCATGTGAGGCATCATTTTCTATAGATTTTTCTATGCCGAATCGAATGAGACCATCGCCACACCGGTAGCTTTAACCGTTTAGGAGTTATTGCAGTTTTAGTGAGACATTTTTGAGTTTTTTAAAATTTCTACAATTCTGAATAACTCAAAAAAGACAAGAGCCACAAAAATCGTTTTCCACTCGTTAGAATCCCCACAAAAACTTCTGTCCTCCCGATATCTTCAATTTAAAGAATTTGGTCGCATTACACAAATCAGCAAAACAAAAATCGGAAAAATTTGAGAATTTGGCCTCGGCTCTTAGATACGGTTGATTGATCTACTTACGACCACTAGCCTATTACACCAACAAGGTTACGCACTCACACTACAACCAGTTGCGCTTGGCAACATGAGAGCGAGTCAGGCTTTAACAATGGTTCTGAGGCATTCTTGAGGCATTTTTAATTTCATTATTCAGAGAATTTATTAATTATTATTATTCAGTTAATTATGAAGGTGATTAAGAATATTAAATGGTGAATTTCACGGAATTAAACGATCTGCTGCTTTGAAAAGATAGATAGTTAAGTATTTATCAAGCGAAGAGGATGATTATTTTTTGCCGGGTTGAAAAACGTTTATCTAAATTCCCATCTATAATGCAAATTTATACTGAAATTATAGAATGATAAAAACTAAATTCTGTGTTCAAGGATTACCGATATATCGTGAGGTTTGTCTTTGCAATCGAAAAATGAACCCCTGTGCAAAATTTGCAGAGTTCTTCGGATATACTGAAAACTAATGTGCACATTCCACTGATCTACTTAGCAGCGTTTTTTATTTAAAAAATTATTTATTAAAATTTAAAATTTATTAATTTCGATTTAATCTCATGATCCAACATTTAAACGATTTTGACTAGCTATATTGATCGTCTCAGCATCAACTTTTTGGAGTAAATGTAAAACAGATTTTTATTTTTCTGAGCCAAATTTTAGGTTTCTTCGGCTCACCAGTTCAAAGCCAGATTGAGAGTTTTCTTCCTCAGAAATGGCGTTCTGAACAGATCTGCCAGACCGGCAGACTCCTTTGCCGTGTTGGACTTGGCGTTGCCCCTCGACACGAAATGAGCCACGTCCACTGTCGGGCCGCCGTTGATTTTCGACGCCTTCTCAATGATTTTGACGCTTTCTTTGATACGCCCGTTAAACCAGAGCCAACGAGGCGATTCGTCAATTAACCTGCAATTAACGGCCTAACGCAATCCTTCACAAATAAAAATTTTTTTGCAAAAAAATTAACCTGCAAACGAGAACCCGTCATGGGTATAGTATTCTGCAATTCTAACGCATTCGGGTAGATAATCAAATCAATGATATAATTTTGGGTTTTCACTCCGAATTACTCACCACCAATGGCCGACAAGTAGAAGGCTGTGGAGGCCGTAGATCATCTGCAGTGTAACATGATCTTTCACCATGTAGCCCCATACGGCCACCATTACGACACCCACAGCAAAGGTAGCTTGGAACAAAATACCGCAAGCTGTTCTCTTCGACGGGCCCACCAATTCCATTGCTGAAATTCAAATTTGAAATTATAATTATTTGAGCAATGATCAAGTATCTTATTTGCATTCTGACGCCCACTTACTTAGGACGAATGCTGTTATATAGGAGCCGGCAGATCCGAAAATACCATAGAAGAACGACATGGCCAAAAATAGGTAATAATTGGTCACGAAGGCGATCGTCGTGCCGAAGAAAAGTTGAAGCAACGCTGAAATGTAGAATATCGTCTTTCTCCCGTAACTGCAAAAGTCGAAAAATTATTTTGTGGATTTTTTTTGTCTTGATTGCAATACTAGGGACGGGATGATGCTCGAATAGTAGTATCATCCCGTAGTACCGGTAGTAAATGCAGCGAGCACGTCGGGCCACCCACGGCAAGCCTATTTTTGAATCTCGAACCACAAGCCGAAACTATTGTTCCCAAGGAAGGCTACTGTTTCGAAAGCGCTGGGACGAATTCTAAAAATAATTTTCATTTTTCAGGGTGGCCATCTTTCTCATTGAGAATGCGACTTTTTTCAATGGTGTTCAATTATTTGTAATTTTAATTACTTACCTGTCAGCTAAACTTCCAAGAGTAACCGCTCCTGCAAAGACTCCGAACATGTAACTTGATTGCGACACAGCTGACATCCATCGTCTGTCGCATACGAAATTCCACTGAAAATTAGATTCATAATTAAATTTGATTAAATGAATTGATCTATGTTCTACGGTTCAATAAGGATCCAAGTACATTGACACCTGAGCGACCAAAGAGACATTCTGATCCACAAAGATATTGCAGATTGGCCCTTTGGCAGCTCAGGCGTTATTTCTTTGCCAGTTTTGGTTAGTGCTTCTATTTAAGCAGAAGAAAATATTTTGAATTGTACATTTTTTGGATATTTTCTCGAGTCTTCTGAAATAGGATTCCTTCATTATACGAAATTTCTCCTGTAGGTATGCTATATGGTAGGGTAAACTAACTTCGATCGCTCGTGATGATTGGTAATACGTGTTGTCGAACACCCACGAATCGCAATGCGAACTTTCGTTGTTTGTCGGGTCCAAAATCTTGCACGAGTCGAACCGGCCATCCTCCCTTGTCGGTATCCAAACAATGAGTTCGGTCAGGTTCCCGTTGATGACACCCGAGCCGACCGATGTATCCAATCCTGGCACGTAACATCTGTGAAAAAAGTTAAACCCCGAAATTTTGAATGCGAAATGCATCGTCAAAAATTCGAAAGCCCCTAGTTACCTCAATGATAATTACCACCGAATGGGCAAAATAAAATTTATTGAACTCAATGCTGTAATTTTCTCGCGCAAATTTAGATATTCTCACATCCCTAAAAATATTTTCAAAAATTCGTTCTTCTCTGCCTATTTTCAATAGTCGCATTTCCCAACTTAGTAGGACATACTAAGTTTTAACTTTTGAATAATCAACTTTTCAATAATCAACCTATGTAATTTTCCAAAAAATTAATCCACTGACAAATTTTGTGTTTTACGGTTATCCAATGATCATGTTTTAATTCTTTATAAAATAATTCTTCGTGCATGTACCTAATTAAAAGTATCGCTACAACCCTCCTGGTGCCTCCACCACGCCTGGTACCTAGTAGGTACTACCTACCTACATGTTCAAATACGTTGTAAGATGATTGTTGTAAGTAGATTAGGTTTTTTTTTAATTAAAATTTTGCAATTGATTTGCAAGATGTATTAATTTTGATCTCGATGTTATCAGACTTTCCGTGTCCAAACTTAATAAATTTCAAAAATGAATTAAATTTTTTCCACGCGTTGAACCAAAATGCAAAACCTGATTGAAATTTACTTCCTTGAAAATGCTCCTGTACTGCACCTGTAAGCTAAATATCTGAATTTATCACGTACTTTTAAAAATTATATATTTTCTCTTTCCTTCTCAAATAAATAGGTAATTTATTTATTATTCGAAACAGCGAGGAAATACCAGCGGTCGTCTCGCTCGAATATACTACAGCCCGCATAACGTAAAAGTAATGCATGAGTTGTCTGCTCAATCACTTCCCGAACTAGTCTGTGAGGATTTACAAAAATGGTCATAGCTCTCTCAATTCTCAATATTTTTTCAAATTTCTTAAACTGAGATGTTCGTCTTGGTAACACGCATCACCCTGATTAATCAGAATTCAAATAACTCACAGTGCTTCCGCTATATTAGCACATTTAGCGTTTTCATTTCATTTTTTTTCTTTTTACTTCCATATTTACAGAGTAAATGGAAGTATTGTGATCGTCCTAAAATCGAGAATCGGAACGGAGCTTCAGAAAAAACTTTTTCTTATACACATTTACTCAGAATCACTTCCCGAACAAGTGTCTGTGTGTCCGTCTGTCCGTCTGTCCGTGTGTCCGTCTGTCCGTCTGTCCGTCTGTGGTCATTTACAAAAATGGCCATAACTCCCTCATTTCTCAACCTTTTTTCAAATTTCTTGAACTGAAATGTTTGTCTCGGAAAGCCCTAACACCCTGTTTAATCGGAATTTGGATAACGCACAGTACTTCCGATATATTTGCATTTTTAGTGTTTTCTATTTTATTTTTTTCCGGCCACAAAAATGTACCGATTTGAGCGTTCTTGGTCTCAAAATCGTCGTATTACCTTGCAGAATATGTGGATATTTTTTTATATTCCAAAAATGCACCGAATTTTTTTTTGGCGAATTTTAAAATTTGCAAAGCGAATTTTTTGACATTTTTGACCTAAACACCCTTAAAAACAGTCAAAATATGATCAAATTGTGTCTCAATTTTACGTTTCAAAATATGGAAGTATTGTGTGTTATCTACGCACCACTGGTTTTCCTAGCCACAAAAACGAACCGATTTGAACGTACATAATGTCGATAATGAAGCAAAGATCAATTGAGAAACTACCTATTTACTACTAGTTGGTGAGTTAATTGAGAAAATCGTGGAGTTCGATTTTCCAACGAATTCAATAAAATTTAGCCCTGTATATAAAATCGGAGTCAGGGACTCGCCTGTGATCAGGTACTGCCGCCACTGTCACAAGAGTCAGCATGTGCATCCCAGCGGTGAAGGCTGCGAGCAGATGCAACAGGAATTGGCGAAATTGATATTTGCCGAACTCACCTGCAGGACATTTTTGAAACATTATTGTAACTACGTAGTGAAATAAGTTCGTGAACGATGTTTATGAATATCCAAAAAATACAGTAGATAGGTATTCCCCAATTAAAGGCTCCCCAATTAAAAAAGAAAAAAAAACGCTGCTAAGTAGATCAGTGGCGTGCGCAGATTAGTTTTCGGTATGTCCGAAGAACTCTGCAAATTTTGCACAGGGGTTCATTTTTCGATTGCAAAGACAAACCTTACGATATATCGGTACTCCTTAATCACAGAATTTAGTTGTTATTATTCTATAATTTCAGTATAAATTTGTATTTTAGATGGGTATTTAGAAAAACGTTTTTTCAGCCAGGCAAAAAATAATCATCCTCCTCGCTTGATAAATAACTACCTATCCATCTTTTCAACGAAGCAGATCGTTTAATTCCGTAAAATTCACCATTTAATATATTCTTAATCACCTCCATAATTAACAGCATAATAATTATTATTAAATTCTCTGAATAATGAAATTAAAAATGCCTCTTCAGGACCATTGTTGAAGCCTGACTCGCTCTCATGTTGCCAAGCGCAACTGGTCGTAGTGTGAGTGCGTCACCTTGTTGGTGTGATAGGCTAGTGGTCGTAAGTAGATCAATCAACCGTATCTAAGAGCCGAGGCCAAATTCTCAAGTTTTTCCAATTTTTGTTTTGCTGATTTAACTAATGCGACCAAATTCTTTAAATTGAAGATATCGGGAGGACAGAAGTTTTTGTGGGGATTCCAACGAGTGGAAAACGAATTTTGTGGCTCGAGTAGTTTTCGAGTTATTAAGAATTGGGGAAATTTTGGAAAACTCAAAATTGCCTCACTAAAACTGCAATAACTCCTAAACGGTTGAAGCTACCGGCGTGGCGATGGTCTCATTCGATTCAGCATAGAAAAATCTATAGAAATTGATGCCTCATATGCCTATGATGTTTTTTTCCTGAAAAGCACGAATTTTTTCTCACTTCAACAGCTGTTTTACTGGCCTTAAAATTAAGGTAGGGTTCTGCCGAGACGTTAGGACCAACTAGATACGGAACTTGATTTTTGGTAAAAATTTCAAAATTTTTCGATAACTCCTTCCCCCTGAAAAACCCCGGACGGCGTACGGCGTACGGCGTACGGCGCACGGCGTACGGCGTACGGCGGACGGACAAAAAATTTTTATTGCAGATTCGGATTCTACACCCCTTGAAACGTAAACCAACAAATTTTCAGGGGGTGTTAAAAAAATTTTTTTCCTGACCGATTACAAAGGTTCATTTCTTGAGAAAAATGAACCAAAAAACCTGTGGTGAGTTAAGTTCGAATTTTTTGCGATTTTTTCGGCGTCCTCGAAGTCAAGCGATTTTTAATTTTTGACGATTGGCGCTTAGGATCGGAACATCGATCGAGTTTCATACTGATAGCTGGATATTTTGTAAGTGTTTGCTTTTCAACGATGACCGTAACAACGAGATAAATAGAAGCGGTCCTTGTAAATCGTAACTAGTCGGTATATTTACCGAATTGTGTAAACAGCCGTGACGTAACAATGGCCCGTTTGTAGTGAACATCGGTCTGACATGCGTGTTCGTGTATTTTTCTTCAAATTCTATATACCTAGGTATTTGCTCTTTTTTGGCCCATGGGCCTACTTCAGAGGCGAATTTCATTTAATATCTGTGTGGGTTTTTATCACATAATATTGAAGTAATGTTATGATATACTGCTATGTAAATATATATAACGTTAATGTCAGTTAATATGATTAAATATTCAATTATGTTTTGACATTTCAGTAGTTTATTTTAATGGAAAGCTGGTCGACAAAACAATTATTTGTTATGAGATTAAAATGGGTAACAAATGTTATACGTATTATTTTAAAAAAGAGGTCCCAATAAATTGATTATTATCTTTCATTAGTAATCTGTGTACGTATTACTGGTGGGTGGGTATTATAGGTATTACGTGTATCACAACAATTGTTATATCGACGGACCCCTCGTTCGGGAAATTGATAAATTGAAATAATGACATAAGAAGTCATTACCGAATCAGTTTTCGTTTTGAAAAACTACGATAATGGTCAAATAATGTAGGTACAGGGTAATGTAAGAAAAAATATTACTCCACTTGTTGGATCGAGGGGCTATCAGTCGATTTGTGACAAACTGATTTCCATGTTCCTATTCGTGACATGATTTATGTTATAGATAGAGCTCAAATGAACGTTATAAAGCTGTCGAAATACTTGAGATTAACCCCGAACTTGAGTGGTTCTTCGAAGTGGAAAAAAGCTGTTCCGTTTATTCGTTTTATTGATGGATGGGAGTTATTTGATCCTACAGAATAACCCAATGATCTTTTGCGCAAAAAAATCGCAAGTTTTGCATATTTTTCGACTGGCAGGACACAATGTGAACCTAGCCGAACTATAAACTTAATATTAAATCCATAAAAACGTCCCGATTGTTTTAGGTTTTTAAAACTATTTTGAAAATACCATTTTTTGCAATAACATCTCACAGTTTTTGTATAAATAAGCCTTATTAGAGCTAATAAATACCTAACTAAAGCTCCCCTTGATTGATTGTTTCTTTTGCGAAAAAATAACTTCGTTATTAAATAATAGATCAACCATAATCAATCAAATAATCATCAATCAATAATAGATCAAATTTTGATCATTTTGGTCTTTACAATTCTTAGGTAAGTGATTTTAATTTATCTTTGCAATTGTTATTTTTGTATTTTAATTTAATGAATTGTTGTTCAGGGATCGTAGGTTATTTACACAATATTCATGTGGATAATTCTGCAAAGAACTCAACATTTTGTGTGAGGGCGGCTTTTTTATCCAGTACTCAAAACTGCTGTGAATGAATCTAGTTAGCATGTTAGCAGAGGTTCCTATTTTTATCTCGTTTTTACTTCCATATTTACAGAGTAAATGGAAGTATTGTGATCGTCCTAAAATCGAGAATCGGAACGGAGCTTCAGAAAAAACTTTTTCTTATACACATTTACTCAGAATCACTTCCCGAACAAGTGTCTGTGTGTCCGTGTGTCCGTGTGTCTGTGTGCCCGTCTGTCCGTCTGTCCGTGTGTCCGTCTGTCCGTCTGTGGTCATTTACAAAAATGGCCATAGCTCCCTCATTTCTCAACCTTTTTTCAAATTTCTTGAACTGAAATGTTTGTCTCGGCAAGACCTAACACCCTGTTTAATCGGAATTTGAATTACTCGCAGTACTTCCAATATATTTGCCTTTTTAGTTTTTTCTATTTTATTTTTTTCCGGCCACAAAAATAGACCGATTTGAGCGTTCTTGGTCTCAAAATCTTCGTTTTACCTTGCAGAATATGTGGATATTTTTTATATTCCAAAAATGTAGCGAATTTTTTTTTGGCGAATTTTTAAAATTTGCTTAATGAATTTTTTCGATATTTTTGACCTAAACAGCCTTAAAAACAGTCAAAATATGATCAGATTTTGTCAAATAAGTGCGTTTCAAAATATGGAAGTATTGTGTGTTATCTACGCACCACTGGTTTATTTCGCAGATAAAATTTGATCTCTCCGCTTTGGAATAATACCTAGCTATAATTTTCAAATAGATAGACGAGGCTGCATATGTTAAATTTTGCTCGCCGATGTTGCATTCGAGCGATCAATAGTTACCAATGTGAGCCATGAGGACCTCGAGGTCATCTTCGTCGGACATGTCTGAAACTTGTACTGTGAGTGACCTTCGCGGGTGTTAAAAAAGGCGAAAAATCCTCGCCGGTGCCGACGAAGGCACAGCCTCAACCAATCACAAAGGAACACTGATGGTCCAGTGTCCCCAGGCGCTGGGCCGCCGTTGGGCCCCGCAGCCCCCGGCCCCCACACGGGACTCGACGCCTACCCTACGTACCGCCTATGACGTCAGAATTCTTACCGGTGTCATTGGCGGTCAAATAAACCAGTTTTGTAAAGGTATGGGATGTGTGGGCGTTGGCGAGAAAATAGTTTCAACCTCGGGCAAATTTTCAAAGTGACTCAAACCTCGAAATTTTCAAATCGATCTGGACGTGTATTGATTTTTGAAAAACTGGTAGTAGCATTTTTCCAAGTCTAATTGAGAATTTTCCTAATTGAGTTTTTTACCAGACAAAATTGAAAATTCTCCTGACTAATTCGACACGAAAAGTGTTCACTTTGATTTTTCAAAAATGCTCAATTTGATTCGAAAAAAGATTTTTTTTGGAAAATTAAATAAGAGAAAAGGAGACGGGAGAAAAGTGTGGATAAAACACCTTTCTCTTTTTGAAAAATTATAATTGTTGTTTCTTGTTCCCTTAGAATAATTGTCCCTGGTCCTCATAATATGCAGAGTCTCCTGCAGGTCCTGCAATAATTTAATTCTATATTATAACTATTATTGTTATTAACCCAACTAGGCACTACAGTTTTATTAAATAAAACGAATGAAACTTCACAAAATTTTACCTTAAGACTGCAGCACTAACTGGATCACTGTCGCCTATTTCAGAGGGAAATTTCAGACTAGTGCGGGGATAAGTTTGACAGACTGTTTTATGATATCTCTTATCGATGTTGACGTTTATGTTGAGTTTCACTTCGTTTAGAAATTTTAACGAACAACGCAACCTAATTACCTATTTTCTAAGCAGGATTCTATCAATTGTTTTTTCGGATTTTTTCGCCGATCTACTGTCATAACTTAGCTGATTGAATAGTCGAAAATCGTATGATCAATGCCGCATAATGAGGACAACCCGTTGCCACTGTACCACGACTTGTGTTTCGATTCACGAAATTTCAACAAGGTAATAGCATTTTCCATAAGTAATACTAATTTCACCAAAGAACATGCTTAGTATGAAATAATCCGCAATAATTTGACAATTTTTTTCGCCGCCGCGTGGTTGGGAGGTCCTTTTGTGGTGGAAAAAGATGAGCCTTTTTGTTAACTGTCGACAATCAAGTTGACGATAGGTACTTACATTAAAATAATAAAAGTATAAGCAATATAAGTAAGTACCTGCGTGTGCAGAGGTATGAGAGGCGATGATGAAATCTTTGATTTTCTAACTTGAGATTTTATGCTGAATCTCGAATAGTTGATATTTAGCCAAGGTACGCCACGATTTTTGTAAAAAATAAAGATTGACCGATAAATCATCATTCTGAATTCTACCTTTACCAGGAACATTTCTCCGTCGATGAATTCCTCCAAGAGCACCGCAACCGAGCCAATTTGGAGACGTTGCGAGACGACTTGGGCGCCTACCTGCAAGTCCTCAGATCCGCCATGATCGACCTGATCAACAAGGATTATGCAGATTTCGTCGATTTGTCGAGCAATTTGATCGGCCTCGACAAAGGCATCAACAGGATTCAATTGCCTTTAGGCCAATTGAGGGAGGAGCTCATTGTAAGTTGTGGGGAGAAATTATTGAGTGCCTACTTTACGTGATTTCAAACTATCTTACAAGAACTTGTCAGTTCGTATGTGAAAAAACTGCTGTAATAGCTGGCAAATTTTATGAAATTAAATTGCAGCAAGTTAAACAAAGCTTGGAAGGAGCCATGAACGAGGTCAATAACCAGCTGGCTGTCCGCCGAGAGCTGAGAGACCGAAGAAGAAGTCTACGCAGTCTCAGCCGTGTCTGCGATTCGGTAAAAAAAATTCATCCCCCGTCCTTCTGGCTGATCTTGAATTCATTTTCTAGTAACGTTGAAATTTTGTCCGGACAGATCAAAAAATTGAAAGGCTTGCTCGTGACGCAAGAAAATGAAACAAAATCGGTGCAGCCGTTGGTCCTCGAAAGGGCAACTTCCGAATACATCCAGCTCGTGGTCAATTCTCAGAGATCGGCTCGAGATTTGAAGGACCCCGATTCGAAGGTAATTCATTTTGTGTTTTACGTATTTATTTATCATCCATATCGGGGAAAGGCCTCCTAAAAAAGGTAATAGTTTAGATTGCTGTTGATCCGGGGGTTCTAAGGGATGAGCCGTTGCCTCAGATTCCAGATGAGGGTTTGTTAGTTCGAGCATTTAGTACATTCCAATGTTTTTTGGTTCAGGATTGCCAACTGGTGAACCAACTGCTGATGGACGCTTGCCGGCAACTATTTCTCGAATCGGTCAATTCGGGCGAGGAACGTCGCCACTCTCTCTACCAGTGCCTCTCTTTCTACAACACGTTGAATCGAGTCGATAATGTTCATCAGTGAGTGTCGATCAATTCCTGATCAGCCGGTGCCTGAATTTCGATTTTCT
This sequence comes from Nesidiocoris tenuis, assembly GCA_036186465.1. Classification (NCBI taxonomy): domain Eukaryota; kingdom Metazoa; phylum Arthropoda; class Insecta; order Hemiptera; family Miridae; genus Nesidiocoris; species Nesidiocoris tenuis. Next base: position 2,729,366 of record AP028920.1, read on the forward strand.
TAAACCGTGGCTGATTCCCTGGTTTTCAGGCTGTATAGGAAAGACGTCGTTTCGCCAGTGATGCGTCAACTCATCAACCGAAACACGTTGGCGAAAATGCCCGGCGGTCTGTCGGCCTTGTACGGCAAGATACTCGATTTCACGGACGGGGAAATGAAAATATTGATCGAAGTATCGCAAAAATTCAACAGGTTATTGTTGTCTCGCATGTGTTTAACAAGAGTCTAGTTGACTCAGTACTGCCAACCTACAAAACTTTGAAATTTCCCATCTTTTTCCATCGGTATCCTTTGAATTTAAATTAATTTTAACTGTATTAATCAAACTGGTTTGATTGAAGTTACAAAAATTTTTTCCAGCGATGTGAATGAGAAAAAGTACGATTTCCTATTGGAAAGTTTCTGGCCAGAAGTGGAAGAAAGGATAGGTACGGAACTGCAGTCGCTTTTCGCTTCTGGCGATCCTGACGATTTTTATCAGGTAAGCCCTTATCCGGTGCCCTGGGTACCTTTTTTCATAATTTTTTCATTTTTTACATGGTATAAACTCAAAATTGATTTTCAGCGGTACCAAAACACCTTAAGCTTTCTTGAATCGCTAATCTCGAGGAGCAAAATCGGTCGAAACTCTTCTCACCAGCTTTCAAAATTCGACAGTTTCATGGACAAATGGAACCTACCTGTGTACTTCCAATTGAGGTATTCGATTACATGAATTGGAGTTTTGCTATCGCATTTTTTGGAGTATCAGACCATAAATGCGCTTGAGCTGGGAAAAATGGGTCGGAAGTCGGCGGAAGTGATTACATTGGCAGGAATCGAACCCTGTTCTCTTGATATCCCACAGAAACCACCTCTGTGATCCGGCGATTGAGGGTTTTACCTGAAAATCGGATGAAAAGTAAAGAGAACCGCAGTTTCTGGCACTGCCTTTTGGTCCGACAACCGATGCTGTCCCGGCCATGCCCTGCCGCCCCCATAGAGATGGATGAAATCAGGAAAAAACAAAAAATGGCAAAAATGGAGAATCCAGTCCCTACCAAAGTTGTCTTTTTGCCGACTTTCAATTTCATTTTTGCCTGAATCTAGGTACCTACCATGATCTCGATTAATTTTTTATTTTTACGTTTATTGTATTTTTCATTGATTTTTTTTCTCTGCGTCAGGTTCCAAGAGATCGTACGTCGGATCGAAAAAGCCATAGCGAGCGAAACGGTTTTCAGCGACGGCGAATCGTGGAAACTCAACGTGACAGATGTCGTCCACGGCTGTTTGCTGCGCTGTTGGGAAGACGGCGTTTTTCTGCTACCACTTGCCCACAAATTTTGGAAGCTCACCCTTCAAATAGTGTCGCGTTACGTCACCTGGATCAAGAAAACTTTGCAAAACGTGAGTTACCCTTGAATCACACAAATGGCTCTACCTGCAACTGCCGGAAATATTTGATTATTGAATCTTTCGGGCCGGTCGTGTTTTCTTTGCTGCGCTGCTGGGCGTTTGCGGGTTGAATTCATATAATACAGCCTTCAGCAAGATGTTCAATACGTTGTACATCAGTAGAGAAATTCATTATTTATTGATGACAAAAGAGTGAATTCGCCCTTTTTTGAGTTTCAATCTTGAGGGCAGCAGGGCACGCTCTTGACAACTTCAGTCGTCCGACAAAGCAGTTCTTTCAACTTTTTTAACCCATCTCTTTTTCAGGTCGACGTGAAAGGAAAAACAGATTTGAATTTCTTCGTCGCCCTTTACTCGGATGTGGAGTCGATGGAAAAGCGACTCCCCGAGGTACGGGATTTGGCAGCTGCAAAATTCGTCAGCACCTCCGACGAAACCATCAATCTCTTATCCCGTGAGTGATCTTATTCGTCGATACACCACTGATACCGCTTGTTTAAATTTAATTTTAAAAAATCAGTTTGTTGAGAAAAAATTGATGGAATTTCCCGATTTTCCTTTTCAGAGAGCCTGTCGGAAACTGCGGCCGAACTGAAGCGACTGTTGGACGATATCAGCCAGACGATCGTCAAAGGTTTGTCGTCGGAGCTGCTCAGCTACCTGCGTCAGGTGAACGACATTCCGCGTCTGTTCAGGCGTACGGATCGCGACGCTCCGACGAAACCCTGTCCCTACGTCGTCAGCCTTCTCGAGAAGCCGAAGCTTTTCTTCGCCGAACATCGCAGCCATCCCAAGGTCCTGTTCTGGCTGCAGGCTATGTTTTCCGAAGTTACTAAGCAGTAAGTAGCGTATACTGTAGAGTAACTGTAGAGCAAAAATGCCGCTAAGTAGATTAGTAACATGAGTACGTTATTTGTCTGGGTATCACAGAAAATTAAGTTCAAATATTTGGAGTAGGTAGGTAGGTTTATCATCATATTGCAGGAGTCATAATTTGTATGGAAATAGAAAAGAACTGAACGATATAAACACGACAGTGATACCAGTTGGCAAGGTCTCATGGGGGCAATGCCGTCTCCCTGAGATTTTCTTGGAAGGGCCCTGACGGGGAGCCCCATCCACTCTATACACCTCTCCACTCCCTTAATAAACTGTCCACCCAATTAATATAAGCTGGCTAATCCGGAAAACATTCACTTTCTAAAAGCAGTAATTTCTTCTCTCCAATATTTTCTTCTTTTTCCTCTTTCTCGATAATTTTTGTGAAAATCTATCAATGTACTGCTACGACGCCTGTCGTTTTTTGCTAACAATTTATCGATTTTTATCAGATACTATTCGTCCGTTGACGACGTTCTCAACTCTGTGAAGAAGACGGAAGAATGTCTGCGACGTTTGAAGAAAGCGAGGGACAAGTCGAGCAACGTCACCAACACCAACGACAAACGAGTCGGCGACGACAATAAGATCAGACAGCAGCTCGTCTTGGACGTTCGCTCCTACTTGGAAGGGGTGGGAAAATCTGTCTTTTTGCCAATTTTCCTACCAAAGTTTTTGACTTTCTTTTAACTGGAAATAAACTTGAAAAAAAATAAGTAGAATAAAATTAACTAACAGACATTGATTAGAATAAACTAGCTAAGACCGTCTCGACTAAAATTAATAACAAATGATTAATGACAAAAAAATTCTTTAAAAAAAATTAAGAATAAACCAACTAAAATTAGCTGAAGTGTTGATAAGAAAACAAGCTAAAACCAGTGGTGCGTAGATAACACACAATACTTCCATATTTTGAAACGTGAAATTGAGACACAATTTGATCATTTTTCGACTGCTTTTAAGGGTGTTTAGGCCAAAAATATCGAAAAATTCACTATTAAAATTTTAAAATTCGCCCAAAATGAAAAAACGCCACATTTTCGGAATGTAAAAAATATCCACATATTCTGCAAGGTAAAACGAAGATTTTGAGACCAAGAACGCTCAAATCGGTTCATTTTTGCGGCCGGAAAAAAATAAAATAGAAAACCCTAAAAATGCAAATATCTCGGAAGTACTGTGCGTTATCCAAATTCCGATTAAACAGGGTGTTAGGTCTTGCCGAGACAAACATTTCAGTTTAAGAAATTTGAAAAAAGGTTGAGAAATGAGGGAGATATGGCCATTTTAGTAAATGACCACAGACGGACACACGGACAGACGGACACACGGACACACGGACACACAGACACTTGTTCAGGAAGTGATTCTGAGTAAATGTGTATAAGAAAAAGTTTTTTCTGAGGCTCCGTTCCGATTCTCGATTTTAGGACGATCACAATACTTCCATTTACTCTGTAAATATGGAAGTAATAACCGACTAAAAATAAACCATACATTAACTAGCCAAAGTCTAAGAATTTAACGAATCTGCAAAAAAATTATGAATGTCAACCACGGTCCCCATTACCAAAGATCAACCCCCTCCCAACCAAAGCACCAACTTATAAAAAAAGGCTGTTGGTTGTTTTCCTATTTAAAAAATAATTAATTATAAATAATAGGTACATATTATGTAGCTTGTAAAAGTCCAGATAGGTAACTACATTTTTTCTCTTATTTGGGCGTTTTTCGGCCTTTATTCAAAATAAATAAACCTGAATGCGTCGGGCGAAAAAATGGAATCGGAGCAGCTGAGAGGAAAATGGGCTGCATGTAACAAGACATAATGATCGTGCGGAAAATAATATTCATCGATTAACGTCATCAATTGTTTTATTTCAGATTGAGAACTTCGGCCTGGAAAAATCATCGGTTGACCAACTAGCCGAATTGCTTCTTCTGGTCGAGGCCAGCCAATAATCACAATGTTCCTCGAAATGATGCGCTCGCTACGAAATTATTTTTATTACTGCGCTTAATTTGATCAATAAACTGATATCACAAGGAATAAATTACTCAAATTATCCTAATGTTATAACTTCCGGGTACGCCTCAAATTTATTAGCGGTCAAAATTTCGAATTTGCTTTTCGTCTATTTAAAACGCCATCACGCGACATTTTTGGTGTTTAATGTTCTTAGACACAGCTCATGTAGGTATGTACTTGAATTTTTTACACGATAGGCAGTTAGTTCAGAATGCGGTTAATGAGAGAACTGGGAATTTTGACTTTTTTTCATACGGAAGCTGAACAGACCAGCGCGATTGGAATTGAAGTATTTTCATGCTGCCGTTCGGACATCTCTGGCATAGAAAAGTCCGAAATTTAGGCTCGGCCTGATGGCGATTTTCAAAATCACAATAATTTCGATTACGTGCCACCGCCGAAACGCCTTCACGAGGTAGAATCGCTTTTTCTCGCTTGAGCTTCGCGCATTTTAGCAAAAACCATCGCTTCGAAATCTTCTTCGGCATTCACCTGCGGGGGAAAATCGGTCTAAAAATATCGGATTTCCACATCATTATACTTCCAAAATAGTTGTTAAAAAAAATTGTTAAAAATTTTAGTTTCAAATACATACCGAGCTTTGACCGTACGACGATTTGGTTGTCGCTGACACGTTTTTCGACTGAAATGACGGAAAAAGGCCGCCCCCTTTTAAATCTCCGCTTTGCGGACACTGATCCAGCGGAGAGCATCTTCGATAATTATCGCTGTTCTGTTGCGATGACGATTCCGCCGCAGCGGACGCTTCGAGCCACGACAATTTCAGCGGATTTGAACTGTATCCTCTTTCCAGTTGGTAGGCTTTGATCTGGAATGGAATATAACATTAATCGGGAAAAATTTGAATTTTGTGTTAAGTAGAGATGCATGATAATAGAGCATTAGCATAGGGCATGCGTGTGATCCTTCGTAACACTCAGAGTTGATCGAAAAATTCCCAAAAATCAATTTGAGAATTAACCTAACAAAATTGAGAACGTTTCATACTTAACTAGCTCGGAAAATTCTCAATTTGCTATGGAAAACTATCAAATTGACTCAGAAAGTACTCAATTTGACTAAAAAATGCGATAAAACCTGTTGATTTTTTGGCATTTTTCCGTTTTTGGCGTATAACTCGTTAACAACGCAACCCTGAGAAAATTCTACTCAAAACACAATAAAAAACATAGCATTCATCATTGAACCTTAAAATCTGTTCAGTCGTTCGTCCCTAATAAACCGTCAAAGTTTGGAATTTTTCACAAATCGGCTGAAAAATTGGTTAAGGTCACGTTTCAGAGCCTCTAAACCAAAAACGGAGCATCCGATCAAAAAATGACACATAAACAGAGTTTACAAGATATAGGCCAAAAACTTAATAAAGCCTACGCCGAAAACTGCTTTTCTCTCAGTTTTTTTTTTGGGTTTTCTAGCCAAGGCTCAGGATAAATTGATAAAGCAGGGTAAAAAAGAAAATTTAAATTCAATTCAACACTTACTGCGGCTGATTTGGTTTCAAATTCGAGCAGTGCGCTTCCCTTTTTCTTATTGGAAACCACCAAACATGAAATTTCTCCGTACTGAAATTGGAATAATCGATTTTTAGTATTTGTATTTTGGGATATTTTATTTAGGTAGGTATTGATTTTTTATTTAGCTATTGATTTTTTAAATTTTTTACCTTCGAGAAAATTGTTCGAAGGTTAGTCGAATTATAGCCGCCGTCGTTTTCATCGGTTTTCTCGCATTTCCATCGGACTTTCAATCGATGGGCTGAGCCGTCCTCTTCTTGACTGTACAGCGGATTCGACATCTGTTCCCGAATTTCTTCTTTGACTTTTTCCATTTCTTCCAGCAACTGTTTAGAACCTTCTTTCCGAAGACGTTGAATTTCAGCCTGAAATCATCCACACGGCTTATCAGAAGACTATTTCTAATTCCATTGGTGAAATTTCATGAAACAATTCGATAGTTTACATTGTATTTTTCTTCGGCCGATTGCTGACTTCGGCCGTCTTGCCGGAGGTTAGCCGCAGCCGATTTTTCCCTAGCCTCCAAATCCTCTTTGAGTTTTTTCCGTTTTGAATCGAGGGCGTCGTGCCTGATTTTCGCCGCCAGGCGCGCTGAGAGCATTTTATCATAATTGGCCTGTAACAGTGATGATACAAATGTCAAAATCAAAAATCGTCAGGAATTTATAATGACACCTAGTTGGAGTTAGTGTAAACTAGAGTGAAGGCTCCATAAACACTAGAAATAGGGTAACAAAAAACTCAACATTTTCTGATGAGCTGAAACAGTTCTTAATGAAACTTAGGAATTTTTAAGAAAGCACAATCAACAGTGCAAAAGACCTTGCGCAAACTAAAATGATCGCAGCAATTCCTGAAAAGCCCGTGTAGGTTTGAAAAAATGTCTAAAAGGCCTAAACATCAAATTAAGGTGAAAGAAGCTAACAATTCCTCCAAGTGTTGCGGTCTTCTTCACGACTGAAGTGACTGAAACACGATTAAGAAATCCTGCGGAAAATTAAATTTAAATCAATAACCGCCACAGGATCTGAAAATCAGGATCATTACCCGGGATGAAACGTCGAGCAGGATCTCGAGAGCTGTCGACAATTCGAGAAACAGCTTTGCCGCATTTGGATTATCGGGATTTTTGTCAGGATGGCATTTCAAGGCTTTTTTCCTGTACGCTTTCTTGAGCTGGAACAAATCAGAAGTATTTTTCAGGTACAGAGAAATATCTAAAAATAAAATAATTGGTTTGATTAAATAGAAATTAAAACTTACTTCTTGTTCGCTAGCTGTGTTCACGATCCCAAAAAGTTCGTACAGATCGGTTTCCATAAGTGCGTTTTTATCCATTTTGTAGCCTTAAAAAACTGAAAATTGATATCAACGGTAAATCTTAATGTTAAGTATAATTAGGTAGGTGTCTAGGAAACAACATTCTTATGATTTGTTATAAAACCAAAATGGGTGTAAAGGCGAACAGCTTAACCCGCAGCAGCCCAACGTCGCGACAAGGCGGTCACAGCCAGCCTGAAAGATTCAATGATCGAATCTTTTCGGCCGGCGGTTCGGTATGCCCAGCCATGGCGATCGCTTCTCTGATTGGCTGAGTGCCGCGCAACGGGCCTGCCGCCAGAGGCAACGAGTGGCGGCACCGCGGTCTGCGGAACTGACGGTCAGAGGATTTGACGGTCAGCCGTTGCGGGTTGAGCCGTTCGTGCGACTACTTGACAGAATTCGACTACTTAGACACAGAAAATGAATTATTAGCTTTACGCTTTCAATACACAGGAAACAAATAATACGAAAATTCTAAATACAAAATGTTTTTCACTTACCTCAGAACTTACTGGTAAAAACAAATAAATATGTTTCGGAATGACTACGTACAACTAATGATTTATTGTAATAATTTTAAAATAATTTAAAATTTGACGCTACGTTTGGCCGAGCATGCTTAAACAACTGTAAACAACTGCACATAGATAAGAGCTGATATTGAGTTGTATTTGATAATCTGTCCTGGCTGTGGAACGAATAACATAAAAATTTGTTAGGTACCATTCATCGTGGAATTGGGCATGTTTATTACGTAAAATGTCATGTCGCTAGGGAGCAATTATCATTCCTCAATTGAATAAAAATGTACGTAAATAAGAAATGTCATGGAAAATGGAATGAGGAAAACTTGAAATTATGGTCGACCGGTTTTATCTGTCAAGTTGATAAGAACAATGACATTTGTCTTTAGCCTGCCTTTTCATTTCAAAACTATCAGGGTAGGCATACTTATTGACAATTTATTAACAATTTGTTCCTGGTAAACGACCAAATTTCAACAATGAAATCATGTGGCTTCTAAGTTTGCAGCTTTGACATACTTTGTCGCAGCATACTCACACTCGTGATTACAGCTTCTGCCAGTGATATGGTGCCCTAAAAAGCGTAAGTTTTCTGTACCACCTACCTACATACAAATAGGTACAGAGTACCTACCTAATCAGAAGGTCATCATTGTACCATACCAGACTTACGGATTAAATTGGAAGCACATGAGCATTAGGTACTTTAGGGATCAATGTCCTACGGATCATGAACTAAAAAACGTACTTTTTTCGCCTTTCTATTGTAGCTAGAAATTCAAAAAAACAGGTAAGAACTTACCTACCATTAAGAACAAAAAAATTGATAAATTTAGAAAGTATCTATATAGTTTTTATTTAAGTATACCTACTTATTTATTTATTTTTATTTTTTGAAAGAGGATAGATACATTTTAACTTCTAGCAAATTCAACATGTCTACGTGCAAGTTATGGGGGGGGGGTGTCGCATTTTTAAGCGTTTTTGTATCCGTGTTTTCAAATTATTGGGAATAAATGTACTACTTTTTAGGAATAAAAGTGCAAGGCAGTCTTGAGAAGGAAATCTCGGCTAAATTTTCAAAATGTAATCCTCTGGACTATTTCTGTTAAATCACAATGTAAGACACACATGCCTAACTTAAATAGGTACCTATCTTAAATTTCAGATGCGGCTGAGCCTCCCTAGAACAGTTTTAGCCCTGACCGTGGTGTTCATCGTCTTACTCACCTACATCGTAATCCATAGATATGGGAATAAACCGTTCACTCAGACTTGCAACCACTCCGTCAAATTTCACGAAGGCCTTCACAATTTAGCTGAAAGGTGACCGATATCTTTTTGATCAGTATTTGCCCTTAATGCGTAGGTCAAGTGCGAAATGGAAAATGTTTCTCTTGCGGGATTCGAGCCTGGCACCTCCTGCTCTCGAGGCAGACGACTTGGCCCTTCATCAGCAGCAAAGAGCTTGGCTCAAGACAGTTACTGCATCTCCCAGACTGTAACCCGGGCGTCACCCAACTGCCGCCCAATCTTCGTCCTACGCTGTGACCTGTCGAAGATTGTCTAATCGTTTAGTGGGACAGTTTCAAACCGCCACCCGATTTCCGGTTTTTACCCGACTGCCACCTGGATGCCTTTTTTTACCAGCCTGTTGACAAGTGCCACCTTCCCAAGGAAAGCAGAAAGCTCAAATTTTGTTGGGAGGAAAAAATACCCAATTATTTCGCACTTGGGTATCTCTCTTTCAACAGAGTGGCTTCAACTGGAGGCAGTTGTCACCACGTAGGATGACGGTCGTCTGGCAGGGTGGCAGTTGGGAACAGATGCATCGAACCATGGTTATGGATGTAAAATTCCCATTCAATTCAGCGTGAAATACCATATCTCTAGTGGGGTGCCACTTGCCAACAGACTGGTAGAGGTAAGGGTGACAGTGTTAACAGCAAAGCAGTAATCCGGGTGGCAGTTGGCTGAAAAACGGGAAAGGGATGCTATTTGGTAACCGCCTCTCCGTTGCCGAAGGGTCTGCCTTGAAAAGCCTGCATCTGCCTCGAAAACTCCAGAATAGATTCTGGCTTCAAAAGCATTGAATTTTAATAGGTCACTCAAATTTGACAATATATGTTTAACTCTCTTCTCTCTCCAGGGCTAACTCAGTCCTCAACTTGGTGGGTTTGACGCATTTCCTCTGCTACGGCTCCCTGTGGGGTCAGCTTCGTCTGTCCCGCTCTCTCCCGTGGGAAGATGACGTCGAGCTGTGCCTCTTCAACGAAGAGCTCGTCACCAAGGACGAGGTTTACCTGGCCAGGGCCTTCAGGAACAAGAATATGAATTTGGATTACGATTCGACCGAAGGAATTTACCTCGTGACGGATCCGTCGTTGCCTGGCGCTAAAGTGGAGCTGATCGTTTTCGAAAAAGATCCAATGGTAAGCAATTGGTAGATTCTTGGTTTTTGACTTTCGTGGGCTGGAGAGACGCGTGGGTATTTGGCAGCAGCCCGAATGTCAAATGTTCCTGTTGTTTTGAAATGTACGAAGTTTGAGCTGCTGGGCGCCAATCGGAAGATTCACCCTTCTACGATGGAGCAAGCAGGAAGGAGACTGAGCTTTGCAGGTTATTGCACTCAGGATTCTTGGATCTTGAATTTTCCCTTTGCCCTACCAATGCCAGCTCTCGAACTTACTATTAAAATTCGAGGCAAAGCTCTTTAGTAGCGGACCAAAACTGATCAAAATTATGGAACCATGTTTGCTGGATCAACATTGGCGGCATGCATAAGTGTTCGTCCTCAGGACCTGGACTGGTTTAATTTTCAGATCAACATGCTGAGACGAGTGGGCTGGAAACGACGCGTACTGCCACCCGATTGCGAGTCGCTGCCTTCCCTCAACTGTTTCCCACCTCGGCTGGCTCTTCCTCCATTGCCGCAACGCGAATTCGGAGGATTCGTGGTGCCAGTGCCTCGCGAAGGCATCGAGATACAGAAATACCACTATCCGACAAATTGGTGGAAGGAAATACTCCCCAAGAATTGTTGATACGTTCGTTCCTTTATGCAAAGACTGTGAAATATTCTCGCTAGAAATGCGGATATCGATGGGTCTGGTCGATACCATCGTGCTTAGCATTGCACCACTCAAGAGTTTCCTTGTATCACAACCAGTTAGCTTCAATCATTGGTTTCTGGCCCAAAATTGGTATTGCTACGCTGGGATCTTCAGCCTGTAGCCGACCTATCTGATTTTGCACTTCAGCAAGATTCCCGGAAAGTGGCCAATACTCGATTGAATTTGTCTTTTAATATGATTATGTAAAAAGTATTCAATTACCCACCCTTGGTTTAACAGCCTTGAGAAGAACGAGCGTTCTTGCTTCCTAATGTGTGGAGTTTTGGCGCTGTTGATACTATTTCAATTCTGATATTTTTGTCTTCCCTGGTTTTTTTCGTGGCCTTTTTTCGAGCCTCAACTCCGACCTCGTACGTCGGTGCCTAGTCTTCTCCTAATGTGATGTTCCTTTTATCCTTAATATGTAGTGCCTAGCTCCAATTTCTTGTTTTGCCTAGTCCTAGACGTTAGCAATAATATCTTCGTGCTTAAATTTACCCGTATTGCTTTGATATTAAGTCTGCTATAGGTTATATCGTTAAGTACTTGTTTCTCGCCGCTAATAGACGTTCGACGATAAATTTTCCATCGAGGAATCTTATATTTTGAATTGTTCTGAGATACAGTTTGTACAGCGTTTTCACTATTGGAAATAAATAATAACACGCGTGTACTGCAGTTTATTGCAATCCGAATCAGCCAGTTCGAACCCCCTTTCAATCAGTTCAAAGTTGAAAAACCCTTTTGTTCTTAATTGCTTTTTTGGATTTTGAAATTATTTTTATTTGTTTAGAAATAAATACTTCTTTCTTACCTATATTAATTAACCACTACAGAAATCCGGCAGGTGTCATTCGATTTGTCACATACACATAGCCTTGGTCGCATCGGCTTTTTCTAGAAATCAATCCGAATTCGGAGCAACTAATTAACTCCGCTAGTTCCGTAGTAAAACGCACTGATGTACCTCAAGTTGAACATCAAGCGTCCTTGGTAATTAAACATTGTAATTGCCTCGAGCTGTTTTCCCCAGACAAGTCGAATGTCAATGTAAATCGGTTCGTTTGAGCTTTTTCATGCGTTTCTAAAATGTAATGATATCCCGTCTTGAGGAAAACTTTCGATTTTTTTATGCATTTCTTTTTTCCTCCATGACGTGAAAACAATTGCTTGAAAATATTTCAGATTTCCATATTTAGATCTCCACATTCAGGAAACCCTAAAATTGGTTTAGTCACTGCATCAACTGTTGATTTAACAGCTAAAAAGAGCCATCAACTGGGAGGTGCTGTCTCAAAACACAAAATACGTAAATTTTCGACGCAATTTGGTTATATTTGGACATTTTATGAGGCTTTTTAGGTAAAAAAAATATCAAAAGAATCACTACGCCAATCTTAAAACTCACCTAAAATAAAAATCCTTCGAGTTATCGGAAATAAATAAAAAAATATCCACGTACCTTCGAATCGGTTTATTTTTGGGACCAAGAAAAAATAAAATAGAAAACACTAAAGGCCGGTTTATCAACCAATTCATTTAAAGCTAGATTTATCCAAGGACGCTTGAACTACATTCAACTGAAATTTTCTTTGAAATCAGTTGATGCTTCAACTTCTTTGGATAAAGCTAGCTTTAAATAAATTAATAAAAACCGGACCTCAAAGTACTAATACATTGGAAGTAGAGTGAGTAACTTGAATTCCGGTAACAGAGTTCCAGCAAAAGAAATTCGTAAAAAGGTAAAAATTGAGAGAGCTATGGCCATTTTTGTAAATGACGGCCAGATAGATGGACGCGCGGACGAACTTGATAGTGAGTAAAAAATGAGTGAACATTTTTTGAAGCGCGTACCCGATTTTCGATTAGGACGATTACAATACTCCTATTTGCTTCGTAAACATGGAAGGAGGAATTTCAATTTTACTCTGAGAACAGATTTTTTTGGAAATTTAGAAGAACCGAGGACGGAGAAGTGGTGATGAGCTCTTTAAATTAGGTAGACACTTGACGGGACTAACGAATCGGGCATACCGATCGATAGATTTAACGTATTTTGCTAGTTCTTTCTCCTCACATCTTTTCACTTGTGACGCCTCGTAAGCTCTCCAACGCGTAAGAACCAGTTTGTCGTATAGTCCAGCTCATTCCCCTACCGCTGGTGTACCTAATAGTTTAATGGCACTTCGCTGTACATCCATGTCCTCCACCACTTATCCTCGCACCTATCGATCTCGTATCTTCTCCAGCTCCAGCGACCAAAACGAGAATGATCCTCATCTCTTGTCGCAGCCTAAGTCGTCTCCGAATGGAACTTTCTACCCAATGTCACGATCACGGATGGGACTCGTGTCGTTTAGTCTCACCTGAAACATGAAAGTCGTCGCATATGTTGCAGTAAGTACCACCTTCTGGATTTTTTTGGGCTGAGAACACTTCAGCGAGCTCAAAAACGTTTAGGCAAGAACCTCCGAAAAGCACGCTACCTGCTAATTAAACGAGCTATTTTTCTGACTGTCCCAAAAATGTGGATTAAGGAAACAATAGAAAAATAGCCATACTAATACCTATACTGAACCTAGCCATACTAAAATATACTAAAAATAGCCATACTACTAGAGCAAAACGCGAAACTAGAACTACCTAATTAGGTAGTACTGAAGTATTAATACTGAATCTCAAACTCAAAGTGGAAGTAAAAACAATCAGGGAACTCGAACTGAAACTAAAATTCAATCTGAATTAAGAGTGAAAGTGAAAGCAAAACTGAAAGTAAAATTACCACATACCTACAGTGGAACTCAAAATGAAACTAAAAGTGAAGCTCAAACTGAAACGGAAAATCGAACTGAAATCCGAACTGAAACTGAAGTTGAAACCCAAATCCAAACAGAAACTCAAAGTCAAACTTGAACTGAAAATCAAACTGAAACTCAAGCTCAAACTGAAGATGAAACTCAAACTGATCGTGAAAAATCAAACTGAAAGTGAAAATCAAACTCTATTTGAAACTCGAACTGAAATTTAACTCATAGTCAAACTTAACCTGAAAATCAAACTGGAACGGAAACTGAAAATCAATTTCAAACTGAAATTCGAATTGAAACTAAAAGAAAAACCCAAACTCAAGGTGAGACTTGAACTGAAAATCGAACTCAAACCCATAAAAAAACAACTGAAGCTCAAAGTGAAACTCAAGCTGAAACTGATGATGAAAATCAAACTGAAAGCGAAATTCGAACATAAAATGAAACTCAAAGTCAAACTAAAACTGAAACTCGATGTGAAACTCAAACCGCAACGCAAACTGAAATTCTAATTTGAAATTAAAAGAATATCGTAAACTCAAAGTGAAACTTGAATTGAAAATCAAACTGAAAGTAAAAATCAAACTCAATTCGAAACTGAAATTGAAATTTGAACTGAAACTCAATGTGAACTCGAACTTAAACCGAAGTTGAAACTCAAACAGAAGTCGAAACACAAACCCAAACAAAAACTCAACTGAAGCTCAAAGTATGAGTCATAATGAAAATCAAACTGAAACTATGAAGTTGAAACTGGAAATCAATCGCAAACTTTAACTGAAGATGAAACCCAAAGCAAAATTGAAAATCAAACTCAACTTAAAACTCACACTGAAATTCGAACTGAAACTGATACTGTAAGTCAGATCGAAACTTAAACTCAAACTGAAAATCAATCGAAAAGTCAAACTGAAATTCGAACTTTACTGATACTGTAAACCAAACCGAAACTCAAACTGGAGTTGAAACTCAAACTGAATGTGAAAATCAAACCCAATTTGAAACTCAAACTGAAATTTGAACGGAAACTAATACTGGAACTTAAACCAAAATTGAAACGCGATCTGACACTCGATGTAAAACTCAAGCTAAAACTCGAACTAAAAGTGAATGTAGACTTAACAGTGGAAGCGAAACTCAATCGGAAATTTTAACCTTTTGGTCTGAAAGTGAAAAGTGAAGGTGAAAGTTAAACTGAAACTAAAAGTGAAACTGAAGTTCAAATTGAAACTCGAGGGGAAGCTCAAACCAGAATTTTACTTTCAATTCTAATTTTTGCAATGTCAAATTTACTTTCACTGTCAGATTGAAATTAGTTCCACCTTAACTCTCTTTTAGTTTGAGTTGGAAATTTAGTTTCAACTTGAGTTTTACTTTCACTTAGAGTTTGAGACTCACTTCGTACTCCATCACTTTCAGTTCTTCTTTTACTCTCAGATGGAAAATGTTTCAACTCGAGTTTAACTTTTACTATGAGTTTAAAATTTAGTTTTAGCTTGGGCTTTCAGTTTTACTTTCACTTTGAGATTCAGTTCGTGCTTGAGCTCGTTTCTTGTTTTATTTTTAGTTTGACTTCCGCTCTGAATTTGACTTTCACTTCAAGTTTCAGTTTGAGTTGGACACAGTCCAAGTATCACTTCCACTTCGAATTTCTGGGCCTGTTCGATCAGGCCAGACCTGGACAGTCCCGGACGCCCAACTAATTCGAGTCATGACGTCCCTGAAATTCAGACCCTTCCAACTGCTTGCAGATCTTGCTGTCCGTGCAGTCAGCATGTCTCGCTCACTCCCTCCCCAACAATCACAAATACGAAGATCTCACTCCCAACCATTGGCCTGACGTGAACCACGGCTTCAGCAAGTTGCAAGAAGAAGCGATCCGTGAGCGCCAGGAGCAGCTGGTCAGGTTCGTCAGCGATTTTACCACTGCCAGCAGCAAGACGGTGCCTGGGGTCAGCAACACAACCAAGCTGCAACACAACCATAGGTTTCACCCTGGGAGACCGTACCGGAAGCAGCAGAGAGCCTCGTTCGCTTCGCCCAGGCCTCCCCGCACCGCGAACGAGGAAAGTCTCAATTTCATACCAAAAGACGAGATCAGACCCGGTGACGTCGTCGGTTTGATACCCCCCGAGATGTTCAAAGTGTCCTCGACCAAGGCACCTGCCACATCTGAAGCAGTTTCGCCGGACGACAGTGAGACTGGTAGGTCGTCCGATGTGGAATGGCATTCATCTAGAAATGTCATCGATTATTGGCTGTTTAGGCTGTAAATACCGAACGTTTATTGTGGGAATTTTGCAGGAGAATCTCAACACATTCCAGTATACGAGGAGAGCCCCTGGAGCGGCACGCAGTTCAAGCCGGAGCGAATCGCCAATCACAGATTTATCGAACCGTACAAAGCGCACCATTTGTACGAGAAGCCATACGGCCGTGTTAAAGTGCACGTTAGTATTGTTTTTTTGCATTTATTTGTTGCTTAAGGTGATTCGTGACTTTGCCTCGAATACTTCTCGAGCGCTTTCACCTGCACGGCTCTCCTCGGGCATTGATCCTCTGCTGATTCTTGGATGTATCATAATACATGACGAGCCTAGAGTTGTGTGACTCTAAAGGCGGAAAACACCATTTTTACCATGATCACGATTGGCAACCATCTTCCCCAAACACAAAATCATATCGTCGGCGACACCGCAATACCACTCATCGCCATTTTGGCATCTTTTCAGGATAGCCGAAAAACCAGTTTTAGATGATTTTTTGTTCTCCTATAGCATGTAAATAAGGTTTTATGGATTAATTATGTTCCTCACATTCTCGAGTATCTTGCTGAATGTATTTTCTCCCCATCAGTGAATTCGCCTAAAAATTGGTGAGGATGTGGCGCATAACATAAACATGATGGTGATATAAATATTGTTATGGTGATAACATAAACCCGATTTGTGCGCTCTCTGTGCGGTTTTTTCTGCTGAACTACGAGATCGATCCGGCATGAGTGCACGCTTCTGATGGTGTATGAAACTCATTTTTGCCAAAAATGACGATGTGGGTTATCACGGTCTTGCCAACGATGGGCCTTCTCATGGACTTATAATTAAAAAAATTGTTCAATATCATCCAATTTTCTAGAGTGATAAGTATACTGATATTTATGGAAATAGCATTATTGCTTAGGCACTTCCGCATCCCGAATTGCGGGAAATATTTATTCGAATTGATATTTCCCGCAATTCCGGATGAGGAAGTGCCTGAGCAACGACGATACTCTTTCCATAGAGTATACCACTCTAGAAAATTAGATTATTTTGAAAAAATTTTGTAATCACGTGTCTATGAGAAGGCAAGATATGAATCACAGGCCTATTATAGGCATGAATCATATCGTCTCACTCCATGCAGAAGGGCGAATGTGGAAAAATCGATTTTCGGGTTATGTTTGAATCCTTATGGTTTTTTCACGGGAATTCGAATTTGAAGGGAGAGGGACGATCTGACCAACCAGAAAGGAGTTATTTGGGGAGAAAGAGGAATATGGGGCGAATGTAGGTCTCGTACCGCCAGAAGGGCGAATGTGGCCGTTTTTGAGGTTCCGCCTAACCCAGAAGCCACAGGTTTGTGTCTTTTTGAATGTTTTTGAAAACTAGGAAAGTAGTAACAACAAAAACTACACTTGAAAATTTTTCATCTTGCTACAAAAAAACGCGATTTTTCAAAACCTGCATTTTTCACATACGCCCTTCTGCCTGGACTGGGACAATATTATGATTTTTTGTTTAGGGGAGATGGTTGCTAATATTCAATCGTAATCATGGTAAAAATGGTGATCAAATGGTGTTCTCCGGACCTTTCCGCAACGGCTATTTATGTCAAAATTTAACATAGTTTAGCTCGGGTAAATAAAAAACAGAAATTCGTTTGCAGACGTACAGAGGTCGTCCCAAGGATTACTGGGTCCTCCCACGTCACAGCAAGCCGGAACATAAAACTTACGCCGAATGGGGCTACTACGTCAAACAGCCGGTTGGCTCCGAACACGATAAATTTCACTCACCACTTGATTTGTCTTTTCGCTACGACTAAAATTCATAGATATTTCCAAATAAACGAAATCGCTGTATTGTTGTTTTTTACGCAAATCCCGTCAATTCAGTTGTTTTGAGCTTACAACACATTCCGCTTTAAGATTGGCCCTTTGGGTGTCGATATTGCCTAGTTTGTAAATTTCCGGCAGTGAATATGCGCCGTCCATAAAGATGACGACACCTAAGCGGCCAAAGGGCCAATCTGATATACCATTCTGAAGCAGATTGGACCATGGGGCGCTCGATGTGATCAATTCGCATGACAAACACAGCCTGAATTTTTTTTTCGTAATTCGATTTTGCACAAAAACAGCTTGATAAATCACTCATTCTTTCTTCTGACGCTCTCTCGGTTTCGGGAGTAAATGAAGGGGGCCGAAATGCGTTTTTTAAATAGCACATTTATTCGATACATGGAATATATTATTTTTATTTTTTGTTTTCTTAATTTCACAAACCCTTTTCACATACCATGTTATCATCTGTAGTGAAAGGCATGCAAAAAGGCACCTATGAAGGCTTCTATCCACCTACGTAATAATTTTTTTTTTGTTTCTTGTGTTATGATCGGATTTTTTTCATTTTTGAGTAATATATATATAATTATATTTACAAATACGATAGTTTTGTATGCTGATATAATTATACATATATTGAACGGACATGCTATTTTATACACATTGAACATAAGAAAATGCACATCGACACTGAATGTAACGGTTAAAAGTTTATATAAAATATTTGAAGCCTCTATTCACTCGTCAGGAGTTATGTGCTATGTTTTACCCCAATACGCAACTTTTTCAATCTTGTTTTAGGTAAAATGTTCAGTTAATTTTTTTTTTGACTGGTCACAAGTCGTACGATAACATTACGATGCACTGTAGTTCTTTAATCAACGATACTTTGGTTGAAAATTGACAAGAAACTAATAATTAACACTTAAAGACTGGTAGATGTCCAGAACACCAGTAGGTTACCACTTCGTCCGGTATTTACAAGAATTTGGTCCGTAAAGAAATCATAACTGGGTTTTTAGAATTTACGAAATTCAAGCCAATTGCGTCGGTTTAACGGGCGAATTAAATTTTCGAAAAAAGCTCGTTTAACAAAAACAAGAAGAAGAAGAGAGAAAAAAACGACAGAAACCGATGCACAAGGAATGGGAACAACATCCAAACACGTCAGGTATTAAATAAATACACGATTCCTTACAATAATATATAACAGAAATACAACACGATAAATTGTCCTATGTACAGCTTTTTAAAATACGTGCGCGATACAATGATGTGCTCGAAATAAAAAGTTAAACTTCTCAAAGGGGAAGGGGGGGAGGGGGGCATTGAACGAAAAACAATCGGTGTTAATCTTAAGCTACGGGAAAGACGGGAAACAACAATACGCTTACTATATAGAACCCATTCGTAAAAATACAATATTCCTCCTCGACATTGCACGACATTCTCCGAACGGAAATTGGACTATTGTCTTTCGAATTTTTGGTCAAATACCAGCTGTAGAATTCGCGAGGGACGAAAATTTAAATTTCTCGAAAAATAACAACAAAACAAGGTACCATCAGTAATTGTGAACAAATTGTAAAATAGCCAAAAACCGATTTTTTCATAAACCTTGAAAAATTACGGTATGTAAAAATTAATCAGTTAAAATAAAACAGTTCATTTTCTATGGAATTTACAATGGTGGCCTGTCAGGAACTGGTGGAGGAATAACAATTAAAAAATTGAGCGCTGCTTGCTAGGTTTTTGCTGCATTGTTGGTAAAGTGGTAATTATGAGGAGGTTTATGATCGGTTTGCGAAGGAAACTTCGTTATTCAGCGAAGTACCCAATAAAGTACCCCTTTTGGGTATTTTATCAACTCAATATAGTTAATCTGACATGCCACCATTGTTAATGGTTTTTACAGAATATAAGGATTAAGCAAAATTTGCTTAAAAGATTTCTATTGACCTGTAATTCCAAAAAAAAGCCTGCTATCCCAAAAATGTATAAAATAAAATCTGACTAAAACAAGAATTTTGTTATTGTCGAAAATAAAACGAAACTGCACAAGATATTTATCGTGAAATATTGAAATAAATACCCTAAATAGCTAGTCAAAAGGTTAGCGTACTTTCAGGGTAGAGCTGGGAACGAAGATAATATTCACCTCTTGTCGCAGCTCCACTCCGCGTGTACGAAAATGCGATTTTCACCTATCAAAGGTAAACAATTTCGAATTTCAAAAATTACGTTTGGTAAAATTCTGAGGATTTCATCCTGGAAATAATAAAAAAGGTAAATTCTCGTTCTTCGTCGACCGCGAACGGGCCGTCGAAAACAGGTACAGTATGACATCGGAAAATGCGACCATTCTCAAGATCAATCGAAAAACAATAAAAGCTCCAGTGCGAAGAAAACTCAATGAAACAACCGCACGGTAAAGAACGTTCGAAAAAAGAGATAACGTAAGGAAGTTGTGACACAGATTAACACTTGGCCGGATTCTTCTGCAGTCGTTTCGTACGGAAATCGTAGACTTTTCTGCAGAAGAACAGAAGCTCCTTGGCTATGCGTCCGGGCGGCAGGCGTCGGGACCGGGGGTAGCTGTCCGCCAGGGGGACCATACGGTTTCTGTCCAGAGATACCCCGTAGTCCGCGGCGCGAAGCGATTTCTTGTACCTTGAAAGAAGAAATTGGAACAATTTTATCCAAAGAAAAGCTTCGGGGTGAAATAATTGGCTATCCTGCCATCCTTGTTGTAGTTGTTGTTGTTACAGCAGCTGCTGCTGCTGTTGTTGTTGTTGTTTTTGCTGCTACATCACAGCTGGACTGTTAGGTCTTATGGATTTGACCTACAGCAATAGAAAAATGACTGTTTCTGAGTCGTACGATAAAAGGCGCATTTCTCATTTACCTGCAGTACTCGTTGAACGTGAGAACGTAACATTTGTCCTCAATACAGGCAACACTGTTCGTGTCTCTATGACGGGACGCAAATACTTCATCGTCCGGCTGAAGCGGTTGGCGGCCCTGGTCCGTGTGCTCGGGTCTGTAGTACCAGAGGAGCGAGATCATCATTTCACCTGAGGAGAGAGAAAATTTTGAAATTTCCCCCTCATCTTTGGATTTAAAGGTTTTTGAGGAAATTTCGGATTCTCATGGAAACACACCATCGTCAGGATTTTCCCAAAGGGAGGCCACTTTCGCAATGAAAGGAAGCTGCTGTTTACGAGGTCCGGATTTGAGGAGGATGCAGTCCATGGGGCAGATGATGTCCCCTTCGACGTGGCGCATCGCTTGGTAACATTTTCGGTACACGGGACTTTCATCGCCCTGGGAAAGTTTTGATAAAAAATCAATTCAGTAACTTTTAAACGTAGACATTTCAAATTTCGACAAGATTCAAGAGCAACTCACTGCGAGAAAGACGCGCGCTTTGAAACCTTCTCCTTCCCACGACCAACCGTTGGACCATTTGAGGCCTTTCAGATGATTGCGCGCAGGATGTGGAAGTGCCAGGGATGCCTTTTTCGCCATCTTTTTACAGGCCTTTTTCGGCTCGGATTTGACAGCTGAAAATCGGACATTCAAGCTTGACAACAATTTTGGGACACGCCTGATTCTAAACGTAACTATGGGGTCCCCCCTGCGGAGACCTTGGAGGTGGCATGGATTTGAAAATATAAACTCTAAAATAATTGACCCACCTTTGGCTTTACAATTTTTCCCCTTGAGGGCTGCAGGAGCTTTGGTCTGGGCAACTGCTTTTGGAGCAATCGCTGCCTTGACGGGCGCAGTTATAGCCTGCGAGTTTGGCGAGGAATTTTTCAAGAGCATTTTCTGAACAGTCGCTTTCGCCGCCGGCTTCTCGACGAGGCCGTTCTTTTTCTGGGAGTCCAAGATTTTCAGCGTCGCTTTCGAATGTCCGTTGCAGACAGGCTTGGCCTCCTGGACTTCCGGCTGCAGTTTGGCCTTCTTCTCAGGATTCTGGGCCAATTTCTCGCCCGGCTTCTTCGACTGGCGCGTCCCGGCTTTGGCAGGCTCGGATTTCGATCGGAGGGGCGTCGCTGATCTTCGTCTTTTGGGCTGGACGATTTCCACCGGGTCCGGTTCGGCGAGCAGGATCGGTTTGGAGTCTTCGAGCACAGGCGGTTCGAGATTTTCATCGGGAACTGGAGAAACCTGCAATCGGGAATGTTGAAGTCAGTGTACGAAAACATCGTGGACAAATTGAGAGTCCTGGCAGAAGATAACGCCAAGACTAGAGGTAAGACAAGTCTGGGAAAAACGTAAGGCCTTGATCCTTCAACCCAGAGAGGAACTTTGCCAGTTACAAACTATAGAAAGTTGATTTCAGACTCCACGCTCGAGAAGTTCCACCCAAAATTGCGATATGCGTGATTTATGACTCCCGTTGCAATCTAATTACCTGTCGTTCAATGGACGGTTTCCGTTTCGGAGGCCTCGGCCGCCGCTGAGCCGCCTGCAGCTGATTTTCCAGGACAGGAGGCTGCGGTTCGTCGGCGACAAGGGTCAACGGTGGCGGGGGCGACCGTTCGGTCGACCTTTTGATCTCGTCGCAGGGCTCCTGTTTGGTCACCGGCTTGGTCTCCGGAGGTAGCACCGGTGGCGACCAGGATGTCGGCTGTTGGGCTGTCGACAGCGCTGGCGAGGCTGGCGTTGGAAGTCCTAGAAATCGTTTGAGAAGGTCAACCAGGGTTCAGATGGTGGGGTGAGAGGGTTTGTTTGGAAGGGAGTAGAGGGGGATGGAATTTCAGACGGTTTTGGAATGTTATCGGCAGTTTTGAACTGATTTGGACAATTCTGGACAGTTTCAGACTGTTTTGACCACTTTAGACTGGTAAGGGCACTTTTGGACAACACCTATTGGGCAGTTTTAGACACCTTCAGGCAGTTTTGGTCCATTTTGGATGGTTTTGGAAAGATTTAGACAGTTTTGCACAATTTCGAACAGTTTTAAACGGTTTTGGACAGCAGCTGATGGACAGTATTGGACGCTTTCAGGCCCTTTTGGTCCATTTTAGAGAGCTTTAGACACTTTCAGGCCGTTTTGGAAAGTTTCGAACCATTTTACACAGTTTTAGACACTTTGGGACGGTACCTATTGGACAGTTTTGGACACACTCAGACCGTTTAGGTTCATTTTGGATGGGATTAGACACTTTAAGGCCGTTTTGGACCATTTTGATCGCTTTAGGACAGTACATATTGGACAGTTCTAGGCGCTTTCAGACCGATTTAGATTATTTGGGGCGGTTTTAGATCATTTGGGACGATTTTGGACAAGTTGGGACAGTTTCAGACTGTTTCGGATAGTATTGAACAGTTTTGGCTGGTTAGGACCGTTTAGGTTCTAAGTTTTGGAGCATTAAGGCTTGTTTTGAAGAGCCTAGGATACTTTCGGGGATAGCACTCATCTAAGAAAAGGTTGGTATTCCAATTTCGAAACTACTACGGATGCTTAGTTTTAGGGCATCTGATTCCATCGTTCTGGCCAAACCGACATTAGGTAAAACCCCAGGAATGTCATAATTTAGCAATTTTTCCCACAATTACCTGCACTGCCTCTTGCTGGACTTGGTGGCCCTCTGAGCGGATTATTGGTTTCGAGGGTCAACGCCAAAGCGACGTTCGGCTGAGCCGCCGCCGGTCCGCCCTGAGCGACTCCGTGAGCGGACTGAGTCGACTGCAGCTGAGCCTGGGCCGGCTGATCGCCGCCCATTTGAGCCGCCGAGTTTTGTGCCTGGGTCTGTACAGACCCCTTACTGGCACCAGTAAGGGGCCCAGTAAGGACGTTTTTTGGAAACGTCGACATTGAAGGGC
This sequence comes from Nesidiocoris tenuis, assembly GCA_036186465.1. NCBI lineage: Eukaryota > Metazoa > Arthropoda > Insecta > Hemiptera > Miridae > Nesidiocoris > Nesidiocoris tenuis. The sequence continues at coordinate 2,752,916 of AP028920.1, forward strand.
AGGGACATGCCTGGTATGAGGAATCAGCTGAAATAGATGTAATAATATTGTTAGTTAATCGTGGTATCCAAACTGATCGGGAAAATAAAAATAAAACGGTAGAAAATAAAATCTAGAAAATCGCAGGAGCGAATTGAGGTCCGAGGCATGACTTTTGCTGTTGCATAGACTCCAAAAAATGTTGTCTGCATTTTTCAGTTTTAGGACGGAAAAATTTTATCATCATGAAGGAAGTACTGCGTGTGATTTCCCGAAATGGCGAAGCTCGAAACTTACGCATGAAGAGAGGCGCTCTGAGCGGAGCCGGATGAGAGTAGCAGGTCGGAGGCGGATGAGGGCCCGCATGCGGATAGTAATAGGCCGCAGGCTGCGGAGGCCCCGGCGGCACCTGGTGGTGGTGCGGAGGCGGGTAGGGCTCGATCGGCCCGCCGCCCGGCGGACCTCCATGGCCGCCGTGGTAGGAGTCCGGCCCGCCGCTCACCATGGGACCGCTCGACGGTCCGCCGGCACTAGGCGAGCCTCCGTGTCCGGGCCAGTAGGTCCGTCTGAAGCCCGGGTGCGGCGAATACTTCAGGTAAGGATTGTAGCACTCCTGGTAAGGTGGCTGAAAAATAAATTGAAAATTAAAAAGATATAAATATTTAGGTGGGCAGAAATGATTGAAGAGTAGGTACCTATTTATTTTACTCCATTTTACCCATCTCAAATCAACAGATACCTACCCAGACAAGCTTAATTCCATAAATTATATTACCTCCACATTATTCAAACGGGTCCTCTACACTAAGGCTAATACCAACCAGTATTACGTATTCATGCCCACCTGGAGGTAGGGGTAGTAATTGTGATGCGGAGGCGGTGGCGGGTAGCCGGGCGACGCAAAGGGCGGCGGCGGAGGCCGATACTCCTGCGGTGGCGGAGGAGGCGGCGGGTCCGAGGGCGGCTCGCCCGGCGGGCGCGAGGTGGACGTTTGCTCAGTGGGCGGCCCCGGGCTACCTTTGCTACTCAGCCCTTGCGGGGGCGGCGCGATCACCGCCGGCAGCGACGTCGATGAACTGCTCGCCCCCGCGTGGTAGTGATGAGAGATGAGCGGCCCCGCCGGCTGGTAATAACCTGCAACATAAGGTACAGCCTTGAAACAACCTCCGCTCAAGGTAAACACTGAGTTATTCGTGGGTGGACGGCTCAATCGAGGAGAATACCTTGAGTAGGTAAATTGGTAGGAATTTATTCAAACCAAATTTTAACGGTTTAATTTTGACCGAAATTCGGTCAATATTTAATATTGCCATTTTTTTGTTCATGATAGATGAGAATTTATTATCACTATGAAAATATTTTACCACTATGAAAAAATTGAAAAATTCTTAATTTGGATTCAGCTATTGAAAAAAATTAGGTAATAAAACCGTTGAGAGGCCTACTTCGGTATTTTTTCTCCCACTCTCCCCTTTTATCCGTTGACTGGACGACGAGGATAAACAACAACACAACAAGAATTCAGAGAGTTGTGCAAAAACAGAAATATCTCCATCGGAAGAATAGTCCTCAAGAATGCTACGAAAGCAGGTACCTCAAGAAATTATGGAAAAGTCGTGAAGAGGGTCGAACTACAAAAAACCAAATTTTCAGGGATCATCAGCAGTATTTTTTAGTGTTTTCTATTTTATTTTTTTCGGCCACAAAAATGAACCGATTTGAGCGTTCATGGTCTTAAAATCTTTGTTCTACTTTGCAAAATACATTTTCACAGTTGCTAAAACCGCTCCAAAATTCAGTTTTCATTATCCGGAATACCGGGCCAACTATGGGCCGCATGATTTCGTCCGACATGATTTCTGACTGTGATCGATCGGATCGAGAAACTGGTTCAGTTCCTGAGCCGATTTTGAAAAATTTGAAAGATGCCCAGGGCCTCGGAACAGAACAGTGCACGGAAAACGTCGGCTTAATAGAAGTGAGAATGACAACGAATATTCACCATCAGTCATCACCTGATGAGAATTACCGTCTTAACCACTGATGGTTAACACTTTTTTTGGTATTTCACCACTTAGACGACGAATCGAACTTCATTTGCAAAGAAAGTCAACAAACGATGTTGCTGAAAATTAATATTATAAAAAAATCAATTGATATTTAAAAATAGGTCTTGTCCTTCAACAAAAATGCTCACATTTTGTCTAAAAATATCGTAGCTCATTGCATTGATAGTGTTCAATCAATAATTTTGAAAATATTAGTAGAAACATTTTCACGATGCAGGAACTCACGAATCTTATAAAGGAAAATTACTCGAATAGCATTCAATCGTATTTTCGAATTTTCCCCCCAGGTCTGTGGCGAGAATTTGGGCCCCTTAGAAACACCGCCCACGGATGCGTTCAAAAATTCGACGGCGATAATCAGAAAACGTCCCAAACTCGTCACACAACAAGGTTGAGTTGAGGTTTTTGAACAATAATATTATTCCATTGTATCTTTAATTTGGGGCCGCTAGCACAAAAACGTAGAAAAACCTGAATATGTTTTTGATTTTTGGATAGTCAACTGAAGGTTGTGTTGTTTCTTGATTGGTGAAGAATATTGGGTAATAATTCAAAATCCGTCCTGAATTGTACTGGATTAGGCACCAGACATAAATTTTGTACTTCTCCTACAAGTCAAGATGAACATTTTGATACCTTGAACATTCGAAAAGGCCAATTTTTTAAGCCAAAATAGGTAAAGGCTACTTGAGTTGTAAAATGTCAAGTGGCTAGAAATTTTGTAAAAATGAATTTTTTTGTAAAAATGACAAATGTTTGTAAAAATTAAAGACTTTTGTAAAAATGACATTTTTATACAAATTACTAATTTTTGTGAAAATTACAAGTTTTTGTATAAATTACAAATTTTTGTAAAAATTACAAATTTTTGTAAAAATTACAAATTTTTGTAAAAATTACAAATTTTTGTAAAAATTACAAATTTTTGTAAAAATTACAAATTTTTGTAAAAATTACAAATTTTTGTAAAAATTACAAATTTTTGTAAAAATTACAAATTTTTGTAAAAATTACAAGTTTTTGTAAAAATTACAAATTTCCGTAAAAATTACAAATTCCCGTAAAAATCACAAATTTTTGTAAAAATTACATATTTTAGCAAGTTCTCACAAAATTTTAATAGCAATAAATGAAATACCAAGGTAAAAATATAACATTTTTTAGACTAGGTGAAAACCAAGAATTCGAAAACGTAGAGAAATTTTCAAAATAGAAATGATAATTTCATTTTATTTTTACAATTCCCAAAAATGACTAGAAAGAATTGATCAAATAAATTGAAACTGTATGTATTTTAAGGTCAAATAAAATACGAATGAAAATCTACTCGAAAACATTTACAGGACAAATAAACTTGATAGAAAACAACTAATAGGGCTCCTTACACAGTATATTGAGTAAAATTCTCGTTAAATAAAATTAGTCTGCTACGACTTCTTTGTTATTAAATTTTCGATCGGTTTAAAATCACTTTCGAATTTTCAGGAACACAAAACACGAAAATTTGGGAAATAAATTTCGACACCAAAGAGCGCTGGGAAAATCCGCTCATGGGCTGGTGCTCGTCGGGCGATTCCCTAAGTAACATTACTTTAACATTCAACACTTTGGGCGAAGCGGTCGAATTCGCTAACAGGCGCGGATGGTCAGTCGATTTGGCAGATGAACCGGCGAAAAAGAAAATCCGAAAAAATTACGGCGAAATTTTCCATTGGAATCGAAGAACTCGGGCCTCCACCAAATGATTTTTGAAATTCAAAGAATGCGAAGTGTTTCGTTTGAGAGAGATAACACGAAATTGTGATGTAGTGTTGTACTAACCTAATATAAAAAGCAATTAAAATAAAATGCAATTTGATTAACGGTGGAGTTGTAAACCAATAGAGTTTGAGAACGTTGGGGTAATTAATAACTGATTAATTTAATAACCGGTGGAGTTGGTAATCAATTAAGTTGTTGATTGATGGAGTGAATGACCAATAAAGTTAACGGCTTGTGGAGTTGATAACAAATAGAGTTGATGACCAATAGAGTTGATAACGGTAGAGTTGAAGATTGGAGGAGTTGATGATCTATCGGGTTGATGGCTGATAAGCTCGATGCCCGGTGGAGTTGATGATTAATTGACTAAATGATCGATGGGATTTTCAAAATATTGTTCATTTAAATTTTCTTCCCTTACCAGCCCTGCGTGGCAATTTGAACTTAATAATTTTGTATTAATAATTTTGTTATTCATAAATTTCAAAAAGTGGCGGAGTGTTGGACATTGAAGATGAATAAAAATAAGTTCACTTTCAACAACTGTTAAAATTCTAGTAGGTTAGTTTTAATTTCAGTTAATTTACCATCGTTATGATACGATGTGTCTCTGTCAGATTACAGTGATTAATTTTCTCATTATATTAATTACTTAACTCCAAATTGAGGTAAATCTGTTACCCCTATCCGAGTCAACAATGAGTTATAGAGGGATCGCCGGATTGGGATATCGGAATTCAATCGGCCGAATTTCGGATGTAAATTTTTTAATACAAAAGCATAATGAGTGGCCGGATATGAAAAATTTTTAATCAAGCAAAAGTTCTTTTTCTAGGTCAGCGAACATTTTCAGGATCGGGAGAATAGAGGCCGATAAATGGAAGGATAAATACCAGCGTTGTAGTGACCGTTAGGAAAGTAGGGCCTCTCCTCACACAACTCATCTTCAGCCGGAGGTTTCATTTCTCAGCTCGTTTTTATCAAGAGGGATTTTCCCCCTTTTCTTGTCTTTTTTTTAAAGAGAAAAATCCTCCAACCACGAGATGAAGAGAGAAAAGAGAGAAAAATATGAGCCGGTTGATTGAAGGCGGCTTTCCTCCTCGTGAGTATAAAGGCCCTGAATGAGATAAAAAGTGAATAAGTTGTGAGCTCTTTTTTCCCCCTGTCTCGAGATGCTCCGACGTGTAAATACTGTCATGCTCTCCGTCTTTTTTCCATTCGGGATTTCCTTGTCAGATGTTATTCTTCGGAGATATTTATCTTAGAGGTTATGCGATGTGGAGTATAGCGATTTTTCCTTCGTAATATTTTCATCGACCTATGGATCTGTTGAAATTGCAAATCTTCCCAGGTTGAATGGGTCTTCAGAGAAAATGGTCTCTGATTTAAGAATTGGTAGTAAACCACTGAAATCGCAAAAAACAGCATCCCCTTACCCCTTTACAATTAAATGGTTTACGTTTCAAAGGGCGCAGAATCCGAATCTGCAATAAACAATTTTCAATGCCAATTTATTTACCAATATTTGTTCCAAACGGCAAGAGATGAAAATTTGAAATTGTCATAGAAAAATCAACTTTGACCGGACTTAAGCATTTAAGGCTTCCAGAAAATTGGTTCAAATTTTGACAAATACAGTTTTTAAAACAATTTTTTTTTTCAAAGCAAGCAGTTACTTGCCAAGGTCGAATGTCCGTTTCAGTGAGTGCCCAGGACTATGATATTCAGACAATCTGACTGAATGGTTGATTGGACAGGGAGGATTTCATGACTTCATGAGTTGAGTTTCAGCACAGATTTTTAGTTTTTTTCAGTTTTGCTTAGGATCTGTTCGAACGGCTTGTCCTGTTCAGTTGAATTCAATTAATTTTGATTTATTTTAATTAAATTAATTTTAATTTGATTTATTTTTCAGATTGAATTTTCTCATAGCTAATCACCAGGCCACTAAATTCAGGGTGATTTTTGGGTGGATGCGCATAGGCTGTGTCTCCGAGAAATTTGTAGCCAAGAGATTAGCTATGATTTTTTGGATAATCGACTATTGATAAAGCGGCCATTCATTTAATCCAGTTCGATGATTTATTTACATTTGAAATCTATTAGTTTAACATTTAAATGCGCTTAAAAACTGTTAAAAATGCGCTTTCAGCCTCTCGATGGCGCCTAATTGTTGGTATGCAACAGTCATTTTTTATGAACACTTCACTCTGGCGCAAAATACGTCCAGTACGTAGGTACACCAAGAGCATTATTGCAACGCCACTTAGACGCCAGGCGAATAAGGAATGGGAGACTTTTAGGCGTTGCACGGAGAACATAACCTTTAATGACCTCATGGGCCTGTTGAGAAAATAACATTTCCAGGCGTGGATATTCCGTTTGAAAAAGAAGCGTTGAAAAATTGGTAACCCAGTGACGTAAGGGGCTGAGCGCCGTTTGACATTTGGAAAAGAAGAGAAAGAGGCCGGGAGAGAGCTGGTGCTACCATGCGCAGGCGCAGTAATGAAGCCGAGTCTGCCAGGCCCTACACTCCTTCAGAAGTTGGCTGGTTAGGTTGGCATGATCACTTTTCTGCAGACGAGCCTGGAACCCGATCACGACGGGATATTAACTACCCGGCTAAAATCTCGACAGGCCCCTCTCAAGTTAAGCAATAACCTTTTCGAAAGGTTTTGAAATTGATTTATGTAAGGTTCGGGCGTTTTTCATTGCCTTGGGTGGTGAGAGGTGGCGAAAAACTCGCCACATCTTCGCACTTTGATCTTCAAGCGTGCGGAGGAGGATGCAGCTGCGCGCAGCACGTCTGCGCACTGAAGAGCCGCTATATTTTGACGAGATTTATTTCGAATATAGGTAACATTAGTTAATAATCATTAGAGGTGCCGAAATCAGACATTGAAAGACATGATAATTTATATGTCTTGTTTATATGAGTGTATATGTTAATCGGAATGCAAAGCAGGATATTTTCAACCGACGTCAAAAAGGAGGAGGTTACTCAGCGTTTGATTGTCGTAGATTTTCGGTCGCTTTTTCCCGCTGAGTGTGCCTTGCTCTTACGCAGCCAATTTTTTCCCGATTCGAGTGAATGTTCACTGAAATGTCGGTAAAGTCAACATTTTGTTTTTCACTTTTTGTTGAATTAATATTACCAGAAATGTGGCCGAAAAAGTGGTAAAAATTTTTTAGAATTTTTTTTCATGATTTTTGCGCTTGTTTTGAAGTCTACAACTTTTTTTTTTTGTAACGAAAGTTTTACGCAGGTAAGTAGGTACGATACAGGGTGTTAACCTGAGGAATATCCGCCTGGGGATCAATTCTACAACTAATTTCCAACCAAAATTGTTTTTTTTACATTTTTTTTACTCGCTTCTGAAAGCAACTTTTTTCACTTATAAGATGTTTTCCGTTAATTCGATCTTAATTCACTAAAACGGCCGTAACACCCTGATTTTATTTAAAAGAATCAATTTTGACTATACCGTTGGGAAGAGTGATAATTTTCTAATCACCCTAAAGTATCAAAAACATTTTTGAGGCGGTACAATCGGTTAAAAATAGGCCGGAAAAGTAAATTTGGTCAAATCTCGAAAATCGTCACTTTTTCAACTCCGCGTGCTTAGTACAATTGTGCTGGTTAAGTTTAGCCTGTAGTCCTAGAAAATGTGCCAAGATTTCAAGGGCGCAGGGATTTCATTTACAAGGTTATCACCCTGTATAGTATTTTTTGGCTTTTGAATTACAGGACTAAAACGTCACTAAATATTCAAATAATGACACCGCAAAATAATATATTGTTTTTGAGAAAACGCCCATATTGATGCAAAACTCAGCATTAGGTTTGGATATACGTTGGTGGAAATTTTGTGGGGCATCAAAGTTCCAAAACTGGAAATTGGGCCCGCACAAGTTGAATTCAGCCAAATGAGCTTGTCGAACGGTCTTAAAAATGATGTTCCTCAAATGAGTTTTGAAACAGCGTATTTAGGAGATAGGAGTCATCACTATTAAGGACTCAGATTTCAAGGAAGGTGTCGGCTTCACTAATTACTCCTCTTCTTGGGAAGCTTCCCCGGCCGAATATTCAGAGCTAAGTATCTCACCTTCCTCGCCAGCGGAGAATCTAGAATGCGCGAATATTGACGATGATCCTTCATCAAATTATGCTGAAGATTAATTTGTAGGAAGAAAAATGGTTTTTTGAGCAGGTAGGCATACAAAAAAAATTTTTGGGTTACGATTTTATCGAGCTGGGAAATAAATCTAGGGGTTGCGTCTTGAAAGTGAATAGCAACATAATCATGCTGTCATGAATCAGCAGGCACAAAAATTAGCGCGAATTAGAAACCTATAAAGCAGGGTCGATATCATAAGCTTGCTTCAGCACTTCAGGGGCTTCCGGCGCCTCGATTACCAATAATTTCAAGTCTTCGTTTAGTTTTGGAACATGGCTATTCTTTTTCTGAAGATATTAAAGGGGCAATTTTGATTGCGAGCGGAATTCGGCACCAAAACCGAGGAATTAAACGTTTTCCAAAAGTCGTCACTTTTGACTGCGTATATCTCTGAAACGTTTGGAGTTAGGAGAGAAAATCATTGAATAAAATGTGCAGGAAATTTATCGGACTTTCATTTTGAGAAGGGTCACTTTTTCGATCCGACCATCCCCTTTAGAGTTATGAGCGAAAAACTGAAAATCGGGACCTTTCAACCAGCTAGGAAAAGTGGAAACTTTTAGTATGTACATCCTATAACCCCATGTACACATTTCTGGAAAGAAATTTTGAACTTTCAAACTTTTACACTATACACCCCCTTCTGAAGCCTTCATTGACTGGTCCAGTTTTTCAAAAATCGAACCGGCTATGGATTTCACTAAAAGTCTTTTCTAGAATCCGAATCTGCAATAAAAGATAGGGGGACTCACTATAAAAAAAAATTAAGTTAATGTAAAATGCGCCTACTCTGAGCGGATGACGCAAAAATATTTTCCCCATAATTTGGCGCAATGATTACGTAGAATGCTGTATTTTTATGTAGCCAAATAAGGAAATGCGAGTGGATGATCTGACACTTAGACTGCATAGCGAGTTCAACTATAAAATCGGCTGAGCTGTCAAGACGGCATAAGCAGACTTTCTTGGCTCATAGTCTTCTCACCATAAATATTATGTCGTCACTTGTCGAAATTAATGGGCCAGATGGTGACACGAATGCGGCGGATGTCAGATGCGAACATGAGCGAGGGAAAGAGAAGATAGCATCTCTCCATGGGTAATAACAGTCATCAAACTCAATCCTGAGGGCAGATATTAGAGTACGGCTCGAGTCAGGTGGCAGGAATGGCAGATGATGGTTTGGACCGACGATGGCATCGAGCTGCCATAAAAGATAGAGTACCTACCTAACAAGATTAACCGGCGATTCGCTAATTTTACTATACCTCAGTAGGGAAATACGACGACTAGAACGATCCTGCATTGGCCATTAGGTACCTATAATATTTTCAATTTAATCATACTTAATTTATTTATTTTCTTTAAAATTAATGCACTAGTCCTGATGACCTCATTTTGGCGAATATGAATAAATTGATATTTTATGAGATCGTAAAATTTATCATTTAATTTAGTTTTGGGGTGAGAAAGTGAAACGGATTATTCCGATGGAAAAATGCATCCGAAACAGCGGTTTTGCTTCAATAGTATGCTTCACGGGAATACGTTTTCGGGTTTACTGGTAAATTTTCAAATTTTGATTGAACCGCTTTGAAACTTCACGCCTCACATATTTCAACATCACTTCCGTGCGAATTTCGATAATGATTTTTCATTTCCATTTTTCCATTTTTTTACGAGTACCCACCAATATCAAGGCACAAGCGACCCAGCTGTTCATTCGCGATTCCATGGCTTGCACTGTTGAGAAATGGCATGTCTCTTTGTTTGCTTATCAGGCGCATGCGCGCAGAAGCCCCTATCGAAAGGCCATGCCCGTATCACAAAAGCGTATCTCACACGGGGGAATGTATGTCAGTGTCGGAGGCAGGCGACCTTGCCAAGGATTCGACTGACTCGTACGCCTGACGCCTTGTTTGTAAAAGGATCCTGGGATCCTGGCGAGGTCGACCGCTTCGCAGGATCGTCTGCGCAGATTCTCATCTCTGATCAAAAAGGCGACTCAATAATTACGAGCGACTGTCTTCTTTTCGAACTGAAAACATCGCCATGTTTCATCGGCAGACATCGAGGCCAGATGACGACCTTCTTCGCGTTTCCTCCCTGTTAGCGGCGGGCAAAAAACCAAATGCCGACTATCCGTACTGAGAATGTCTGGACAAGCGGCTGGCGAACGCGCCATATAAGAGCGCGACGAAATTCACGCAAAGCGAAGGTAGTAGCTAATAGCTACTAGCTATGCATTTTTGCTCTTAAGTTGAAACCAGTGGTGCGTAGATAACACACGATACTTCCATATTTTGGTACGCACTGATTACGCATGCAAAACTGATAAACTCGATTTTTGGCAAAAACAGGAAAAGTGTCGGAAACCGTTTTGAGCAACACCCCTTAACTTTTCTTTGGCCCGTAAAAGTGGTTATCATTAAATGATAACAGCTAATTTTGCTGATATTCGAAAGCTCTCACTTGTTGATTTTCATCCAACTTTTCGTTACATTTTTACTCAATTTTTTAAGCAATAATTCAATTAACTAAATGGATACCAGTTTTTGGATTTCCTGAAAAGTTGAAAAAATCGAGTTAACCACTGTTGCATGACGAACGACAATATTTGAACCCAAATATTTTGATTTGGAACGATTTGGAGACTACAATGATCAAAAACACGCTATACAAATTCAGAAACCCGCCAGGTCAAAAAACCTCCAGTAACCGAGATATGAAAAATATCCAAATTTGAAGCTGAAATAATGACACACTTTTGACGGTAGGAATTTACCGATTGGAAACAAAGTCGGTCCCCGTTTCTGATAGTTATAACACATTTTTAGCCCTGTTTTATAAACAAAATCATTCATAACAATATCATGAATAAATAGGTAATAAGTATAATTGATATTATTACAATTAATAGTATTAAAATAATCATAATACATGATTACAATTAATATGAGTATGATCATTGTACTTAAAATGATATCTACTATATTATTATAATGTGATAAAAAATATAATTATCGGGTTAGAAAATTTCTTATTTAATAAGTGTAATCATTTTTATCACTAGTACCTATCACCCAAAGCCAATATAAAAATTATCCAAGCGAAACTGAGGATTTTCCAAACCAAATTGAGAATTAGCCCGAATTACCTTGGAATATTCTCAATTTGGTTCGGAAAATTCTCAATTTGACTTTTTCACAAAATTTGTGATATAATATATTTAGGGCCCTTAATATATTATATTTGTAAATATATTTCACCATTTTGAGCCATATAAATACAAATATCATTCTAGCTAATTTAGCTATGAATTATTATAAATAATCACAGTATTCTTAAGGATGGCATATTATTTAGTAAATAATATTTACCTATGCACATCAATATTGGAAATTTTCTAGCGAGTGCATTTAGCAAAAAAATATATTGGTTAACACTAGAGAACCATTTGGGCCAAGGTAATCTCGACTTGAGAATCGCCGTAGGCATTAATGACTAGTCTTTAAGGACCACTTGGTTTTAAAGTCATGTATATACGACGCTTTAAACTGTGCCCAGCCTACGAACTCCATATTAGGAGATTATAATAACTCGGTTACTATTTTATTGTGAAACAGAGAAAAGGTAATAATACTACCTATCGAGGATTACGGTACATGGGTAGGTACCCAGCATAATGGTATTCCATACTCACGAATAACAGGATAACGCAGGTCGCCTCGAAACTTACCTGAAACAGAAAAGATGTTCTATTTAATAAAATCAGTTACAATTGCATTTTGTTTTTTAATGATACATTTTTAATACATTTCAGACGGCCTCAGAGTCATGTTGGTGCCAAAATGCAGGGGCTTCCCCGAGCTGCTCATCCGGAATTGGGACCGGTTCCTTGGGTTGCCACCACTTTAGGTCCATGGGCTTTGTGCCTTTACCACAAGGAAAACCCTTCAAAAATGCGAAATTTAGACTGTTCTGTTGTAAGAACAGTACTCAAGGATAATATTGTTTCTCATTTGATGATAAATACCTAATAATTAGGTAATATTAGGTACCTATTATTATTATAATTCCAACAGTTCTTCTCCATTGCACGTCATCGAGCAATTGTCACTATTTTCTAGAATCTTCAAAAAATTGTTTCTTGAAGGAAAAATCAAGAGGCTAGGTTACCCATGTCGAAAAATTTCACAAAAAGTCAAAAGTCGGTTGGTCATTTAAAAAACATTTAATCCTCGTCTGAGAAAAAGGATATGCAATTGGAACTTGGTTGGGAAACTCCAATAAAATTTATTTACAACAACAGCAATACATTTGCTTACAGCAGTCGGATAAGTGCGTGGCCGACTTGAGTCCCAACTTTTATCGAGGACTTCACGAAAATATGGGAGCAATGTAATACCATAAAATCATAGTAAACGAGAGAAAAACAAGTAGAAACATAAATTCGAGGTCTGGAAATTCGCAAAATTAACGAACCGTCAGAACAAACGAACGAACGCGGCATACGAAGAGAAACGCCGGTGGAAAAGATCGTCCAAACGAATCCGCAAGATGTAACGAGAGAAAAATCCGTCAAGAAGAAGCACCACTTTGGTTATCTCGACAAAAAAACCCACCAACGTGCGGGAGACATCCGTAAGAGAAAAGGGCCCAAGCACGAAGGGTTTGTTAGCGGCTGAGGGAAGTGAAATATAACACAATGCAGACAAAAACTGCCCTTGACAAGTCGCAGAACACCTAGCGGTTTTGAATAACACCCTTGGCGGGAAGAGGGGGCTATCTCACCCTTACCGAGGGGAGCATCGTCGGGGTTGATGCGAGCCGCGATTTGAGCAAATTGGATCGCATCAATATTTTACGTGGAGGAAAAACATGATACTTTTTCCGAGGTAGAAAACACGGCTGTTTCTATTTTCACGCAACGTAAATTTCCAACGGGGTTTCTAGTAAGTAGGTAGGTAACTTTTTAGTTCAACACTATAGCCCGTATCACACGTCAGACCGTTCTCCTCCCCATCCCACGGACAGACACGCAGACCTTATTCTCTGATTGGCTGATCCTATGGATATGTTCACTTTGGCGCACCTGCATCAATGTTTGTTTTGATTCATCTATGGAACCTTATTTCTAAGAAAATTTTTAAATGAATTTGCAGGTAAAAATCACCAAAGAATCTGTCTGTCCAGACGGTCTGTGGGATGGGGAGGAGAACGGTCTGACGTGTGATACGAGCTTATGGGGTACCAACCTACTAGGCGAGGTAATGTGACGTGCAAACCTACCTATAAAGCAAAAAGAAAATATATCCAATATTTTTTCGCCCTTCAGCACAACATTTTTTAAAAAAATGCAAATAAGTTTTTGGTCAATTAAAAAAAAACTTTCGGTATTTCCCTTTAATTTGAAATTTTTAAAAAATTTACGTTTATTCTGTTTTTACTTTGAAGAACACGCGAATACCTAGTTTGTATAATCCGGTAACCCGCCGCATTTTGGTTTTAGGTGAGTTTTAAGAATAATTCAATTATTGAATACCGTTTTTCACATTTTCAATCCTTATGGCCTTCAAAGTAGACAAAATAATATTTTGTATTATATTATAGGTAATCAACTTTTTCACAATTTCACGCATCAAAATATTGGAAGTATTGGGCGTTCTAGCGACACTGGTTACAGTCGGTTAAAAGACTATAAAAAAAAGGTAAAAATGTTAGAAATCTATACCTTAAAGCACAAAGGGCATATGTCCAAAAATGGCATAATGAGAAAAATGCTGAATAAATTTTTGATCTATTTACAAAGATTTCTCCCCATTTCTCTCCAATTTCGAAAAAATTTGCTAAATGAAAAATTGTTTTTCTGGCCAAGATCTACAACCTTGTTTAACCAGAACACTCAACACTTCCAAGATAAACGCTCTCTAAATATTTGTCGTTTTTCTATTGAATCGTTTTTTTGGCCCCAAAAATAGATAAAAGGATCATGATTCTTGGAGCGATCGATAGGTCCTGAGAGTAGATTCTTTCGGTACCGAAATCTCAAAATCGATATTTTGGGACATACGCCCGTTGTGCTTTAAGGTATCGAAATTTGACAATTCTAGTCCTAGCGCCATTTTCGATTACTGAAAGAATCCAGAAGATTTTTCGGTGTTAAATTGTACCACTTCATACCAAAACATTTCAATTTCGTCGACAGTGGTGCCATCCCTTATCTCTGGATTTCAATTCAACGCTGTCCGCATCATTCGACGATAGATGAACTTTCCTACAACACACTTTCAGACGAGAAAAGCGGTGAACTCGAAGAACTAATTGCGCCAAATTGTTCCCCCATCCTTTAAAAGAGAGCAGGGGGAATATAATATCCGGAAGATAAATCGGCTAGAACAGTTTGACCATCCAGGGCACGATTTCAACTACCGCAACCGGCGAAAAAACGCGACTGTTTTATAAGTGGTGGGGGTAAGAGAAGCGGAAAACGGGATATTGAAAGTAATAAAAGGAAACGGCGAATCGTAAAGGGCGAAAAGTTGAACGGCCGAAAGTTGAGAGTCGGATGGGGTGAGAATGTCGCCGAGTAAAAACAGAGGACCGACGAGTTAAATTGAGTTTAGATGAGGCAATAACAATAAGTCTAAAATACTGGGCCGAGTTCAAGAGATACTTCGCCCTTTTCGGACTGCGTGACAAAGCAGGAAGCCCAATGTTTGGCTTGGGGAGCCGGAGGAAGTCTTGACTTGTAACTTGTACGAGAAGTTTGACGGCTCTTTCAACTTTGCGCATGATTTCTGCCACCCTCGGATGCGAAGTTGCCGTAACTTCGGCCCGCCTCCGAGGCCGTGACGTTTTGTGTTCGTAGCCGTGTTTTCGGTGTTTATTCGCAACGACAACACGGCGGCGATGGGCTATCGATCGGCGATTCGGCGGATTCGTAGGTTGTGAATTGCGGGGGGCTTTTTTTCAATACAAATTGTGAGGAAAGAGATAATATTATTAGGTGCATAGGTACCAACTCGAAAACTTATATTTCCAAAAGGCTAGGGAGCTCTTTTACATTAAACGTAAATATAATTTTTGTCGTAAATAAAAATTTTATATTTACGGAGAAAATGGAGCTACGTATGGCCCGTAGGTAGGTGATTAACATAAAAAAAAAACTACTATTAGCCCAAAACGATGAGTTTTAGGGCCAACTTAACCAAAAATTTTTAGAGGATTTTTTTATTTTAGATTTGAAGATTTTAGGGATTTTTAAATTAGGACGATTAAAATACGTCAATTTACTTCGTAAAAATGGAAGTAAAAACAGTTGACCCTTGTCCAAGAAAAAGTAATTTTAGTTTCAGTAGTAAAGTAGTTTTAGTAAAGTAAAAACGTAGGTCCCGGATATTTTTTATTTAAAATTTTCAATATGCGATATTTTTCAGAAGAAAAAATTAAATAATTTATTTTTCAATGGATCAATTATCTTATAATTTATAAGTTATAAATTCTTCCAAACATGAAATTCTTTGAAAAAAAAACATTAATTTAGAAAAATGAAAAAATATTTATTCCGCTATTTTTCGGAAGGGGAAATTTTCTATTTTGGAAGAAGACATTTTTTATTTAGGAAGTAACTCTCTGAGCAATTTGAAGAAAAAATAAAGAAATTTCGTCGTAAACCTCGGAAACCTTTAATTCAAACTTGGTTTTGGGAATGCAGATTTGGTTGATTTTCTAGAATTACACTAAATATACACCTCAAAAAAAAAAAAATAAATAAAATAAATAAATAAAATAAATAAAACCTGGAAAAAATAAAATAAATTTCTATTTTACCAATGGTGAAAAAGAAGTTTCTAGCTTTTGGCCTGTGAAATAGACACGCTGAATCGTGCTAGCCACTCAGTCATTCAGCTGTTCCTAATGGAGGCAAATTACCGTCGGAGTGTTTTCGTTCCAAAACGCAAGACACCGTGAGAACGGCCTCCGAGACGTAAGTGAAATCTTCCACCGGGGACTGGACGATCCTCCAAGGAGATGCCGGGCCGAGATATGTCAATAATCAAAACATCAATCGGCTCGAATCCCGTGCGAATTCGCGCGCATTCCTGATGAGCCGCGTCTGTTACACGAGCCATTGTTTACAATCGGCTATTAGCTATCGGCTGACAAATACGAAATTGTCAACTGGGAACATTGCACGCAAGATTGCCATCATTCTGGCAGTGAATATGGCGATTTTCGCTAATTTCATTTACTACAGGTTCGAGCCGAAAAACGGGCACAAAACATAGAAATATCAAAAACGGAAATCCGATGGGAGATTTAACGCCCGACATTTTCTTCTCAATTAGTTTGGTGCCTAGAACATGCATAATTTAATAGTCGTAATTAAATAATAATAGTTTAATGTAATCATTTAATAATAGTTTAATGTAATCATTTAATAGTCGTAAAACCTAAAAACCGCAAAAATGCGATTTTGACTCGATTAGAACCTTTTGAATTGACCATATGGATCAAATACTAAAATAAATGTTTAATTTCACGGTTTTTAGTTATTACCTGAAATTGATCATAAAAAAACCCCAAAGGAAAAGTCCATATTTTTGAGAAATTACCCATTTCAATTTTTCAAACTTGTTTCTTTTTTTTTAAATTTTTTTCATAATTTTATATTTTTTGGTTGGACTAAAAAGCAACCTTTTGAAATGGCTGAATCAGTCAACAAACAAGTTTTCACTCGATTGTGACAATATGGGGTTAAAAATGTGCCGAAATCCGACGAGCCCAAAAAAGTCAAAATACCAAGTGAGTAGAACAGGACGAAAACGTGAAAATTGCGAACACAATGTTAGAGCTGAAAAAAAAATCGTCAAAAATTCAGAAAAAAATAAAAAACATTTTTTCTTATGGTAAATCATACGAGACATCCAAGAAAAACAATCAAAAAATTCTAAACCTTCAAAATATGATGTTAGTTTTCACAGGAATTGACCATACCAATCCTAACCTTTTCGAATTAAATGAATTGGAAGTTGGAACAGTTTTCAGGGCCGATTTCGTCAACATCGGATCAGCGGTTCAATGTAAAGTTCTGCCTCTAAATTCCTGGCAAAATAAATCGGACTTCGTGCCCAACCGCTGATCCGATGTTGACGAAACCGGTCTTAAAACGTGTGGTTTGCTATAACTTGGTGCATATTGATAAGCGAGTCCGATAAAAAATTTGCGGTGCGTCAAAGACTCGAGAATGATTTCGAGATAATAATTCTTCGGCACTCGAATTTTTCAGTGAGTACTCTAAAAAGGGTGTAGCGAGTTCTTCTACCCGAGGTGCGCATTAAAGTTTGAGGGGGTGTCGTAAAAAAATTTCAGAGAGGCATAAAAAACGATGAAGGGGGTTCGAAAATCCTCAGCGTCCCAATACGCTAGAAACAATAAACATCCGGTTTCCCCTAGAATAATTGAATAAAAAAAACCGGATGGAAGCCGTTAACAGATTTGTCTCTGGCTTGTTAAAAACCGCTCTCTAATGGTCAGGACAGTAATTAATGTGGCTACCTGTCTTGAGCCGAACAGGGGGATATTCAGGCGGTCGGAAGAGGGGGGCAGAACCAGATCCAGGGCGGACCCCCCCTCCGACGTGCGGGGATAAACCCGTTACCAGATTTACGGCTCAGTCCCCAACGGGAAAGCAAGGAGTTCGGGTCTTGGGAGGCAGTTAACAAACCGCGCTCAAAGCTGTATTAATACACCAACGAAACGGACGAGCTGAAAGATTCAGCGAAGAACAAATTCGGGAAAAAGTAGGAACATTTATCTGCAAAGTTTTTGAGGAGCAATAAAAACCAGTGGTGCGTAGATGACACAAAATATATATATTATGAAACGTAAAATTGGGACGCAATTTGATCATATTTAGACACTTTTGAGGGTGTTTAGGTCAAAAATATCAAAAAATTCACTATTCAAATGTTAAAATTTGCCCAAAAAAAGTACGCCACATTATCGGAATATAAAAAATAACCACATATTCTGCGAGGTGAAACAAAGATTTTAAGACCTAGAACGCTCAAATCGGTTCATTTTTGTGGGCGGAAAAAAATAAAATAGAAAACACCAAAAATACGAATACATCGGAAGTACTGTGAGTTATTCAAATTCCGATTAAACAGGGTGTTAGGTCTTGCCGAGGCAAACATTTCAGTTCAAGGATTTGAAAAAAGGTTGAGAACTGAGGGAGTTATGGTCATTTTTGTAAATGACCACAGACGGACGAACGGCCACACAGACATTTGTTCAGGAAGTGATTCTGAGTAAATGTCTGTAAGAAAAAGTTTTTTCTGAACCTCCGTTCCGATTCTCAATTTTAGGACGATTCCAATATTTCCATTTACTCTGTAAATATGGAAGTAATTAAGTTGACTTGTAGGGATTTTTATTAGGTAGTTTTTTCTTGGTATGACTGTTCCGCTCTGACGCAGCCAATTTTGATTTGATTTCGAAAATTCTTTCACTTTAATGTCGAGGAAGTCACTTTAATACCCTTGTTTTTTCTATTTTTTAGGATTCAAAATTGGTGGCACCAAAATCTAGCAAAAATCTCAAAAACAGAAGAAAAAAATTTGAAAAATGCGGAATTTTGGTCTACAGTTATTTGATTATTTTTTACTTTTATTTTAACTTTTTTACAAAAAAAATTTTCAGGTGGTATTTAGGCAGTTTTTTAAAAATTTACCGACTTTAAAGATTTTCAAGTTTTTTCCTCGGGTATCTCGTTCGATTCACCCTAGAAAAGGGCGTTTTACGGGAAAAATTCGTAAACTTTTTTTCGTTAAAACATAAATTTTAACAGAATAGTTTTAGAACTAAAAATTTTAACAGAAAATGAAACAGGCTCCGAAGAAAGCTTGAAAAAGTAAAAAACAAAAATGCAAAAACGATTTCGACAGCCATTTTTGAAATGATACCTAGGAAGGAAGGGCCCTGCAATAGGTATATTTTCCTTATAATTTCAAACAATGCCTGACATATTAATTTTTCCATTTTTACATTATACTTTTGTTTTTCATGCTTTTTCGGAGTCGCTTCTATTTTTTTATAATTTTTTTTGTGTCTCTTCTCTCTATACCTATTGCAGACTCGAAGTGGAGCTAAATTTTTGATTTTTGGCGAGCTCTCGTTCATCTACTCTTCCTAATCTTCTCATCTCTACGTGGACCCGTAATAGTTTCAACTAGCCCACAAGGTCTCGCGTGACTTTTGTTGTTGCTTTTGCTTCGGAATGGTTCATTTCCTTCGTCAACATTGAAGAAGCCGCCTTTCTGCTGTATCGGCGTGGGATGGCTCCATTAGTGCGGTAAACTGAAGGATCGGGACTGATTGATCCTAATCATTTTGTTTGGAAGGCCCGACCGAGTGAATAAGTGTGATGGAAGCAATTAAGGTGCTAAATTGGCCAGGGCGAGGCGGGAGGCGGTTGTTTTCTAAGGAAATAAACGGCTTATCGAACCAGTCCATAGAAATGAAGTCATTTTCGTTGTTAGGATCGGCAAGGTCGACCTACAGCTGAAGGATGCACCCGGAGTCATATTCCCTTGCTCAAATAACAAAAAATTGATACCTACCTACTTCCATTTTTCAAAACCTCAAATTTGAATATTGAAGCGTTCTTGGCTGAAATCGATTCTAGCAATAGTGATAAGAAGAGACGATGTTCTTCAAAACCAGTGGTGTCCGCAGATAACACAGAATACTTCCATGTTTCGATACGTAGCATTTTGACACAGTTTGATTATATTTTGATAAATACATCGGAAATACTGTGAGTTATTTGAATTCCGATTAAACAGGGTGTTAGGTCTTGACGTATTTTTATACGTTTGATGTTTGTACGTAAATTTCTGACACAATTTGATTATATTTTGACTAATTTTCAGCCTGTTTAGGTCAAAAATATAAAAAACTCACCATGTAAATGTTAAAACTCGCCTAAAATCAAAATACGTCGAGAGTAATTCAAATTCTGATTAAGCAGGTTGATAGGTCTTGCCGAGACGAACGTTCCAGTTCAAGAATTTTGAAAAAAGGTTGAGAATTGAGGGAGCTATGGCCATTTTTGGAAATTAACACAGAAGGACACACAACCACTTATTTAGTAGTGATTCTGATTAAAGGTTTACATATATGTATAAATACGTTTTTTCATGCAGGTAACAAAATTTTCAGAAGCTCCAATCCGATTTTTGATTTTAGGACGATTACAATACTTCCATTTACTCTGCAAATATGGATGTAAAAATTGATACCTACTCCCATGTTTCGGAACTTGAAGTTAGGATATTGAAGTGTTCTTGGCTGAAATTGATATCTACGTTCTTGCAATAAACCTTTAGTAAGAGAGAGGGTGTTCTTCCAAAAAATCAATATAGTACCAGAGGTTCACGCAAAACTTACTTTTAACAAACCGAACGCAAAATTCAAACTTAAAATTAAATGAGTACCTATATCGATAAAATTCCGATCCGGTCGCTAGAATGGTGATTTATTCAAATTGAAAATAATCGCCGGCGCAAAATAATAAACTCGAACGTCGGCTACGCTGGCGAATCGATTCTATCGAAATCGTGCGCCACATTTCATCATCGAGTTGGGATTTTCAAATCCGAGTCGTCGCAGACTTGCAGAGTCTTTTACGTAATATTTGTCGTGAAAGGCGATCGTTACGTTAAGAGATTCCCGGCTGTTAATTGCCAATAGCTCGTAACATCTATCGTTTTTATCGTCCCTCGTTCACCATTCATCGTTCCCTTGTATCTCTTCTTGGTTATGTCTTTTTCATAGTGTTAACCAATCGTGCGTAGTTAAGGAGCGATAATTTTTTAATGTATGATCATCTAATTATGTTAGACAAAGTGGCCTCTTAGGTGTAATTTGAGGAGAGGAATTATTCATTCAAATGATCCTGAAAAATCTGAAAATGAGAAAATAGTAGGTAGTTATTGTAAAACATCAAATCTTATATTTTACGTGGGAATGTGTTTAAAAAATGTCTGTATTTTTTTGCTTAATCAGCTTATTAAAATACTTCTTTTATCATTATCGAGGCTATTTATCAAGGTTAATCAGATCAACTCGTTTAAATACATAGATCAGCAAAGCAAAAATATTTTCAATGATTTTTATGTAATTTTTCGAAAAAATCCAGCATTTCCATGCAAAATTCCAACATCGCTCCGCATCCCACGCTCCCTCACTTCCTCACTCCGCTCTCCCTCACTCCCGCACGCTCCCCACTCCGCACTCCCTCACTCCCGCACGCTCCGAAGGAAGTAGTGCCGTGCTCACTCCCGCGCGCCTATGAACCCTCCGCTAACGAGTGCCGCCCCGCGTGCTAACAGATTGGACGTCGTTAGCTCCGGCCGGTCAAATAGCTGTCGTGCCTCGGCGTACTAAAAGATGGATATCGGGCCGTCTATTAGCGGCGAGGTGCCGCCCCGCTCCCCGCAAACCTGTCATTGGGGCGATGCTCGGATTCCTCCGATCGGTACGGATTGATAAGAATCTGTTGACCGTTGGAAGGGAATCAGCCGGTAAAAGGAGGAACGTGAGAATTTGCGAAATTCGCCGTGGGTTTTGTGCTGGTGAAAATATTTGATAGATAATATTAGTCAAGTCAAAGAATTCGAAACAAGAATGAGTTTTCATTCAGTGGAGCGTAGATAACACACAATACTTCCATATTTGATACGCAACATTTTGACACAATTTGGTTACATTTGACTACTTTTGAGTCTGCTAAGGTGAAAATTATCAAAACACTCACGATGCAAATTTCAAAGCCTAAAATCAAAATACCTAGGTACTTCAAGTTATCGGTGTATAACAAATATTCACGTATTCTGCAAAGTAAAACAAAGATTTTTTGTGGCCAAAAATCTCTCAAAAGCTCAAATCCGTTTGTTTTTGTGGCCAGGAAAAATAAAATAGAAAACACTAAAGAGGCTGATGTATCGGAAGTACTGTGAGTAATTCGAATTCCGGTCCGGAGAGGTCTTACTGAGACAAACATATCAGTCCAAGAAATTTGAAAAAAGGTTGAAAATTGAGGGAGCTATGGCCATTTTTGTAAATGACCACAGACGGACACAGAAACTTGTTCGGAAAGTGATTCTGAGTAAAAGTGTATGAGTTTTTTCTGAATCTCTGTTCCGATTGTCGTTTTTAGGACGATTACAATACTTCCATTTACTCTGCAAATATGGAAGTAAAAACAATTGAAATGTGCAGAAATTTGGTTGGTACATGCTCATCAGGAGGTCAACGTATTTATTCATTTCCGTTCAATTTCAAAAAATAACCTTTTTCTCGTGGCATTTTTTTGGGTAACATTCAGGGGAAGCTCCTCCTCCATCTTCTCCGGAGCCCTGTAATAAAGTTCGCAGATTCGCCGTGAAAAGGACGAGCAAAGAAACTTCTGATGGGGAGAATTCCTAGCGGGCCGCCAAGACGGGGCACGCGCTATAAACGGATTGGTGAAGGGGGCGCCCCCCGGCAAAAACAATGGCAGCCCATCCCGAGGGAAGGCGAGAAAACCGATTTTCTAATCATTCGCCGCAATTACAGGAGGAGAAACTCGAGGAAAACCTTCGGGGTATAAGAAGTTTCGAAGCGTTTAATCGCCGGGTATAGCAAGGCCGTGTAATTCGAAACATTGATGACCGAAAGAATTACCTACCGACGTTTTTGGTACCTTCCAGACTCTTTTTCCGAGTTTTTGTGAGAAAATGTCGAATCGAGAATACTTGAATGGAGTGCAGTGTTATCATTTACCTTATTTCCTGACTAGAGGGAAATATCTTGGTTCTAGTAAAATTGAAAATCGGGTCGGGTGTTCTGAAAAGTCCCCTCAATCCTCTCTTTTTTCAATTTTATTGATCCAAGTTCAAATAGGGGAACAAAACGACGGAATTCCGAAGTACCTACTTATTAGTTTTTACTTTAAAAAACTTTTTGTTCGCGATTGCATGGGTAAGTAAGTATTAGTAGTAGTAACTTATGGCCGCTTTATCAATAGTCGGTTATCCAAAAAATCATATGCTAATCACCAGGCCACTAATTTCAGGGTGATTTTTGGGTGGATGCGCATAGGCTGTGTTTCCGAGAAATTTGTAGCCGAGAGATCGGCTAATGATTTTTGGATAATCGACAATTGATAAAGCGGGCCTTATAGTTGTCAACATGAAAAGTTCAAAATGGACTTACAAAATAGAACATACCAGTTAATCGACTTTTCGGTTAATGAAAACTAATGAATTTAACGCCAATTTCCCGCCGGCTAAGGGAGGCAATCAGTTTCGAATTACGTCTCCCATCTCCGATTCATTCTGCACGTCGCGGCGGTTTGCTAATTGGAGTGATTCTATAATGAAAACGACACCGCCTTATAAAATGAGAAACGCCTTTAACGCTAAAGGACGATCGCAAATTAATTTTTAACCGTTCGGCCGGCAGATAAATAAGATGTCCCAAGAGCCGCTCGCCAATTAGCCGCAAGTTGCCGGAAGGGCGGCGTTTATACGGAAAGCTCGCAAATCGGCTTTTTCGCCCGACCTCGACTTTCTTTTGATAGTCCGATGAATATTTTACCATGGAAATTTTCCTCTCCGGTTCATTAAGTTTCGGTACTCGAATGAGATAAAAGGGGCTCGATGGGATTCGGCAGAAAAGATAAATTCGTTCCGAGACGAATTTCGAGCATCTCGTCAAGAATTGAGGGAAATATGTCCAACCTGAAGGTAAAAAATCTGATTCGATATTTTTGTAATGGAGAGGTTGAGTTAATAACTTGGGTTGAGTTAATAACTTGGGTTGGGTTAAAAAGGCAGAAAAATGTGTCCATGTCTTCTTCCAAGTGAATCTGAATTTAAATCATTTGAAATATGTCCGGAAATAATGTGCCCAAATTGATTGCATTGATATACGTAACATGAGAAAACCAATGTGAGGAAAAAATCGAAAAGTAAAACAAAAATTTCAAAATATCGACCTTAGCTATTGAAAATATTTTTAACGGTGCGCAGGAAATAAAATACACAAACCAACAAAAACCAGTGGTGCGTAGATAAGAACACAATACTTCCATATTTTGAACCGTAAAATTGTGACGCGATTTGATCATATTTTGACTGCTTTTGAGGGTGTTTAGGCAAAAAATATCAAAAACTCACAATGCAAATGTTTAAACTTGCCTAAAATAAAAATAGGTACGCCAAGTTCTCGAAAGTGGATGAATGCAGTTTTGGAGGAAAACTCTTCAATTGTAATAAGTAATGAGACTACTTTTTTCGGAACTCTCGTGCATAACAAAACTTGCCGATCATTCTCTAATTTTGCGTTTTACCGATTCAAAATTTCAAATATCGCCGTATAAACGAGCCAATAAACAGCCGCGTAATCAAAGAAGAGTCGGGCCTTATGAAATAGCGGCTATCATCCTCTCTATAACAAACGTCGCGTTTATCACCACCTGTTGCTCGCCTGACGAGTTTCCTATCCTGTTAGCGGGTCAAAACGCCCGTTCCCTTTTCCCGTGTTAGCTATATCGGTTTCCGTCCTGGGAAACGTCGGCTTTTTGTTAGCGGGCGGTTTGACGTCGAAATATCCCCGGTGAAGCGGCGGCTTGCGAAAAGCGAGAAACGCCGTTTGAAAAAAAGCCGCCCGGCTTCGTCCGGTATTTCGTCGGCGGAGTTTTTCCGCCGCTCGCGGAGGCGTTCGATGAATCGATTATTCATCGTTCGATAAATGCATCGATTATTGTTTCGATTTCTCTCGGAGGAGAATTTCAACCGGAATTGCTCTGAACGTGGCGGTGAAAGAAAGAAATATTCATTTTATGAAAATATTGATCATCAATTTTATTTTTAGTATGACGAATTTCAAGAAAAATTGCATTAAAAAAAGCCGCCCGGCTTCATCCGGTATTTTGCTGGCGTTCGATGAATCGATTATTCGATCAATCATCGTTTGATAAATGCATCGATTTTTCCCCATTTTTCTCGGAGGGGAATTCCAACCCGAATTGCTCTGAACATAGCGATGGAAAAATAAATACCTATTCATTTTATGAAAATATTGACATTATTTTTACTATGACGATTTTATTGAAAAATCACAGTTCTACGGAGATATCTAGGAGATCTACGCAAAATTTTCAATATTTTAATGAGGAGAAGCATACCCTAATTTTTGAAAAGCAACCCTGATTTTTGAAATTTTTGTAAGTTTGCTGTCCATGCAAGTGAATATTTCCACAATTTTCAGACTTTTTCAGGACATCCTTACTAAAAGGCCTCCTATACCAGGAGATATAACAACCGAAATTTTGACTCCACAAATACAGTAAAAATATGAGCAATATCTGGCCCAATTTTAGATTTTCACCAGCAAAAAATTTGCTTAACAAAATTGTTTTAAAATTTTTCATCTCCATCTCCATCTTCACCAAAAACTGCGACTTTCGACGAAAAAATGGGAAAAAATTTTAAATTTTTTTTTTCAGGAATGGCCGTGCGCCACCGCGCAATATCCGCGCCATCTAGCCCGCCCTGCGCTATCATTAAGGAAGCCCCGCGGGACTCGCGGACCTCTCGCACGACGGGAGGCCCAGAAAAGGAGACAGAATCGCTCGTCCTCTCGGTCGTAGACCCGGAAATCCGGAAACTCCTAAGGCGCTTCCTAACCTAAAGCAGCCGCATAATTACACGGCGAGACAATTACTTGCGGTCGAATTGACCTAATTATCTTATCCCTGATTAAGCAATTAACGAAGTTGCAGACTATAGGTTATGCTGTATAACTATTAGAAATACTGATTTTCCATTTTTCGGTGAATCGGAGATGAATGAATCACACACAGTACTTCTACATTAGGTTTTTAGTTCCATCTATCAAAAAGTAAAAGTATTATAAAAAAAATAAATAAAATAAAACAGGATTAACGTACAGGAATTTTTTAAATTTAAATTTTTTGTTACTCATTAATTTTTAAAAGAAAAATGGAAATGCCTATATCTTCTATGCCGTGTTTTTCAAATTTCTTCCGACTGCACGAATGTCGGAGCAAAACCCATAATTTTTTATGAGGGGGAAAAGTCAATTTTCAAAAAATTTACAAAATTTGCACCATTTTAACAGGTTTTTCAAGGGAAACGGAAGGTAAATGGTGGGGATTCGGTATCCGACGGCGACTATCAACTCCGTAAGCACCGCAGCCCAACGTCTTGGCTGAGCGAATGAACCATCGAAAAACCCGACTTTTTCGCCAGACCTTGAAGTCAGAAAATTTTGGTTTGGCCTCGCCGTATTGTAAATTGGGTATTGCAAATTAAAACTCAATCTTTTGACTTTCGACTGGTTGTTCGTCACTTGCGAATTCTAGCCTCTCGTAATGCTTTACGGCAAAGTAACTCGCCGAGTTTCGACCACTCCAAGGAGAGGACCCTGGCGAAAACCCCCTCGACTATTGCCCGCCACTTCTGTAGCCGATTGTGTCTCTCCAAGTGTGACTGACCCCGCGGGTGTTGAACCTGTGGTCTCATTACCCGTTGCCAGGCTGCCCAACTTGCCTCTCCTAAGTCCTGAGTCGAACACTTGCTAAGCAATGATGAGTGAAACATATGATGGTTCGAGATCTAATCGAACCAGTAATGTGCAGATAACGCACAACACTTCCATATTTTGATTCGTACGTTTTTGACACATTTTGATTATGTTTTGACTGCTTTTATGGGGTTTTAGATCAAAAATATCAAAAAACTCACTATGCAAATTTTAAAACTCGCCTAACACAAAAATACGCCAATATATCGGAATATAAAAAATATCCACATATTCTGCAAGGCAAAACAAAGATTTTAAGACCAAGAACGCTCAAATCGGTTCATTTTTGTGGCCGGAAAAAAATAAAATAGAAAACGCTAAAAATGCGAATATATCGGAAGTACTGTGAGTTATTCAAATTCCGATTAAACAGGGTGTTAGGTCTTGCCGTGACAAACATTTCAGTTCAAGAAATTTGAAAAAAGGTTGAGAATTGAGGCAGCTATGGCCATTTTTGTAAATGACCACAGACGGACACTTGTTCGGGGAGTGATTATGAGTTAAGTTATATTACCTAGTAAAATTTTTTTCTGAATCTCCGTCCGATTCTCGATTCTAGGACAATTACAATATTTCCATTTACTCTGTAAATATGGAAGTTAGTGGGTATATCTTCAAAAAATCAATTTTATCTCGCAGCAGTTTCATTCTTGTTTTTCGCTCATTCAATGGCTTTTTCATTTTTCGACAAATTCAGGCAACGGCCATAGTTGATTGTTGAGTATCTAGGTATGTAATCATAAGTCACCAGAAGAAAGGATGTACCAAAGAAAAAATCTACCAAGAATATATAATAAGTTCATCATGAATTATCACGAATAAAATACTCAGCGCTTGGATGAAACCAAAATTCAACCAGAATAATAAAACCGACTCTATGCGTTTTTGGTCGATTTTATTATTCTCGTTAATTTTTTTTATAATAATATATCGTTTTTTATTATATATAAAATTTTATAATAAAATTATACATAATTTTATTATAGGGTAAAGGCACCTATTATTGACACCCTAAGAAATTTTTCGCGGTAATATTTCCGTAACGCCCTTATTTATCATTCTATCCGATTCTTTCTTCGATTTTTAAACTTGCCTGCTACTTAGGATAATATTTGCAATGTAAGTATTTCAAAGAAATACGATCATTTATGTTTTTAAGCCAAATTTTGAAACTATGTTTTTTTCACCATTTATCGACAGGTGAAATCCAATTATCGACTCATAAGTGAACCAATTATTGACAGGTAAAAATGAGGTACGGGCTAGGGTATGAATAATTCAAAAACAGTCTTCAAGGAACAAGTGAACATAAAATATATGTTTTAAATCCGTATCTCAGTCTTTTTTACAATGATAGGTATATGAACAAGGATTAGGAACGTACGAGAAATCGAGTTAACACATTCGCAAACTGAGGAACTTTAGAGTCTGGTACAAAAAGAACACAAAATACTTTATCGATTCACCTAAGGACACTTGGTAAAGACACTTTGGCAAGAATTAGGAATCGAGTTGATTTTGATCTCAAAGTTGACTTTGATCTCGAAGTTGACTTTGACTCGAAGTTGAGTTTGAACTCGAAGTAAACTTTGAGTAGAGTTTGAACTCGAAGTTGACTTTGATCTCGAAGTTGACTTTGAACTCGAAGTTGACTTTGAGTTGAGTTTGAACTCGAAGTAAACTTTGATCTCGAAGTTGACTTTGAACTCGAAGTTGACTTTGAACTCGAAGTTGACTTTGAACTCGAAGTTGACTTTGATCTCGAAGTTGACTTTGAACTCGAAGTTGACTTTGAGTTGAGTTTGAACTCGAAGTAAACTTTGATCTCGAAGTTGAGTTTGAACTCGAAGTTGACTTTGATCTCGAAGTTGAGTTAGAACTCGAAGTTGACTTTGACTCGAAGTTGACTTTGATCTCGAAGTTGAGTTTGAACTCGAAGTTTACTTTGATCTCAAAGTTGAGTTTGAACTCGAATTTGACTTTGATCTCGAAGTTACGCATGATAAATTAAAACACAGGCTGAAGAACATTCTAGTCAGTAATCCCATAATATGGGATTACTAAATATTATACAGTGTGGATGAGTTTTGTGCACTGAACCTGAACGTCATTTAGTGTTAGGTACTGTTGTACAAGCACTTATAAATAAATAAAAATAAAAATAAAAAAATTGACATACGAGGCTGTCAATAATATACCTACCAGAGAAGGATTCTAATTATTGACACCTACTGTCACCAATTATAGACACCCCCTGTCAAAAATAGGATCCCCTTATTATTTTCAAAAAATAACCATACCACTCAATTTTAAATAAAAATTTAAGTAAAATGAGTCGCTAATTAAAGATTTTGTACAAATTCCAATTATTGACACCCTGTCAATAATTGGAAAAACCCTATTTTTTCGAACCCCAATTATTGACACCCTCAAAATGCTATTTTAACCACAAAATGAGCGGTTCAAACAGCTACGTAGCAGGTAAGACTTCCTATCAACCTATTAGAACAATCAGAATCAAAAAAACATCAAATTAAAATGTCTAAATGTGAAAAATTTAGGCTCACCTCCTTAGCCGAATCGTTAACAAAACCAGCTGAACCGCGACTGCCGAAAAAAACTTTTATTTCAAGCCTTTATCTAATCCAGTGTTGCCAAGGTGCGGACGTCAAAAACCCCTGAGACAACGTCAAAAAACCCCCAAATCCCCCCAAATCAGGGCAAAAAATCCCTGGAAATCCCCCAAAAGTTAAGGACGAACTAAAAATAATCTATTTCACATAAAACAGGACCTAACTCTATATTATACACCTACAATTTTAAATTGCACCTAAAACTATAAACTATTTAGTGCTCATTCTCTCCTACTTCCTATCATCCAATTTATACGTACAATCGAACTTTTATACGAACCTTCAAACTTGACAATTACACTGACAAGTGTAGCTCGCAAAGACAGTTAAAAGATTAATACAAATCGGGTATGTAGCAACCAAATTCTCGCAACTTTATTTGAGTACCTATCTTTCAAACCAAATAGCTATGGAACGGCAGTCTTAGCTGTTATTTCTTCATTTTTAAACTTTTTCCTAGTCCCCCTAACTTCCACAAAAACCCCAAGAAACACCCCCACACAATGTCACCCCCAACCTCCCCCTCTGGCAAACAAAAACCCCCCAATGTGGGGGGAAAACCCCCCACTTGGCAACACTGATCTAATCAAAGAGTGACATGATCTTGGCGGGAAACGGTAGCAGGTTAGATGCTTTCTTAGTTACCATAGAGTTATAATTACTAGGAGGTGCCAAACGCTTATTTTTTGTAATGAAAGTGGAACTGTCAATAATAGGAGACCTGTCGATAATAGGTGCCTTTACCCTAAATAAGTTAATAATAAATTTATTATAAACTATTTATTATAAATAAATTGTTTTTATTTTATTATAATTTTATTATAAAATCATAATATAATTTTTCTCGTTAATTAGGTATATTATACTTACGTAACTTTTTCGTAATGCAAAGCGCCAACACATAAACACTCACCTGAAACAAAAATCAAATCAAATTTAGAACAATTAAATTCGACAAATCCGTACGAAGATACGTTTCGTCATGACCTCCTGTTCGAACTCGATTTTTCGTACTATCGCAATACCAACCTACGTATTGTGTAAATATGCAAAGTAAAAAAGAAGTCAAAAATTCATTTTTGTTTAAATAAACGTTTCATTAGATAAATACAATTGATGGAGAATTATTTAAAATAAGTTTCCATGAATAATTAATGGAGAATTATTTAAAAACGTTTATTATAAAAATAAAAATTAAAAAAAAAAATTAAAAATTTATTATAAAAAAATTATTTAAAAATGCCAATCGCTTTATGAGCTATTGAAATGCGTCAAACTCAATATCAGTTCCATCATAGCCCACAATAGTGAATACTATTCACTGAATAGTGGCTCGATATAGGAAGACCCTCAATTCAGCTGACACAATCAAACCAATTTACGGAAGGCTCGTATCACCGACAAAACGGATACTCCCAATCATTCAATATCTTTACGTCCATGTTAAGCTCAATCATTCGTCTTTGAAGGGAATCGATCCCGCATGAATGGGATACGGAATGACACGCTTTATTATGTTGAGAGCCGAATCAAGGGCGCTCATTCGGACGGCGATATCGCCGATTTAGCACCACCTTATCGCCGATTTTTCGCCTTGACACCAAACTGATAGGGTCACGAGGCTCTTGTTGGGAGGCTTTGATTGAATTACTGTCAAAATCGATCATTGACGGAAGCTATTTGCAAAAAACTCAATTTTTTCTGCGTCTAATGATGACTTATGTGGGATATGAGAAGATAAGAGTAGATGATACGTGCGCAGACGACTAGGTATAATCGATAAAGGACCATTTAGATAAGATGTTCAATTTCAATTGTTCAACGACTATATTTTGACTGCTTTTGAGGGTGTTTAGGTCAACCAGTGGTGCGCAGATAACACATAATACTTCTATATTTTGAAACGTAAAAGAGTGACACAATTTGATCATATTTTAACTGCTTTTGAGGGTGTTTAGGTCAAAAATATCAAAAACTCACTATGCAAATTTTAAAATTCTTCAAAAATAAAAATACGCTACATTTTCTGAATAGTAAAAATATCCACATATTCTGCAAGGAAAAATAAAGATTTTAAGACCAAGAACGCCCAAATCGGTTCATTTTTGAGGCCGGAAAAAAATAAAATAGAAAACACTAATAAATGCAAATCTATTTGCGCAAGAAAAAACCAGTGGTGCGTAATACACGCAATACTTCCATATTTTGAAACGTAAAAGTGTGACACAATTTTGATCATATTATGATGGCTTTTAAGGGTGTTTTAGTGAAAAATCTCAAAAAACTCACTATGCAAATTTTAAAATTCGCCTAAAATAAAAATACGCCACATTTTCTGAATAATAAAAATATCCAAATATTCTGCAAGGTAAAACAAAGACCAAGA
Source organism: Nesidiocoris tenuis (assembly GCA_036186465.1). Taxonomy (NCBI): domain Eukaryota; kingdom Metazoa; phylum Arthropoda; class Insecta; order Hemiptera; family Miridae; genus Nesidiocoris; species Nesidiocoris tenuis. Next base: position 2,784,582 of record AP028920.1, read on the forward strand.
ACGCTCAAATCGGTTCATTTTTGTGTTTCCGGGAAAAAATAAAATAGAAATCACTAAAAATGCAAATATATCGGAAGTTCTGTGAGTTATTCAAATTCCGATTTAACAGGGTGTTAGGCCTTGTTGGGGCAAACATCTCAGTTGAAGAAATTTGAAAAAAGGTTGAGAATCGAGGGAGTTATGGCCATTTTTATAAATTACTTTCTGAGTAAATGCGTACCTACTTGTAAGTTTGTTTTGAAGCTCCGTTTCGATTCTCAATATTATGAGGATTACTATACTTCCTTACTCTCTTTTTACTCTGTAAGTATGGAAGCAAAAAGGCGAATTCGAAGTTTAGTTGACGCTCGAACAGAGGCCCATCCACGATAATCCGACAGATACGATAGAAATCGCCGGGGAAATTGCAGATTCGCACATGCGCGCCATGCCTCCGCTAATACGCCAAGTTTAGCTCTGCGGTTGCAATTACTGGACCGAGAAATGGAAGATGTGTATAATCAATTCTAAACGCTTTCGAGAAGTAAATAGCCCGCGCTCCATAAGCGGAAAATCGACGTAAGCTCGACTGGATGAAGTGCAGGTCGGTCTCCAGACGATTATGTAAAGCACATCAGCCTCAAGTCACAAGTCCTGGCACTGGGGCTGTATATCTTTCCAACCCCCCACCCCTGTTTTCTCTCGAGTAGAAGTTCTCGATACTTGAAGCCCAGTTCACATCGACTTCCTGCTTCGTTTCCATGGCCTTTTACTCTTTTAGGTTCGGACGGGATTGGATAATCGTTACGATCATCACACCGCGTTATGGGCTCGTTTTTCTGTTCCAGCCACGCCGTTTTTTCTGGCTAACCTTAATTTCTGGTGTCTTGACAAATATAAATTTAGTTTCTCCGGAAATTGAGCAAAACCTGAGTTTTAAATAAAAAATGACAGCGTCTTTGCAGGGGAAATAGGCAACATTCTACATTACATAAAGAACAAAACACAGTAAACATAAAATGAAATGGTGTCTAAAGGTCAAATTCACCAATGATTGATACACCATCAAAAATAGAAAACAATAGGTGTATTTAAAGCTGGGTTCACATGTGCGTTTTTGTCTGCGTCCTGCGTACAGTGCGTTAAGTCCGTTTACGCATCCGTCAAGTGCGCAAAAACGAGATGGCGTTCACATGTCGGTGATGTGGAGTCGAACTGCGTAAAAATTTAGTTGTCATTGTGGTTCATGTTGTCAAATCCGACAGAATAGATAAGAATTGATAGGATAAAATAGATAAGAATAAACGTCAACTCTCTTGTCATGTTGAACGCCTTGTTGTCATTGAAAGAATATAATAATATTAGGTTATTAATAATAACATACTATGTTATTATTATAATATTTAATTATTATTGTTTACAACCGGTTCGAAATTTCCGAAACACAGTTTGAAACACGTACTACCTTTTGGGTTCGACACAAAACACGTTGACAAAACAATATGGTGGCACGGGAGCTGGAATTGTCTTCTTCTCCTTCTTCTTCCTCTCCGTACTCTGCGTACAATCCGTAAAATATCAAATTTTTTTTATATTTGAGTCAACTGCGTCAAGTGCGTAAACTGGTAGCCAATCAGATCTCATTACGCAGTACGCAGGACGCAGAGAACGCAATTACATTAACATAAAATTTCTATGTAAAAAGCTCATTGTTGATGGGTATCGGGTGCTTCTTTGAATATCGGATGGATGCATTTTGTCAATAAACCGGCCTTTTGTAGAGAAGAATTTTTTTTTTAATTGAAGGCATTAAAGACGATAAAAAGGCGCAGTATTCTCGAATAACGAGAAAAATCTACACGGAAAACTCATACACCGATAATTTTGAATACCAATCGCACATCACATGAGAGCTTTCCTCATTTCGCTTTGCATTACTGAAAGACGAGTGAAGGGAAACAGGAGCCAAAAGGCTCGAAAACCGTTTCCCAGTCGACCCTAATAAATAGGACAAGGGACTCGTCTCGTAAAAGCGGAAAACACTTTCCTCGGGTTTGCAAAAACAGAAACGAGCAGCCGAGAGCCAAACGAAAGAACAGTCTCTTTCACAGAGATGAGAGGAAAACCTGGCCCGAAGGAAATTGTTTTATTTCCCGCCGTTCATTTGTACGGAACACCTTTTTGGCCTGATTAAGGGAGTCTAATAAACGGATCGAAATTTATAGCAGGAATACCTCATAATATGTTTACCGTATACAATAATATGTTTTATATAATAATGTACGTCTATATAATGATATTTTTACCACTTTGAAGTATTTAATGAGGTGTACTTGTTAAGAATGAATACATAGGAGTAAATAAAGGTTTTTGCTCTAAAATGATAAACCAGCGGTGCTTAGATAACACACAATACTTACGTATTTTGGTACGTACATTTTTGACAAAATTTGATTATACTTTAGCTACTTTTGATGGTGTTTAGGTCATAAATATCAAAAAACTCCGATTACTATAATATAGTATTATTATTTTATCATTATATTTATTATTTTTATAATTATAATTGACTTTATTAATTGTTTATTATAATTATAGAATATTATTTTTTTTAGTGAGGAACAAAATTGGAGTAAATATTGAAATACATATTGTATAGCACAATTCGAAGAAAAATAAATAATGTACTATAAACCGGTCTGACAGACAGTAATTGCGTCCTAACCTACTCTGAACGTAGCCTGTAATAAATGTCCAACTTATACACCCTGAGAACACGAAAAAATGTATGAAAAACGAAACAACTAGTATATTTACCTTATGACAATAGTATACGACTGGTACAGGCCACATATCGAGCGGTGTAATGTGAGAGTATAAATCGCGTTTTTATACCTAGCTGAGGCCGTAGGTAAAAAGAAAAGGAAGTAAATGATGTCAGCGGAGCAGTTTCTCATTTGAGCTAAGAAAGAAATACTTTGTTTTACGAGGAGAGGGGAATTTTATATAGCGGAGTCAGCGACTTTCGGAGAACACAATCCAGGCTTAAACCGGCTCAAATGGAGTTATCCTCTTTTCTCATCCGTTTGAGAAGTTTCTCGAAAATGCTTGACGCGAAATAAGTTTGTTTACGGACTTTCGAGTCTCGTCTACGAGCAGTTTTATTAATGTCCCCCACGGGATGAGTTGCGAAAAACTGACAGCACTTACACGTTACTATACTGAAGTGCCATGTCACGAATACGTATAGTTAATTAATAGTGTTTTCCACTAAAAGCATAGCGGAGTTAACAACTGAAGACATTTGCCGGGCTCTATATTCATTATCGGGGCTCAAGGCCGAAGTACGAAGAGAAGTATCAAATAAATTTCCTGAAAACTCCTATTTTTCTACTCGACAAATTGTTCTATAGGCCTAAAAAGTAAGGTCGACTGTTGAGAAGTTAGGATCAATTACGTTAAGATACAATGCTAGAATTTCGAAGAAAACTCCTCCTCCTTAAACAAAATTTGTACATTTAACACATTAAAACATTTAATGTTTATTGCCGATTTGTGTTCTAGACTGAAAAGTGAAGGATATAAGTTTGAGGTGTTGTAAAAAAATGTTTCCCAACATAGGTACATAATTCTAGAAATAATGCACCAAAACCCCAGATGGCGGATAAAAATGTTGTCAAAAATGGTTCGATTTTTTTTATATTGACGGCCAACCACTCACAGATTGCAGGCGACGTCATTCGCCAGGACATTGTTTCATGAAAATAAATGAAGAAAATGTAACTTCTTACTCAAAGAAACGGGCACGATAACGATATCAAAAATTTTATTTTCTTGTCGAACGAGAGAAAAAATTGTTTCTAAAATTAAAGCCGTCAGAAGCTGTATTTTGTCCAATAACAAATTTATATCAGTACAGTCGAAGGTGGATTTATAAACCTATGAAAACTCGAAATAACAAACTCTTCTTTGATGTTATATTGATGCCTAGTCAGCCGTACAACAGTGTAGAAAGTCCCCAGCCACAACCACTCGACTTAACGGTCCTTTTACCTAAGGGACTTTCCTATTGAAGGCAAGATGCTTTATCAGGATGTAGACCCTTTGATGTTGAGCTGACAATACCGTCAGGTTACTCTTCTGAAGCATAATACTGACTCTTATAAGAGCGGATGAATTCGCTCCCTTCGAAAAATTAGGGTTTGTTGTATTAGGGGTGGATGGAATTAACCCGATTGCTAAAAATTGAAAGAAAATAATTGAGTTTGAGCGAAAAAAGTCAGTTCTTCCTTACCATGGGATAATTGGGTTTCCATATATTGGTACGTATAATTTAGGAATAAACGCAAGGGTGTTTCACAAAAAAAGTGCGCGAAATTGGGTTTTCATATTTTGGTATCTACAAATAATGAAAGTGAGATTGTAAAAATTGCAAAAAATTTGTAAAAAAAAATTGAGGGCGGTTCTGATTGTAAATGCGCATGTATAAATGTATTTGTATGTAAAGAAAATCAAGCCGCTTTTCCTCAGTAGTTGTGTCGGCCACGGCAGAGGACGGACCGAAAGTGGATAAGATGATAAGAGTGATAGGTGATAAACTGACTTATGGTGATTAGGTGACACGTGATGAACTTCTGTAAATCGACGATGAAACTGCAATACTGCCCAATTCAAAGCATCGTGTCTTTTGGGGGCGTCTGGGTTGCCTACTTCTCAAAACTTGGATTGGTGGCAACTTGGCAAATCACGCGTCCATAGATTGCATGGCAAACGAATTGGGCAGTATTGATTCTACACCGTCGAAATATTATTGTATTACCTATTGAATTATTGTAATTTCTAAAGAGAAACCCGGAGTAGAGGAATTTAATGTTGTTTCTCTATTATTACAGGTGAGTGGATGGTTGGTTTTCTATAGTCATGGTTGTTCAATGTTCATTAATTATTTTGTTAATAAAACTCTATTATTACAGAGAAACGCAGACTTGCCCCCGTTTCACCCCTGGAGCGTCAGTCATATTATATGTATATCTAGCCAGAGTGATAGAAAAAGTTCCAAAATGAAAAATATTTCTGAATCCCCGATCCGGTTTTGGTACATTTTTACTTCTCCGACGATTGCGATGCGTAAAAAAACGAAAAATATTCAGCGAAGCGATTCCGAAAATTGAAAATATTAAATTGAGACTGTTATGATTCAAAATATAAATCATTATTTAATTCCTCACTCGCGAGTATAAACGGTACTAATACAACCGAATTGGACGGCTTCCCAGAGGGCCGTTGGCTCGTTTCCAGAATATGTTACGCCGTCAACTGTCTAGCAAGCATTTGTAAATTTCCCAGCATATTTGTAAATGAATAATTTAAAAAGCCCTACGAGACGTGAACTTATTAATACGAAAGAGCGAATAACAGTCGCAACTTCGAATTTCAAATAGTGAAATGGGAAACTAGAAAGACGAGCTGACATTCTCGGAAATGCAAATCTGTCCAATTTCTCTCCGAAACGAAACAGACGAATGGAACTGGAAAAAGAGAATGTTTCAAAGTTGATTCGGAATAGATAGGAAAATATAACTACTTGTGAAGGTTTCGTTTGAATTGAGCGCGGAAGACAGACGACTGGGAGGATAACATTAACTGGAGTTGTGTCGCTTGGAAGGGGAAATGGCGAAGAGAGTTAAAGTGGACGAGACAAGGAACAAAGTTTGGAAAGGGGTTCGTGTATACGGACATTTATCCTGAAAGGGGCGCACAACTCTTTTGCAATGCTGAGGATTTCCAGCTCCCTCGCATTTTAGCACTTGGGAATTCGTTGGGAAACTTCGGGAGTTTTATGACACCGGATATGAAAGCCCATTAGGCGTTTCCGCAAGAGATTCGAAAGCAAATTGCATGTGAATTCGGGCAATGTCTAAATGGCAAGTAACGTGATGCATGAATTGAGAACGGAGAAAATCAGAGTCGATGGGACGGTTCGATTGGATTTCAATTCAAATTTAAGGGCAGAGAGGATTTTTATTTTGAAAAATATCTTGATCCAGAAAAGCAAGAACGGAGGCGGTATCTTTGAGTTTTGAGAGCTAACATCATTTTTTTAGTTTGAAATCTATGATCTACAAGAATTTCGGAAAATCGCCTTTAGCCCGACATATTAGATACTCGTCTATTGATCATTCAGGAAATTTCACGTTTTCCATAAAACCGTACAGTCTAGGCGTAAGGCAGAAAATGAAAAGGTACCATAACATAATCATTCAAACTCAAACCTCAAAAGTGATTTAAAATTTTAAAACTAATAGGCACAAACCTTCAGTCAAAACTTGAACTCAAACTCTAAACACAAACCTTTACCTCAAACTCCAACCTTAAACCTGGACAATAAAGTTGAATCTGAAATGTTAATCTAACACTTGATCCATTTATATGAACCTCAAACTTCGGCCCTGAACCACCACCACAACATTATCATCTAGGCATGACCTCAAACTTTTCGTACACACTCAAACCTAGAACTAAATCCTGAAACTAAAACGTGAAACTAAAACCTGAAACTAAAACCTGAAACTAAAACCTGAAACTAAAACCTGAAACTAAAACCAGAAACTGAAACCTGAAACTGAAACCTGAAACAAAAACCTGAAACTAAAACCTGAAACTAGAACCGAAAACTCAACTTCCGAGATCAAAGTCAACTTCGAGATCAACGCCAACTTCGAGATCAGAGTCAACTTCGAGATCAAATTCAACTTCGAGATCAAAGTCAACTTCGAGATCAAAGTCAACTTCGAGATCAAAGTCAACTTCGAGATCAAAGTCAACTTCGAGATCAAAGTCAACTTCGAGATCAATCTCAACTTCGAGATCAAAGTCAACTTCGAGATCAAAATTTGAAGTTGAATTTAATTCAACTTCGAGATCAAAGTCAACTTCGAGTTCAAAGTCAAATTCGAGATCAAAGTCAACTTCGAGATCAGAGTCAACTTCGAAATCAAAGTCAACTTCGAGATCAAAGTCAACTTCGAGATCAAAGTCAACTTAGAGATCAAAGTCAACTTCGAGATCAAAGTCAACTTCGAGATCAAAGTCAACTTAGAGATCAAAGTCAACTTCGGGATCAAAGTCAACTTCGAGATCAAAGTCAACTTCGAGATCAAAGTCAACTTCGAGTTCAAAGTCAACTTCGAGATCAAAGTCAACTTCGGGATCAAAGTCAACTTCGAGATCTAAGTCAACTTTGAGATCGAAGTCAACTTCGAGATCAAATTCAACTTCGAAATCAAAGTCAACTTCGAGATCAATCTCAACTTCGAGTTCAATCTCAACTTCGAGATCAAACTCAACTTCGAGATCACAATCAACTTCGAGATCAATGTCAACTTCGAGTTCAATCTCAACTTCGAGATCAAAGTCAACTTCGAGATCAATCTCAACTTCAAGATCAAAGTCAACTTCGAGATCAAAATTTGAAGTTGAATTTAATTCAACTTCGAGATCAAAGTCAACTTCGAGTTCAAAGTCAAATTCGAGATCAAAGTCAACTTCGAGATCAGAGTCAACTTCGAAATCAAAGTCAACTTCGAGATCAAATTCAACTTTGAGATCAAAGTCAACTTCGAGATCAATCTCAACTTCGTGATCAAAGTCAACTTCGAAATCAAAGTCAACTTCGAGATCAAAGTCAACTTCGAGATCAAAGTCAACTTAGAGATCAAAGTCAACTTCGGGATCAAAGTCAACTTCGAGATCAGAGTCAACTTCGAGATCAGAGTCAACTTCGATATCAAAGTCAACTTCGAGATCAGAGTCAACTTCGAGATCAGAGTCAACTTCGAGATCAAAGTCAACTTCGAGATCAAAGTCAACTTCGAGTTCAAAGTCAACTTCGAGATCAAAGTCAACTTCGGGATCAAAGTCAACTTCGAGATCAAAGTCAACTTTGAGATCGAAGTCAACTTCGAGATCAAATTCAACTTCGAAATCAAAGTCAACTTCGAGATCAATCTCAACTTCGAGTTCAATCTCAACTTCGAGATCAAACTCAACTTCGAGATCACAATCAACTTCGAGATCAATGTCAACTTCGAGTTCAATCTCAACTTCGAGATCAAAGTCAACTTCGAGATCAATGTCAACTTCGAGTTCAATCTCAACTTCGAGATCAAAGTCAACTTCGAGATCAAAGTCAACTTCGAATTCAATCTCAACTTCGAGATCAAAGTCAACTTCGAGATCAATGTCAACTTCGAGTTCAATCTCAACTTCGAGATCAAAGTCAACTTCGAGATCAAAGTCAACTTCGAGATCAAAGTCAACTTCGAGATCAATCTCAACTTCGAGATCAAAGTCAACTTCGAGAACAGAGTCAACTTCGAGATCAAATTCAACTTCGAAATCAAAGTCAACTTCGAGATCAAAGTCAACTTCGAGTTCAAAGTCAACTTCGAGATCAAAGTCAACTTCGAGATCAATCTCAACTTCGTGATCAAAGTCAACTTCGAGATCAAAGTCAACTTCGAGATCAAAATTTGAAGTTGAATTTAATTCAACTTCGAAATCAAAGTCAACTTCGAGATCAAAGTCAACTTCGAGTTCAAAGTCAAATTCGAGATCAAAGTCAACTTCGAGATCAGAGTCAACTTCGAAATCAAAGTCAACTTCGAGATCAAAGTCAACTTCGAGTTCAAAGTCAACTTCGAGATCAAAGTCAACTTCGGGATCAAAGTCAACTTCGAGATCAAAGTCAACTTTGAGATCGAAGTCAACTTTGAGATCAAAGTCAACTTCGAGATCAGAGTCAACTTCGAGATCAAATTCAACTTTGAGATCAAAGTCAACTTCGAGATCAATCTCAACTTCGTGATCAAAGTCAACTTCGAGATCAAAGTCAACTTCGAGATCAACGCCAACTTCGAGATCAGAGTCAACTTCGAGATCAAATTCAACTTCGAGATCAGAGTCAACTTCGAAATCAAAGTCAACTTCGAGATCAAAGTCAACTTCGAGATCAAAGTCAACTTTGAGATCAAAGTCAACTTCGAGATTAGAGTCAACTTCGAAATCAAAGTCAACTTCGAGATCAAAGTCAAATTCGAGATCAAAGTCAACTTCGAGATTAGAGTCAACTTCGAAATCAAAGTCAACTTCGAGATCAAAGTCAACTTCGAGATCAATGTCAACTTCGAGTTCAATCTCAACTTCGAGATCAAAGTCAACTTCGAGATCAAAGTCATTACGAGTTCAACGTCAACTTCTATATCAAGGTTTCGATATATCGGCTGTTAATTCTTCCTGGATCCTGCTGATATTAATTATTCCAATTTAATAAATTTTTCAAGCATCCTGCATGTTAAAATGTTAATTTATCCTGAATTTTTTCCCTTAATGTTTTTCAAAATATTTTTTTCCTTGAATCCTGCTTGTTGAAATGTTAATTTTTCCTGAATCCTGCTAATATTAATTATTTTAGTTTAATGAATTGTTCTCATTTTTCCTGGAATCTAATGTTTTTCCTGGATTCTGGAGGTAGATGAGCAGTAAAGGTGAACGGCGATAGCACAAGAACGGCAAAATATCCAAGGATGATACCCTGTCGAGGTACCTACTTTTCAAAATGTCATGGAATTTTTAAATCAGAAAAATCTTTAAGTTATAGGAATTTCGGGAATATCGCCTTTGGCCCGGAATTCTACTAGTTCATGACTAATTTATTAAGTTCTATTACCCCATAAAACCGAATAGTCGATATTGTGCGTTATTGCGGCAGATTCATTGACCAATAAAAGGCTGATCTTTGGTTAAACCGCCATCTCTTAGAATGCCGACCAACAGGTTCCTGGTGATCCACCCACAGGATTCGCTTTGGAACTATGGCCTGTTAGTTGCCAAAGAAAACACGAGTGAAGCGTTTTTGATATGCGAAATCCCCATCGTCGGACCGGGGGAAAGCAATAGGTATGGTGATTACAACGACCTTTACTTTAATTCATGTTAATTTAAGCTATTACCCAGCTTGCAGGTCTGGTCGTCTCGTATTGGCAAACATTGATTTATACGGTAGAGGTTGAGCGCTGAAGGATTCCCTGGTTAATTTTGAAGTAAAATCGACTCAGCTATTCGCGAGAATATTGCGACCTGGAATAACGGACGGAAAACGCATGAATTGCGAATTACTCTCGAATTTATAAACACGATATCTTACCGTGCAATCTTTATGCGATTGTCTGAGCATAAAAAACATGATACTACTCGAATAAGGATCAAAGGAGACATTATTTATTCAATTTCGTTAAATCAAGGGCCAGGAAAGACGGCTGTCACAAATCAGAGGATTAAATCTCGCTCCACGGAGCGGTAAACTAGGGAATTCATTGGACCGACAACCGACGTCCATTTCCGAGTAGAATTGCCCTTCAGAATAACCGAACGTCGGAGAAGGCGAGACGATAAGTGACGCTTCAATTGAGTGAATAGCCGGGCATTCTCCTTACGGGACTTTCATCGTCGAAAAATATCAATAATTCCGGTGTTTGCTTCTAGAATAGGAGCTTCAATCGATAAGTCAGAAACCAGTGTTTCTTTGTGAGTTGTCTCTATAGAGGATGAATAATGTCGTCGACAAAAATTAACCGAAATGTGCTCCGCTATGGAGAACGACGGACCGTAGCGAAAACCGACCGCATAATTCCTCGCCAAAGCGAGTTATTCGCCGTGTTTCCTGTCAAGGACCAACAGTCGAGCCATGAAAGGTTTTTTCTGCCTTACCACGATTCCATAGAGCGAAGTCCTTTTCCCTGCGCCCTTGGCGACCTTCCAACTTTACTTTTCGGGTAGGGATAGGGCCCTTGAAGGCTGTTGAGCTTGGCCTTTTAGGCGAATATAGTCGGGGGTCACTCTGGGGTTCCATGTTACGATGGCGGCCATAAAGGTGAAGCTCTTCAATATCCTGGACCTAGAAGCGATCGCCCGTGTAGGTTATGTCCTTCTGACCCCTTCGTATTCTCATATTTTTATACGACCCGGCCGCAAGATTATAGATGAAGACGCCAGGGAATACAGCGAAGGATTCCAGAGCATGAGATGAGAGATATGCCGTAGGCTAAATAATACATAACGCTTTTTTCAGATTTTCTAAAAAAAATGATGACTCTTCATTCTCTTAAGTTCTGTTCAGTGTGCACATCTGGCCTATAGTATACTAGCCTATCTATAGTATACTTTAGCATACTCTAGGCTGAAGAGAGGGGCTCCAAATTACAACTACTAGGCTATTTCTTGTAATTTGTGCTTGAAATTACATATAGGTAATTGTAATCGTGATTGAAATTACAATTACATGTAGGTAATGGTATTAAATATCATTTTCACAAATTTCATTCACAAATTTTGTGAATTATGATTGCATGCGATAAATTGTAGGTGTGTTTGAAATTACAATGAAATCTAATTGTAAATGAAATTTTGCAAGTGATTGAATAAGTAATTAAAATATTACTACTACCTACATGTAATTGTAACTGTGCCTCAAAATTACAATTACATTTTATTGTGACTCAAAATTATAATTACCTACACGTAATTTTAATGGTGATCCAAAATTATTGTGATTGTAATTAAAATTACATGTAATTGTATGGAATGGAATGGAGTGAAATGGAGTGGAATGGAGTGGAATGGATTGGAATGGAATGGAACGGAATGGCATGGAGCGGAATGGAATGGAGCGGAATGGAATGGGGTGGACTAAAATGGAGTGGAATGGAATGAGGTGGAATGGAGTAGAATGGAGTGGAATGGAATGGAGTGGAATGAAGTGGAATGGAATGGAATGGAGTGGAATGAAGTGGAATGGAATGGAGTGGAATGAAGTGGAATGGAATGGAGTGGAATGAAATGGAGTGGAATGTTGATCCAAAATTATTGTAATTGCAATTAAAACCACAAGCAATTGTACGATTGTGGTTGAAATTACAAATATCAGGAACACAATTGTAGCAGTAGGTCCCAATTACAATTAAGTTACTTTTTTTAGGTAACTAATTGCAATACAATCACAATATTACTTATCAGCTCGAAGTAATTTAATATCAATAATTACTAGTAAATTATTAAACTTAAAAACCTTCCGCTTGACCTGCTATGTACCTACTCAAATATTAGTGAAATTCCGTCGGCAATGAAGTTTTCGAACAAGTTGGTGTCAATGCTGCTATAGGTAACTCTCTAGTTAACTTTAACGTTTGTACGATCTTTTCGGTTAATTTCAGCCGATATACGAAGCTTGGTAACAGACCGTCACCGTAACATTTCAACTACAGGTCTGCAGTTGACAGCGGATGGGTTTTTGTTAGGAGCGTGTGCACTGTTGGACGTTAATTGGTTGGGGCGAGCGTGCGGGAGCGAGAGGTTCAACAACCAGGTGGGCCTGGATACCCAACTCCTAACGGGCTGGACGAGCGTATTAATCAGTTGACGTATTGCGTTGAGGCCCATTAGTTACCAGAGGGTTGATTAGAGGGGCCACTAGTGCTAGAATCCCGGCCTGTGAGACCCCTTGGATTTCTACTGTGTTCCCCGCGTATCATGGATCCGATGATTGGAATTGATGAATTATCGAAAGATTCGGGGAGTTAGAGGAACGGTAAATTAGTTAGTGGGAGACCTATCGCAGTCGAATTATGGCCACTTGCTTCAAATGCGTTGATAGAAACACGATTATTGATCATTGACCTGCGATAGCTCGAATACAGTTCAAGGTTCATCGTCTGCCGTGCTGAGTATTTTAATAGACAATGCGAACTGAACCTCAGGCGAAAATATTCTTAGAAATGCGGTTTTCATATTGGACTAATAATTGCTTGGTTTTCTAGTTTTCGAAAAATTAAGATTTTATTTCATTTGCGTAAATTTTCCAAAAATGGCAAAGAATGGAAATCTTCTAGAATAAGCCAAAGTCGCGTTCAGGCATCGGTTTTCGGATGTTTACGTAGAAGGATAGCATATCGATTGTGAATCTGCGAAACCTCGTATGTTGAAAATCCAACATTTTAGAGGAAGTGAAAAAAAGTAAAAAAAGTGGAGATGGGGACTTGGCTTAGAACCGCCAATGAAATTTGATAGTTTTAACTTTGAAGGTATTTCGACCAATTATAGTCTCCACCCCAACACCAGCTTCTGGGTAGCGAACGAGCGCCTAAAAATCAGGTTGACTCCATGGCTCGAGGAGATGCGCAAGGAGTTATTTTAGCAGTTAGGGTAGAACTCAAAACATAATTTTCCCAAAAAACTTGAAAATTCAATCCAAAAAATTGCAATTTTACAAGGTTTTGTAGTTTCGCTGTCAATATTTCGCTTAGTTTTTACGGTAATCGATTTGACTAGCGACGCAAAACGTAGTAAACAGGCAGATAGACACGTGAGTCGGGGACTGATATTATGTTCGCGTGTCACAGATGATGTCTCTTTTCCAGGGAAGAATAGGCATTAGTATTACGACCAGTACGCTTCTCGTTGGTGGGTTTCTATTATAAAAACTGTTATCTCGACTATAATTCCAGTATAAATTTACTCTTCAGCGGCGCCACATCATTAATACGGAACAGGTTCTCTGCGCCTAAAGGCTCGTTTTATTTATTAGCCCCCGCTAGTATCCGTGTCAGCTGCATATTATACGGTATAGTGGAGCGTATTAATCGTCGGTTTATCGAATGGGCGTCAGAAGAGCGCGTTAGTCGACCGGACGGGAGAAGAGCTGATAATAATTGGACCGTCCGTGCGTATTGACTCATAATATTATGACGAGATTAAATCTGCCGAACGGCAATGATTCACCTTTCGACTCGGCCTCCGCTTTTGATTAATGTTATTTCTGACTTGGACAGTGTTGCCATAATTTATCGATTTATTCGACTGAATTCATCTTCGTCTTTGAACGTTTGATAAGGCAAATTGGCCAGACAGATTACAATTTCTCCGAATAAAAATTTCCATCGATACGTTGACACGGAAATCCGTAGGCTACTTTCCAAGATACTACTTATTTGGAGAATAATGGATGTTCGATGAATAAACGGAAATAATGCCCTTACTCGCATTTATATATAAATGTTATAATAATATGATATATTATATTATATGTTATCACAATTACATGTGATCGCAAATACATGCAACTACAATTGAACGAAATCACTATTGTAATCGCATTAAACGCGATTAAATGCGTAAATTTTACGAGTACTTGTAACCACAATTGCACATAATCACGAATACACAAATAATTGTTATCTCAATTTCTGAGTTCCAATAAGAAATTACAAGAAATCGTAATTGATGAGTTTGTTGAAAATACATTTCGCTCAGCTCTGTCTACCCATCCATGTTCAATTACAACATATTTTGCCTTCTCCGATTTTCCGTCTCGTGCGATCCCGACGTAACTGAGCGTTGCTAACGTTGAAGGTTCAAGCTCGTGAAGTACGTGCCCCTAACGTGACAGGACATGACAGTCGCCCCTCCTCACCTGCTGCTTGCGACGGACATCGTGTCAACAGGTTGGCACGCTAACGTTCCGCCGTTGAAAAAAAAATCATTTTCCATTTTCAAATATTCAACCTCGAATACATCTCGTTCAATATTGACGGCAATTCTTGGAAAAGGCATCTCGAATTTCACTCCGAATATTCGACTGGTATCGTTTTCGGATGTTGGCAGCATTGCTCCCGTAGAAGTTCAAACAGATGTCGTGGAAACTCGGAAAAGCGGTTAAACGCGGTTGAAAACTGATGATCTTAAAGTTCTGGTCTGGTCGGCGCTAGTTTAGCTGTTCCTCGGCCGAGTCAAGCCGAACCTTCCCATGACGAAGCGAGAGCGGCCAACCCCGACATTACGATCCAATCTCCCTTTAATTTCCTCCCTCTGAGGCAAACTCGTTCCCGACCACCTCAGTCTACTCGACCCTGTTATCGTTTTCACTACTGGGTTACGCTCCTGTTGGTACAAACGCGACTCAAATCCTTTGCCAAACTGTCGTCGATTTTCACTCTATCGCCGAACCGAGGAACTAACGCGTGCTATGCCAAATTGAATGACTATACGCTCCGTAGTTGAAAACGGGTGGCGCGTAGATAACACACAATAATTCCATATTTTTAAACGTTAAAATGTGGCACAATTTGATCATATGTTGACTGTTTTTGAGGTTGTTTAGGTCAAAAATATCAAAAAACTCACTATGCACAGAGGAGGAGGAGGAGGAGGAGGAGGAGGAGGAGGAGGAGGAGGAGGAGGAGGAGGAGGAGGAGGAGGAGGATGAGGAGGAGGAGGAGGAGGAGGAGGAGGAGGTGGAGGAGGAGGAGAATGAGGAGAAGGAGATAAAGACAAAGAAGAAGAAGAAAAAGAAGAAGAAGATAAAGAAGAAGAAAGAGACGAAAAAGAAGACGAAGAAGAAGTAGAAGAAGAAGAAGAAAAGGGAGAAGAATGAGAAGAAGGAGAAGAATGAGGCGAAGGAGAAGAAGGAGAAGAAGAAGAAGGAGAAGAAGAAGGAGAAGGAGAAGAAGGAAAAGAAGAAGAGTTTATTTGTATAAAGCCAAGTAGGCCTTTACAAAGGTTGTTTAGGCCAAAAATATCAAAAAACTCACTATGCACAGAGGAGGAGGAGGGGGGAGGAGGAGGAGGAGGAGAAGAGAAAAGAAGAAGAAGAAGAAGAAGAAGAAGAAGAAGAAGGAGGAGGAGGAGAACAAGAAGAAGAAGAAGGAGAAGAAGAATACGAAGAGTTCATTTGTATAAAGCCAATAAGGAGAGAGAAAATAATGAAAAACACTAAAAATGCAAATATATCGAAGTAAAAATAACAATGCCTCTTGAAGCTCCGTTCCGATTCTCGATTTTAGGACGATTACAATACTTTCATTAACTCCGGAAAATATGGAAGTAAATAAAGCCGATGTTACCCTGCAGTCCAAAAATATTTGTAGACTGCTTGACTGCAAGACTTTCAAGCTGCATAAACTGTAGTTTACTTACTCCAGGCCAATCGATGCCACTTCCTTCCGGAAAATTTTTTGAGGCGTGTTCCATGAAAAAATGGTAATTTGCGACATCGTTTTGCTCGTTAAACATTTTCCCCGTTGAACCGCCACCCCCAGCTAGCTGAAGATACTTTCGCCAGCGCGTAAAAAACTTGTCGACCTTGGACGTTGGCCAGAAATTTTCGCCTTTTTTATTTCGGCGGCGGCGCTCACTATTTTAAGCTCCTTAATTTCATGCCGAGACTTGAACTGGCGCTTTACTCATACACGTGTACATTCGATGTCTGATTTTATTCTGAGCTGCCAAACAGTTTGTTTTCTTTTTCCTCGCCGTTGGATTAAGTTATTAACGTTTTTCTCAACTTTTCAACTCTTATTATGGGTTAAAATGAAACCCGTTGAAATTAATAGCGTACCTAATACATTGGCAATGTTTTAACCAACAGCACGTAATAGCTTAAAATATCTGCAGGACGTTACCTCGATGTTTTGGATTATATTAAATAAAATGTCATAGTATGAATTTCATTTTAGAAAAATATAATGTCGTGGGAAAGTACAAAGATATAGAGAAGGATTTGAGGTAATATCCCACCTATGTATGAGACTTTAGTAAAATATACCTTTCTTCTATCTTGAATTTTTTTTACCTATTTCACTCGAGAAGTACATTGAAGAATGTGTTTTGATAATAATTCGTAATTGTGATTTGATTACTATCACATGTGGGTATATTTAACTAATTTTTCGTAATTTGCACTTCGGAATTGCCAAAGAATTGGTCTGTCCAGACGGTCTGTGGTATGGGGGAGGGGAACGGTCTGACGTGTGACACGGGCTTAAGATAGTCATTGCATGATAATGAAGGATTAGACATCTCAGAGATACGACCAAAAGTAATGAAGGCATCTCATTAATATTATTCGCTCTTCGCGAGCAAAGGAATGGCGAGTTATGGCATTTAGCAATCCCGACGGCGACGGCTTTTCAGCGGAATCCGCGTCCAATTAACTGGCAAACGTTTACTGGAACTGTCGCCAAGGGGCGAACCCATAGTTTTGACAAAGCTCATGAAACTGCGATGGCTTTTCGTGAATCATGTATTTGAGTCGCGACAACGTCGGAGGTCTAGGCCCAATTAACAATTTCGCGGAAAATGCCATCCGATGGACTAATTAATCACTCAGTTTCATCCTTTTGGGAATACGACCCCCTTGATGATGAAAGGATCGTCCTGCTTTTGCGGGCGATAAATTTCATTAAAAAATCTCAAAATGATTAGCTTTGCGAATAGTTTTTTGAAGACCGAGCCGTTATCCAATTTTGCATTCAGATATCAGGCAAATTTGGAGGCCATTTAAGGAGTTTTTGTAGGTTTTCTGAACCGATTTTGATTTTTTTTTGGGCTCTCTGGTATTTGCTCTCCCTTTGAACGCCAAAATCGACCAAATTTTAGCGGTGAAAACTCGTTAAGACTTTTCAAAAATCTTTACGAATATTTTATCGCCAAGCCGGCGATTCGTCTTGGAATATATTGGTTTACTCGGGATTCGCGTCGAAAATTCACTTACTACAAAATCGAGCCCATAAAATATGCCCAGTTGGTCGCTACTTTCACGCTCTGCCGGCCAGAAATTGGCGTTTTGTAGGTCGTGAAAGGCGTCTAACGGGATGACTCAGGCCGCGGAGGCCCGTCAGTCACGAACGTTGACATACAGTATAATTATAGCGTAGGTTAGTTCAACAGACGATGGCATTTAGATATGGTGGAACTTGAGCATGTACAATTAGACATTGTCACGACACCTTCCTTACGGCTTTAACAACGCGTAGCGCAAAAGTTTCGGCGCAATTTCCGCCGAAATCCCAGCACGGTAAATTGGCTGAATGTTGTTACAACTTTGAATTGGATTCTGCTAACTTGCGACTTTACGGGTTTCGACGTTTGCAGTGAAAATGAAGTGGAATACGACAAAATCTGCGAGTAAATAATAAAAATGGAAACCAAGCTTCTCTAGCCGTTCTCAATATTGAATAAATTGTTTTTCTCCCTCGCGGAGGTACAGAATTTTAGAACATTACTACAGCTCAACTCGAACTCAATTCACAGCCAACTTCAACCATTCTTTATCAGATTGTTTAGAGCTGGATTTATCCAAGGACGCCTTGCATTAACTGATTTCCAAGAAATTTTCAGTATGACGGTCAATAAATATATGCCCTAGGTGAAATGTAGTGCAAGAGTCCTTGGATAAATCTAGCTCTAGATAAATATTGATAAACCGGCCCTAATTCTAAAAAATTACTGTTAGCCAGGGTGAATAAAAAACATTTTATTTTTCAAGTTTTCTCTCGTGTTTTCAACATTGCCTCAGTCAAATGGCCATAAGTCTCTTGAATTTTGGAACAATCACAAAAACAAGGATGCCGTTGAAACGGCAGTTAAATTTCCTATAACTCTAACGTATTAGCAGCTTTCTAACGTCAAGTTAAAATAACAAAAAATTGGGCCAAAAGTTAAAAAAAATTTAATGAAAATCACCGCATTTTGGCGTGCGTTTAATATTAGGAAAGATTAATAAATCCCCCTAGAAAAAAACAGGCTCAAAATGTTAGCTTTCCAATGCTACTTATAACAATTTTTTGATTTACGTCGCTAATTAGAGGATAATCGACGTTTGAATGCAGAAAAACGTGATTTATCGTTTTTCATGGGGCTGGTTTTTGGGCACATTCTGAGCATGCTGAATTTTAGTGGACTTGATCGGATTACCAGAAAAAAGACCAATTCTTCACGGAAGAGGCGCACAGCAATAAAACCACATCCAAGATCTATCGCCTCAGTAAACCACATGACATTCAAACTTCCCGCCGCTTTCCCTTTCACGAGGCCCGGCCAATCTTCACCGAAAGATCTTAATGTGCTAACGTTAATTCGCCCTCTTACCGAATACTGTACTGAAGACTATCTCAACGTTTCGGCTCGATTCTGAGACCGAGGAAACGAGCGAGATCAAGATAGCCCGACTTGGGTCACTTCCTCGATCCGAGAGCCTCTCACTTCGAGCATGCGCTCTCTTTTGGCCTGTTTTGATTTTTCAAGATTTTTGCTTTTTCGGAAATGAGGAAAAAATGAGGTAAGAATAAAATTGGAATTGCAGGTAGCAGGTAATAAACCACCATTAAGGTGATGGTAACCAACTATTGCGAAAATCAATGATTTTATTTAAAATACCGGGGCAGCGTAGGTAGCATAAAATACTTTTATATTTTGATACATAAATTTTAGACACAAATCTATTATATTTTGACTACTTTCGAGGCGGTTTAAGCCAAAAATGATTATAAAACTCACAATGCAAATTTTAAAACTCGCATAAAATCGAAATACGACAAGTTGTCGGAGCATACAAAATATTCACGTATTCTGCAAGGCAGAACAACAAGTTTAAGAAAAACGCTCAAATCGGTTCATTTTTGTGGCCAGGGAAAAATTAAATTGATAATATTAATTGTATACCACCACCATTAAGGGCTTATTTCAAGGTACATAAATCTAGACGTTCGCCATTGACAGTTCCAGAGTAAGAAGACTAATAAATTCAACGATTATACTCATGTTATCATAATATAGCGCTACTAATGTGAACAAGCCCCGCTCGAATCGTCGAGCAATTTTCGAACGCATATCAGAATGGAGGAAGTCCATAAAGAGCAAAAGGGTCGCACGACAAAAGTCCCTTTTCCTCCCTTGCGACCCGTACAATACGCGGCTATCATAAACTCGACAATGCGAAGGGCTGGAAAGGGGTACAAGTTGAAAGGCTAATCTAGAAGTATTATTAGGCAACCCGCAGAAGGGTCAACTTCCCTTAGCGAGGGAAGCGCCCCAGGCGATGGCAGTCGGAACCGTTCTACGTCAACAGTGTTGCCAACAACCTTGCAATGTCAGGTGGGGTCTGTAAGCTGTTGAACAGAGATATTCATTTGCACATTAAAGGGGACGAATGAACGTTTTGCGGCAGTCCAAAAACGAAAGCAGCGGTGCGAAGGTAACAGAGAATACTTCCATATGGATCACAATTTGTGATTCACAAACGTCCACAATCTGTGCAAATTTTAAAACCGCCCTAAAACGAAAATACGTCAAGTCACCGGAACATGAAAAATATCCACGTATTTCACAAGGTAAATCAAAGATTTTAGGACCACTAATACTCAAATCGGTTTATCCTAGTGACCACATAAAATAAAATAGAAAGCAAGTGCTAATGTATAGAAAGTACTGTGAGTAATCCAAATCCACAGGATGATGGGTCTTACCGAGACGAACATTCCAGTTCAAGAAATTCGAAAAAAAAATAGAGAATTGAGGGAGATACGGCCTTTTTTTAAATGCCCTCAGACGGACAGACAGACGGACGCACAGGCACTTGTTCAGTAAGCGATTCTGTGTATAAGTTTTTTGTGAAGCGTCGCCGATTCTTGATTTTTGGAAGACTAGAATACTCTCTTTTGATTAGGAAACATAAAAGTAAGAAAAAAACATTCACTGCGTGTTCATAAGCAGTTCACCTATTTAAACGAGTAAAGTGGACATTTCCCGGATCGTAGGAATTCCTCCACGGTATAAAACTGGCAATGAAGCAGGTGGTAGAGTCCGAAGATAGGTAGTCTTGATTCATAGTCGTCCTCAGCGGGGAGAGGTGCAAGTTCCAGCCTCCCAGGGAGTTCATGTTCAATTCATTAGCCATTGCTGCCCTTAACTCCTCCCGTTCAACCTTTTCTTTACCCAACCCTGGCCAACTCGCACCCCCGTTCAATAATTCAAACTGTAATTGTGCCCAACCTGCCGGATCTTTACCCACCTCTGGGGTTAGCGCCCGGTGTCGAGGTTCCCCCCGGGGTCACCGACGTTTCTGCACACCCGAACTGGTCGGACATTATCCGGTACGGAATCGAAAATATTCAGCAATTTCCAGGCGTATGGGGTTAAGAAACGTTATTCGCTTATTTTTCAAAATGTGGTTCATGAAAAAACAGGAAATTAGGACTTGATGCCATGAATCAAATCATTTGGGAAGAAGTTGTGGAACCCCATAATTCGAATTAGAAACTCAAATTGAGGGAATGGAAGTTGTCAGTTCCACGAAAGTTTACAAGTTTGTAAACCGGTTTCGGCGGTCAAGCCATCGTCAGTCGTGAGTGTTGGTTTTGTACTGATGGCTTGACCGCTGAAACCGGTTTACAGATTCTTAAACTTTCGTGGAACTGACAACTTCCATTCCCTCAATTTGAGTTTCTAATTCGACTTGATGCCAGTTCGGGTTAGAACTTTTAACAGTTGTCGGAAATTCGCTATTGCACTTACCGAGATGCGCTTAGTGGCATTCGACGCAAAAATGTACCTAGTATATGGCAAAAATTTGATGGATTGACTGAGCGTCGACCGTTAAGTAGAATCGTCTGAGTAGTAGACTAAAATCATCGAGGTTGATGAAAAATCACGTTTTTTGGTAGTTTTTCGGCAAAAACCACATCAAGGAAGCATTTTAGGCCCATCAACCTACATATGGGAGCGTTCAGCGGTTAATTTCCCGTAAGAATAGCACTTGCCCATTGAAAAACAATGAAGTTGAAAATCAAGTTAATTTTTTGAACATTTTCCGTCCTGTACAGCCCTCGTATTTGGGTTCAGCTAGAAGGGTGTCGCCATCACTTCGACAACCGCCTAAAACCTGGGCAGTAAAAGTTGTTATGCGCATATTTTCGAAACAGAAAGGCTCTGAAGAACAGTCCGCCGCGAAAGCGGGCGAAATTCCGAAGCGTAAGTTCATTTATTTGCCCCAGATAAAACCAGAAACCGACGACAAACTCAACGCTGTGTGACAAGGCGCCACCAGGAATGATAAGGTGAAAACTGTGTATCCCTTTGTTTACTCGGCTAACAGCGTTCGGTATGGAAGCGACGAGTTTATTTCCGGATGGCCGGCTCTGCTTATGTCATTCTCCCTCTGGAACTGTTTTCGAACCGTGGGAACTCGCCTTGATTTATAACGAAGCCCTTGTGCTTCTACAAAGGGAATTTAAATTTACGCGAAAATGATAATTTCATAAACAGTTTCGAAACTCTGGAAAATGTTGGAGGTAGGGGATATTAATGTTCAAAAGCTTCAGGTTTTTGCGTGCTTATAAGGTACAGTATTCGGGATAACACGGATGGATGAAAAGTCGTTTCCCTTAATTAATTCGCCGTTGTTTGAACCGGAAAAATATTTGTTTATTTTTATAAAATCAATATTATTATTATATTTTTTAGGAAAAAATATTTGACCGTTGACCATGACCATAATATTTATATAACATCTAAAAATTTGAAAACTCATCTCACCGAAGTTTTTGTCTTTCGCCTCATTCGAGAAAGATCTGGAGAAGGGCTGCATTTCACCGCTACCTGTGGGTATCCTTTCATGATGAAATCCTTATAGTACACGTTATCTGCTGCCCCTTGAGCCAAGGATGTTTTTCACGAATATCCTGCCTATCAAGATGTCAAACGCAGGCATGCTGACAGAAAAACAAAATAGGGCAAAGACGTACAAACGAGCAATAGAGATAAATGAATCTTAATTGCTTCTCCAGTTTAACGGAGGTTTCGTAATGATTGAGTTCTGTTGAAAGGATCGCTGGAAACGAGACCTCGACAAGATAAAAGAGCGGAAGGAATCGACTCCAACCGTCACGAAGACCTCTTCAAGTTATCTCCTTTTCGCCCACTAGCGTTTTAAAAGTCCGATTAGAGAGAGGAGGGAAAAGGGAAAAATAATAGAAGAAAAGAAAGATCTCAAGGTTTGCGAGATTGAAGAAAATGAAGAAACAAGATAGAAACTCAATCAGTTCCTCTAATGTCCCGCTTGATAAATTACGAGATCTATTCAATTTCACGGAGCGGTTGGCCCGCAAAGTAACGATTTAATTGCCGGGAAGATGAGTTCCATAATGGGGGGAATTTAATACGCAATAATAGTCCTACAGTGCAATCTGAGGCATACGCTCTCATTTGAGTTACACTTACGGGAATATCCCTGTACTTACTTCCGTTATTTTCTTTTTTTCACTATCCGGAGGCTTTTCACCCTCAGGCAGGGCCGTCAATTTTGCCCTCGTAACTTTAAATAAGAAGTATAGGTTGAAAAAACCCAAATTTTCGCCGAAGGGGCCGTAATTTTTTCAAGTGTTCAAAGACAACTGTTTTACCAGCTGGACACGGCTTGGAAATTGATTAATTGGAGATACCATATGAAGAGAAAGAACAGAGAAACGCACTTACTCCGCCTCGCCATTATTAGGGCGATTACATAGAATGAAAGAAATAGAAATGTGAAAATGAACTTTGAGCCTATAAAAATAGGAATCGTTCAAACCCCTCAATGAATATTTGATGAAATTTTATTTTTATTTAAAGTTAGCGGACACGAATTACAACAACAATACAAATGAGGGTGATTATAGTGAGGAAAATACCCGTAAAAGTGACTGGAAAGCAAAAAACTCTTATAGAAAAATACCGACTTCCCCACGAGAGGTCCGATCAGGCGATAGCGCTTGGAAGAACGAAGGATTCTCCCCCTAACCCCCACACCCAACCATCGCCATCAATCAAGGTACATAATGAAAATGTTATGCAAACATCAAAGTCGTCAAGATTGGCTCCTTTTGACAACTTCTCTAAAAGTTAAACAATTGTTCGAGCTCTTGTGGGCGGATACATTACATAATAACAACTTGACTACTAGTTTGTCTCATCAAGTACACAACGGCAAGACGTTTGCGATCATTATGCTTTTCCATTGGACAACATCAAAAGCAAGTACCGAGACTTTTGGTACATTATTTCCGGAATCTACTTTGAAATAAAATTTAAAACTGTCAAAGGAGAGGACATCGGATAATCCGAAAGGATGTCAATAGGATCAAGGTCTTTAACAACATCTTCACCAGGCCTTTAAAACCGTCTCTTTTGACTGTTTATACGATCATAAAAGCTGGTAAAGTTTCTGATCCCAGCTAACGTCGGCCTTTCAAAAGTTGACGCCATTTAATCGCGTGCAAACAATTGAGAGGAACGAGCAGCTTTTTTTACAAGGGTTTACTTCTTTTTCAGCCGTTTCCCATTCGCGGATAGGGCGGAAATTCCACCGAAGGTTGCGGGAGGTTTGTCGGGCCCGTCTGTCGTAAATGGCCAATTAGCACCCTCGTTTACAAGGTGACAGGTGGAGGGGGCGCGATAATTTATAGGCCACGGAATAGGACCATTGAATATTAAAAACGGGCTTTCATTCATAAGATTGAGGCGTAAAACTGGCACATCGACCTGGTCCTCATAAAATTGAAACGGGCCTCCAGCTGTTTTGTTATTAAATTGATTAAAAAATTGACCATTTTAACTCTCTCATGTATCCAACCTTCACATGCCAAGTTTCCTATACCTAAAATATACCTCTTTACTTCCAATCGTAGTTCCCATCAATTGGCTGATGGGATTCCATTGTTTCGCTGAAGAGCTGAACTTCGCTGACGGGACAAACAATTCGACGATGGGGAGAGGCGGAGGAAAAGCAAATAAATCGGTCGATACTCGAAGGAACCCAGAACGTGGGTGTCAACTTCATACGTCAGCCACCCACGCACCTTTTGCGATATCCACGCAATCGAGACTGACTCACACGAGAGACGATTATTCCGTTTTGTATCGTAGCATCACTCAATAGCGTCCTGTACTCAGATCTGCCAATAATTGGACTCCTTTATCCTTAGGGAACTGCTAGAGGAAAGGGACATCACCCACGCCCGATGCACATTATTCCAACCCTCCCACTCAACTACGAATCATAAGTAGATATGAGAGTGCGAGGAGAAAACCTCGAGCACAAAGCACATAGCACAAAGGGTTTTATCAGTATCACGCATTATCTGAGAAGCTTGGTATGTTTTTTACGGACGTAATGGTCAATATGGACACTATCAGACCATATCGACAATATCAGACAGTACTGAACAATATCAAACCATATCGGGCAATGTCGGATCATATTGGGCGATATTAGACGATACCGACAGTATCGGACCTAATCAAACTGCATCGGACGATATCAGATCATACCGGACAATATTGGGCAACATAGCACACTATCAGGCCTTATCGGACGATAACTGACCATATCGGACAATATTGGATCATAACGGACAATAGTAGACCTCATCGGACATTATTGGGCCAGTACCGGACCTTATCAGACCGCATCGGGCCATATCGGACAATACTAGGTCATACCGGACAAAATTGGGCAATATAGGACACTATCAGACGATGCCTGACCATATCGGACAATATTGGATCATACCGACAGTATCGGACCTTATCAGACCGTATCAGATGATGTCTGACCATATCGGATAATAATGGATCATAACGGACAATATCAGACCACATCGGACGATATTGGGCCATACAGGACACTAGTAGACCGTATTGGACGATATCTGACCATAATGGACAATATTGGATCATAACGGAGAATATTGAACTTTATCGGACAATATCTGACCATATCAGACAATATTGGACACTATCAGACAGTACGAAACAATACCAAGCCATATCGGCCAATGTCGGATCATAGCGGACAATATCAGACCGCATCGGACAATATTGGACCATACCGACATTATCGGACCCAATCGGACCTTATCAGGCCATATTGGATCATATAGGACAATACAAGATCATACCGGGCAATATAGGACACTATCAAACCGTATCGGACGACATCTGACCATATCGGACAATATTGGATCATAACGGACGATATTAGACCTCATCGGACGATATTGGGCCATAACGACAAAATTGGACCTTATCAGACCGCATCGGGCCATATTGGACAATATCAGGTCATATCGGACAACATTCGGCAATATAGACCGTATTGGACGATATCTGACCATATCGGACAGAAATAGAATCATAACGGAGAATATTGAACCTTATCGGACAATAACAGACCATATCGGACCATATCAGATCATACCGGATAATATTGGACAATATAGGGTACTATCAGACCGTATCGGACGACATCAGACCATAAAGACGGAATAAATGTTCACTAGCGTTCAATGAGATAGTTTTTCTCCAGAAATAGCCCTCGAGAAGAGATCGGCCCTTCAACGGAGAACAGAGCATGAGAAATGCTTCTTCAAAAAGAAACAACGATACGACGCCACCCGGTCTGAAAAAGTCAGAAACGAGATTCCCGGATGACAAAATATTCCCGCCTCTCGAGTCGAGGGCCGATACGTCTTTTTTAAAGAATCCAAAGGCCGGGGCGAATGTAAACGCGGTCGACGCGTCACAAGAAAGAAACCGCGTGTTAATAACTTCTCCGTGTCATGGTAAAAAAGACCGCCTCGAAGGATCAGGGAGCATAAGGAGAAAGCGACATGAAAGTTCAAGCCGTTCAGGAAAGAGGACGAAGTAGAAGGGGCGGCCTAGAAGATGCGCGAAGAGACTCGTTACGAGTAAAATGTATAAAATTAAAGATGAATTATGTGTCGTCGATAAAAAGTTGAAAACACGAGTGGAAAGTGTCGACCGAACGGGGCTAGCAATCGACTCAAGATTCTTCAAACCGCAATAAAATTTAACGGCGAGACATTTCCCACCGAATTGGATATCCCCGAAGTTACTCGCAAAGATTCTAACTCGCCTTATAAAATCACACTGTGCAGGTAAATCTCATTCAAAGTTGATTCTGACGCAATTAGGAGAAAAGTTAACCAGCAAGACGGAATTGTTTCGCACGAAGAAAGGGCAAATTTCAGTTGGAAAAGTTTACATTCGCCAAGTTCATGACTCAAATAGAAGTTTTTCATGTTTGAGGCTGAAGAGTTCTAACGGTACCTACCTAATTCATTACTTAGTTGAAAAGAAATGGCAGGACGAACAACTTTTGAGGATGTTGAATAATGAAATGAAGCAACATTGTTTTACCCAGAACATGCCCCTTTATTGAGAAACATAATTTCTCTCCGCAAATAAATCATTTTCAAATAGCTGCCGGACCAAAGTCAAATGAAAACCGTCTTGTTGAAGTTGATACGATTTTTTTGTGGAACTCAATAACTAACCGAACGTCTAACCTTGGTCGAAAGGAAGGTAAACTCAGATGATTTTGATACTCAAACACAAACTGAAATTACCTAAACCTCAAACTGAAACTGACGCTGATACTCAAACTGAAACCAAAACTCGAACTGAAATCAAACCCAAACTAAAACTGAAACTAAAATCCAAACTGAAATCAGACTCAAACTGAACATCAAACTCATACTGACACTGATACTCAAACTCAAACTGAATCGAAACCTCAAACTGATATCAAAGTCAAACTAAAACTGACACTCAAACTGAAACTGACATTTTTACTAAAACTCAAAGTGAACTCAACCTGAAATCAAACCCAAACTCGAACTGAAACTCACCTCAAACTAAAACAGAAACTGAGAGTGATTCTCAAACTCGAACTAATATTCGAACTCAAACTGAAAATCGAACTGATACTCAAACTGAAACTATAACTCAAACTAGGACTGAAACTCAAACTAAAAAAACTCAAACTTCGACATCAGCTTGAGTTTGAGTTTCACTTCCAGTTTTACTTTAACTCTGAATCAGTTTGAGTTTATAGTTTCAGTTCGAGGTTAATTTTAAGCTTGAGAATCAGTATCAGTTCGAGTTCGACTATCAGTTTGAGTTTGCGTATCAGTTTTTGTTTGAGTTCGAGTAACAGTATCAGTTTGTTTTTGAGCTTGAGTATCTGTTCGAGTTCACCTTTCTTTAGACCTTCGAGTTTTAGTTTTAGTTTGCGGTTCGGTTAGAATACTCGTAGTTATCAGTATCAGTTTGAATTTGAATTGCAGTTTCAGTTTGACATCGAGTATTAGTTTGAGTTTACCTTTTTTCCAACTTTTGATTTAGAGTTTTAGTTTCAGTTTCAGTTTGACATCGAGTATTAGTTTGAGTTTACCTCTTTTTTTCAACTTTTGAGTTTCAGTTTCAGTAAATCTGTTTGAGTTTGAGTTTCAGTTTGGCTTAGAGTATCAGTATCAGTTTGAGCCTGTGTATTAGTATCAGTTTGAGTTTCTGTTCGAGTTTCACTAAATTAATATGTACGTTAATTGTTTACCTTCTCGGATGAAGGGTTGTCTCAATTAAGCATGTTTCACGTTTTTTTTTTTTTTTTTGTTAAGACGGTTAAACTTTATGTTTAAAGGTTAAATTTTGGTTTGAGGGTTATTCGCGTTCTCACAAAATAAGTTCCAATGAACGTGGGTGGTTCCATGAAACTAAGAGGAAAAAACGGCCGAGCGAAAATGGATCTTTGGACTAGCAGGTGGAAAAATAGCTCAGGCTTCCTAAACGTAAAAGAAGATATCGCGGACAAATAAAGAATTCAATACATGTGTGCCCGTTTACTCTTTTCACCTACGAGTTCGGGAGAAGAAGCTTTATTTGTAGTGAGAATCACCTACTTCAGTCGGGACCTGAATTAGGACAAGTTGATGTACAGAGAACGCAGTGGAATACCAAACTAAGCTTTTTTTAACCGGGCCTGACTCCTGAATGAGATATTTTGAGCGCAAATTTCACCAACAAGTAAGAGACTATTAACTGATTTTGAGAAACCTAAATTTTAATATCATCCACGACTCAATTTTATTCGTGGGACGAGGGCATGAGTCAAATGATTACTTCCTCTTGAAAATCTTAATGGCTAAAGCTCCAGCGCTCTCGGCCTCTCAGCCATCTTCAGGAGCTCTAGCGCTTTCGGCCACTCAAGCATCTTCAGGAGCTCAAGCGCTTTCGACCTCCCGGCCATCTCCAGGAGTTCTAACGCTTACAGCCACTCTGGCATCTTCAGGAGCTCTCGCGCTTTCGGCCACTCTGGCATCTCCAGGAGTTCTAGCTCTTTCTGCCTCTCGACTATCTTCAGGAGGTCTAGCACTTTCGCCTTTCGACCATCTCCAGGAGTTCTGGCGCTTTCGGCCACTCTGGCATCTTTAGGAGCTCGAGCGTTTTCGGCCTCTCTGCCTTTCTTCAGGTGCTGTAGAGCAGTCCGCCACTCTGGCATCTTCAGGAGCCCGAGCGCTTTCGGCCAGTCAAGCATCTTCAGGAGCTCAAGCGCTTTCGACCTCCCGGCCATCTCCAGGAGTTCTAGCGCTTTCTGCCTCTCGACCATCTTCAGGTGATCTAGCACTTTCGGCCACTCTGTCATCTTCAGGAGCCCTAGCGCTTTCGGCCTCTCGGCCACCTTCAGGGGCCTCAAACAGATGTAGTCGCCCAGCGACAGGGTTTTTCATGTGAAAGTCGCCATACGAATTTGGCGAGGGATGCAGGGACGACAATGCTGATGCGTCCCTAACAACATTTGCATGGACAGGGAGACGAAAGAAATCTCAACCTAGCGATTGCACTTTCAACCTTTTCAGTGATCCACACTTAGCCAGCCCACAACCAACAAAACGAGGAATGGTGACCAAAGAACATTCCAAGGCAATAATGAAATCGATACCCGGCCTTGAATGTGAAGGATACCGTGCAATAAAGAGCCCAAACATAGTAAACTAAGATGCCGAACAACGTCGAGAGCCGTGTAATAATTTAATACTCCCAATAAGCTTAGCAACGTGACAGGCGATGTGAGCGAATACATTATAGAGTTAATTAATGCGACGATCAACTCGGAGGGTAGCAATTACAACGAGTATAGGAACTATAATTAAAACGCTTTGAGACTGAGGCTTTCCAAGTTGAAAACTGGGTCAGGGAAGCGACGCGAGGCAGATTGAGTTAGCACTCGAACCGTGGGGGAACTTGTTCACGCGTTCAATATAAAGCAGATTCTGATAAAGCCGGAATATGATTGAATTAAAGGCGACAGAAGTCTCAGCAAAGAGGTCAACCCATGAAGAGAGACAAGGGTTACGACACCAGAGTAGGCCTTAACCATTTCAAAGGCGCGAGATCGGATTTCAATAATTCCCGAAAAAAATTTCATCAGCCGGTAGAATCAGAGGAAATTCTGAATTCATCGATTATACCTGTTGCTGGTGTATCTAGCGTTGCGAAGATAACACACAATACATCCAAATTTACATACGTAAATGTTTGACATAATTTTATCATATTTTGACAACTTTGAAGGTTGTGTGGATCATAAATGTAAAAGCAAAAACATTTTTTTAACTTTTTAAACCCGGTTTGAAATGAAAAATTAAAAAATCTAGTTACCGGGATATAAAAATATCCATTTTAGGGAAAAGAACGCATAGGTTCATTTTTGGGGCTAAAAATATATAAAATAGCAAAGAATGTAGGCCGGTTCAATCAGGCCAGTCCTGGACAGCTTGCAATAGTGTACCGCGAAGAAATGAGGAAAAATATAAGTAAAAAATCAGTTCTCCAGACAGTTTTTTTCCTTTTTTCTTATTCATGGACAGGTACATTTACAGCCTTACCTCGAGCGGTTTCCAGAAAAAAAAATGTTCATATTCAGCCAGCTATTTAGTTCTGCTCGTCTTCGTAAGTCGGAAATGAACTATAGTCAATAGTCTATTTACCACTCCAAGTACACTTACAAGCCAATAAAGATTAAAAAGGATCGGGCTATAAAACGGTGGAAGATGCTGAAGTGCACCGCGTTATGGGTGGGAAAATCGTAAAAGCCGTATAATTTATCCAGAACGAGAACGGAGCTCAAGATGTGTTTAGTGGAGGAGATGAAGAGTATGTATAACTGGAAATCGACTTTGAA
This sequence comes from Nesidiocoris tenuis, assembly GCA_036186465.1. Lineage (NCBI taxonomy): Eukaryota > Metazoa > Arthropoda > Insecta > Hemiptera > Miridae > Nesidiocoris > Nesidiocoris tenuis. The sequence continues at coordinate 2,815,468 of AP028920.1, forward strand.
AGTGTAATAAAATGTTAATCAGTATCAAATGAAAATGGCTATAAAACGGATCGACCTTATCAGCATAAACACTATCAACTGGTGAACTGATAATATAAAACGGTCGAGATGACTTTTCGATGGTGTTGAACAATAGATTCTACTCGATAGATTCCAATATATTCCAGATAATCAAGTTTCAATTTCATGAATATTCCAGAAGTGTATGGGCCACTGAATTTTTCAATTAATGAAAAACAATACTACCTACAGATTTCTGAAGCGGATTGAAAAAATTTTACGTTCATGTAAAACAAATTGAACATTTCAAAGATATTATGATTTTATCATTGTCCGGAATTCGTTATCAACATGAGTCGGGGATCGGATGAAATTATCATCCAACCGTGACCGAGTTCCAACAAAAACATACTGTCGGTGAAAGTGTATCAAAAAGCATCAAGTGGGTGAGAGGTTGCGAGAAACCTTGAAAAGTAACTCACGTAAGTCTGGGCGTGAGGGAACTTTCCCATCATCGGATATTGTTAAGGACTTACCTGGAACACAAAGAGATCGACTTTAGTAAATTGACGATGAATTGATAAATGTAATATTACAACAACAGCAACCAACATTATAACATGATATATTGTATAGTGGCAATTCGTTGGATAGTTAAATGAAAGGATTGGCGATAAGAGGCTTAAAGGTTCTATTCTATCGCCTATATCGTGTTTACTATGGGTATAGATTAAATAAAAGCATTCGTCAGATCAGGAAATATCAGATACATAATGGAGGTTAACTCATATTGAGCTTTTACGAAATTATCGGATGTCATTTAATACGGACTATTATTATATGTATACCCTGTGACAAAGTTTTATCACAAGCTACGTACCGACTCATATTTCAGAAAATGATTTTTACCACCCTTATAAACGTGAATAATTTTTAGGGGGAGAAAAAATAAAAATAATTTATAGTAGGTAGGTTAAGTTATAACGGATTCATTAAAATGCCGCAACAGGTGTGAAACACGATTACAATTAGGTAATTACGCAACGTCATATCAGGAGATAATTAGAAAAACAGCTGTCGAGAATAACTCGAATAAAACAAGAAGGGTGGGTGTTCTATTTTTGGAGTAAAGCGGCGCAATATGAAAATAGATTTTACCGCCCTCCGCTCGAAACGGAGTGAATACTTGGAAACGATTCCTTCTTTTGAGTCAAGATTCACAAAAGAACGGTTCAGAGGAACTAAAGTACGGAAATAGAGAATAAACACTAAAAAAAAGATGAAAGCTTATTGGAAAGTGAGAAAAAAAACAGATTTTAAGAAGCTTATTAAGATGATTCCCAACGTTTTCAGTGGTTAAATAAAATCAAAAATTAAATCAATGTTTAAAATCCAGTTTGAAGAATTTGAAATATTGCTAAAAGTCTAAAAAATGTCCAAAAAAGCTTATAAAAACAGAAGTTTTTATTTACAAATTTAATTTATTAATTTTATTTACAAAACCAGTGGTGCGTAGATAACACACAATACTTCCATATTTTGAAACGTAAAATTGTGACACAATTTGATCATATTTTGACTGCTTTTAAGGGTGTTTATGCCAAAAATATCGAAAAATTCACTATTAAAATTTTAAAATTCGCCCAAAATGAAAAAACGCTACATTTTCGGAATGTAAAAAATATCCACATATTCTGCAAGGTAAAACGAAGATTTTGAGACCAAGAACGCTCAAATCGGTTCATTTTTGTGGCCGGAAAAAAATAAAATAGAAAACACTAAAAATGCAAATATATCGGAAGTACTGTGCGTTATCCAAATTCCGATTAAACAGGGTGTTAGGTCTCGCCGAGACAAACATTTCAGTTCAAGAAATTTGAAAAAAGGTTGAGAAATGAGGGAGTTATGGCCATTTTTGTAAATGACCACAGACGGACAGACGGACAGACGGACACACGGACAGACGGACAGACGGACACACGGACACACAGACACTTGTTCGGGAAGTGATTCTGAGTAAATGTGTATAAGAAAAAGTTTTTTCTGAAGCTCCGTTCCGATTCTCCATTTTAGGACGATCACAATACTTCCATTTACTCCGTAAATATGGAAGTAATTACAAAATTATTTATAAAATTCAAAGTTGAAAAAAAATAACATTTACCAAATATTGAATAATTTTCAAAAAAAAAATTTCATGATTTTTTTAAAAAGTTTTCAAAACTAATTTTTGTAGGCTCCGAACGATTCGATCAGAAGACCTAATGGGTTAGAATCGGACCAGAAGTTAGTCACAAATTTATGGTACTTCCTATCTGCCAGATAGTATCTGGAGAGGCATTAAATTGTTTATAATTGCTATCCCTTAAGTTTGCTAGGGCTAGGGTAATGCCCAATGGGCACAAATGTTATAGTAACCCCAACCTGAAATTTACTGAATGACCAAAAGTTTGACATTAATTTTATGCCTAGGGGTTCACATGGTAGAGTGCAAAAATGTAGAAATCAGCACACCAGTTGAAGAAAGGCAAAAAATTTCGTGCGATGGCCGGGAATCGAACCCGGATCAACTGCTTGGAAGGCAACTATGCTCACCATTACACCACCATCGCCTGTTGTTGATCCCAGACTTGGCTACTCTTCTCAAGCGAGGCTTGCAGTAACATGTACATGATCACAGGATAACAGTTATCCGTGGTAAGTACATTATATTTTGCCGGTGCGATGGCTAAATATTGGATGCATACAATCGAAGCACATCCGGTAACTGCAGTGGATACTTCGATTTTCATTCTCATTCATCAATTTTTATGAATAGAAATCAAACATTTTACTGCAGCTACTAAAAATCCTTTGCTTTGGATGAATACCAGACATTGTCTGTATGGCTATTATTCAATGAATAGTATGATCTGATAGCCTCTAGATTACAATAAATAATAATAATAATGATATAATAATAATAATAATAAATATAGTTACACCCTAATAAGTAACAGCCTCCAACTAAAAATAAATTAAAAATTAAAAAGGAACCCTAATAAAAGTCAGTTTAAAAAAAAATAAAAACGTATAATGAGAAGCCTCTAAATTAGTCAAAATCAATTTTTTTTCAAAAATTCACGTACCAAAATGTGAGAGTTGGTTACATGATCCCAAAAACATTATGCTGTACCTGCTGTACCACCCATAGCATTTCCGGTCACATGATCCAAACCCGAACCAGCCTTGTTATGAGGCTGACATGATCGATACAGCGTGTAATTCAGCAAGAAGAACAATCGCATGAATGTAATGCGTTTCGGTCTTCAATCAGCTCATTAGTTTTCAACTCGCAGTTGGCCCTGCCAAGCGAAATAGAATGAATCGCAAATGAGGGTCACCAGCCAAGGACTGTAAACACGGCATTGAGATTCGAGTCTGAGCCGAGAGAAAAAGAGAATTCAGCCTTTGGATGCCTTCCAGTTGCGAGAGCTCAAAAAGAAAATTTGACATCGTTTAGCCCGAAAGGAAGCGAGAGGCTACCAGCGTAATTATCGTGCTTCTCTTGTCGGACTAAGGGGCATCGCTTTCTTAAACGGTAGGGCACCGAATGACTCAGGGAAGGTCGACAATTGCGATTTGAGCTGAGATCTTTACGATGTCCAAATCATCGCATTGAAATTCGATTGATTGGTGCAGCACACGCCACAAGTCATTAGTAGCACGACACGAGCAAAAAATAAATAAATAAACCACAGCATTTTTAAAACCGATTTCACAAAGGGGAGCGATTACCCATAAAAAGCTTAACCCATAAAGAGCTGAATTTGTCGTGAGGGTTTTTTTATTAGGTTATTTTCGGTATGTTTGTTCTGCCCTACGCATTGATCCAGTTCGAAAAATTCTTTTTCTGAAATGTCGAACAAGTCTGCTTTTTGTAATTACTATTTTAACATTTTTTTAGGATAAATATTGGTGGCACTATAGCCAAAAATGTAGTCAACATTTCAAACCAATAAAAAATTTAATTTCTGAAAACTGACCGCTTGTTTTTCAAAGTCAAAAACCTTTTTCCTTCACTTTATTTTGCTTTAGTGGGTAATTAGGCACATTTTTTCCAAAAGTGGCCGATTTTGAAGGTAATCCATAGTTGAAGGTGCGTGGTGGTGGTCGTAGGCTTGGAATTTGTTAATGTCTTTTTCCAAATTTCTCGCTTGATTCACCATAGGAAAGAGTTTTCCGGAATTTTCTAGTACATCATGTTTAGGCCGGTGGCTAGGTCTCATAGGGCAATCAGGGCAAGCAGTACCTTGACAATCGTTACTCAAGTACTAGGTTTTTTCACCTCCTGTAAAATTCTGGGTTAAAGACATGCGAGGTTTTCCAGAATTAATATCAATAAGCTGGATCTTTCAGCAACAAGACCGTTAATCTTCTCTTAAAACGCATTTCACATGATTCCTTGTCGGTTATTCCTTGTAGCATTGGGAGATCGTCAAATCGCAAAAAAAAAATACGCCTCGATACCTCCATGTGAACAAACACGGTCTCAAGTATCCAGTGCAGATAGTGAACTCCCGTCAGCCTCTCGAAGCTAATAGGAGCCATTGAGCCGAAGAAGGCAGTCGACTCGCCGAAGTGACGGACATCAGATCGCCCGTAGGTCTACAGACCGATCTGTGAGAATGCCAGGAATGCCTTTCACCCGAGTCCCGTCGTCGGACGCCTCGGTCGTCTTCCCACTCACAATTCTCCGTCTCCCCTTTCTCGTTTGTACACGATTTCTTCATGAGGCCTTGGAACGACTGTGATTACTCTTAATCATCTCATGGCCCGATGTTTGGGATACCGAATGGCTCTCCCTTGTCTCAAATACGTCAATCACGAGGAGTCGTATTATCTCGTAGAATATTGTTGCCTCAATAAAATCGAGTATACGGACAGGAATATCTTCTAGAAAGAGTTTCTCTCCAAAGCTCATGTACCATTCCATTTCCTTGAGAACCGACCAAGGCACTATTGATTTTAAAGGGTCTGCGATGAGAATCGAGTGCATCCGTATTATACCGGCTCTTCAACGTAGCAGGAAATCTAGCACGTGCATGCTCCAAAGCGGATCGTTATTATCTTCAGAACAATGGAACTAATGTGAGCATAGCGATGATATTGAGAGAACAATGGAAACCGGCCTGCCAATTGCCGAGTTGCAGAAGAGGAACAAGCGGAACAAATTGCGCGATTCCGACGATCACATTCATGCTGACAAAAGTGCAATATTTATTGCTTATGAGTTCGATCTTTGGGAGTGCAATTGAAGCGTGTAGTTTTAAAAACGGTTCAATCCATGTTTTTTTCGAAATTAACTTTTTTCCATTTTTCCCAAGTTCATGATCCATGATATCACCCTGCACCTTATGGACCATATCCAGCTCAATCCGATAGATAAACGCTTCCGAAACAGTGTTTTCGCTTCAATAGTGTGCTTCAAGGTGAAACGTTCCTGTTTCCTGGAAAATTTTCAATTTGTATATAGCCAGTTTTGAAACTATACGCCTAAATTATGCATTTATTTTTGGCCATTCGAAAACTCACGGCCAATAACAATATTGAAAATAAACCCCAGATCATCTTTCGGATCGCGATTGACGATATTGGTTGTAGTCGAATAAATCCATTTCGAACGACTCTGGAAAAATAGCGTCGGGCAATCGACATTTTACAAATTTGCTGAATAGCTTGGGCAGCCCTCTTTGTTATTGGATAAATAACCCAAAACCGACCATAAAGTCAGCCGCTGTTGGCCCGTCCGTTCATCTATTGCCTTCCAGTTCCAGTCCATTTAAGAGAGTACGACGGGAAGTGATGGCATTGCCAGCTGTTGGCCCTCGGGGCTTGTGAATTCAGCTATTCGATCAGAGTTGGGCTGAATGTAATTTCAGTAACGTACTCTGCCTTATGATTTGTAATTGGAATTGCAACTTGATTAGGCGCATGAAGTAGTAGTTTTTATTTTAAATTTATTTTATTTTTATTATTTATTTTAATTCATCTCGAGTCCTTTATACTCAGCGCCCAGCGCTTTCGGACGTGCGGCCCTCGTCAGGAGGAATTTCTAACGAAGCGTCTCCCACCAGGGTTTCGAGCTTTTTTCTCCGTGCAATGAATTACCAATAGATTTTCAAGCATTTCAGCAGGTCGGACCGAACGAGGCCTCTTTTGTCAGTCCAGATTGAGCGACTAGAAAAGAATTGACCCGAACGGACGGCCGTCGGACGAATTACACTTCGATTAAACCCGTTTGTAAATGCATGAATTCGCTTCTGGCCCAGGTCGTGTCAGCTTCTGAGTTATTGATGCGCCCGGCCCGTCGGGATTGAATAACTTATCACAAGTTTATCAGTGCCGAGAACCCCCATCTGAAAGGGGGGGACTGCTTATTTATTCAGGGCTCCCGCCTTACGACCGATTGTGATGCCGATCGTTGAATTATCGACGATGTATATTTATGTTTACAATGCGTTTCTTGTAGTTCAGTTGAACTGAAAAGCCATCGAATGAGAAAATGGGTTGTGAGAGGTTTAGAAATTGTTTTCCTGTAAGTGCCTGCAGGCATGTCTGCTCGTCTTCGGCCATAAAATCTGGTCTCACAAAATCTGGTTGCAATTCATGATTTCAGCAACCATAAAGACGTAAATCAATCGTCCAAAGCATGGAAATCGGATGGGGGTTTAGACAAATTATTTTCTCTGTCATTGGTTGATGGTGAAGGGTTATTGTTGAGTTGAAGGAGAGAGTGGTAGCCCATCGTACTCTCATATTCTTTTATTCTCCAAGCGCTTTCGCCCCACTGGGCCTCTTCAGGGAGCGACATTTTTGTATAAATGAGGGTATTCCCACACAGGGGGCACCTTTTTATCACAAGTATTACCCCGAGGGGGGGGGTCGTCAATTGTCATGTGTAGTAAAAAGAGAGATAGAAAAATATATGCTATATAAAAAACAATTTAGAAAGGCAAACTATATATACCTATGTATACTATAGGAGTTTTGGTCTCCTTTTCAACCTTCTATTTTATTGTATCAAATATCCGTTCCAAAGCGTCGTTTCTGAGAAATCTGCAATTATAATGCCGTATAATAACTTGTTGCATGCCGATATAACTAAATTAATCACGATAATGGAATTTCCAACCGATTTTATCGTTCTCCCCGAAAGTTTTCGAATCAATTTCTAAGCACCTGCGGGATTCATCCTATTCTATTATTCCATAACCGTTCCACGAGGAAAAGATCAGAAGTTCAACTTTTAATTACTCCACTTTTTGTTCGTGAACTTGGTTAACTAAGTATAAAGTGAATTAGTCGTTATTAGCCATAGCTGAAATACAAGACCAACTTTGCGTCAGTCATTTTATGTTTCAAGGGTAAGTTTGACAAAAACCTGTACCAAGCAGCAATACAGGTCGAATTATTTATGGAGCAGACGTTTGGCATGAGAATTTGTCAACTGGTTTTCGTCGATGTGCTCACATGGAATACAATTTTTTAACGGTAATTAATGATTTGTAAAAATCAGGAACCTCTAGCTAAGTCTTCTCAAGTCAAAAATATGTAATTGAGAATATAAGAAGAAAAAGATAAAAAATTTTAGGAGTAAAAATATGAATAGGTACCTATACCAACATTTCCATTGGGAAATTGTTTAAAATAAATTTTCAACACAATCCATTATATTGTAGGGACATTTCCATCTTTCAAACCGACTTACTAGTTCTCGAAATTGCCCGCAGATTTTTACCACACACAAACCGAACAGTCAATACCTCGAGTCAATCCAGCTAATCTAAATATATAAAGGTTTCTTTTTATTTGATCGCCAAGCGGGACAAATCTAAAAGGGAATATCAATTAGAGGGATCAATATTGACCTATCGTTCGACTGAGGGGTTCAGAATGGGAAGCCCCGGGGGAAAAGGACGGGGAATCGTAAACCGGATTCACAATCCCAAGGGAAAATGGCGAGAGTTCAGTCGATCGGTACCCGGTAAGGTAAATCCGAAACTAAACAAGACGTAGAATATATTTGTCGACAGAAATGGCGAAGATGTCAAATCTGAAGTCAAAAGTTCGACAATGTCCCGGACTAGATAGAATAATAAATTGGGTTCAAATACTGGGTACTGATCAAATACTGGATTCTTCCCTTATCAAGTCGCCAAATTTCACAATGAAAAAATAAAGGAAGACCTTTCTCTAAGACAGTTAGAATATCAAACAATTAATAATAAAAATTTGACAAAAAACCTGCCAAATCTGTTTCAATTTTGAAATTTTTCCAAACTTAATTTATTTCAATATTTGTCTAAACTTTAAAGTTGAATCAATAATTATGATCTAGTGGCATTTTGATTATTCTGGAATTTTGATTGATTATTCTGCGAAATCCAAAATTTTTATTTTATTTTTAGCCAAAAAGAATTGCCATTGGCTTGCAGAATTCGAATTAATTATTTTTTCAATTGCGGCAACGGGAACTATTTTGAAGGTTTCAAAGCGTGCATCACCCCAAATATCGCGGATTTTGTCCATCATTTTGCATTTAAAGACATGGAAGTTCTGCGAATTATATCTGCACCCCTGGTGTTTAACAGATTCTTTTGTTCAGAGGCCAACAACAGGTATTGTTGGCAATACATTTTATTCAAAGACCACTTTCAACATTTACCCCTCGAGTCGTTATCAGAACTCGTATAGCGTCAGAGACCCAACTTTGACACAAAGGGGGTAACGCGAACGTTGAAATGAGCCGAGGAAATTCTCGAGAAAAACTAAATCTCCCCATCACGCGATGCTAGACGTTTATTTAATTCCAACGTTGAAAAGGAGTCGGACGATGAAACCGCAGCCGGCACGTCCGACCGTCCGAACACGACTTCCGCGCATGCGCACGTCACGAGTTCTGACGCCTCCCCGACGCCTGCTAAGCGATAAATGTGACGGATGGAGGGACCAGTCAGCGGTTGTAGAGCACGAATTAAACAAAGCCTTTTCCTTTTGAAATGGGAATGAGAAATTAAGTTGATAACAACGAACGGCTGAAGGGTGTTGAAGTGTTGCGCAATTTACGGAGAATTTCGGTGTAATGTGGAAAAATAATATCGTGAATGTTATTTTTGAAAATTCTTACTTCAAATGCAGTATTATAATAAAATACCCGAAATGTTTTCTCCGAAAAACCCGTGGTGCCTATTATATTATATCACATATCATATAATGTATGATATTACCTGTATTATATATAATATAATATATTATATACATACATATTATGTATAGTATATACATCACGCAGTATTTTTATACCGTGTAAATAAATACTCCGAAAAGTTTTGGTGAAAATGGTCCAGAAATAGATACTTGCCGATCAGCTGATTGTAGTTATGAATTATCAACTCACCTGGAACAACAAAATAACCAAACATTAACATCTTTGAACATCTTGCAGCCCATGATAAGGGCCAGAGGACAGGGATCAAAGAACTAAAATTATGCACAATGTGGGCGTCGGTTCAAAAACATTATTTATCTGCAATTAGTAGGTAGGTATTAGTAGGAAGGGGACATTATAGGTTTAGGGCTGGTTTGGACTTGCAGCTACTTTCATCGTAGATTTATATTCACCTAGAAATTTTTTATATGCGCGTCCAAGCAAATGTTGTCAATAGTTGTTGAATTTACTTTGATACTAGATTTACGGCAATTGATAAACTGACCCTTCGTTTCCTCATAATTTCAAAACCCATTTTGGTTCATTTTTCTATAGAAATGAACCTTTGTAATCGGTCAGGAAAAAAAAAATTTTAACACCCCCTGAAAATTTGTTGGTTTACGTTTCAAGGGGTGTAGAATCCGAATCTGCAATAAAAATTTTTTGTCCGTCCGCCGTCCGCCGTCCGCCGTCCGCCGTACGCCGTACGCCGTCCGCCGTCCGGGGTTTTTCAGGGGGAAGGAGTTATCGAAAAATTTTGAAATTTTTACCAAAAATCAAGTTCCGTATCTAGTTGGTCCTAACATCTCGACAGAACCCTACCTTACTTTTAAGGTCAGTAAAACAGCTGTTAAAGTGGGGAAAAATTCGTGTTTTTCTGGAAATTTGAAACATAGGCATGTGAGGTATCATTTTCTATAGATTTTTCTATGCTGAATCGAATGAGACCATCGCCACGCCGGTAGCTTCAACCGTTTAGGAGTTATTGCAGTTTTAGTGAAGCATTTTTGAGTTATTCAAAATTTTCCCAATTCTTAATAACTCGAAAACTACTCGAGCCACAAAATTCGTTTTCCACTCGTTGGAATCCCCACAAAAACTTCTGTCCTCCCAATATCTTCAATTTAAAGAATTTGGTCGAATTACACAAATCAGCAAAACAAAAATTGGAAAAAGTTGGGAATTCGGCATCGGTTCTTAGATACAGTTGATTGATCTACTTACGACCACTAGCCTATGACACCAACAAAGTGACGCACTCACACTAGGCCAGTTGCGCTTGGCAACGTGAGAGCGAGTCAAGCTTCAACAATGGTTCTGAGGCATTCTTGACGCATTTTTAATTTAATTATTATAAATTTTATTTAATTATAAAATAATATATAAATAATAATAATAAATAAATTGATTTAATTATTCAGATAATTTAATAATTATTATTATTCTGTTAGTTATGTAGGTAAATAAGAATAGATTAAATGATGATTTCAACAAAAATTAACGACGCGCTGCGTTGAAAAGATAGATAGGTAGGTCAAGCAAGGAGGACCAAGCAAAGAGGATGATTATTTTTTGGCGGGTTGAAAAAACGTTTTTCCAAATCCCCATCTAGAACACCAATTTATACTGACTTTCTAGAATAATAACAACTAAATTCCGTGTTTGAGGAGAACCTATATATCGTAAGATTTGTCTTTGCAATCGAAAAATGAACCCCTGTGCAAAATTTGCAGAGTTCTTCGGCTATACCAAAAACTGATGTGCACATGCCACTGATCTACTTAGCAGCGTTTTTTCTTTTCATTTAAATAATAATTATATATTATGTAAGGTGGATTTTTATTTTTGAGGTTCGTATCCGTCTTTTTGAGGTCGATTTCATTTTTCGTTACAATAATATTTTTTCAGATTTCATCGTACGAACCCCAACAACAGCGCCCCGTGCCGTAAATTGGGACTATCGGATGTATTTCCGAGATAGCTCCGCTGCGATCGGGACTTTTCGACAACGATTAGGGTGTAGCCGAGTGTAATAGATTTCCAGTAAACTCGATCGAGATTGTCAAAGTGGAAGGTTATCGTGATATCGGGAGGAAAGGGGCGAATAAAAGCGAAAGGCTGAGAGGTTTTAGTTCGTTTATAAATATTTGCCGACCGTATCCGCGGTTCGGAACACAAATACAATCTGTATGCAAATGTTTTGAACGATCACGCCCGATATACCGATGGCGAGTGCTGTCGCATGGACTCGCCATCCTTGGCGCTTTAAATCCGGGCATCGTATAATCGCCGTTTACAGGAACAGATTCGCGGGTTATTAATTTTACAGTTATATGACCGTAAAAGGGAATTTAATTAAGAACACATTCAACCGGTATCACTTTTACCGAGAAGAATAAATCGACGAATATTTCAACGAAAGTAAGAAATCAGGATTGATTGAAATATGGGCACAAGTGATTAAAATAAACGATTCATATAGCCGAATAACCATCGGATTAATAAGTTATTGACTTGAAAATCTTAATTTCTCCTTCAATAATTGACCAATATCTATTTTCATCCTCTAAAATTCCAAAACCGAAGAATCAGTCGATTGTAATCGTGTATGTACCATAATCGTTTCTAGGGGAGCAATGGTTTGTCGAGTGCAGCACGACGATGTCGGACAACATCCAACAGGTGGGCTCATCATTTTTCAATACGACTAGTCGTAGTCACTGTGTTGACTGCAGTGCGGCGCTGGGCCGGAAAATCAATATCGCATCAACCTCCGCTCGTCGAGAAAATCGACTATTTCTTCGCCGATTGACAATTTCGCGTTACCTACCTGAATAAAACGGAGATAACAATTTCTCCAATCTAGGATTCCCAATAGCGCATAGTTGGAGACAAACCAAATGAACCCGAATGGTGTTAAAAAACGGAAGATTGGGATTATCTGAGTAGTGATTACGTACTTAAATGCCTGCTTCCTGATCAATTTCGAAAATAAAATCGGATAATGCGCAAATTTAAATATCGAAGATTTATCTGGTCCAGATCTTGGGATGGCATATCGGCCAGATAGATCAATTATTTCTTCAAGATAGGCCAGGTAGACCAGGTAGTATAATTGAATAATACGGCTAATAATCAGCTTAATGGAAAACCAGTTATTTGGACGGCCATAGGCACAAAATGAGAGATATTTTGGGATTCTCATGCTGTGAATTTCATGTTGGTGACACGGCTACTCGAACCCCAAGGTATATCAGGAGCGACACATAATCTAGATAACTGGCACTGGTTTGATCTCATTCTGAACGGGAATCGAGCCAAGCATCTCCGGATATCAAGCTTGACGTCCAATGCCACTCGACCAATCATTGAGAAGTCTTCTCTATTTCTTACAGGTTTTCGGCATATTTTGTTAGCTCGTGAAACAACAATAATAACAACACCGATTAATTCTAAATATATCAACTTAACAAGTACGTAGTTCTTTCGTGATGAGCATAAAAATAAATTAGGAAGGCGGAAAAACGACTGGGTTTGAGGTTTACGTTGGATAATCTCCGCTCAGATGGTTTAAGTGAGGTGATAATATCAAGTAACACTTTGTGTCCAGCATCTTATGTATCCCAGCTTGCTTTATACGTCTCCTGCACGCCAAAACTCGAAAGCCAAATCGAGGGGTAGGCAATTGTCCGAAAGCCGCAAAGAGCCAATTGCTATTCACGGACTTTTGGAACTTCGCCCAGACCTGGAGGATCGCGTGTTCGCCGCAGACGACGCTTCGCGTTTCCTGGAGAGTTGATTAATTAAATCGGCGAGGATCCCCATTTCGGGAACAGTTTCAATGCCCTAACCGCAAATCACCTCAGATCATCGACTGAATTCCTCCTTTCAGGAATATCCGCACTGTTAACAGTCAAATATTAGCATAGCTCAGTCAATTCTACAAAACATTCGACCGCTGGAAAATTCTTGAAGTAAAAAAATTTTACCGAAATCTTAAACAGCAGTGAAATGTTTCATAATTTTTACCTGGCACCTACCAGACATGTTTCCAAAGGTATGTAGGATAAGTAGAGGATTACAGTAGTTCACAGGCACATCAAATAGAATTACACGAGTACCTAGAACCTACTATCAGATCAACGGAAACTCAGAGAATCGCAAGGTTGTCCCTTAAAGATGTGTCACATGAGAGCACCTCCCAGACTGCCCAGGACCAGGCTCTCTGTGGCCGAAGGGTCAAGGTGCCTGCCTAGAGAGCAGGAGATACAAATAGGAAGAAAAGTTTGTGCCAAAAAGTGAATCCTTTGCCATTTCCAAAGTGACCCCATTTATGGGAAAAATACCCGATCAAAAAGAAGGAGTTTCAGAGGATTTTAGGCCCATTATTTGTACGATATTACCAATACAGTAAAATCTACTCATCCGATTTCAATTGGACGAATGGCATAAGCATTTTTCGATGGCATAAGATGGCATCATAATGTTTTTTCAAATTAGTGAAATTCTAGGAAAAGTAATGCTCATCTATCACTCTGGAATTCTTCTAACCTAATTAGTATCAATCCAGATTTTAAATGAAAAATAATAAGCTTTACAAAATCAAAATCGGTCAAGGCGTTGGTGAGATTTTGTAGAAATAAAATTCACTGATTTTGAGATGCGAGGTACAAACCACTTTCAGAACCCGACTGAAGGGATTCAGCCTTAAAACAGGGCGTTTTTTGATTTTTGCACAAAAAGCTTTGTCTGAACCTTCGACCCGATTTTACTGACGATGGACTTGATTCGATTCTCTCGGCAAATAAGGGAGGATAATTTATAACAACCTTAGCGAGGCTAAAGAGTCTCAGGGCGTGAGCCGAACCGTTTACGGAAGTCCTTAATATCCAGCGACTACAGGCTATTTACAATACTTCCTTGTCAAAGGAGCCCGTAGGCGTTAAACGACCTGTGTGGAGAAAGTGTAAAAGAACGTTGTCCCAGAGACAATGACAGGCGGGACTTTAACTCGGATTAGCGAAGGCGGCGAGGAATACGTAAACATAATATATTCGGAATGAATCGCCAGCTGCGCCCAGCGGGAGAGCGGCAATTCAGGGGATACAGTCATCCTAGACGAACTTTTAGAATTTTCAGCTAAATCAACATTTTTTAGACCGCTAACCTATAGTTTTGCACTTGCCAATTTTTTAGTCTTTAGTTTTAGTAGTATACAGCAATTCCCTACTATAGAATATACTAAAAAACTAAAAGTTTGTCCGGACTGAAATTCGCTGAATTTTAATGCCACGTTTTTACTACAACAAAACAACAACCGAACAAGTTTAAAGCTAAATTGAAAGGAACCTTGTTTATAGAATAAATTTCAAACTTCATAAAACTGAAAGAGGAAAGTTTTGACGCGTAAACAGAAATGATATTGAAGAAAACTCAAAATTAGAATGGGATCAGATGAATGACGAGGTAGCCACTTACTCAGCATGAAATACGCAGCGTCCTTAACATTCAGTTAAACCAGAATAAGCTGTTGGTATGAGTAGGAGCGATGAAAAATTAAAACAGCGTGATTGAATTATTCTCCCGACCAGGAGGCAGTAAAATATGCAAAAACGGCCCATTGAACGCTCCTGGGTAAGAAACGTTGGAATAAATTAGCGAGAGGAATCGTTCACGAAAAACAGGCTATCGCCGTGTCGGATCTGATAACAAATAACCCCCCCTCTTAGCCCCCATGGGACGAAAAATTAGAGGAAAGAAAATGAGAAAAAGCCGCGAGGCCCACATTCGTAATTACTGAATATAAACCGCCCTACCCTATAATTACAGGTAAGAAAGACGGCGACTCGTTATAGCGAAGACACGTCTATTATGAAACCGAGTGGCGGAAGTATAGTTTACTTGGTTCACATGTAGCGGAAATGTATGACGGAGATCAAATTCCAGGATTGAACTTCCACTAACCAGAGTTTTAATAATTCGTGATAATCGCGCGTTAACTGTAATTGAAGAGCTTAATATGAGTGGTAATGACTTCGATCATCGTTTCCAGCAGATGAAACTGATGTCTCATATAGTACAAATTCGATATTTTCGGAGCAAATATACAAAATTCAAGAGTGAACCAAAAATCGCTCGCTCTTTTCAAAGGAAAAAGTTTGACCCAAGTCGAAAAGTCGGATTAGAACCATGGCCATCTCATCATCCATTTATGATTCCCACTTCGACTTGGTGCAAAGTCTTCCAAACTCAAGATCAAAAGGATAAAAAACAGATAAGAGCTGAGGTCTTTTGGGACTACGACGAGACCTGGAGGATCGCGTGTCCGCCGCCGAAGGAAGCGTTTCCTGAGGAATTAATTAAATCAACAAGGACTCCAATTTTGGGACCGTTTCTTGGCCTAAAATCACAAATCTTTGATCGCCTGAATCACTGAAACGGACATTCGTGAACCTGTAGAACCCGATCAGCTGACAATTATAGAACCTGTATATACCCTGATTACTTGATTCCTGCGATAAGGAAATTCAGGCTTAAATCTATGGATTCCTCAATCCCTCTTTTCGTGACTGGTATTTCCCTTTTGTAGTAGTCAAACACCGGGGGAAGGGTATGCAGAAAAACGCAGTCTTCTTCGCCAAGCTTTCGAAAATTTCTATTAAATAAAGGAAATTTCTATTAAAGGAAATTTTCCTTCATCAGGGCCAAAACAACCAAAGGTCACAATCAACAATACGGCGCATTTACAAAAAGGGTTCTATCAGTCAGTTTATCAAAAAACAAGGCTAGTAACAAGAAAAATATTAGACTTATTAAAAAAAAAACACTAATTCTACTTTGAAAAAGAAAAAATACAGTTTTTTCAGAGGATTATTTAGTCAGATTATAACCACTGATTTTCGGGAGGTGATGTCCATGATTTTAGCTATGAAAAACGTGGAAAGTACCACTATAAAATCTAAAACCAGACCTCGACAAATCAGCATTAAAACAAAATTTGAGTTGACTGGTGAATAAATAGACACACCTGGTTCTATTGCAATTTGGTGAGGATTATTAAATATTATTAAATTATTAAATATTATTAAATTATTAAGGATTAATATTAGGATTAGTATTGAGGATTATTAAATATTATTAAAGCATTAATGCACGGCAAAACTAATACTCCTCTCCAACTATTTTTCATATATAAGGACGAATCCACCGCCGTAACATGCCGTTTTACTCATACGATTTTTAGCAGTTTTACTGTACCGTAACGCAGCCCAATTCCGCAACATGTGAACCGGGATAAGAATTTTCTCAATGGTCAGCGGGCGATTCCCGCGGAAAATCGACCAACGTCCTCGGATGACGTCAAATTACTAGCCGAAACAGTCGAGAATTACGGCCGCGATCGGAATTATAATAATTTCCACCTTCGTTTTTAATGCGTCCGGGAGAAGGGGAGCGAATGTTTAGTTCGATCTACGCAGCGTTGGCCATTTGAATATGTGAACATGATAGTTATTCAACCGGTCATTAAATGCCTGTTCAAAAGGTGGAAAATTTACGAGGTTTTAATTAAAAAGGTGTTTCGAGCAAGTGACGGGATAATATGACGGGCCGGATAAATTGATTCAGATCCTGAGCTGTTTGAACAAGGTACCTACGAGTGAAATAAATAATTATACAAAAATTTTCAGCAAACGAAAATGATGGTTTAATTGTGTTAACCCATAGGGTATCGCAGTTTAGCTCTCCTATTTCGATTATTGCCGGAAACTCCGAATACCAGGAATGACGTGAATTGTAAGGTTATGGGCCAAATTTTTCTTGCCACCGATGGGAATCGAACCCATAACTCCCGGAAAGAGCCTGAAGCTACTGAGACCAATAGACCAACCCGTGAGCCCTAAACATTTTGTACTACGCTACCTGCCATTTTTTCAAATTATGGGATCCCACAATTTCTCCGCGAGTGATTTCCACCCCGCAGGCTTATCCAACGCATTTTTCGAAGTGAGCTGCGCTGTTTTCAATGGTATTATAAAGCTTTTTGCCGACGATGCGGAAGATAATGTGAAAATTCATCAAATTCTTCAGCACTCCCAGATTCTTATACTAATGCGTTCAGAGGCCGGACTAAAAATCGGATCCTCCAAGGCACGGGGACACGCGATGATAAATCTGACCTTAATAGTCGAATGGTATCGTCCATTTCTCGCCTAACCAGTCAGCTAAGTAGAGAATTGCGACATCATAAATCCAACTATGAATCCAAGAAGGTGAGAATGTCATCCAGAGTCCGAGTGGATTCTCCAATTGGAGAGCCGAACAAGTTCCATTACAGCCGAGGATATGTCCAAGGTGCGCCCCACTTTTGTTATATAAGTCCTCCAAAGCGAAGTAACTCCAACGGTTCATGTAAAATTCATGAGACCCTCGTACAGAAGGAACGATACTTTCAAGATGACGGTCGTATACAACGCGAGACTGGCAGCGAAACGATGCAATAGTTCTGAAAGCTTATTGCACGCTATACTACGTGTATCTAAAACCGACTGGCGATTTTTAAGGCAATTTCAATCCGAATAACGTCCCAAAATCGAGGTACGACCAAAGAGAGGTAGCCACATTCGACTCCTTCGTTTGGTGGGTTGGAGAATCAAGAATCCATGACAGCATTGTGGGGGCGAGAAGTCATACAAAACGAACTGTTAATGAGTGGTAAAATTGCTGAGTCTTCGACTGAGCGCCTTCAGTTTTCATACAATGTAACTATTCATACAAATCCATGAAGCTCCAAAGCAATAAAGAATAAGTAAGTTGAGCCGTGTGGTTTACCATAGGGGCAGAAAAGCAACCCGGCAACGTCTGGGACGAGGCATAGTGAACGACCCAGAGATTCACCCATCCCTCTAGAGCTAGCTCGAGAAAGCTTCTATATTCCCGTTCCACCTCCGGCTGACATCTCTCAAAAAAGGTACTTTTCAGTATTGTTCTGCCCTTCAGACTCAACCGTCTGCCCTACAGAGGAGGATGCTCCATAGTTTTTAAGGCCGACGTGACGTCATTGTTCTGGTGTATCCAGGACGGTTCTTTTTCATACGAGCAGCATAGAAAAGCTCCAGCTTCCTGGTTCCACCTCAACTCAGAGACCACGTCGGCCTCGCTCCTCAAAAACACAGCAATTTCTGCCTCTGCAGGGTCGACGGTTCTGTGGCAAGGCCAGAACAACCCTCCAGAACTGAAATTAGTATTTAGTCGATCATTATTTCTTCAGAAATTTCACACTACGAACACATCAAGTCTAACTTAGTAAAATACAATATGGGTAAGTCTGCATTTTGACGACATTATGAAAATTTTACATTTTCCGGAAAGAAGACTCCGATAAAAGGAAAACGAAATTCCACTTTTTTCTTCAATGGATAGGAATAGTCGAAAGTGTTAAAATAGCATTGTATCTTAGCACAAAGCATCAGTTCCGAGGTGTTGGAAACATTCCCACCGAAACAATTGTTTCACGCGTTTGTTTTCCTCTCCTTCGCAAGTGCCTAATGTTATACGAGGGGAGCCAAGAAAATTACGTATCCGGCAATAAATCGTACGCACCGTCGCGAGAATGTAAAATCGTAATTATCGTCAACGGCAAAAGAGGGAAAGGCGATTTTGAAAACTGCAAGAAATAATAATTAAGCAGGCCCAGAGGTCACATAATTTCCATCTCGGGACGTCTGGCGGGCTCATTACTCATAATGGGACTCTGTTTTAAACGGAACTGGAGAGAAATGAGAGCGAATAAACTGCCGGGAAATGGAGGGAAGCGAGTGAAATGAAGTGAAACGACAGAGGGTTAAAGGTGCAGGCTGCTCGACGAGTGAAACAGGATCCCTTGAGATAATGAAGGAGCTCCCAGGAGGACGCGGTTAAATATGCGCAGGAAAAATATTTAATCGAAAACACCTGTACACGAAACGAGGAGCCGTTTTTATGCCGGCGGATAGCGAATCGATCATTATTACGAGTCAAGTTAGCATGGTCAGATTGGATAGTGATTATAACCAATATTATGCTTTTTCATGATCACGTAAAGCGGGGATCAGTCACACGTTTACGCTAGGTATTTTTATTCCCGTGGTAAACTGAAGAGTTTACCGTTAGTTGAACCGGTATCTTAGCTCCTAGTTGATGACCTGATGAGCATTTGAATGAATGATGGACGAGGACGAAGAAAATAAGGATGAGGATAAGGATGATGATGAGGATGGGGATGAGGGTCACGATATGAGGATAAGGATGAAGATGGAAGGATGAGATTAGGTTAAGGATGAGGATAATGATAAGGATGAGAATGAGGATGAGGATGAGGATAAGGAAGAGGATAAGGATGAGGATAAGGACGAGGATAAGGACGAGGATAAGGATGAGGATAAGGACGAGGATAAGGACGAGGATAAGGGAGAGGATAAGGATGAGGATAAGGATGAGATTAGGATGAGGATAAGGATGAGGATAAGGACGAGGATAAGGAAGAGGATAAGGAAGAGGATAAGGATGAGGATAAGGATGAGGATAAGGATGAGGATAAGGACGAGGATAAGGACGAGGATAAGGGAGAGGATAAGGATGAGGATAAGGACGAGGATAAAGACGAGGATAAGGACGAGGATAAGGACGAGGATAAGGATAAGGATGAGGATGAGGATAAGGACGAGGATGAGGACGAGGATGAGGATGACGATAAACATGAGGATAAGGACGAGGATAAGGATGACAATAAAGATGAGGATGAGGATAGAATTGGGATACTGAGAAGGAGCAGACAGTATACCACATTTCTAGCATAATTCTACTAGCCTTATCAACTTGGCATTTGAAAATGATGCTGTAAATGTATAGGAAGGTTTTTGATATTTGTCTCCCACCAAGTTTTGAAGACCTGAACAATGATATTGCATATAGACATAAAATTCCCAGAGTAGCTTATTTGAGCACATTGCGACCATTACAACCCTACACAGTGGACTAGAGGTAACGCTTATAATGGCGATGGGCAACCAGCCAAACGGAGGGAATATATTTCTTTCAGCGCAATAAAGACAAGCCCAATAAAGTCGCAGCTACTCCATATTTTACTTCAACTTTTCTTGTATTTTGGACGAAGGTAGGAAGCTGAATTTTCCAGCTGATTCATTGGTGCGTTTTTTGGTACACGGTTCTTCATCATTTCAAAGTAAATTAATTAGTTTTGAATGCAGGTCACGTCAAGATCCTTAGAGAGGAGAATGACCTGGAGCTTTAAAAAGTAGGTATGCGAAACACCTAAAATTCGACTTCTGAAGTTAGATTAGGGCCTCACGATTCGAAGATTACCCCAAAGTTGACTGCGAAATGTGCCAAATTTCAATATTGAAATTTCGATCCCAACGGCCATTTACCGGGTCGAGAATCGCTCAGCCTGATCGCTGGAACTCAATGAAACAAATGAGATATGAAGAAACAGACAAATGAATTCGAGGCTAATGTTGGCGCCATTAGACGCCGTCGTGACAACAATAAATTCCCGGCTAAACGCGGGGAGCCAAGAGGACAAAACAAACGTAGCCCTGCCGATGTCGGGAGGCAGTAATTCAAGGCGAGCTCAGCTTCATTGTAACGCCTGGTGGGGGAGCGTCGGCTGACAAGAGCAGTGTTGACGGGTCGGGATCGTTCACTAGGTAAACCCGTGTGCGCCAGCAGCCCGACAATGCGATTCAGCAAAAGGGGCCCGGGAGTGACATAATCTGACACGCTGGTACGAACACTCGCGCCAATATTAGCGAGTAACCTTCGAATTTATCGTATGGATGTTTCAAGAGCAACGGTTCCGAAGAGTTTTCCCAAAATAAGCAAGTTTTTTTGTCTTTTGGCTTGGCTTTGATATTTTTGGATTACAACTGAATTTTCAGGAACATACTTAACTAAAATCGGATTTCAGTAGTTTTTCGAATTTGTCAATTTTCCAAAATTTCAATAAGGAGCATTAATCAAATACAAGGAAATATCCAGAGATTTTGAGATCTTCGAGAGAGAATTTCAACCTAATTCCTCAGCCAAACAATTTTTGGCCTCTGTTTCGCATGGCATGAGAACGACATTTCTACGAAACGACTATTATCACGAGCCACGGAGCATAATCAAATTATGTTTAGGCCATTCGCATAATTCCACATTTTGTTACAGTGCTCGCAATACCAGTCGTGCGTTCAAGTGATTAGACGCCCCGTCGGCAGGGATTCTGACCCGTTAGATCGTGCAGATCCTTCAATGGCTCCTATCTGGATCTGAGTGAGAAGAGCCTTCTTTCTAAGTTCTATGCCTGTGGGCGATATCAAAGCAGGCCGCTGCCCTTAGTGGACTCCACGACTTTGTCATTAGGACTTTTTCCAAGACAATATAACACGACGACGCTGTTTTTCCTTTTTTCACGTCAACAGATGTTGACATTTATAGGTGGAAAAAATCCAAATTGAATTTCGCTCCTGGACGTAGCACAAAAACTGTATGTACTGCAATATTTAATAATTGGAAAATTCGGAAGCGAATTTTATTATCCATTTATATTAAAATTATTTATAATTGAACTCCTAAGTTATATTTGTATTATTTTTTATAAGTAGGGCAAAAGTAATTTGTGGTAGCAAAACTATCAACTTTTTGGCACTGAGGGCTCTTCAAAGAGGACAGGAGCATAACTCGCAACCTTGACGTGAGGCTGGCGGTGAATTCTGATCAGTGAGGATCTTAATTTTCAGGAGACACCCTGCGGTTATCGCACGGTGAAGATCGGAATGCTTCTATTACTATACAGTCGATGAGGCTACTCAAAAAGTCAAGCTCGCAATAGAAGACAGACAGTTGAAGGTAGCTGAGTAAATATTTATATCAGCTCGCAAGTATTTCCTTTCATTTCTTACTTTCTTTGTTTCTGTCATGATATTGAAGAATCTTCAAAGCATCTTATGCATTGACGAGCAATGATGGTGAACTTACGTAGATTGCTGGTGGGGGCCTGAGAAAATGCACTTCTGTGATTGGTCAAGGCGGCGTCGGCGTTGAACCCAATAAATTTGATAGGGGTTTCCAAGCCACGTTCCCATGTCATCATTGAATGGTGACAAAATTCAGGAAAAATAAAGAACATTACGGAGACTTGGAGGGCTATTTATAAAAGCACATAAATGTGCTTATTATAAGCACATAGAAGCACCTATGAATAGAACCCCTGTAATCGGGTTATTTACGGGTCAAAATGAAAAAAGTGACTATGACGAGATCGTCAAGATTATAAATCGTCCTCAAGTCGGTGACACACTATCCGATTGCTGGCTGTTGGAGGTGGGATAAAGGCGTAGGAAGATATAAATCGTCCTCAGACGAACTTTGTTGTTGAAGAAATTGAGGAAAACAAGAATCAAGTCGCAACAAACACAAGAACAACAAACAACGCCACGACTTCACTGAAACAAGGCCACAACCGATCCAAATAAATCTAAATTAAGGAAAATGGTTAGAAACTAAAGATTTCCCATGATGGTCAAGTCACACGGACAGGCACAGTCCTGCACAGTCAGGCATGCAAACATGACGCACTTTATCCGAATTCGATTGTTTTGAAAACAACCCAACTCCCATATTTTCTGTTAATACGGACGTAAGAATCGACCAGAGGAGGCCTTCAAAAGCAAGTCGTCTTGCCCTCACATCTCGCAATCTTTTCACTTAACCCGACACGCAATTGGTCGCATTCGCCTCGGAAAACTCTCGGTAAGCTCCTGAAACATGAGCTCATTTCTTGGAAGAGAAAAAACAGAAAACTACCGTCTACAACCCTAACCGATCGTCGTATTCGATAAAAGCGGCGAGAGATTTTCTCAGGCGTATTGATCCCAAGGCCCAGCAGCCGCTCAGTCCGGATGCACTTGGCTGCGCCCTTTTGCATATTTAACAAGGAAGGCGGTGCTTTCTATTCAGCGGGTGAAAGCAGTTCAGTGGGTTTTACCGGGTGGAGCAAAGGAGCACTCGCTCAGCTTCTATAAGTCCCCGCTTGTGTTCTCCGTTTATCAACACCGATCGGCTCGAGGTGGCTAATTGGGACCAATAACCGACACGAAACCAGTAATGCTAAGATAACTTCCATATTTTGATAAGTAAAATTTTGACGCAATTCGATCATATTATACTACCTTTGAAGGTGTTTAGGTCAGAAATATCAAAAAAATCACCACGCAAAATGGAAAAACTCGCCTAAAATCAAAATACGGTAATCATCCGGTCGGTATCAAAATATCCACGTATTCTGCAAGGTAGAACAAAGATTTCAAGGCCAAGAACGCTCAAATCGGCTCATTTTTGTTACCACGAAAAAAAAACACAAAACACTAGAAAACAGTAAAAGTGCTAATATATCGAAAGCACTGTGGGTAATTCGGATTCCGGTTAAACAGGGCGATAAGTCTTACTGAGACGAACAACCTACTTTAAGAAAATTGAAAAAATGTAAAGAATTGGGGGAGCTATGGCCATTTTTGTAAATGACCGCAGACGGACCCACAGACACTTGTTCAGGAAGTGATTTCGAGTGAAAGTGGTAAGAGTTAAATGAAGCTCCGATCCGATTTGCGATTTTAGGATGATACTTCGTAAATATGGAAGTAAAAACGCAGTAGAACTGAAGTTTTTGAACCCGGTACTCTCTTAGCATGAAGTTCTACCAAATCCCTCCCGGATCTTTGAAAATAACTGGTAAGGATACCTTTTTTTATCCCTCTCTTACCTAATCTGGAGTACTACTTCCCCTCACTTTTACCACATAGCTGATTGTCTTGTGTACAACAATTCTCTTCTCTCAAGACTACAAAAAATGTAGGCATGATCAGATTTCGTTCAAGGAAGAATTACGAATTCAAAAAATCATCATTGATTGCGGTAATCGAGAGTACAAAATAACCAAAATGGGGGTGGAAATATTTTCATTTATATGCACAGGCATTATTGCGCATCTACAAAAACTAAGATATCGGAACCTGAGCAGCTAAAGGGGCGATCTGCTTCAGAAAGAGTCAGCAGATTGGCCCTTCGGCCAAGCTGTCGATAACCTCTCATAAATCCTCATTTTCAAGCCGAGTTCACGTCGATTTTATACGAGCTATTTTCTGACGACTCGACGGGATATCATGAAGAATAGGCCTCGTAAAGGGCCGGTCGACTGCGCGGAAAAACTTCAGTTTTACGCCGAGAGGAAAACCCGCTTTTGCACGTAAGTAAAGCGGAAAAGCGACCACTAAACGAGATTTACGTTTTAATCAACCGTTTATTTTGTGTGTCTTCGCTCGCCGAGTTTGCACTGCCAGCACGAGGAAAAGCACTAACGCATTAAGAGCCCGTGTTTACAGCCGGACTCCGTCATTCTGCCTTCGTTTTTAGAACCGAGGAGCCTGTTGATAGCCTGATAAAGGGCGAACCAGAAACAAGAGACTTATCGATGCGGACATTATTTATTTATGATCGATATTAACGCTGGTACAGCTGGTATAGGAAAAGGTTGACGGGTTTGCTAAGCCTAGTGTAAACTAAGGTTAAACTATCGATAATGGGTCGACTAAGTTTTGCTGAAATAGATACACAGAGGATTGGTTTTGAATCATCTAAAGATTCATGCTGATAAACCATCAATTTTTCCTAGGGAAAACACTTGAATTGTTCATTTTTGCATGTTGTTTTTTTAAGATGTTTTTTGCATCTCCACCGCTGGGTCACACAAAGATAACATTTTTTCCTCATTTACTGAAATGTTGTTTTTTAACGCAAAAAAAAGATTTCGGCCAGTAGGTACCATCAAGGTGTACGAAGTTCATGCTGAAACATACAATGAATCCGTCGAGATAAGGAAAGTCAAAATCGGTTCAGTCCCATAGAAAGGTACAATAAAACAATGTAGGGAGCAAACATCGTAGCAAACCTCGATTGTTCAGCACGTGATCCGACGAATCGGTCGAATTCAGTGGCCCTACTTTAAAAGATCGAACGTTTTTGTTCCAATATTTCACATCTGTTCGACTCGAGCTAAGATGCGATGAAAACGCGATGGAAATGCGATCGCGGAGCCGCACGTACAACTCGGAAGCGGAAGGCGTTACGAATGAAGAAGCCACAGCTACCGAAGGGACAGAAGTCTTGTTTAACTTGAATGAAAGAGAGGCGAAAAAAGCGAGCAGTTGAGCCACACTAGAAGGAGAACTAAGACGAGGCCCACCTTCCATCTTCTATTGAGAGAGAACTGAACCAAGAAGAGTTAAAAGGGGAGATTCGTGTAGTGTTGTTGGGCGATGGAGCCAATCAGGGAAACTGAAGGGGCGCTCTTGTCACGTCCATCAATTAGGAGAAGTCGAGTCGAGGAGTTGGGCGGAAAAAAAGGAAAAGAGACAGAAACGAAAAAGGGGTGCGATAGAGAAGAGCGCTGGAGTGGCTATGCGGACGCTCTTCGTGAAAGCGTTTATTTACAGGGCGAAGAACCTCGGCTTTTCCAGGCACGCTTTCATATTTACCAATATAGTTCAAAAGAGGATGTGTTGCATGGTTCGATAACCGTTTACCGTGTTTGCTGACATACCGGATTATTCGGCTTCGCTCGTGACGTTTCAAGAGTTACCTACGGTATTGGCATGCCTAGCATTGTTTGATTATTGGAGAATATTTGTTCTTTTTTCGGTTTCTCGAGAACTATTATCAGTGACAAACGAAATGGAAATAATTTTTAACAATTCAAAGCAGCAAAACACAGATTTTCTCCATCTCAAAGCATCAGAGAGAAATTTTCCGGTGCGATTTTCCAGATAAGGGATTGGGAATAGTTCGAGAAAAAGTCGCTTTCGGCAGTAAAACGCGATCTTCCCAAGAAATCTAATAGAGACCCAGGTCTGGAAGAGGGTAAGACAAGATTTGCCTCGGATACAGGAAGTTTGAACAGCTGTCACGATCCGTGTATCCATCGAGCGAATCGAAAGGTTCGAAAATGTCTTCCGACGCTGCATGAAGTAAAAAACCCGATCGGCCACAAGCGGCGCACAAATGGCGGCAGCGAAACACGGAACGACAATTTGTCGGCGGGAACAGTCCGTTTTTATGGGGGTTTTCGGCTAGGACTTGGATCGATAAAACCAACACTGGGAAAATTGAGGAAGGGCCGGCAACATTTTGACGGTAAAAGAACGGCAATAGCTTTACTGCGAAATTCACCCTAACAATATTGTAGGAGAAAACTGAGGCATTAGCGTTTAGCAGAATAGAAAACGGACGTGCCGGAATTCCGAAAAAATTCGAACAGTGAAAGAGGATTTTCTGCTATTATCTTCTTTTTTGCTGGTATTCTATTTAGAATCAATTCCTAAACAAAATTTCTGAGTGACCCTCTGTGAAAATGTACGGAAGCTGCAATATCTCCTCAAAGTCTCATATTCTTCCAAATTTCTTGAACTGGAATGTTCGTTTCAGCAAGACCTGCAAGCAGCATCCTGCTTAACCAGAATCCGGATTACTCAATGTTCTTCCGATTTAGCATTTTTAATGCTTTCTATTCTATCATTTTTCTAGGCCACGAAACGAAGCCGATTTGACCGTTCTTGGCCTTGAAATATTTGATTTACCTTGCAAAACACATGGATATTTGACTTCTGTGACTTGACGTAATTAGTTCGTTGACATTAAACGAAAATGCCTGTTCAAGAAATTTGGAACAAATTTTGTAATTCATATGGCCTTCAATGTGGTCGAAATATAATCAAATTGTGTATCAAATTTACCAAAATATGGAAAATTGTGCGTTAGTACGCACTATTGTGCCTTATCATCTACTATTGCCCATTTAAACGATTCGCCGAAAACAATCTGAACTCAAACAAATCAAACTAAACAAATCGGACCCCAACTAAAAGCGGCATAGAAGTTGAATAGAGTCGAAAAATCGGAAGCACCTGTGGCTCGGCTTAAGCGCCGGGTTGCGAGACTCGGCAAAAACCTCGGCCTAGGAAGGGCCATAATACTAAAACCATTATTAAATCTCAAACTCAACACCAGAATTGGCCTTATCCTATATACCACAGGGCAGATAATGACGCCTGAGCGGAACTAAGTTTTCCATCCTTCCGTCGCACTTTTCTCTTTCTTTCCCTTCTTCTAAAGGGGGTGAAAGGTCATTAGTGTGAGGCTATCGCCAAGCACTTTCATCCCTTTCTCTCGGTTTTACGTCATTTTCGTCTCCTCCTTTTTCCGAGGCTTTTTTGACCTCTTATCGGTGCTTCACAACATCAAACTTCGCTTTCCGCCGAAGCATTGTTGTAAAAACTCAATAAGCCTCCTTCCTAACTTCCCCTTGTTTATAGCGTTCTTTCACGTTTAATTCTAATCTTCGCCCTTTGCTCAAAGAAGAGTTGGACCAATTACTACCTACCATGCGTTGCGCCATCTGAAAATTTTTAAATAATTATTGTCATATTGAGAATTTTCCGAACCAAATTGAACATTTTTCTAGGCAATCCGGTTAGAAACAATTTTCAATTTGTTTTGAAAAATTCTCAAACCAATTACTGGTTCTTCAACACGATAATGAGCAATGTCATGTTTCTACTCAGCCCGCGTGTAAACTTCACGTCGCATGAGCCCTTTCATCAGTACGTGGATGTTAAAATAACTACAGAACGTTAATACGATCTTCCCAGGAGAGTTGCGTTCGGTATGCCATTACCTACGTACTTACAACGCTATTGGTAAATTAGAAATCGATATCATGCATGAATAACCTGACGCAAAAAACAGAAGCAACCTCAGAATCATTTTTCCCCAAAATTAAAATTTACAAGGCGAAATTCGAAAATTATCGATTTTTCCGATAAGTTACAGAGCAAAACACGATAAATATAGAACACGCATCAATATTACTTTTCCCAATCAATGGTTGGACAACCTGCTTTTGTGAGTTGCTATAGCACGCTCCAGAAAAAATTGAAGTTTTTTTGTAAGGCCGTAGAACTACCCCCTTGAGGTAGTCACCCCATTCATTCCGAAACGGGTAATGTAGCCAAAGTGTAAGCGAGCCGGTAGCCGGGCAGTTGACAATCGACTGTTTAGAGCCGAGGGCGGACATGAAAGCCGGGCGGGAAAGGTGTTTTCACAATATTGAGCCGATGGGAGCCAATTGATCGCTTTCGCCTCGACCCTTCGGCCGGCCAACCTCGTTCCGCGGTTCGAGGTCGCCAGGCCTCAGACGAGAAACAGAAGGGAGGAATAAGGCCAACTCCACGACAACAGCCGGCAACAAGACACGGAACACGCTTTAGCGGGTCGGAGGATGGAAATTTAGGCGAAGAAATTGGATCATTGGGGACGAAAGTTCGTCCGAGACATATCGATGTCGAGACTATCGAGTCTTCAGCCTATGTATTGAATCGAGTCGAAATCAATGGAAGTTTATTAATCAGATTTTTCAGAATGCACATTTCACCGACCTCATTCAACGAATTAAAGCAACGTATGAACCGACGCCATTGCGATGTGGATAGATCACCAATAAACCGATATTCTCAGGGGTGGGGTCACTGATCAGCTGATATCATAATAAACTAACAGATCATTTTGATTATGGCATGCGTTTTTGAAACAGCAGATACTTCAAGCTTTATTCTGCTAGAACGCTCGAAATTTAGCAGAAATCTCAGTTCTAGGGCTGAGCATTTCATGGAAAGCTGTCAAATTTAGCAGATCAAACTAAAAGCTTGAAATGAAGAAAGAGTTTTTATTAGGAAGCCCAGAACCCAAGTTTGTAAAACCCTTCGAAACCACCTTTGACAAAGAAAACTCGACCGAAAACACTTCACAAACACTTCGATAGCTAAAGCAAGCGGAAGTAGGCGAGCAGGCGGGATTGTAAAAAAGTCCACGATGAAAACATCGTATACCTGGTGAACACAACATTTCTCCAGGGGGTGAAGCTCGCAGAAAGATAAGAAACCTGAACGCCTATGTGAAAAAAATCGAGAAAAGCAAGAGAAGCTTCCGAAGAATGACCAGGTAATGAGCGTTGAGGTTTATTCGAGTGTTACGACCGGAGACAAGCGAGGGGAGGCCCTGGGAACCGAGAACTGACAGTCCCCGGTGGAATGTTACCGATTCTCAGTCCATCGGACGGATTCCTGATAGTTTGTTTCGATCTCAGGTACACCAGTATTCAAGTACGTAAGAACTCGTCCAAAACGCGATTGAATCCAAATTCTTCAACGCCACTTTGGGCGAAGACGGTTCGTCGGGTTTTTGGGTTCTTCAATCAATTCTCATATTAGTCCTCATTAGGACAGAATCTAGTGTAATCGATTCAATCTTGGGTACCCAAGAATATGACCGAAGACTCTCCTCGGGAAACATTCGGTGGCATATACAATGTATATTATAGATTGCTGAAAAAAAACCAAAAACCAACTAAAAACTTGAAGAAATGCAGTTTGTCGCACACGACGCAGAACTTTATCCAAGGAAGCAATTTAGACCCATCAACCTATATGGGCATCCTTTTTGAACATTCATTTTTGTACAGCGGGTACCTACCTCTACTTCTAGGGGCAAAATGGACCTCCCATTAGGATTCAGAGTTCAAAAAGCCAAAGAATCAATATCAGGCTTGAAGAGTGGGATCGACTTCTTGTGGAGCAGTGTTATCAATTCTTTTCTAGTAGGCAAGTATCGTTAGCCGTGGTCATACTTCATAATTAAAGGTTTTCATATTCCGATTCAGGAACACAGCCTTATCAAATAGCTTCGGCTGCCATTCAACTGTTTCAAATTACAGGAGACCCACACGATGGCAAATAACTCCGACTGGATTGTGTTTTTCACGCTGGTTACGACTAATGACTGCAGTCTACTATCTCGGGTTTCCATTTGTTGTCTCAGGTGCTTCTTGAGTCCATTTCCGAACAATGGAAACAAAGGAAAGCAGGTGAAAAGACGTCCTAAGGACTGAGCGGCGCGAATGAATTTCTCCCGAGCTCCTCCGGCGCTAATAAGGGCCAACAAGGGCCACGGGGTATAAAAAAGTTCACTTAAAAAACCCCAAGGGTTTTGCCCTCTTTCGATATGTATCTTCGGATCAGTGAGGCAGATGGCCAGTCTGTGGAGGACTGTATTAGAATATTTTAGGAAGATCCCGTCCTTGTATTCGACTATACGTTCATCATCGTCTTTTTCAGCTTACTTTACATTTTACATCTTCCAGTTCCCTTCCCTAGCACTTACCACCTGCCCTTTACCTTGAGGAGCGACCCTTTCCCTTCAATAGTAATTGTCAGGCTTTTCCGCCACCTGGCACCATCTCCCCTAATCGAACGCAGTCGATAGTATCCCCGGGCAATTGAAACCATCCACAGTTTCTTGAACCACTAAATATCCAGTTCGGTGCTCAGGTTAACACGCAATACTTCCATATTTTGGGACCTATAGTCCTGAACTGAATTGAAAGTATTTTGACTGGTTTGGAGGCTCCGAAGATGAAAATGTCAAAATACTCACAATGCAAATTTTAAAATCGGCCTTGAATCGAAGTATATTAAGTTACCGGAACATAAAAAATATCCACGTATTCGTCAAGGTAAAATTAAGATTTTAAAACCAAGAACTCTCAAATCGGTTCATTTCTGTGGCCAGAAAAAATTAAACCAAAAAAACACAAAACTTGCCAATATTATATAATTGTTTTCACATAAAATGTTAATTTTATCAAAATAAATCATAATAGCCATAATATAACATCAAAGCTCTCCAAATTTCAAAGCTATCTAAAATAAGAAATATCAAAAAATCCTTTATCAAAATTCTTAAATAATGGCAATTGAGTCTCCCAAGAATTAGTATAATAATTGAATGATGTATCTCGTGCCATCCATTCTGTAACAGCTTTTCGAATTAACGACAGAAAATTCGATGTTACCGTGGCCAGGCAGCGTGACAAGAACATTTTTATAATATAGGCATTAACCGAGGCATTCGTTTTAATTACTGTTATAATTCATCCGCGTAAGCTGTCAAACGGTCTCTGCACTGACTACCGGTTAATCGTCGGTTTCATCGCCAGGTGCCCCCGGGCGACGGACTGAGTGAAT
Organism: Nesidiocoris tenuis; assembly: GCA_036186465.1. Taxonomy (NCBI): domain Eukaryota; kingdom Metazoa; phylum Arthropoda; class Insecta; order Hemiptera; family Miridae; genus Nesidiocoris; species Nesidiocoris tenuis. The sequence goes on from AP028920.1 coordinate 2,846,890, forward strand.
TTCGGTCGATACCACCCTCGACGTTTTACAGGCGGTTGCTGAGTATGATAGCACCACTGTCGACGCATTACCATAATGATGTTCAATGATCAGGTGCTGCAACACTTGATCAACCGAAAAACCTAGGGGATTGGGTGAATCCGAGTCCATGATTATTGTTGTAGACGGATATAATTGAATTTTTTACTTTGGTTTGTCATATTGTAAGGTATTACTGTCATAAGTTCAAGTTTACTGACTGTTTTGTGAACGTATTTTCTACAATAATTTTCTCCCTTTTTTACTTGACTATATTTTACAACAAATTCTTCAGTTTTTCAACACTAGGGTACCAGGCATTCCCTTCAAAAAATTGTTAAAGTTCAGGTACCTAGTGAGCAATTTAAATGAAGTTTTCCTCCAACTTCACAGAGAAAACGTGAAGCTTTTTATGAAATTTAATCACAGCCATTTTCCAGATTTAATAAGTTGATGAGTTCACATTCTAAGCCTGGCTATAGAATGAACCGCTGGAAGCAATCAACCGCAACGTGAAGGGATATTTTATGACCGCTCGTCTCTTCCGAAGCGTTAAATTTTTTACCCAGCGTTAACTAATCTCCAAGTGCGCTTACGGAATAGAAGTGGAAAAAAGTGTTATCACCATGTATATTATATTCGTATTTTTACACATGGACCGTGAACGAACGCTGATTTTACAGCCAATCAGTATGAAATTAAAATTATCTACGAACGAGGTAATTTGTCATAAATTCGAAAACCTTAACTGGTTTTGAATCATACGGTAAAACTCAAAACATGGCAGATGCGACCCGCAAACATCGACAAATACATGACTTTGATATCAATTTTAAAATCCGATTTTAATTTCAAAATATCTTAATTTCATGAATGATAAAGAAAAATTACGATTTCACTGTGTTATTCGCAGTTTTTACGAAAGACCTGTACGAATGTTGAAGACTTTTATACTGAAAAAACTTGCAATTTGGCAACGGCCAAGCCCCCGCCTGCCTAATGAGAGTAAAAAGCATTTCAATTCGCTACAGAATAATCCAACTCCAACAGTCTTTGGGTAGAAATGCCAGCAATTCATACACTACTTTGAAGATGAAACAGGGAAACAGAAAAGGAACGAAACGGCTATCATCCATCCGATAATCATCTGTAATTCTCCAGCATTAGCTACGATCCATTAGACTACCTACGCGTACACTGCCAATTCGGCGTTCTCGTAGCCGACCGACGGTAGTCGCACCGCTAGTCACACAGCCGAAAATGTTGAGTCGTAAAGGATCCCGGGATTGTGAATCGGAAAAATATTTCATAAATTTTCAATTCGATTTTTTACTTACTAGTACTCAACAATACCTAATAATCGTGTAAATCGATCAACAAAAAATTACCCCCCCCCCACCACCCATTTTATTTCGAAGAACGTACAATCAAAAAATCGAATAAAAAAACTTGTCCTTCCGCCGTCTGCACTTTTTTCGGGGATGTCTGGGCAGAAAATTAAAAAATTTTCAGGATGAATCCCTCTTGGTATGATAGGCATGATAGGCTGAAGAGCTCCGAAGCATTGGAAAGTGCGTAATAACATTTTTTTGCAGCGCCGTGTGAGGTATTCTAGGTATAGATTTTAGGATGCTGATTCCCCTGACTATTTAGGCGCCCCTACCCTTTCACATGCCACTGAAGCCTCAATGATTCAGCCAAGTATTTAGCTGCCAGAGGTATTGAACCGCAGACCCAAAATAACGATTCGTCAAAAATTGATACACGACTCGGATCGATGAATGTTCGGCAGTGTGAACCAGCGCGAAGGATCCTCGTTTAGAACGATGCAGATCAACTCATCCGCCTCGGTAGGAAATTAAATTACAACGTTGGGCGCGAGTATCGTGAGCTATAAACATTAAGGATTTGTGTGGTCGGAATACGAGCTGAGTTTGGGGTAGTCAAGGTTGTCTAATATTTGACAGGCGGTGGGCAACTGACTTGTGTGATACGAGAGTTGAACAAGGTCGTCATAACTTTGACGATAAAGGTTAACCAAACATCAGTCGATCGGTTAACGGAGATACTTAGTGCGTCCAGAATGTTAATAAAAATCAAATTACATTTTAGGACTAGATCGGAGCTAGGCGCAATCTTAATCAGGTTTATGAAAACGGTTGAAATAACAAGCTCAACCAACAAAATCAACTTATAAACTCAAGTCAAAAACAGAACTCTCAAACTCAACACTGAAACTCAACTCTCAAACTTAACCCACTAGGTAACTCAAATCACAAACTAAACAAGGAATCGTAACTCTCGAGCTGAGTTTACAAACTGAACTCTTAAACTCAAGTCACAAACTGAACTTCGGAACATAACTCACAAACTCAACTGACGAAAAAAACTCTCAAACTCAACACACAACTGAACTTAGAAATCAACTCTCAAACCCAACCCTCAAAGTTGGCTCACAAACTCTACACTCAAACTGAACTTACAAACCGAACTGAAAAACTCAACCCTCAAACTCAAGTCACAAACAGAACTTTGAAAAAGAACTCACAAACTGAACTTTTAGGCTCAACTCACAAACTCAACTTACAAAGTAAACTCACAATTGAACTTGAAAAACAACTCTCAAAAACCAACCCTCAAAGTTGACTCACAAACTCTACACTCAAACTGGGCTTACGTATTGAACTGAGAACATAAGTTCTCAAACTCAACTCTCAAACTGAACTTTGAAACCGAACTCACAAACTCAACTAACAAACCCGTCTCTCAAACTCAACTCACAACTGAACTTAGAAATCAACTCTCAAAAACCAACCCTCAAAGTCAACTCACACATTCTTCACTCTAACTGAACTTAACACTTGAACTGAAAAACTCAAGTCGCAAACTGAAGTTTGAAACATAACTCTCAAACTGAACTCACAAACTCAGCTCATAACTGAACTGAAAACCAAACTGAAAAACTCAACCCTCAAACTCAAGTCACAAACTGAACGTACAAACTCTACTCTCAAACTCAACTGACAAACTTGGCTCAAAAATTGAACTTACAAACTCAACTCTCAAACTCGTAGTTTGTAAGTTGGGTTTGAGAGATGAACTTGAGAGTTTAGATTCAGCTTGGGGGTTGAGTTTGAGAGTTGACGTTGTGAGTTCAGTTTGTGAGTCGAGTTTGAGAGAGGAGTTTGAGAGTCGAGTTTGAGAGTTCAATTTGTGAGTTGAATTTGTGAAATTAGTTTGAGAGTAGAGTTTGTGCGTTCAGTTTGTAGGTTAGTTTGAGAGCTGAGTTTGTCAGATGAGTTGGTGGGTTGAGTTTTTTGTGAGTTCAGTTTGTTGGCTATGTTTCAAAGTTCAGTTTGTGACTTGAGTTTGTGAGTTGAGTTTAAGAGCTCAGTTTGTGAGTTCTATTTCAAAGTTCAGTTTGTGATTTGAGTTTGAGGGTTGAGTTTTTCAGTTCGATTTGAGAGTTCAGTTTGAGTGTAGAGTTTGTGAGTCAACTTTGAGGATTGAATTTTGGGAGTTGATTTCTAAGCTCAGTTGTGAGTTGAGCTTGAGAGTTTTTTCCGTCAGTTGAGTTTGTGAGCTATGTTCCGAAGTTCAGTTTGTGACTTGAATTTGTGAGTTATGTTTCAAAGTTCAGTTTTTGACTTGAGTTTAAGAGCTCAGTTTCTCAGTTTAGTTTGTAAGTTCAGTTTGAGTGTTAACTTAGAGGGTTGAGTTTGCGAGTTATGTTTCGAAGTTCAGTTTGTGAGTTATGTTTCAAAGTTCAGTTTTTGACTTGAGTTTGTCAGTTGAGTTTAAGAGTTCAGTTTCTCAGTTTAGTTTGTAAGTTCAGTTTAGGTGAAGAGTTAGTGAGTTAACTTTGATAATGGTTTTTGAGAGTTGATTTCTAAGTTCAGTTGTGAGTTTACTTTGCAAGTTGAGTTTGTGAGCTGAGTTTGAGACTTGGGTTTGTCGGTTGAGTTTGTGAGTTCAGAATGTAAGTTCAGTTTGTGAGTTGTGTTTCAAAGATCAGTTTGTGACTTGAGTTTGAGGGTTGAGTTTTCCAGTCAAGTTTGTAAGTTCAGTTTGAGTGTAGAGTTTGTGAGTTGAGTATGAGCGATAAGTTTGTGGGTTGGCTTTGTCAGTCGAGTTGGTGAGCTCTATGTGAGAGTTCAGTTTGTGAATTGAGGTTGAGGGCTGAGTTTGAGAGTTGAGTTTGCCATTGAGTTTGTGAGTTCAGTTTGAGTTTAGAGTTAATATTCTCAGTTTGGGTATAGAGTCTAGAGTTAAGTCTGTGGAAAATCTATATCATGGCAGTTTTCACAGGCATACAATTATAAAATTTCTTCAGTTAAATTAGCAAAAACATTCTAACCCATAATTTTTATTGGTTCAACGGTTTTATTGGTTACCGATTGGTTCAAGTGAGAAATATAGAAGTTGAGTAAGTGGAGGTGAGGAGAAGGCTGTCACTCTATCCTACTCTCGTTATCTCCGAGCGCTTTCGTCCGATTGGGTCTGCCTAAAGGACGGCTTCATCTGCAGGTATCTCCGGCATCGGCATCCAAGACTCATTTGATTCATTAGTCAAAGAGGGAACATGAATGTCACATAAAATTAAGCCAAGGAAGATAATAGATAACGTAGGAGCTTTTCTTAAACGAGCTTTTTTTCTTTTCAGCTGCTTTTTACGAGTATTTGTCTTCTTGCCTTCACTCTGGGGAGATGCAATAATAACTAGGGGCCCTAAGCTGCGACAATTTCTTCCGAACCCGCTTTAACAATGATAACAGTTATTTTCGGACGACATCACCTCGGGGTGAAGATAACTAGAAGAATACTCGTAAAAAGCAGCTTAATAGTTTGAACAACTCATTAAGGAAAGTATGTTCTTACGTTAACTGTTGTTTTTCTTAGCTTAATTTTATTTAACACCCATGACTTTGTAATTGGGACTTTGTGATGAATTGAATGAATGTGTCAACTTGTCTGAAGATGGATGCCGCCGTTCCCCGAAGATTCCCAGCCGGGCGAAAGCGCTGGTGAAATTGAAGATATCGAGAGAATGATGGAGTTTCGCTAACTTTTCCCTCCTCAACCGAAGATGAATAATTAGAATAGAAATTCAAGCTTCGAGAGGATACTGTTTTTTTCTAACTATTCATCAATATTCGCCATAGCCGAATTCTCAATGTTCGCAAGCATTTTGTCGTTTCTAAAGCCACCAAGCTCATTTCTCTCGTTTTATTTACAGGCCCGTGCGAAAGGAAAGCGCAAATACACGAATGATCGTCCGAGGAACGAAATGGGTTGTAGCATGAAAGAGCCAGGATCCGGCCCCCCGCGCCGGGCCTCGTCGTAAATAGGTTAGGGAACGGTAATCGGGCGAACGCCTCCGTTTCGGGTCGCGCCGTTTTTTCTCGCCTCGTTTATGCCCGCCGGCGAGAGTCGGTACCTGCCAAGTGGCACGAGGAGTACGACCAACTTATACGATACTTAGCGATCGGTATACTATAATTACCACTACCTAACGATCAGCGCTAAAGTAAAAGATGAGCAGCAAAACCTCGAACACGCTCGAAGAAAATTAATAATGATATTTTTCCCTTCATCAAGGAAACATGACTGAAAGGCGAATTAGGGAAAATGTCTCCTCTATCGTTAGGTTATCTACTCATGTCCCGCTGAACTATCAGTCGCCGATAATTGAAATTCATTTCGGAAGCGTATCGAGACGATAAGAGCCTCGAAACAGGCCGATAAAAATGACCCATCTCAACTTAATCTCTCTCCGGTTCAGTTGGCACTGGCCGTCTTCTGATTCGATCCGCCGTGGTCAGTGACAGTCCTGCCATTGTACCTGTTGCGGTCGCCTGATCGCCTATGGTCGAACGAGTTGACCGTGGTCGTCTGCCTGGAAAGACTGTCATTGACCGGGAAAATAACGGCAGGAAAACTACGCGAGGATTGGATTAAAACGTTATAAACTGATGCATTATACAACCGACGATCGAAGAATAAAAAAGATGAAAAATCGGCGCGGAATTTCCGCTTGGACGTGGCCTCAAATCGGTTAAACCCTCTAAATCCCTGAAACTCCTTAACTAATTGTAATTATTGATATTGACAAAAAATCCTCCGATTTCCGAAGAGCCCTCGTTTTCAACGCAGACTCAACAACCAATTGAGGAAAACCTCTCTTTGCACTTTCAAGGAATCAAACAACAGGCTACTGGGATATCGCCCGACTAAATAAACATTTAGAATACTGTTCTTCACCTCGAAGAGCGACGAACAGATTATAATGGGGAAAATACTTCACGATATTGTCGAATCCTTATCTTGGTTTTCCTCTGTGAAGTGCTTGAATTGAAGAAAATCCAAGCTGAGAAAATTATCGGTGATAGACTATCGAGTTACAGTCAATACAAATCAAAATGACAGCAACACGATTATGCACCTCGATAAAAAATTGACGGTCAGGCCCACAATAAGCACGTCTGCGTTTTAAGGCTAACACTTCCCTTATATTTCCACTTACAATTAATCTCTATCGTCTAATAAAAACTAAAGTAAACTTTTGAACCAAATTGCTTTTGTTTACAGTAGTTTGGTTACTAGAGCCCAAAATGTAAAAAAAATCAAGAAAATTTTGAAACCCACCTTACCTAACATTGGTGCAACTTTTTTTGGAATTTTCAAAGACAAGAGTTACCTCAAGCTCAGCCCAATTTGAGAATCCGGCGTTAAAGTTTACCAAACAAAGCATAGAAGTGCCAGCCACTGGTACGGCCGCTATCTCGGTAGATTAGGTAGGTACTTATATCTTTCCGCAATAAGTTACATAAAACTGGTGAAGGGAGATTATAGGTCTCCGGTCGGTTTCTATAGCATTCTTATCAATGACAAATCGCAGTAGACCGAGTGCGCGTATCGACACGAAATAATTGATCCCTGGCCGAATGTTCGCGTAGCCTCCAGGGGCAGCGGAATCAGCCATCTTTTCGGGGCAGGGGGAACATTGAGAATGGGAAATGGGGCGTTGCCTGCCATTAGTTTTCCCTTAGCCTTTCCTTTCGAAGGTTGACTGATGGGCTCCACTTTTTTCGGCAGCCTTTCAGGTCGTTTCATCGATCCGCTCCCTGCCAGACCAGATGCTTCTCCTGTCAACATCAGACATTGGGTTCTGTCGCTTCGAGTATTCCAGATACCAGCGTACCATCGGTATTTCGTTTCAGAACCTCCGAAATGAGGCAGTTACTAATCATCTCGTAATTGGTGAAATCTGACGTACCTAGTAAATCCTATATACTAGGGGGTAGATTCAATAGAATCGCTCGGTAAGGAGGTTCCAGGGAGAAGGTGGAAACTGGAAAAATCAATGCACAAAAAACAACTTGTAAAACTTGTGTCCGTACTCCATTAAGATCGATACTGGAATAGTAAAACGACTTTTGGAAGAATAGAGATATTTTTCCATGAATAGTAAAACTGCTATTTAGGCTCTTCAATATCAGACTTTCGTACTTTCATACTGGCAGCCATTATTAGAGGAAACCCGTTTTAATTTTTGGACCTGACATGTACCGTACGGTAATTAGTTGAATTTGTCGAAGGGTTTCGATAAGACCTTAACCTTTCCATGACTCTCATACCTACCAACAACAATACGTTCAATTGTTCTGTTAATCGGAGGGAGCACGGTTAGCAGTCAGGCCTGGACTAGGTTTCACCCGAAACGAAGTTGACTCATACTGCGTTGTTTGACGAACTGCGTAGGACCTTGCCCTTTTCAGTGTTGAGGTGAGCCCTAAGCGGAAATTCCCACAGGGCCGGAGCAGCGGTTACTTTATTCACACAACACCCTCGTACAAGTCGGGTACTTGGCCGGACAATGTCAGATTGCACATCGAACGAAAACAGGGGTGGGACCAAAATTCTCCTCCTGACAACATCTTGATGTCTATATTTTGAGCTTTACCGCTTTCTGCTCATTTGCCATCCTCAGGGGCCCTTCAGAAGGAAAGCCAACGGCATTCCGCCTTCCGAAGCTTGAGCTTGCCGCAGGTGGCCAGTCGTATTTTCAAGACGTAAGAAGATTGAGAACTATTAGTGAGGATGTGCTCCAAAGTAGGATTTTAGATGATCCTGCCAGACTTTTTTGGAAAAGAATCGAAGTTAACGTCAAAGATTCATCCAACGAGAAATTCAGATTGACAGTAATGCAAGTATAAAACTTATATTTAATATGAAAGAAACGGATCGATGCAACTATGATAAACATCATCCCTAAATATAGAAAATGCCCTCCACGTTTTACGAGGACAAGAAATAAAGTGTGTTGCCGCGATCAGGGAAAAATAGATTTTAGGTTGTAATACACATAATTTTTACAACCGTCGACGCAGGAGTGTAGGACAGGCGCGCTACTATATATCCCATGGATCCCTATTCGTTTTATCGCTCAGCAAGGAACAAGAGAAGAACATTTCTGAAGGCGCATTTACACCGAAAATGAATCGTAAAACTCCGCCGATTCGCTTTGCCATTGCGTCGCAGCTCTTTCGAACTGCGTCTTTCCAACACAACAGAGCACCTGCATTCCTTTGGAAAATGTTATCTCGAGTTAGCTTTTTATTGCTTCATCTTTCCTAGTTTATTGGTTCTATACGCTGCAACAGTTGAAATTTATGGTCATTAAATTTACCAACAGCACAATAGCCTACATCAGCTCGTATTGGTGTTCGTGAAAGCATCTTAAATGGAATGCCACGATACGGCCACCAATATGTAAGCAACAATTTTTTTCCAGTTAGGATTACCTATTTCAGCAAGAACGATCAATACTCCAGCATGGTGGGAAACTACGTAGGCAACGCGTCACTTTGAGTCGATATGCGATATCTGACTTTTGAACGAATGGAGCATGAGAAAACAAAGTTGAAAAAGTCTTCGACAGTAAAAAACATGCGTACTGATAAGAAATTTAAAATGTCCAGAAACAAAATTTTCCCAAAAAAATGTACCTACTACATTTTGAGCTGACCACCCAGTAGTAAATCTCCGATGATGAGCAGCAATTAAATGTACGCCGGTTCATTTGATGAAAAATTCCGAAACTGCCGGAAAATGCACCTGTTCCCTCTACATAGGAATCGGTGATTGCCTGAGTGTTTTCCGCTTCCATTTCCCACATTTTCCCCCGAACATAAACCGCATTCGAATTGAATTGAAACATGGCACAGTTGGGAGTTATACCGCAGGCGGAAAAACGCGGCGGATTCACGTGAATACGAAATAAGTTTATTACTCGATGGAAACGTGTGCCATTTTATCTAATCTTCGCACGAACATCGCCAACTTTTGTTCCACCGAAACAGCTTGATCTGATGCGCTTAAAAATTCATCTGTAGACTATAATTGTCGTAAAAACCAAGAATTTGCCCAGTTCGGATGCTGGTTTATCAGTTGTTCATATTTTTATTGCACTATTGATTAAATAGGTAATATATAATTTATTATATAGTGTTTCTCCACTTTCAACCAGAACAGTGGTATACGCCAGCGCTGCCTCAAACTCGATGATTAGCCATGCCTGCAAAATATTTCGAATGGATGCCTGCCAAAAGGAATCCTGAACATTTGATGTGAGGAAACAAAATGTATGAGTGAATAAACTAATCAAAGATCAAAATATATTGACCCTCCACCGTATAAGAAGACCCTCTCTCCCATAGGGATCATTCAATCACGTGTTGGAGTCAGTAAAATTTGTTCCACATTTGGACTAATATGATGAGCAGAATTCTATGTGAATCACCACTGAAATGATATTTAGGTAGGTGAAATTACCTCTAAGTAGATAAGCAGTAATCATGAATTCACGAAGCGTTGGAGGGAAGAAACTGAACGGAGGCCCCAACGACGGGCCCGGCGACGACGAGCCGGACGACGACGGCGCCAACGACTGGTGGTGGACGTTAACAGCTGCAGCTGAAGCGTCGCACAGTTTGCACCGCGATTTCTCGATGAACATGGCGATTTTATTTATCTCCAAATTTCACAGGACACTCAACTTCTTGCACTCTCGAACTTCCATCGGTCCGAACCATAAACGCGAGTTTTCACGACGCTAGAATTTAAATACGAGCGGATTCCGAAAAATTGACGGATGCGCACCCGAAAACGGCGCGGCGCGCGACGGCGCACAAAAATCAACGGAATGCGTATTTAAGGCACAAGAAAACAGCACACAACACGACGTGCGGCAAGGATCAACAATCACCGGGAAGGTGGCACTTAACAACTGGGGACGTGACGATCCGAAGGCATCCCCTCCTCATAGATGGCGAGTTGACCTTGGAAACGGCAGGAGGGGAGCCCGCGAGGTGGAGGGGGCCCGGTGGTGGGGCCTGCCCCGGGGGTACAAGACTGAGAGGTGACTTGCTAAATACATGTCTGCACGACAGAGAGGGACGTACCGAACTGTGTCATAATTAGACGAAGAGGGGCAGACTAGCTACCGCTAGAGATAAACTTGTTCTTTTCAAAGCGCTACAACTACTCCACACTCAACATGATGAACGACCAGCAACAAGCGATGCGGTAGGGCTCGAATGCCTTTTGTAAAGCCATGAATTGGTACAAAGGTGATTGTGTGGAATGGCGAGAACATGAAAAAATTCTACTACAAAACCGAAAGGCACCAGAGTTTCTGAATCTTAAGTTGTCCGACTCTTGGTCGATCGTTTCGAGGGAGGGCTATTGGTCAATTGGCACCTCAAGATCTCTGAGCCTTGCAATTTCGCACACGATAAATTCCTACCTGCGCACCTGATGAAAAAAAGAAAAAACGTATGCCAGCGCCACAAGAAGATTGGGGTGCAACCAATCAATCAGTAGGTACCGCTGATCAGCTGATTACTGCGCTTCGGCCAGTTCCGGCCTGGCAGATTGAGAGAAGAGAAGCTTGATAAAGGAGCTTACAGTTTGGGTTTTGGTGATAAGAGAATGACTCCGGAATAATGTGCCGAGTGAATTTCTTTTCGGCCGCCAAGAGTTAAAAGTGTTTTCACACTACTGGCGTTCATAAATGAACATCTTTCATCGATTGGACGCTGGATGGTATTGGGTAAGACTTGAAAAACACACAAGGGCACCCATAGATGAGGTTATCGGGTTGAAGTTTTTATTTTATTTATTTGCATTTTATAACAAGGAAAATATGCAAAAGTTGATATAACTTGCGCTGAGGGGAGGGTAAAATGATAAAAATTTAAAACGTCTCGGCCACAGATCATTTTATCGACTTGCAAAATGTTCAACGTAAGTTTTTGACCATTGACCTCCGACCTGAGCTAGTGATGACAAAAAGTTGCTAAACCCCCAAAAATCAGTGGTCAGAGGGAATCAGTCGTACATGTTTATGTCAAAACCTAGTCAAAAGAACATACCCATAAAACATCATGATGTCGGACAAGCAAACTAGCTCTAAAATGCTGGCTTAACACCAACAATCGAGTGGTTCTCTATAGAAACATGGTCCACACTTACCCCTCAATAGCCATCATCTACCTAGAGATTCAATAGCCCCACCTGCATTACTTCCGCACTTGATCACGCAGTGTTGACACCATTAGGCTACAACAACATGCTAATTCGCCTATGTTTGCACGAGATTGAACATTCGGTGCTGGGAACTGAGTGCGTCAACTAGTCCCATTAAACCCTAGTTTGTTGACCAACGGCCCAATGGGCTTGAGAGGCCTTCGAGTCAATCAACGCGCACTAACGTGTTATCGATCCAAAGATAATAAGCCGCAATAGCTGAGAGATGACAGCCTTGGTTTCCCAGTAAACGCACTTCCAATATCGAAGTCAACCTCTTGTCGCTAACTGTTCTGACGACGGTTTTGCGCCCCTATATTTGACGGAAGCATTTTTGGCGTATTTAAGAAGAAGAAAAATGAAGAAGAGATGACATGACAGGATATATTTTTCTACTCAAGATCAAAACTAGCGCAACAAAAGTCGCCAAATTCAAGTCATTGCTCTACAAAAACTATTTCTCATGCTGCAAGAAGTCTGATCGCGGTTCTGGGGGTTTCAGAGGGTTCTGAATCCGAATCTGAAAGCCGTTTCAACCCTAGAAACTCAAATTCCGCAGCCCAGTAACCGCATGTTCCAGAAATTCACGTAAATTTCAAGCTCATTATTTTCCAATGATATTCTTGCTGGGAATTCCGCGCTGAAGACACCCATGAATGGGTTCACTTGAAGGATACAGGGAAAAATGGAAAAAACAGCTTCATCACTTTTTTCGAAAATAAGTTTGATGCATCGTAGGAATTCGAATTTACAGTGCTTTCCAACAGTATATCAAAACAGGGAAAAACCAGTTCGGTCAGGGTTGGAATTGCACTCAACGTTTCACTATACAGGGAAGGAACCAGTGTTGTATTCAGTTTCGAAGTTAAAAATTCATTTTTCTTAGATTGAAGCTTTTTTGACATAGCTGGTCAACGGAAGTCAACTTCGAGTTCAAAGTCAACTTCGAGTTCAAAGTCAACTTCGAGATCAAAGTCAACTTCGAGACCAAATTCAACTTCGAGATGAAACTCAACTTCGAGATCAAATTCAACATCGAGATGAAACTCAACATCGAGATCAAAGTCAACTTCGAGTTCAAAGTCAACTTCGAGATCAAAGTCAACTTCGAGATCAAAGTCAACTTCGAGATCAAAGTCAACTTCGAGTTCAAAGTCAACTTCGAGATCAATGTCAACTTCGAGTTCAAAGTCAACTTCGAGATCAAATTCAACTTCGAGATCAAACTCAACTTCGAGATCAAAGTCAACTTCGAGTTCAAAGTCAACTTCGAGTTCAAAGTCAACTTCGAGATCAAATTCAACTTCGAGATGAAACTCAACTTCGAGACCAAATTCAACTTCGAGATGAAACTCAACTTCGAGATCAAAGTCAACTTCGAGATCAATGTCAACTTCGAGTTCAAAGTCAACTTCGAGATCAAATTCAACTTCGAGATGAAACTCAACTTCGAGACCAAATTCAACTTCGAGATGAAACTCAACTTCGAGATCAAAGTCAACTTCGAGATCAATGTCAACTTCGAGATCAAAGTCAACTTCGAGTTCAAACTCAACTTCGAGATCAATGTCAACTTCGAGATCGAAGTCAACTTCGAGATCAAAGTCGACTTCGAGTTCAAAGTCAATAATTATTTTGGTGTGGTTCCTACCTATTCTGTGTCTTTTTTTATTGATTCGTTATAATTTAATACACTTGATATTCATTTTTATACCAACTTTGATATATACCTATTATATACACAAATATATACCTATACCTATTGTTCATTTCATAGCGTCCCGCTTTTGAATTTTGGATATCTGGTCACCTTAGTTACAACCCAAATTGCCGATTCCAACTCAAAATAATTCGCGTTTACTTCTATAACGATAGGTGTAGGCTGCTATAAAATCTAATCGATTTCAATATACGATGAGAGAATATCACTGTTGCAGTTTCAGCACCCATGTATAGCGTTCACAGCTGGAAAAAAGTAACAAACCAACTGTCAGTTTCAATTAAATCCACGATGCGGCTACGTGAGCAATACAGGGAAACAATGGTGCAATTTTACCCGGGAAAGAGCAGGAATTCTGGCCGAAGAGAATCATTCGAAGTTTAACAGTCGGTGGACCAGACTGCAAAGTGGATCATGGCCTCAACGAGTGACAGGGACGCTCTGCTGGTATACATCCAATGATAGAGAAGGATAGGGTAACCCCTATATCCCTGGTGGAGCAGATCGCGCCAACGGCTAACGGCTCATTAGGTTGAGTGCTCGGAGCCGCTTTTTAGAAGATTGATAACACGCAATTAGCCTTCCAAAGAGACTCGGCGAACATCAGGCCGTAACGCAGAACGAACAGCGCCGAACGCTACGGGCGTAACCCGTGAGAAGGAAATGTCGTGAGAACGCTCAATCGCAAAGTGAATTTGACCTTTGAATAGTGAAAACTAAAAGAGCTCATATATATCAGAATCCCTTCAAAACAGGAGAATCGATCTCCCTAGGTAAAAGGAAATTTCTTCGAAGAAAGAAAAATGGACCACAACAATCGGAAAGACGCATGGCCGTTTTTGCTCAAAGATTCAATTTTCACTGCTGGATGAACCAGTTGTAAACGTCGTTCAAAACCTAAATAGGTACGTTGATTAGCCAGAAAATATTAATTATATTAGTACAATACAGGCGATTTGAACTCTCTCCAAAGCGATGTCATCTCTCCCTTCCAATTACACGTACCTGCCTCACATTTCAAAAGTTAGTTTTGCACTGTGTGGAATTCCTGCCAACTGATAAACTGTCAGGTGTCTCACATCACAAGTTGAACGTTCCCCTGAATGTGTTTCCTTTTCCGACAACCGATCATGTCAGAGTTTCCATGTTCCTGCCAAGTTTGCTCAGAAGGAAATTACGTACAGCTCCTCCGAATTGCCGAACTATACTTCTTTCCTGCAGGGAATGTTTTTCAAGTTGGTATTGTGCAGAAGTTGAGCGAAGGTAAAATCACACTCATCCTTGGCGCGACAGAGCAGTGACATTGAGGAAATAAATATTTGTTCAAGGTATATCAAGGAGCCCACCTGCCCAGGACGTGGAAGAGACAATGAAACGATAAGTTCAGAATTCGACAATGAGCAATAGATAGTTTTATCGAGATAGTCGTCTAAAACTGAGGACAGCTCATCATAGCTCATCGTTCAATAAAGCACCTTAGTAATCGACAAAAAAAAATAAAAAAAATTAGCCACCCTCCTCCTGAAAATCTTTTGTTCTACGTTTCAAAGGGCGTAAATTCCAAAAATCGTAAGAAAAATTTTTTTTCTCCGTCCGCCATACTTTTCCTCACAGATAGCTGGACAGCAAATTTCAAAACCTTCAACAAAACCATCAACCTTGGCCTGGACAACTCTGAATTTCCAGCCAAAAATGGCCATAGCTCCCTCAATTTTCAACCTTTTTTTAAATTTCTTGGACTGAAATGTTTGCCTAGGCAAGACCTGTTTAATCGGAATTTGAATAACTCACAGTACTTCCGATATATTAGCATTTTTAGTGTTTTCTATTTTATTTTTTTTCCGGCCACAAAAATGAACCGATTTGAGCGTTCTTTGTTTTACCTTTCAGAATATGAGAATATTTTTTATATTCCGATTACTTGGCGTATTTTGATTTTAGGCGAGTTTTAAAATTGCATAGTGAGTGTTTTGATATTTTGTACCTAAACACCCTCAAAAGCAGTCAAAATATGATCAAATCGTGTCACACTTTTACGTTTCAAAATATCGAAGTATTGTGTGTTATCTACGCACCACTGGTTTACAGATGAATGCATCTCTAGTTCCAATTTTGTTAAATCGCCCTAGAACGCTCAGAAGCTGAGGAAACTGGCGCCTTAGGGAATAGAAGTTCGATCAAGCGAACTGGCGAGAGAACAACAGTTGGGCAGATTACCTACCTACACGATGGACGGATCGGAACCTGGCTGGCTATAGCCAATGTTGGTACACACTGCGAGAACCAGCACGTGACACGGGCCAGATGTTGCGTACCATTCGAACTGAGATGCAGCTGTTTGACCCCGACCTTCCGCACTCCTCAAGACGCCATACCGTCAAACTCAACAAAAGGGAACCCGTAGCCAACTTCTGTCGTAATAGACTGGCTGCTTGACAAAGATAGTTATTCAAATACAAACCGCATTTTTGCGCCGGTACCTGACTCAGCTTCGCATATTTAGCACGTTATTGTTTCCGCATTTTTTAAAATTACAAAATCAACTAAGTGGTCTTTGTCTTAGCTCTTGTTTTTCAAGGGGAAGTAGGTAGTTGTCAAAAATTTTAGAAATGTGCAAAAAAATATTCTTGCCAAGGCCTTCTAGCAAAAAAGAAAAAGTTATAGATTGATAGATACCGTCTAGTTCAAGATAAGTCCGTAAGCAAAAACGCCAATGAGTTACAGAATAGATTTAGGTCGTACTTATATTTACTCTCAATCTCTTTCCATCCCTAGTGTTCAGATAGGGATCCGTTTCTTGAGATTATTCTCCGTTAAGAGGAACCGCCGAATAAACAGAATGGCGATGAGCGAGGTGAGATAAACGTCAATAACCCGTAGTTAGGCGGCAGTAAAGCTTCGAAGCCTTCGCAGAGGTGGGTAATCAAAGAGGTGAAACTGAGAGACAGCTAGAGAAAGAGAGAGAGCAACAAGCAGGCCAGAGAGAGACAAGAGTACTCAACCTCACCTGTCTACTGCGCGGCTTATGCATGAGGGAATGGGAACGCGCTGAATACACAAAACACATAAACACCCATACCCATCAGTTCACAATGTTCTGCCAGCTTGACAGCTTTAGTGTTCATAAGAGTATTTGCATATATTCAACTCCGCAACGATGTCAACACATCGTTTCGACTGTTTTTGTGTGAAATTCTTTAGCATAGGTATAACTAGACCCGTATATATCGTGATATATCACGAAATGTATGCAACCGTTTGTGAAGAGCTGAAGGACAGAAGGAGTAAACTTGAAGGCCAATACATTATTTTCTGAAAGATCGATCTTTTATGAGAGCTCGAAGCTCAGAAAACAATATCGTATGGTTCAAGAATTGGAAATTTTTGTGAACGACTCGGCTAACCAAACTCAAGAGAATTTAATTTTGGACAACATCAGACCATTTGTGACAGTTTCCAGCAAACTGGGGCTTCGGGCAGTTCTGCACAATATTTGCAGGAAACAGTCACAAATGGTCAATCCAAAATTAAATTCTCGCTAGTTTAGATAGCCGAGTCGTTCGCGAAAATTTCAGATGCTAGAAGCATGCTGTTCAGATGTTGATGTGTGCTTGATGCTAGAAGCAGTATCCGAAACTGTTCGGATAATTGATGGCAATATCAGACAATTTTGCGGTAAATTCCTGACCGTATCGGACACGTTCAAAAAATATCTGACAGCTTTGGACAACTTCTGAAAGCAAATACCAAAAAACAATCCGGGGGGGTTTAGGGACAATTTATGCATTTACCGTACAGTTTCAAACAATAATTATTATTGAATAATTATTTTGAACAATATGGGACAATTTTGGACAATTCTGGGACAACTTCGGTTATTGCTTGAAAATCCGGCGCTTTACTAGATATCATTCACTTGTCTTGAAAAACGATGGAAAACGATCATACAAAAAATCCTGTATAGTGCGAAACTCTAATGACTGATTATTTGCAATTTGACAAACGGATGCAGGATCAATCACCCAAAATCCAGTTTGTTTGTCAATTTTTTTGCTGAAATTAACCCCCAAGCTTGGTCGATAAAATTCCAACATAAGTTCTGCATAACAACTGATATCCAACTATCCAGATCTGCTGAGAGAGATACAACCTTTATTTTTGTTAAGTACACAAAAAAATTAAAATGTTTTGTTTGATTTTAGAATACACCGTTAGAGTTAACAATTACTCATTGTAGGAAAAAACCTCACAAAATACTGCAGGCAGCCCATGATCGGCCCATGATTGACTACCAGCCATTAAGGCCGCGTCAGCCCTCTCACAAACGGGTAGGAAACAAAGAATACGAAAGACAGTAGAAGGGCGAGAGGAGAAATGAAGAAAATACCATTAAACAAATACCTACCTCTATTTCGAGCACAATAATTACAAAAACCACTCAAGGTATAAGGCTCCGTTTTGAAAGAACAATTGAAAACCGCCGAGGAAGAGAAACAAGTAAACATTCCAATTTCAACACAAAGCGACAAGAAGCAGATGAGGCAGAGAGGGACAGCGAATTGTTCTATCTGTTTTCCGACGTTCGCTTTTGTTTCGCCGGAGTGCGCCGTAGTCTGATTGATGATGACTCATTCCATCCGGTTTGTCACTCCATGCCTCTCACTCTATTCACTGGTGCTACCTCGGGCCATTTCGACCTTTGTGAACCCTTATATTCCAGGGAAACTATCAAATCCCTAGTACATGGAATTGTTTTAGGCCATAGAAGCTTTTGACGAACCATAAGCTGCGAACGCAAACATCTCCTCTTTTTGAAACTCAAAATTGATTAGCGCACAGCATTTTCCACAGCTCAGCGTGGTCGTAGAGAACTTCAGGAGACAAAATGTGCTCACTAGAAAATTGGAAAAAAAAATTGGCGTAGCGCATACGTAGGCTTTTGGTTAAATAACTTATTTTCATAAATTAATTAGCCTATTCATTCCGATTGTTATCCACATCCACAATTGAGGGAGGTACAAAGGGCCTAAATGCCAAAAACAGAAAATGCGATTTATTAAGTTTTTGGGGAATAAGTGCCATCCGCCAACGTTTAAAAATGAGCGGGACGGGGAAATCTTATCAGAAGTTTCAAAAATCGTCGCTAGATGGCAGTGGTTCTGACCTAAAATGTACGGAATAGAGATATAAATTGTTGATAACTTTTAAACGGGAGTTAAGACCAATATACTGATTCTCGCGGATCGCAAGCAAAAATCAGTGTTGCCAACCCGAAAATCGAAAATTTCCCTTTTCGGAAAGGAGTACTCATAAACTAGAGATAACATAAACTAGAGATAACTGAGAATTTCCATTGGTAATTTCGGGTTCCTCACACCAAAATACGTGGTAGCAGGCTATTTTCTAATCGGAAACAATTTCAATGTGGAGCAGTGTTATTTTATTAACCTACTTCCCAGATAAAAAGACCTAAGACTCAAAACTCCTGGTTTTTTTGAAACATTCAACACACCCTACTACGCAACTAAGAACCTGTACTTAGTAATCCTTCGGCATCCTATTATGCGGTGAATCATATCAATCAGAAACTGCAGTTCAACAGCTCGTACAGATATATAATCTCGGGCAGAGGTTTACGCCTGGCGGCGCACAATACATTAATCAGAAGCTGGCAAGCACCAGACTATGCGATCACGCGGCATTAATTACCTCAGACGGACCTCTTGATACTAAGAACCTGGGCTGGCACTCCCACCGATCGATAAATGGACAAATTGATTTCGTGACTCTCGACTGTATTATATAGTTCCGCCTACAAGAGCCACTTCTAACCGGGTTGTTTACCATGGAATTAGAGGGTTTATGCTTATTTCGTGTGACGCAAATCGCGACAACACGAACTTTTTACTGGTAATCGAAAATTGTAAAATTACTTTCAACTTCGTAACGTACCAAGTTTCGTCATACGCGAAATTAAAGGCAGAACTTGGCAATATAACTGAAACTGATGAAATTTCATTTGTTAGTACGCCAGAGTAGCAGACTTCAAGCTTTGAAAATTGCAGTGAGTAAAAACTTATACTGCTTTTTTATTTCCATATTTCCAGAGTAAATGGAAGTATTGGAATCGTCCTAAAATCTAGAATCGGAACGGAGCTTCAGAAAAAACTTTTACTTATACACATTTACTCAGACCCCGTCTGTGGTCATTTACAAAAATGACCATAGCTCCCTCAATTCTCAACCTTTTTTCAAATTTCTTGAACTGAAATGTTTGTCTCGGCAAGACCTAACACCCTGTTTAATCGGAATTTTAATAACTCACAGTACTTCCGATATATTTGCATTTTTAGTGTTTTCTATTTTATTTTTTCCCGGCCACAAAAATGAACCGATTTGAGCGTTCTTGGTCTTAAAATCTTTGTTTAACCTTGCAGAATATGTGGATATTTTTTATCCACCGATAAATTTGCGTATTTTTATTTCAGGCGAGTTTCAAAATTTGAATAGTGAGTTTTTTGATATTTTTTACCTAAACACCCTAAAGAGCAGTCAAAATATGATCAAATTTTGTCACAATTTTACGTTTCAAAATATGGAAGTATTGTGTGTTATCTACGTACCACTGGTCCTATAGTTAGTTTCAAATTAACGAATTAAAACTTCAACATATCCAACTTAGCGTGATAAGTGACTAAACGGTTAGAATTTCGTTCAAACAATTGTTAATGGTGCGTGGGCTATTCAAAGGGATTCGACATTTCAACTTGATTGATTTATCGACGCTGTCACGTTCGCAGACGCGAGTATAGGGACACATCCCGTCTGCCCTTTCGAAGGTTTATAAATAAGTAACAGTCGTCATGGACGGGATTATAAATAAATTGGCTCGACGAGCGGTTAAAGCTATTTTTCCGACGAAGCCTGTTGCTGCTTCTGGAAAATATTCATTCGAATACTTCCGAATGAATTGGCGGTGAAGCGATGCGTGCCGAGTGAAGGCAATAAATCTACACGTAAATACGTAGAATGGCAGTAGAAAAGAATCTAAGCAATTCGTTATTGATAGGCAGTTTTTTCGGAGCTCGGGTTCGTTTAAAACAAGTTGGAAGTAAACGCAAATATGAATTTTTATCCGGCTATATTATCCCCATCGGCCTACGGAACCGCCACTTTCAACAAACTTTTAAAGCCTCAAAAAACCACAATTGAAAGCTGGAAATTTTACCATCCGAAAAAAATCGTTGTAATTCAGCTCTATTTCCCTAAATGGGATGACGAAATCATCTCCCGGTAAAAAATTAATAAACCACTAGACAATAGAGGAGAGAGAGAGAGAGGCGAAAAATAGAAAATTAAATTGTTGACACTGAGCTCGCAAAGGCGGATTACAGAAGGCGACTTCGCGCTGCGGGGAGCAGTAAAGTCTATAAAAGTTATGAATAATGAAAACCGACTCTTGAATAATTTAAAGTGGAATGAAAAAGAGAGAAAGCCTCTGTAGCGCCATTTCCGTCGAGAGTTTCGTCCTCCATTCTGCCAAGAATTTTCACGCTTGCATCCAGAGCAGTCAAGTTGTTCAACGGCGGGAAACGAGTCAAACTACCAGAAGTGGAAAGTTTCCCGACGTATTTCCCACAATTTTCAAGCCCCTATTCTTCACGAGGGAAATATTAGGTATGTAGTTCAATTAAACGGATCTGAGTGCTGAAATTTTATCGTCGCTGGAAATGGCGGAGTCTGGCGCTAAGCGGATAGCGCATAAATTGCTTTTTTCCATTTTTCTTTAATGGGCTTTAAATTCGTTTAAGATTTGACTAGAATGATTGAATTTTTTGCCTACCTATACCTACCTTAATAATTTTATCAAAGCCGTTGAAATTTTTAAAAAATATTTCTATTTGTTTATTTTCATGTTTTTAGTATAGTTTAGGCACATCCCAAATAGAGGCGTTTCTGCTTCTCCCTCAGCACAGGTCCTGGGGCACATTTCCACCCCAAGTTGAACCATCGATATAAAAATCGATAGGAGATTATATACTTTTAGTTGCGTCATCAATTTAATGTTCATAATATGGTCATTCGATGGCAATGAATAATGTTCATTCGATGGCAATGAACTTATCCATGAATCTATCCATTGAACTTATCATATGAATCTATCCATTAATCTCCTTCGATAGGGGAATCATCATCGTGAAAGCTCAATTATCTAATTCGAGATATTTCCGGTAGGGGAATACTCCCCCCTCATTTTCCATACTATCATTTTACCAGACAGACAAATTTTCAAAAAATGAAAACTTCTCGCCTTAGAGCACCAACTTGGTTTTTCAACAGTCAACTAATCGAGAGCAGTCGGTTGGGAGCCCTCGGCCTCCTTATCTTGGCAAGCCTCGTTTTATTCCTCGTTTTAACGGCTCCTGCTTCCTCCCAGCACGAACCCTTGAGATAGCAGGATGATGTCATTATAAAAAAACCCCAGCCTTCACCGGAGTATTAACCGTTTTGTGAAATAAATCTGTTCCCCCTTTTTCATGGCGCAGTTTGTATTAATAATCGGAATAATTATCCATTAATTTAAACGCCGCTCAATTGACGCCTGGCTCGTTTTCATAATTGGTTATCTCATTTTCGATGATTCGGCCTCTGTTTTCACAAAACACCTCGTCGAATTTAAAGTCTCGTCCGCGACAAGAGTTGACCGAATAGTCAATACAAACCCCATTTTTCTTCTCTTTTCTGACGGCTCTTCCAAACCTAAGAAAAAATAACCGAGCCGAAAATTTTTACCGTATACTTGTTACATTTCTCCGTCGAAGGAGACCAACCGCAAGTGCAATAGCCGATTTTTGGCGACTGTCTGAAATTTCAATAAAATCTGCAAACATTTTCTTGAAGGGGAACTCAATAAGTACCATGCCTCGAAGCAACGATCCAAAAAAAACTGACAGCTGAGATCATTGCAGTGGAAACACCAGCATGCCAAAGCAGGGGGTTTTTGAATTAGGTACCAATAAAACAAGCACAATTCGATGAAAAATCGAGCAATTTGGTCTTTCGCCGATTTAGGGTGGAACTTAGAACAGCCGCCGATAAATGGTTAGCACCTATCAAGATGCGGTGGGTCACATTCGACGCAGAAATCTATCAAGTATACGACGAAATTCGTTCGTATTGGCTAAGGATGGCAGATTTACCAGAATCGCCAAAATAGTTAACAAAAATCTTCAAAATCGACGAAAAGCCGCGTACTACACCCGAAAACATACGAAGGAAGCATTTTAGACTCATCAACCTACACATGGGCGTGTTCTGCGTTAAATTTATAGTAAGAATAGCACCTGCTTTTCAAAAAATGATGAGGTTGTAGATCTTGGACAGACAAACATTTTTTATCTGCCGAATTTTTTATGGAATTGAAAACTATGGGAGAAATCTTTATTTTTTCAAATTGATCAAAAACTTATTTTGCATTTTTCTCATTGGACATATGTCCAAAAATGGCATATTAAGTTGCTTTAAGGTGTCGATATTTTCATTGACCATTGTACCGAAAATTCTTGGCAATCAGGTAATGCAAGCGTTCTTGGATTAATGAAACCAGTGGCGCATAGATAACACACAAAAGTGTTTCTGAGTGAAAGTGTGGGTTCATCAATGCAGTTCATTCATCGAATATCAATTGTTCTCCAAATTAAATAGTTCGTGGATACGTCAAAAGGGAAATTCATGGTCAACATACCCAAAAAACTACTTATTCGGAGAATAATGGATTCGATAAATAAAATGAATCGACGAACCCTCCCTAAGTGAAATTTTTTTTCTGAAGCTCCGATTCGATATTTGATTATAGGACGATTACGATGGTTCCATTTACTTTGTAAATATGAAAATAAAAATTGATAAACCTGATGAAAGTCTCGAGAAAACCGTCCTAGCGATGGATTGATAATTCACTAACTGCCACATCAACGGCTTACATTTAGAGTAAAGTGCTTACTCGCACTATAAATACATCAACTTGTGGCGCGGATCCGCTCGAATGTTATGTCAACAGGAGCGTGCGGGTGCGGGTTGCGGTGAAACAAACAGGCTTGTTATGTAATTTAACGCTCGTTCCCCTGTCGGGCTCTCACATGGATTCACCTCCAGACCTCGAGCCGTTTCAATATTGCTCGCAAACAATCATCATCCATTCAAGCAAATTAAACTAGGCTTGAAATCGAGCTGGGATTCCCTTCATATGCTAACACGCCAATCAAACCGAAACAATAAATCTCGTATTTGAAAATTTCGAGGCTGCTTCGCTTGGCTGAGCACGAATTTTGACCTAAAGAGAAGTCTATAGCTGCTGGGACAAAATAAAATTCAGTTACTTCGTGGAAAATTATCAAAACAAATGAAGAAATTGTAGGGCATCGATACAAACGCAAACATTACATTTGAAGTAAAATGAAAACCCTGGGAATGACCCCAAGAGTCAAAATCAAATTGCTTTGGTTCAAAATTTACTTATCAAAATATGGACGTATTGTGTGTTATCTATCTACCTACCACTGGTTTAGGTGTTTTTTCCCATGAGGCTTGTAACGCACTAACCTTGTACTCAGTTGTGTTCGTCAACGTGAGGGAAATTTTGGTCGGGACCAAAATTAGCTATTGGTATCAACTTGTTGGTTTGGAAAATTAATTTTTTGGGCGAAAAGAAGCTCAAGTTTTCACTTGTCGATACACGTAGGATATCTTACATTTTTAATAGCTGCTTTTCGAATTTCCAGGCTACACCAATTCCTCGTGCCCTGCGCGACGGGAGAATAACACGAACGGTCGCCAACGTAGTTTAGCGCCGTCACCTTTTCTTCATTAGTATCTTTATGAGGGTCTGACTGGACATTACTATGTTAATCTTATGGATGGAAGTTCCTCACGCTTTTAACAGCCGCCTTTAATGGAGTTGTTTGTTTCGATGCAAATGACTGAGTAAAAAGGCAACAAAAAACAAGCGCCCGGGCTCTCGTTCTTTGGGAAATGACCGACGTTTTACTGCCGGCGATCGAACGATCGATGTCCTATCGTAATGTTTTCGAATGTTGCTTCAAAATCGTGTATTGAATGGTCTTTGTATAAAAGGTGTCGTTTTTATGATCGTCTGCTTGAATAATGGAGGTAGGTGCTTGTATCTCATCTGTTTTCGTTTTTTGCAAAGCCACATAGTACGAGTGATGGTTTGATGGCTGTTAACTGGCAAGGTGGTGCCAGTTAACAGCCATCAAACCATCACCTATGTAATAAAAAACTGTCTGGCAGAGTTTGTCCAAACCACCTAGCAGCATATAGGACGGACTCCAAACCTGAAAAATCGCTACTGATTTTAAGATTAACTACAAATTATAAAAATCAAGTCCATTTTGAGGACGAAAATGCAAGTCTGCCACTTGCTCAAGCGGTTGCCTTCTTCAAATTAGTTAGTCCAGTAATTTAGATCAAATTGCGATAAAAATAACTGGCTCTACCCTAAAAGAATTGTGGTGGACGTGGATTTTGGATATGTTGCTTGGGTCAATTAGAAGGTTAATAATCCAAATGTTCGTATTCCAATCTGGCTTGCTTCCACCGTAATAATTGAAAAACAACGCCATTCTTTCACTTTTTGGGGTTTTCACCTGTAGCTCGTTCCCATTGGATTTTTGGTTTTTTGAAGGATGCAATAACCTATTGAACGATAAATGTCCAAAAAAAAATTGATTCTGTTACCTTTGTTTGTGGCGCAATAGTTTCAGAGCTGCAGGCCGGCCAAAAAGGGCAAAAATGTCCAAAATTTTGAAATATTTGGCTTCGGTCGACTTCCCATGGCGACGACTCGGAGAAAACGTTGTTTAGGCGAGAAATTTGGGGGGAGGAAGTTGATGAGAATTTAATCAGCTTTCTAGCCGTTTTTTAAATTTTGGTAGGACCAACCAGTAAGGGCGGGGTTAATTTTGAAGAGGAAAGAAACACAGCCATTCTGAGATTGAGTCGGGGAACCATGATTTGACCATGATTTAGCGATTTGACCGTACATTGGATATAAAACGGGAAATATTCAATTGGGCCGTTGGAAACTCAAATAGACAAGCCCAAGAGAATGTACTCTGACTTTTGGAACATGTAATTGTTTAGTCAAAAATAACAGGTAGCTTGGAAAATAATGAAAATTCTCTTACCGTAATTCGGCATGCCATGGCACTCACCTGTAACAAAAATATATTTTTAGTACCTAATTCTTAGCTTCCGTAAAATCAGAAAAACTCTTTGAAACGCTGAAGGCGAAATATTGGTTCTCAATAAAAGTGGGCATTTTCTCGGAACTTCTGATCCGATTTTCCATTGTAGGGTCGATTTCCATACTTACATAGAGCTAAACAAAAAATTCAGTCAACTTGGCCCAACGCGTTGTTTATCGTCTTTGCCCTTTGCGTTGCCCTAGAATCCGCTAGGTCGTTTCGACCTAGTCGGGATCGTGATCCGCTACGAGTACAAGCACCGCATCGTTATCCGCTTTGAAAAAGTGACCTCCCTCCGCCGCCCAGTTTCGGTTATTAATGACCTAGCGCTCGACCTCGTCCCGCCGGCTCGTGTTGCTTCTTCTCTCCTTTACAAGGTTCATTATTCCGTCGGGTGACCAATCGATCCCACGTTTAACCCATTTTCCCTCTCTTCCAATCGTCGGGGTTATATTGGACTTTTTCAATAAGGATCCCCACAATTTTTCAGGTTTTACAAAATCTTCAGAATAATTAGGTAAATTATTTTACAAATTGAAAATACAAAAAAAAACGCTGCTAAGTAGATCAGTGGCATGTGCACATCAGTTTTTGGTATAGCCGAAGAACTCTGCAAATTTTGCACAGGGGTTCATTTTTCGATTGCAAAGACAAATCTTACGATATATAGGTTCTCCTCAAACACGGAATTTAGTTGTTATTATTCTAGAATTTCAGTATAAATTGGTGTTCTAGATGGGGATTTGGAAAAACGTTTTTTCAACCCGCCAAAAAATAATCATCCTCTTTGCTTGGTCCTCCTTGCTTGACCTACCTATCTATCTTTTCAACGCAGCGCGTCGTTAATTTTTGTTGAAATCATCATTTAATCTATTCTTATTTACCTACATAACTAACAGAATAATAATAATTATTAAATTATCTGAATAATTAAATAAATTTATTTATTATTATTATTTATATATTATTTTATAATTAAATAAAATTTATAATAATTAAATTAAAAATGCGTCAAGAATGCCTCAGAACCATTGTTGAAGCTTGACTCGCTCTCACGTTGCCAAGCGCAACTGGCCTAGTGTGAGTGCGTCACTTTGTTGGTGTCATAGGCTAGTGGTCGTAAGTAGATCAATCAACTGTATCTAAGAACCGATGCCGAATTCCCAACTTTTTCCAATTTTTGATTTGCTGATTTGTGTAATTCGACCAAATTCTTTAAATTGAAGATATTGGGAGGACAGAAGTTTTTGTGGGGATTCCAACGAGTGGAAAACGAATTTTGTGGCTCGAGTAGTTTTCGAGTTATTAAGAATTGGGAAAATTTTGAAAAACTCAAAAATGCTTCACTAAAACTGCAATAACTCCTAAACGGTTGAAGCTACCGGCGTGGCGATGGTCTCATTCGATTCAGCATAGAAAAATCTATAGAAAATGATACCTCACATGCCTATGTTTCAAATTTCCAGAAAAACACGAATTTTTCCCCACTTTAATAGCTGTTTTACTGACCTTAAAAGTAAGGTAGGGTTCTGTCGAGATGTTAGGACCAACTAGATACGGAACTTGATTTTTGGTAAAAATTTCAAAATTTTTCGATAACTCCTTCCCCCTGAAAAACCCCGGACGGCGGACGGCGGACGGCGGACGGCGGACGGCGGACGGACAAAAAATTTTTATTGCAGATTCGGATTCTACACCCCTTGAAACGTAAACCAACAAATTTTCAGGGGGTGTTAAAATTTTTTTTTTCCTGACCGATTACAAAGGTTCATTTCTATAGAAAAATGAACCAAAAGGTTTTTTCGCAAAGTTTTTTAGGTATCTATGTTAGGTGTAATAACATAGGCACATTGAGGACTACATTTCACCAGTTTCTCATCAGAGATTGAAAAACTTGCGGGACGGTCTGGAGAACGGAAGATGACATTTCCAAGTGAAGATTGCGAACGAGGGACAACCCATCGTCTGCAAAGCGCGGAGGAACAAAGAATAACGGGTGCAGTGAGAAACGATAGTTACTTGGCGAAGGAACAGTGGAGCATTAACAATGGAACCAAACAATAGGTCTTCATGGATACAGGCGAATGGAGAAAGAAACCAAGCAACCGGTCGTTCCTAGAATCGTAGAATGAAACCCATTCAAGAACTGGCGCTTTTCGTGTCCGACTCGATCAACGGATACGGCCGACATGGGAGATATACTCGGTTCGGAACGCGGAAAATTATTACTTTTCAATTGTGAAGTCCTCCGAGATGGCAAAACGTGGGATGGTACGATAAATATATTATGGCCCGAGGTACATTGGACCGGACGGAGCGAACGGGGAGTTACTAAAATTGCAATGGCAATGGAGCTGTTGCCATGGTAACGTTTTCAATGTAAGATCGGTCAACGAGAACGGTTCATGTTGCTGTTCCGGTTAAGTTGGTGTTGGTGTTGGTTTTGGTGTTGGCGTTGGCTGGTGGTTAGGTGTTGATGACGTTGACGTTGGTGTCAAGATTCGTTTTGAAGTTGACGTTGATGTTAATGCTGGTTATGAAGTTGATGTTGGTTAGGCGTTGATGTTGGAGTTAATGTTTGTTTTGAAATAGACGTCGATATGAAGTTGACGTTTAATGTCGACATTGATGTTGGTGTTAATTATCGTTTTTGAAGTAGACGTCGATATTAACGCTGATGTTTGTGTTGATGTTGGTTTTAAAGTTGGTGTTGATATTAGTTTGACGTTGATGTTGACGTTTAATGTCGACATTGATGTTGGTGTTAATGATCGTGTTGAAGTTGACGTTGATGTTAATGCTGACGTTATTGTTGATGTTGATATTACCTAACGTTTAATGTACACGTTGGTGTCGATGTTAATGTTGTAGATGGGGTTGATGTTGGTGTTTGTTTTGGTGTCAATGTTGATGATGACGTTGATTTTAATGTTCAGATGATTATAATGATATGAATTCTAATGTTTTTCAAAATTGAAGTAGAGGTGTTTGGTAGTGTTTCCAATCCGAAGTGGTTCTGAGTTTAACAGTAGGCAGAAACCCTGATCCAAAAACACATTTGAGCGTGGAAGATAATTTTTTGATTTCTAGGACAATCGACACACTCCCTAATGATATTGGGCTCCTTAAGGTTGAAGTTGTGAGGAACCTTGAAATTGGGACCTCGAAAATTGTGGTTGCGATTGACAGTACATGGGTTGCTGTGATCGTCTCCATACCATGCGGGTTTTATGGGAACGCCATGCTTGTTATTTGGAAATTTACCAATAAATGAACAAAATCTATTTGGCGCATCGGACGGCTCAAAGGAACTTTTGCGAATACGGCCCATTGACTAGAGGCACACGGATTTTTCCAAGTTTCTCGCGATATCGGATATTCAATCTGCGGGTGGGCTCGATAAAATGACTCGATAAGGAGAAGTGAGAAAATTTCACAGATACCGAAACTAGGTAATCAAAACTCGCGGGAACGGCAGTGCGATTTAATTTTCTCACTCCCTCAAACATCTCGCGACTCCTGACGCCGTATACGTTTTCTTTACTTACCGCCCGTTAGCGCAAAAGTTGAAGCTATTTGTAAAGTGGATAAAAGCCAAAGTGGCCCGACTTCTCCGTCTCAGTGTAGCCTCTCCCTTAACAAACTGCGATGTCTGTAAATGATTAACCTCAAACTTCGCACACGGAAGGTTCCCTCGGAGGCGAAACTTTCCAAACCTCCTTCCACGGCCGGAGTCACCGCCTGCTCTTCGGGAGTCGCCTCCTCCCGTTGGCACTTTCTTACAGGGCGTGTCTCTCTGAAGTTCTTGCCACGACCCGGCAAACGGTGGGAAAACCTTGGCGAACTTTGATGCCAACTTGATACGAGATCAACAATCCTGAGGAAAGAGCTTGATTCCAGTTAAGCAACTTTTGAAGGGCGTTAAAAAATCGGGCTTTTGCGCTTCTAGGACATGCGTAGGTGGAACATTCTCGAGCAGTTGGTAAAATCAGTAACGCGTAAGCGTACCCGTACATAAATAAAATCGAAGATTTTCAAAATTTACCAAAAAATGCTCAAAGCCATTTTCTTTTTTCTTCTTTTTTTGCCAACGGGATTTACCAAAACGTTTGCCCTAATATCCATTTGCGCTTTTTTTGCAAGGGGAGATTTCCAGTCGAAAGGAGTCAACAAATTATTACCGCATCTTGTTATTTTGCAGCACGATGTAATAGGACTCCAATATGAGGTTCTAATGATTGGAATATCAAGACTGAATGTACATGATTATAGAACCCGTATCAGACGTCAAACCGTTCCCCTCCCCATCCCACGTACAGACACAGACCCTTTTCTCTGATTGGCTGATGTTCACTTTTGCGCACTTGCATCAATTGTTGTTATTTTTTTATCTATGAAACCTTGTTTCTTGGAAAAATCATCGATGAATTTGCTTGTAAAAATTACCAAAGAATAGGTCTTTCCAGCGGTCTGTGGGACGGGGAGGAGAACGGTCTGACATGTGATGAGGTTTAGCTGAGATTCAGGAGGCTCGATGGGTTTTCCCATTTCTAGTGGTTTCTATTACCTGAACGTGCAACTTCGAAAGGATAAGCCCGCTGTTATTTCTGACCGAAACAGGTAATTGCTCGAGACTGGAAAACAATTCATTGCTCGCGAGAGTGGGGAAACTGCCTTTTGAGACTGGAGACCTTATGGTGCCGTAACGTCGCAATTGCCTCAAGGAAACACATACCCTACGGTTAAAGGCGACGCTATTCATGCAACCGATAATTAGCGGGCCCGTCAATCCTTGGGTGCGCCTTCTCCAATAGAGAGAACCTATACTGGAAAAACGAATAGACTTTCTGTTAAGGGGGAAGAGGAAGCGAACAAATGTATGCAAATCGTGCCAGCTCTTAAGACCTTGAGTGGCCTGGATGAAGGTGGGGTTTCCAATATAATGGCAGGTATCCGGTTGCGCGCCAAGGGCGGGAGCCATCGGCTGAATGATGATATCGTGTTCCGAATGACGTTTTCAACTTCATTCCCGGACACTATAGGAACGGGAATGGGGCAGAAATGTGCGGCAGGGAATTGCTAGGAGTTTCTTCGAGGAATAAGTCGCGACATTTTACGCAGGCGAACCTGAGTCACAAGCGGTAGTAAAAGCGCGAGCGTATTCAGTTCGATCTTGCATAAAGAAGGTTTTGCGTTAACAAGACCGGAATGCGGATAAAATTCTACGAATAATATTGCTATTCAGCATCGGCCCCAAACATTTTTATTAGTTAGGTATACAACCTAGTGCCCAGGCATGCCAGATGTAGCCCTGATCTAACAACTAACAACATGATAGTAGACTCAGGGCCGCTTTATCAATTCACCTAATCAACTGATTATCCAAGGACGCACCGACTAACTGATTCCCTGGAAACGTGACGTATGATTTTTCAACATGAAGTCACCTGGAAAATAGTTAGTCGGCGCGTCCTTGGATAATCAGTTGATTAAGTGAATTGATAAAGCGGCCCTCAGTCTACTAGACTGCAACAATATACTTTTAGGTCTTCACTTCATTGGCAGTTTGAGCATTTTCTACATCAAATCGACACCCGAGCGGCCAAAGGGCCAATCTGCAGTTGAACAACGTCGCTCAGTGTCGATATTTTCTACTAAATCTAGCATAGAGGACATCTACCAGAGATGACATGTACCAGAGGCGACATCTAGCAGAGAGAGCAAACAGCAGACTGAACATCAAGCAGAGAGGGCATCAAGAGATGAAACAAACAGAGAGAGTATCTACCAGAGAGGACATCCACCAAGAACGACCCACAACAAAAGTCACCTAGCAGAGACGAAATCTTGCAGAGAGGATATTTAGCAGAAATGACAACTAGCAGAAGAGGTACATATAGAGAGGACGTCTAGCAGAGGGGACATGTAGCAGAGAGATCATCTAGTAGAGAGGGCATCACCAGAGATTGATTTTTTGATCAACATTTTGTTTACAAATATGGCAAGGTTTGGCTAAAAACCACTCTTACAAGATGGCCAGATGAGATTTAAAAATAATCAGATGACATCGAGCAAAGAAGTCATCTAGCAGAGATGATATCTGGGAGAGAGAACATCTTGCAAAAGAGGAAGAAGATGCTTTACCCGGTCGTATCTCTAGCTCTTTGAAATGGCCAAAATCCCTAAAATTTATGATTACTCGAAGACGAGTCGTGGTATCATAATATTTTTGCTACATATTTTTCCTTTTTGAAATGTTGGCATGGCGGTCAAACGTTCACGAAACAATCGAACATTATTGAGACGAGGAGCACGACGGACGAAAAAGGTTCAGAAGACTTTAATACGCTGAAAATCACGAGTCCTCTTTCAGGCAATGTTTTCAGGACACCTGACAAATTCCGCGTAAAGGTTGTGAAAACTGGAAACGGTTCAAAGAGGCCAGCTCGAAGAAGTGCTTCAACTTGGAACTATTGGGACTTTGTGAGTTCCTTGGAGAGCAGGCAGGAAGGCCTGTTCAGGCATAGCACTATCAGCATTCAGTTCGATCCGACTATTCTTCCCTTCAATTTACCCACGCCTACGATTCAACTGCTCTTTTGTGGCTTACCCGTTCAACCGTTTCCCAAGTCTATTCACCTGACGCCATTTCCCGACCTCGCTCGACCTCCACTTCTATGGGAAAGGATTTTCCTCGCGAATCATCGGCCTCTGCGGAGTGAAGATTCCCTCTTCATAATTTCGAGTCTAGAGTCAAACGAGTATTTAGTTTTGGTTTAAAACCGAGTTAGGATGGCGTTTCTATGTAAAATCGATAGGTCCGCTTATGAAAACAGGTAGTGGTAAATGAGTGTCCCTAAGCTACCGGCCCATTGGCTTCGACTTGCGATCAATTCACTCGTCTGTGAACAATGGGCGCTTTGTGTGCGCTACGTGATTGCTTAACATCCTGATGCTCGATTAGAAGACTTCCCTTTAGATCAATGTTCAGGAAGGTTCGAATCAATTTAACATGCGGAGTACCAAACACGACGTACCTAAGCATCAATTCTGTCAGTTGTCATAACGAACAAGAACCTGATTTTGTGCCAAGCCCTTGAAAGCGACAATTGCACATCGCAGATCACGGCTTTCTTGATGTAGGTTAAACGAACCTACCAAATTTTGCCTTGTTCCCTGTCACAATAGGCTATTTAACATAGGACATGTTGAAAAAAAAAAAAGAAAATGGTGATTTTGCAGATTTTAGTTGGAACTAAAGTCGCCAGATATCGGCTACTGCACTTACTGAAGCTCGTTGGTCGCCTTCGGCGCAGAAATATACCAAGCATTAGGGAAAATTTAGTTGGTCCGACTGAGTATTGCAGGATTCGCAGAATCGTTAGAATAGTGAACAGACATCTTCAAAGTTGACGAAAAACCAAGTTTTTGGGTAGTTTTTCGAGAAATGGACATGATAGAAGGATTTTAGACACATCAACCGATATATGAGCCTGCGCAGCGTTAAATTTCCAGTAAGTAGCACCTGATCGTTGAAAATAAGTTGACGGTACAGCAGATCGTCTGCTTCTATATTCCAAACGGAACTCGGATTCAAATCCAGCACCTTCAAACACACCAAAAACCACTACCAGACCTCTAAAAGCGTGATATGAATTTCTTGTTGAGCAGGGCAATCTACAATCATCCATCAGCATATAAATGTCTCGAGTCGAAGTCAGCCAAGTTCATAAAATACTTAGCGGAGAACATTCTAATGCGAATAATTCTCCTCGTTTGGTGCAACGTGGGCGAGGGAATGAAGACCTAGTTTCGGAATCACCGGAATAAAACCAGAGTCGAGAAATATAATCGAGAAGCGAGAAAGGTTGAATCCGCTAAGAAGCATCTGTCTGTGCTGCTCGGGGCTCCGCTGCATTGAATAATTCAAACGGAAAAACAAAGGTCTCACACTGTGCAGTCGAGGGGTGGTATTTTCCCCCGAATAAACCCTCAAGCCCTAGAACTTCCACGGCATCAAGAACCCACTAAACGCTGAGTTACAAGCACTTGCTACCGAATAAACGAATAGAGTCGAATAACAGGAATCGTAGCTTTGCATATTTCATTAGCCCGACAGAAGAAACGTCGGTGATCATTCCGATCTGCGGTATCATGTTGTAGCTGTAGGATGAAGAGAACGAATCATGATACAAGACCTCAAACACCCGAATCATTGTCTCACTCAGGGTGAAAATTCCGAAAACTCGAAACGCTCGGGCAGTCTCTCAAAACTGATATTTCAGCGGAATAAACTTGTTTTTCTGGAATAAAACGTCGATTTCTCCTCTAATAAATGGGATAAATCCAGACATGTTTATGCCGTCGGAAAGCTGACAATCTGGGCCAGTTTCTCCCACATAGTGAGGGATTTTTCCCAGGCTTACGTTAAAAAAAGGTGCGTTCTTTTTGACTTTGAACCAATATTTTGATATTTTAACTTGATATTAATAAAATGCAAATACCGTGAATTAGTTGGGAATGAAACGGCATTTCCAACGATCTCCTCATTTTGGTTATTACTCCAAAATTCAAGGGACTCACGGCTATTTTACTGAGCCAAAGTCGAAAACGCGGAAAATCCTTTGACAAAATGTGTACTTTTTCTAGGGCTCATTAAAAAATGTATAGGGCAAACAAATATATAGGTACACATATTCATATCCAATCTTCATACATTATTAAATATTTTTATTGTAAATAAATATTCTATTTTTAAATGGAATTTATCATTACATGTTTAAACAAATCCAATCTTTAATCGTGTTTTAAAAATCCATAATTAAAATACCATCATTGCAGTATCAACCAGGTAGAAGTTCTGCATTTTGTAATTTTTTTATACCAAAATTTGAATAAATCAAATATACTCATACCTGAATGTAAAATACAACATACAATGTATGTCAACATCTTTATCGAGAGCGATAAGAGCGAGTAAAAACCAAATTATTCCTGAACGCACGCAGTTCAACAAAAATAATTCACCCGCTGCCCAACACAGCGGGAAGTAATAGGACAAGTAGAAAAAAATTATCACTTCGCGGTATCAAAAGAGCAATGCATGTTTCACTTCGTTGCCCGCACAAGGATGGAGAAAACTAAGAAGGGAAGAAAGCCAAAGTAAATGAGGTAAAAGATGCAAATAAAGTCCGCTTCGCAAAAACAGGGACTGAATATTAACCGGATAATAAATTCAGCTCGTGGTAGCGGCAAGAGGAGCCAGGGTACATATTTTTGTCATGTTGTGGCTTAAGAAAGATAAATGTTAGTTTTTCCCGTCCCTCGGGGAAGAAATTAGTTCGCAGTGCATGTAAATTAATTGTACGCCTTGTGCGCTGCAGTCGGTGCGGTACGATGAAGTAGATGATAATATCATACCATATTATGGTCACTTTTTTGCATTTCCAAGTTTTTTAGATAATTGTCCGCCTTACTGAAAAAGGTTTCATTTATTTATTTTTTGAGATTTATGGAAAAACATGTAAAGGCGCTTTTTGGGGTCGGTTTAATTAAATTCAAATTTGTCGGCATTTTTACTATCGCCATCTATGGTTTATTGCAAAAATATGAAATTAAAAATATTCATCCCACAAGTAGGGTGAAGCGCCGAAAATTCCCTCAACCCTTAAAAGGGCGCTTCTTCCTTTGCCTTTAACAAAAAACCCTTTGGGGGAGAAACAAATCTTCTCGGAAGCAGATTCATTCAACGCAGAAGGGGTCGGATCGAACAACACAGCTGCAGATAAGACTCTGGATGAAAGGTGAAAGAAAAGAATCGGCCATTGAGAAGAGTTGGCCAGACCGAAAGTTCACGGGCTGTCAATTTCATGAAATGTAATTCGTTTTAAAGGGATGGACACCCCTTGTTCGGAACATTGAACGAAACGTCTTTCGGGAACTCGGATTATCTACGGTCGATCCTAGGATTACTGAAGGGGTCTCTTTAAGGGGCCGTAGAATACTGAGATAGCACCTCGAAGACGAGAACGTTCTGAGAAAGCAGATGTGCGGCTGAGACGCGTGCTCCTGTGACTACCGAATGGTAAATTTTGTTGTGATCACAATTCGGAAGTAAATTCTTTGACTACAGATCGTAGATCAGGGCCAAGATGTCATAAATTACCATGGAGTTCTATCTGCAACTGAAGGCGTTGGGCAGAGGATTAAGATTCTAGCATGAGGACAATTGGTTCATTTTTCTTAAGAAATGAACCTTTGTAATCGGTCAGGAAAAAAAAATTTTTAACACCCCCTGAAAATTTGTTGGTTTACGTTTCAAGGGGTGTAGAATCCAAATCTGCAATAAAAATTTTTTGTCCGTCCGCCGTACGCCGTCCGCCGTACGCCGTCCGCCGTCCGGGGTTTTTCAGGGGGAAGGAGTAATCGAAAAATTTTGAAATTTTTACCAAAAATCAAGTTCCGTATCTAGTTGGTCCTAACGTCTCGACAGAACCCTACCTTAATTTTAAGGCCAGTAAAACAGCTGTTGAAGAGGTAAAAAATTCGTGCTTTTCTGGAAATTTGTAACATAGGCATGTGACGCATCATTTTCTATAGATTTTTCTATGCCGAATCGAATGAGACCATCGCCACGGCGGTAGCTCTAACCGTTTAGGAGTTATTGCAGTTTTAGTGAGACATTTTTGAGTTTTTTAAGATTTCTACAATTCTGAATAACTCGAAAACGACTAGAGCCACAAAAATCGTTTTCCACTCGTTGGAATCCCCACAAAAACTTCTGTCCTCCCGATATCTTCAATTTAAAGAATTTGGTCGCATTACACAAATCAGCAAAGCAAAAATCGAAAAAATTTGAGAATTTGGCCTCGGCTCTTAGATACGGTTGATTGATCTACTTACGACCACTAGCCTATTACACCAACAAGGTGACGCACTCACACTACGACCAGTTGCGCTTGGCAACATGAAAGCGAGTCAGGCTTTAACAATGGTTCTGAGGCATTTTTAATTTCATTCATTATTCAGAGAATTTAATAATTATAATTATTCAGTTAACAATGAAGGATATTAGGAATAGATTAAATGGAGAATTTAACGGAATTAAACGATCTGCTGCGTTGAAAAGATAGATAGGTAAGTATTTATCAAGCAAAGAGGATGATTATTTTTTGCCGGGTTGAAAAAACGTTTCTCTAAATCCCCCTCTAAAATACAAATTTATACTGAAATTATAGAATAATAACAACTAAATTCTGAGTTTAAGGAGTACCGATATATCGTGAAGTTTGTCTTAGCAATCGAAAAATGACCCCCTGTGCAAAATTTGCAGAGTTCTTCGGACATAGCGAAAACTAATCTGCACATGCCACTGATCTACTTAGCAGCGTTTTTTTTCTCGAGATTGGCAAATTTTGGCTGCTTTATAAAAGTTGATTGGATCGGACAAATTAATTTCTCAATTACATGTTAGACCTTCAATACTCGATACCTCCCTTTCGAGGACCTACAAAAAATAAAATGTCAAAAAAACTCCCCCATTTAAAAGCCCATTCAAACCAGAGGTTTGTAAGCTTGACATGCTAAATAACGAATGAGTTTACAAATTGTAGGAGTGCCCTGAAGAAGCCAAGAATGGCGAAATCGCTCGCTTGAGAGATAAGAGAACACAATTTTCTATCTTTCTCCAATTTTTAATTTTTGGTCTTACTTTAAGATAAGCATTGTTTGGCACAAGGATAATATCGAAAATAAAACTCACTCAATTTGCTACTTGTACGACCACGATATAAATCAATTGGAAAATATGAATAATACAAAATATTGTAGCAATTGTGCATATCTGAGGCGTTTTGGGTACAAAGGGCCTAAGTGCCAAAAACAGAAAAATGCGTTTTATTAAGTTTTTGGGCCCAAGTGCCATCCGCCAACGTTTAAAAATGAGCGGGAGGTGGCAATCTTATCAGAAGTTTCAAAAATCGTCACGAGATGGCAGTGGTTATGACCTAAAATGTACGGAATGGAGATTTAAATTGTTGGTAACTTTTATTTAAATTTTTGGCACTTCAGCCCTTTGGCAATACGCCTTATTTATATAAACTCAAAAAAAAAAATTAAAATTGACTTTCTGTTTTTTTTTGTCAAAAAATTTGTGCGATGGCCGGGAATCGAACCCGGATCAACTGCTTGGAAGGCAACTATGCTCACCATTACACCACCATCGCTGATGTTCAATTACAAACAATCGTGAGTACACAGAGAAAGGCCGAGGGGTTAGGAAAAACGCGAATTGAGGTCATACGATTCACTCCGAGCCAGCACGTCCCAGATGATAACTCTGGGGAGAGAATACCGCTGGACCTCGGAAAAATTTAGAGCAGAAAAAATGTCATCGACACTAAAAAACACTTGATTTTTTTTCAAATTCTCACATTACCATCAATTTGGCAATAAAATGTTACGATTCAGTCGTGGTGACAGTCGGTGTCCTAAAGCGCTGAATTATAGGAATTTCACTTTCAGCATTTTTCGACAGAAATTTTTTTATATTCAGAACTGTATTTACCCCGAATTTAAATCGCAAAGATGGAAAATCATTGCGGTTGAATCAACGGCCGAAAAAGCTTCGGACGGATGCAAATAATCCTCTCTTTTTCGAATTAACGACTCGTTATCTGGTGGTCTCATTTCTAATTCCCTCAGAGGTTGAAATTACTGTCGAAAACTCGAGACTGGCTAAGTGAGTTTAATCTCGTCGAAAACCATCGTCTCTTTTCCCCCTTCGGATATTTCCTGACGGTTTCAACTATTACACGGTCGGATAACGCGAATTTTATTTTCTACCTTGGGGAAAAAAGCTGACTTGAGAAACAGTATTGAAGAGTTAGGGCCGAAAGTCAATACGGGCGACAGTTTCAATACGAGATAAGGACAACTGCTTTTCTAGTCCAATAATCTACCAAGGGTTGAATTATTTCAAAAGTCGTTAACCGCGAAAATTTTGAATTTTTTGTTGGTACCTACCATTACAGAATTAGTAAAAATTGAAACACGAAAATCGATTGCGAAAACGACTTATGAAAAAAACTAGTAGATAAATAAACAGCACAATTTTTCATGGAACGAAAACAAATGTGACGATGTCGCCGGCTGAAACTCCCGAATAAGGCCCGGTTTATTGACTATCCGATAACTAACCGTTTATATCTATCCGATATATTAGGAAGCTTCAGATATCATTCAGCGCGGTGGTATTTATTTAAATTAGTTATTTATTAAATTTGAATATAAAAATCTAATTGGAAATGTTTATCTAAAGCTTCTTGGATGTCATGAATGAATTTTGTCAATAAACCTGCCCTAAGGGTATTATTAGACTAGTGCCGGTGTTGGAATCAATTCAAGCACGAAGGGTTATTGCCGGTTGAATCAACAACATCAATCATTCAAATTGATCTACAGACTGGTGATTCAAGTAATCAAGGACCTTGACAATTGAAAGAACCATCGACTTTTCTTTTGGCAGATTTTTGAAAAAACGTCGCATCCGACTCAAATTGCGGTTGCAATTGACAGTAACTTAAGTTGCTATAATCGTGTGCACACCATGGGAATGCTTGTTTTTCGAACTTTACCAATAAAATGTGCAAAATTTATTTTGGCGCATCGAACGGCTCCCATGCAAAGGAACTGCTGTGAATACGTTTGGTTTTCTTGGTTTTTGATGATTTTCTTGATATTCTTGGATACCAAGAAAAAAGGACCTCTATCACCAATCTATTGAGCAGATTTTTCTTTTTTTTTTCATTTAAACAAAGTCGTTTAACCGGGATCATTTAATGGCGATCACAACCCGTTATTGACCGAATAAATTAATTTCGCAGTGTTTCCATTTGGGACTCAAATATTGAAGCAGACGTAACGTCAGATTCTCCGATATTCTTTTTCGTTTGTTTTCAACAGGACCGAACGCAGATAACATGGCGATTACCGATGGAACCGGTTCGTTTCAATATCTGCCCTCGCGCGGACAGGATCGTCAAACGCTGTCGGGGGGATAAATTCAAATCTCTCGAGCGACCTCTTTAGGCGTCTCCATTTATCTAAATTATCTCAATAGAGCCTGGAGAGCCATTCATCAAAAGCGGCTCGGACTTCTCGCAGATAGAAAAGATTCGATCTGAGAAGGTCTGAACCGGCTCTTGCCGGGTTTTCAATAGACCCGTTCGAAGCCATGGGGCTGAGAGATTTATGCTTTGCTCCTTCCTTCTGGCCTCACAAACATCCACTTCGAACAGCTCGTTCGACTTGTTGAAAGAAGGACACGTATCTCGTTCGGACGTGAAGTGGACGAGGGGCATTTTCCGCGACAGATATATATCGTCCGTCCTTTCTTTCGACGAAATGCTCGATCGAGAAGAGCACAAAGGTCTTGTAACAAGCGCGACGGGCTTACCAGTTATCGGGTCGTTTGGTCATTAGTAGCTTTCACTCGGCCGGATAGCTTGTTTTACGGGTTATCCAGTCGTAAATGAGGCAATCATCTTCAAAACTTCCGACACCTTACAGCTCCTATATCTCGGGACAGCAGTCGAGGGTATACAGAAACTGCGACGGGTAGATAAAACTCAGTGCTTCCATATTTTACAACGTGAAATTTTGACACGGATTCATTCGATTCGGACTGTTTTTGAGGGGGATTAAAAATACATGGAAAAATATATTGATGCAATATGCCGAATATACCTATGGAATGGCAAATATATACGATGCCGATGACGAATATACCTAAGGAAAATCAAACTCACAATGAAGCAGAAACTCAAGCTCAGAATCGAAATCGAAGTTGAACTCACAATGAAACAGATACTCGAACTCATAAACGAAATCGAAGTCAAACTTACAATGAAACAGAAACTCGAACTCATAATCGAAATCGAAGTCAAACTCACAATGAAACAGAAACTCAAACTCATAATCGAAATCGAAGTCAAACTCACAATGAAACAGAAACTCAAACTCATAATCGAAATCGAAGTCAAACTCACAATGAAACAGAAACTCAAACTCATAATCGAAATCGAAGTCAAACTCACAATGAAACAGAAACTCAAACTCATAATCGAAATCGAAGTCAAACTCACAATGAAACAGAAACTCAAACTCATAATCGAAATCGAAGTCAAACTCACAATGAAACAGAAACTCAAACTCATAATCGAAATCGAAGTCAAACTCACAATGAAACAGAAACTCAAACTCATAATCGAAATCGAAGTCAAACTCACAATGAAACAGAAACTCAAACTCATAATCGAAATCGAAGTCAAACTCACAATGAAACCGAAACTCGAACTCATAATCGAAATCGAAGTCAAACTTACAATGAAACAAAAACTCAAACTCATAATCGAAATCGAAGTCAAACTCACAATGAAACAGAAACTCAAACTTATAATCGAAATCGAAGTCAAACTCACAATGAAAAGGAAACATGAACTCATAATCGAAATCGAAGTCACACTTTCTTTAAGTTTCTCAAAGTTTCTTTACAAGTTTGACTTCGATTTCGATGATAAGTTCGAGTTTCTGTTTCATTGTGAGTTTGACTTCGATTTCGAATATGAGTTTAAGTTTTTGTTTCATTGTGAGTTTGACTTCGATTTCGATTATAAGTTTGAGTTTCGGTTTCATTGCGAGTTTGACTTCGATTTCGATGAAAAGTTCGAGTTTCTGTTTCCTTGTGAGTTTGACTTCGATTTCGATTATGAGTTCAAGTTTTGGTTTCATTGTAAGTTTGACTTCGATTTCGATGATAAGTTCGAGTTTCTCTTTCATTGTGAGTTTGACTTCGATTTCGATTATGAGTTCAAGTTTTGGTTTCATTGTGAGTTTGACTTCGATTTCGATTATGAGTTCAAGTTTTTGTTTCATTGTGAGTTTGACTTCGATTTCGATTATGAGTTTGAGTTTCTGTTTCATTGTGAGTTTGACTTCGATTTCGATTATGAGTTCAAGTTTCTGTTTCATTGTGAGTTTGACTTCGATTTCGATTATGAGTTTGAGTTTCTGTTTCATTGTGAGTTTGACTTCGATTTCGATTATGAGTTTGAGTTTCTGTTTCATTGTGAGTTTGACTTCGATTTCGATTATGAGTTCAAGTTTCTGTTTCATTGTGAGTTTGACTTCGATTTCGATTATGAGTTTGAGTTTCTGTTTCATTGTGAGTTTGACTTCGATTTCGATTATGAGTTTAAGTTTTTGTTTCATTGTGAGTTTGACTTCGATTTCGATTATGAGTTTGAGTTTCTGTTTCATTGTGAGTTTGACTTCGATTTCGATTATGAGTTCGAGTTTCTGTTTCATTGTGAGTTTGACTTCGATTTCGATTATGAGTTTGAGTTTCTGTTTCATTGTGAGTTTGACTTCGATTTCGAATATGAGTTTAAGTTTCTGTTTCATTATGACCCACAGACTTCGGCTTCAATACCCTCGACAACTCAATGACCGGCATCTCAGAGTATAAGAACGAATACAGAAACAGATTAGCGTGATTTACGTTTCAAAATACATTGTGGAAGACTTCAGTCAATCTTAGCTCTCTTCTTTCGCTCCTCCGAACTCATCGCCGGTCCATGAATCCTTACAGAGTATTCAAATAAACAGTATCCCTATCAACGTGGCAGAATTGAACAAATGAACGCTTTCACTCGGGGTTTATGCGGCTTAAAAGATTTCGGATCGAATGGATCGCTATTCGGCAATGAAACTCCTCGCCGGTGGCGTACGGGCGGAATAACCGAGCCGCAGGACATTACGCTGCAAAAGCCGCCCGGCCTACTGAGCGTTGGTTCTTTAATTGAATTTGCACAGAAGTCGAGGAAGCTCGAGAGCTTAATTAATTACCCGTAAATACGACGGCGTCGCTCGGAATATTAACTCCTCGCTCTATAACGCCTACGCCAGGTAAGGCTCAAATGCGAATCTCGAGCTGAGGGAGGAGAAAGGCAAGCTCAACCTCAAGCACTGTAGAGTATTCCAGGGTCGCTTCGAACGCATCTTTCCCGGTTAGGGCTACCTGGAGTGCTGACAATTTCGGAAAATTGGAAATATTTCCGAAATAGGAATTATTTCCGAGGCCTTGGAAAGATTGGAAAACATGTATTAAACATGGATTGCTGATCGTTTTCACACGTTTTTACGCCTACCGGTGTTTGAACAGAACTCAAATTAACTCGATAATCTAATGCCCCCTTCGATTCAGCCATCGGATGATAGAATTATCATTTACATAAATCTCAGCGAATCAAGATTGAAATAGATGCCTTACATAAAAAAGTAAAGATTCAAAACTAGACCTCAGTTTAAAATCTAAGGCCCGGTTTATCTCAAAAGTATGATGCGAAATACCAACGAAGTATCAAGTATTTTGAAATTCAGTTGTTTTTTATGAAAAAACTTCTTAATTTTAAGCTGTTTTTGAAAATCCTCTCTGACAGTGATATTTTGGGGTAAAAGGCAATCTTTTCAATTTGTTACATCTTTCGGAAATATTTCCACGATTTTATTATTCGGGAAATAAGTAATTTAGGGCTTCAGGGACAAAATGCTTCCTCAGGCACGGGTCGTGGACAGTTCCGCAGACTCCGAGTGTCCATTTCTGGTCGGCCAGAACGGAAGGTCTCCGCTATAATGGAATCCTCAAGCTGAGTTCGGTAATTAATTTCACTAGCCTCCATAGCCGGTCTTCGCTTTAATAATCCTGGAGGAAGATTAGAAATACTTCGATAAAAGGTACCTGGATTTCATTGCACAAAATATCACATTTTGGAAATAAAGATGTAATTTCGAGTGGCTCGAAACAGTGCGCATCGCATGATAACGAGAAGTTTCTGTGGGAAGTGATAGGCGTTAGAATTCCAGTAAGAAAAGCACCTGCTCGATGGAAAATAATGAATTTGGAGATCAAGTTCATTTTTTGAACAATTGCTAGGATTCTACAACGGAAACCTGCTTCTCAGGGCAAAACGGACATTGATTTCGGATTCAGCACTCTCGAAAACCCTTAGAACGACTGTCAGACCTCTTGAAGCATGAGATTGATTTTGTGTTGTAGAGCAGTGGACCTAGTTACCCGTAAATGTGAAGCCGACGTGGCCTCTTTGCTCTGCAACACCTACGACGGCTTAAATAGGGAGCCTTGAGTAAAGGGCAGGTTTCTAAGGATCGCGTAGGAAGCATCTTCCAGGAATGGTTCCTTTTACGAAATGCTGCTTCAGAAGCCTCCTTCCACCACTTGGCTCCATAAGCTCCAAGTGTTCATTTCAGGTTGGCCAATAGAACGAGGGTCGCTTTATAGGGGAACCCTCGGGCTAAGATCGGTAATTAATTTCACGAGGCTCCGCCAGGACAGGACTTCATCTTCAGAAGATTAGTCTCGACTGCAAGCCCTTGAAGAAAGGTTTCGAGCTTGCATGAGCGGCGATAGCATAGGTCAAGAAATTATATGAGCCGAGTAGACCTTGAAACTGCAAGCGATGTTTTTAAAATATTTGGAA
Organism: Nesidiocoris tenuis; assembly: GCA_036186465.1. Taxonomy (NCBI): domain Eukaryota; kingdom Metazoa; phylum Arthropoda; class Insecta; order Hemiptera; family Miridae; genus Nesidiocoris; species Nesidiocoris tenuis. The sequence continues at coordinate 2,891,040 of AP028920.1, forward strand.
AAAATTGGAAATAAAATATTTGGCCGATTCGGCTTGATGAGGACAGAAACTGAGCGAAAGAAGAGGAAATTTGAACTGAAACTGTACTTCGAACTGATAGTGAAAGTAAAACAAACACTAAAATCGGACTGACAGCAAAAACGAAAGTATAACTGACAGTAGTCCAAAAACTTGAGCGTTAAACTCGAAATGAAATTCAAACTAAAAGAGGAACTTGAACTGAAAGTGAAAGTAGAACTGAAAGTGGAACTCAAACTAGAAGTGAATCTCAAACTAGGACTGAAAGCACTTAAAACTTCCAAGATAAACGCTCTTTAAATATTTGTCGTTTTTCTATTATATCGTTTTTTGGCCCCAAAAATAGACGAAAGGATCATTATTCTTGGAGCGATCGATAGGTCCTGATGAGTAGATTCTTTCGGTACCGAAATCTCAAAATTGATATTTTGGGACATATGCCCTTTGCGCTTTAAGGTATCGATATGTTCCATGTTGTTTAGGTTTCATTGGCCCCCTCATCTACCGCTCGACTCATAAACGTTCGATTGACTATTCAAACACCCAGAACAATGATGGCTCGACAAATTTCAGAAGTATCCCCGGTTGATCGGCTTGGGGCCCTCGACGGGTGTTCAGCTGGCCTTGAGCGGGTTCAAGCACACCGGAGCGGAACGAACTCCCAAAAACGTTGGCGAAGATTCGTCAATTGGGAGCCCAGGTCACGAACGCGAATCGCCGCCGTGCGGCCTTCGCAGCCGCTGCCGGCAATCCGGGCGGTTCCGGTGTCGTTTTGCCGGCGAATATCGTCAGAAATCCAGGCCCGAAATTGCCATAATTTATTGCGATAGTCAAGAGGGTAGTTGCCAATTCTTTTTTCAAATTTCTTGAACTGTCTGATTTCTGATTCTTTTTTCGTATTTCTTGAACTAGCATTATTTATCTATCTTTATCATTTATTTATGAAGATCTTTAGCATTATTTATTGCGATAGCCAGGAGGGAATTCCGCAGTAATTCCGATGTACCTATGTAAGATTACTCTCAATGTTTTCTGTTTCATTTTTTCTGGCCACGAAAATGAACCGATTTTAGCGTTCTTGGTCTTGAAATGTTTTTTACCTTGCAGAATAGGTACGTGGGTGTTTTTTATGCTCAGAAAACTTGATGTATTTTTTTATTATAAGCGAGTTATCAAATGTGAATAGGGAGTTTTTAATATTTATCGCCTAAACAGCCTCAAGAGTTGTCGGAATTTGTTGAAATTGTGCCAAATATTTACGTATCAAAATATGGAAGTAGGTATTGTGTGTTATCTACGCACCACTGGTTTTTATATTTCATTGACATTTATATGAACATTCATACTCCCAAATTTATCCAGAATTACTATATGCATCAATATAGCACGTTTGCAATATGCATAATATTATGGATTTACTCGTTTCATCCCACCGGTTTGAAGATGTTCCAGTTTCTCGGTATCGGAAACTTGTAACGGAAATCGTCGACTGCGCCCCAACGTCCGTCATAAACCTCAAACGAGGAATATTCGTCAGTCGGTTGTTTTCGATTTAGCTCGTTAACGTAAGCAGACCGTTTGAACAGCGTCATCCTGTTAATTATTTTATTACCGGCTGCTCCCATCGAGATTCGCTCCGAGGGCGGAAACTCTCGCCGAGATAGGGATCAAAGCGAGAGCTTCTCCAAGCCCTTTATTCGAGAGGCATTAATCGCTTTGGGGGAGAGATCTGCTCAGGGAGCTAATCGGTCGTTCAGCCATGACAGGAGGTTTCATTTGCTTGAAACGCGTGAAACATTTCACCCCATCACTTGTTCCTGGAGTGATGGCACCTAACACTTGAACCCGCAATTATTGCTGCCCAAATGCGCAACATTGTCGGTGAAGAGGCAACTCAACAATTTCGGTCAATGCGGCAGATTTTATTCGAATTTTGCTACCAAAGGACGTGTGGAGTTGGAAAATCCGAATTTTAAGAATATTTTTGAATAACATTTTTTGAATGCAGCGTGGGAAAAAATACTTCATTCATATACTAATTTCGCTTTGAGAAATGTCATAACACTTGAAATTCTCCGGAAGCGGCCGGAATACTGCGTTTGAAACAGTCAGACGATGGTAGACAAAGCTTGGGCTCACGGGTTGGTCTAGTGGCTAGAGCGCCTGCCTAGCTGCAGGCTATACCTGGGAGTTATGAGTTCGATTCCCATAGGTGGCATGGAAAATTTGGTCCATAGCCTTATGATCCATGTCATCCCTGGTATTCGGGGTTTATGGAAATAATTGAAATTGGAGAACTAAACCCACTCCTTGTAGATTCCCCATGGGTTAATACAATTAAACCATCATTTACATGGTAGATAGAGCTCTTTAACGTATTTAATACCCAAAACTGTCCAAAACTGCCCGTAACATCCTGCTACTGCAGGAATCTATCCAAAATTGTCGGACAGTGTCCACAATTGTCCAGAACTGTCCGGGACTAGGTACAATACACTTTCCGAACTGACCCAAACTTTCCGAACTGGCCAAGACTATCCAAAGCAGTCCAAAATTGTACGACAATGTCCGAAAGAGTCTAAAATTGTCTGTAACAGTCCAAACCCGTCCAGAGCAATGTCCGAACTGTCAAAAACTGTCCGAAACAGTTCAAAATTGTCCGGGAACGCCCAAAACAGTCTGAAACCGTTCAAACCTGTCCACAACTAAAAACTGTCTAGTCCGTAATTTCCCGAATTGATCCAAAACAGTCCAAAATTTCTCGAATTGATCCAAAACAGTCCGTAACTGCCAGATACAGAGTCCTGGCAGTTCCAGAATTGTCCTTAATAGTCCGAAATAAACTAAAGCTAACAGAAGCTTTCCGACCTTAACCAAAACTGTCATAATTGTCTGAAACTGTACTGCAATTGTCTGAACGCTGTATAGAACAGCAATACGAACAAGTATCATAGCAATAAGTTTATTCGTTCGGAAACGCGGAGGAAAATTGCCAGCATGTAGCTGCCACACTGACGTTAATGTATTAGGTATGCGTCAAAATATAGCTCCAGAAGGAGTTCGCCAGCGTACCGATGAAATACAAGGTATTGAATAGTATACGTCCGCTCAAGAGTTATGATCTGCATCGGATCGATCGCCTAATAAATAGTATAGCGACGTGAGTTGGCTGTCGACTAATATGACGGCCGAGGTAGAAAAATGAATGCCAATCCCGGGAAACTGCGGATTTGAAATATCTAACCCAAAGGGGCAATAGATGGGCAGCGGGAAAAGAGCCCTGAATGAGAAAATACGAGAGAAAGAGGGAAACGCGGCATTCAGAAGAGATGATAAGGGCGGGAGGAAAATCCCTTATCTGTGTGTATAGTTGGAGATCGTGGCGAGATTAGAGCGGCGAACAAGATTGGTCCGTTCCTTCTGAAACTCTTCCCTGGTAATGGAAAGTTTTATGGCGACCAGGGGTTCCCCGCTTCCAGAGTACCATAAAAGCCTTCTCCAGGGTTTTTTTTTGCTTTTTCCACCGCTTTGCTCTTTTTATATCATTCAACACCTTCGGCCCTTATATTAGTATATTTATGTCTCATATTTATGAAAAACTTCAAGTTTACGATGGTATAAATTATTTTCCATTATTTATTTAGAGCGATTTCATCAATTCAGTTTATTCGTCAAATAAATTCTCCGAATAAATTGTTTCTTGGGAATGTAGACTATGAATTTCCTTGTCAATGTATCCATAGAAACTTAACATTTTCCTAGTCTCGGTTTTTTCATTAACCTTGGGAATGGTCTTATTAATTTTTTTGCCAGCCTCAATAACAATCCTATTAAATAGGAAACACAAATTTTGTGTTTCAGGGCTTGAAAGAATCTGGGGGTGTCTTAAACATAAATACCTATTTATCATTTCAATAGGGCAAATCAGGGCACCTCAATGTGCTTTTATTCGAACTGATTATTCCTAAATTTGGAAAAAGTTTTCGAAACATTTCTGCCCAAAGAGGCAACAAAAAAGTTCAAAAAAATCCAAGGATTTGGTCAAAATTACGCTCCGAAAAAAGTAGAAATATATTCGGCTCGCTATTAACTCAGAGGAACTATGTATTGTGAAGTACGGAGCTCTCTATGCCTAATTTACTGTTCGGAAGAAATTTTAATTATTTCAATTTGAGACTATGGGTGGCAGCTGACGCATATTCGAAGCCCCTCGGACACATTGAATATCGCTCCACCCCGAAGACTCCTCATGAGCGAACTGACCCCAGATTCGTTCCGGTGGGATAGGTGATCTTCATGTAAGGAGAAGGGATTATTGCGGATGGTAGGGGAGAACCGGTTAAAAGTTTGCGAGAATGTCAGAAGAGTGCGCCAGGTACTGTTCAACGAGCGAAGATTCCAGAGCCGACCGCACTGCTCAACGCATCGATCATTATCATTGGCGGAGCGATATAAATCTTCCAGCAAGAAGATGTATGGGAGCTTGGAAACGATTTTGGACTAAAAAAAACCTCTGTACCTAATATACTCTACAATGTGATGTCATGCTACCCAAAGTTTTTCAAAGGGGCAAATAGGTAGTACCAAAATATTGTTTTGAAATGTCCAAAAATTGGTCTTCAAACGAGTTTTTGATTTCTACGCAATAGCAGCGCTTTCATTTCGCAGGTACATTCTGGAACAGCGACACACTAAAGACCCTGCTGAAAAAATTGTATTTTTATTATAGCATTATTTTGAACTTACCTTTAGTCGTACTGCGAGTTTCCAAATCTTCAAGAGCTCCCGCTCACCGGCCTCAGAAACACCGCTTTTTGAAAATTAATAAAATTTAGCGAATTATGGAGATACCCACGAGAATAGCACCGTTCGATCATAGTACACGAACTGTGAGTACGGCCATACCGACAAATCTTTCGGCGAGCAATTCTAACCTAGTGCTAGTTAACACTGTGTTCCTAGATCTGGAGTTGAACTCACTGAGACCGAAGGAGTGACACGATGCTCTCAAGATCGGGGTAAACCTACGGGAAAATTCGCGAGGAAAATGGTGAAATCGCGAAAAACAAGCGGGAAATGCCGACCGGGGAAACCACCTGATGTGAGAGATTTTCCGCGGAGGCGAGCGCCAAAAGCAGGCAGGCTCGGAACATAGGACGGGGGCCCGGGGTCTAGATCTCGGAAAACGCGGATCCCCCGGCGGGCGAGGGAAAGCGGAGAGGCGTGCGCATGCCCGATGCGGCATCGGGTGGCCGGCCGGCTGCCCCCGGCGGTGTTCCACCCTTGCCCGAACGCTTCCGCTTTTCTTGGGGTTTAGTTATATACCTACTTTCACAACGTATCCTGATCAATTCGAAGTTCAAGCAGTAAAGTAAAAGATACAAGGCAAGAATGAAGAAAGTTGCGAATTGGAAACATTTATTCGCTCTTTTGGCTGTAGAATTCCTACCTATAACTAAGGGGGGAGTATTCTCAAAGTTGAGGAGTTGACTTTGTGAGGTCAAATACAGTGATCAGAGTAGACAGTATTCATAAGTCGAATCATGAATTTCCCAACCATATTGACAAATTTTCAAACCAAATCGAGAACCTTTCAAACCGAATTGAGAACTTCACTCATCAAATTGAGAATTATCCAAACAAAATTGAGACTTCTAGTAAAATAAGTTTCAGAGGATGTAGGTTTTCGACTATGAATGTACACTAGGCTCTAAGGAAAATTAACGTTGAATCCAAAAATGTCCTTTCATGTTAAATAAAGTAGTTTTGAAGCAGGGAAATGTGGGTTTTTATGGAGCAAGGTTATCCTAAAAAACTTTAAAAAATCGTATCTTGGAAACGGGTTAGAATCGAAAAAATGCGATCGGTTGCGATTGGCTTCATTTTCGGTCTAGTTTTAATCAAAATGTTTTTACATCATGTTCGGGACACAATGTATAGGTATCAATTTCATCCAAAACGTACTATCATTCGAGGGGCAAAAAATTATAAAGAACATTCCGGAACCCATACAGTAGGCTGAGAGAGGCAAAAATTTTAGTGCGATGGCCGGGAATCGAACCCGGATCAACTGCTTGGAAGGCAACTATGCTCACCATTACACCACCATCGCCCTTGAGACAGCCAAGCTGAAGCTGGTCTACTCGAAGAAGGCTTCAACCTCGTTACCATTTCTCGCATTACTCCGACAGCAATCTGCTAGTGTGTGGTAAGGATGCATCATTAGCAATGATGTTGAGAGAAGGGTGTCACAATCATCGGAGGAAATATCGGTCTTAAGCAATTGCGAAGTTAGGCATCCAGTAGTGTTCTAATGGTGTATAAAAATGTGATCGTTCGATTTTGGAATACAATAGTATGAATGGCATAATAGTTAATACCTATTAGGTATGTTTAGCAAGATTAAACACGAAATATTTACTGTTAGCTGAAAGTCAGGCGAAAGACTTCTGAAAAGCTATCAAGAGCTCAACTAGCTCAAGAGAAAACGCTGCTCAGCCGATAAATTAGTATTGACGATGAATAGGTAATTTATTTTTGTGTGTAGATATCTGAAGAAAAAATGACTCATTAGAAGAGATCGCTGACCAACCAAAAATTTTACCCTGGGAACACAAGAAAATTCAGCTGCAATTATCGAATTATTACCAAAATCATGATTACACGAGTCGGCAGTGACATACAAGTTTTCCGGAATCGGAACCGGGAGAACAAAAATTTGATCATTCCTACCCTACCAGCCTTGCAAGACCTTCTTAGCATGGGAAGATTGATACCAAGATTTTTTGAAAAATTGACACTAAGATTTTTTGGAAGATTGATACCAAGATTTACCTACTTCCATTTTTTTGGAAGCTACCAAGACTGGAAGATTAATACCAAGGTTCTTCAAAATATTGATGCTATGATGTTTTTGGAGTCAATAGCTACTAAGGTTTGCTGAAAGATTGAGGTCCGGTTTATCAATTTTTTTAAAGCAAGATCTATCCAAGAACGCTCGCATTCACTAATTTTCAAAACATTTTCGGTATGACGGTGAATGAAAATATGTCCAAGGTGAAATGTAGTGCAAGCATCCTTAGATAAACCTAGCTTTAAAGACTTGATGAACCGGCCCTGATACCAAGATTTATCTCCAATTTTTTGGAAGGTAACAAGATCATTGCCAAGATTTTTTGATCGATAAGCCTTTTTTTAGGATTCTGATGTCAAGATTTGTTTTTGAAGTTGATATCGATTGAGACCTGATTTTTGGGAGGATCTTTTAAAAGATGTTTTTAAAGTTGATACTAAAATTTTTTGGGAGGTTAATACCAAGATGTTAATCGACCTTTTTTTAGGGTATTGATTCTAAGATTTTTTTGAAGATGGATAGTACCGGCTGAGACGTGATTTTCGGGTAGATCGAATTTCGAATAAAATATGGCCGGATAACCTCGGATTACATATCGTACAGCCCCGGGGGCCCAGGTACGAGGGCAAAACATATAAAGGGAAGTTTTGTAACTCAAACAGAGTGACCAGAGAGGAAACTGGCCAGGAGGATCGATGGCGTCTGTAATTAAGTTAGCCGGAGCCAGTCCGGTGAGGGACGGAGAGCTTTAGGCCCGCGGTTTGAAGTGAAATTGAATTACCATAGGCAGACGCGTCCGCCCGATCAAGAAACGGCCAGGAAATCCAGCTTTTGGACGCTTCTCTCGGTTTATGAGCTTTAACTCGCCAACGGGTTCCAGTAACAAAGTTAACAGGCCCCGCGGAGTTAAGTTGTTCTCTAACCGGCAGCTGGCCGACGACGAGATTGAGCCGGGCTTTCAGGCTTGTCAGCCAGCAGATATCCCTCCAAGTGGATTATAACAGGTTGATATCCAACCGGGGTTGTTCCACTAAGATGGTTCCACTGTGTTCCACTTCGACGAAAGACCAACAAGTTATCGGTTGTTTGGGAACAAACTATAAACTCGCTTTGACCCGTGACTCGATAGGAAAGGGTTTTAAGGGATGTGCGAATTCCCGGGAATCGCGTTGGAATTAATTAACAGTTATACAAAATGGTAGGTACGTAACTAGTTAACTGGATTGTTCGACCGTTTCGCGGACCTTTGTCTCTCTGGTCTTGACTTGAAAGAGAAATGAACGCATATAATATTATGTATACAGATAGTTTATCTCTCTTCGCACGAGACGAAAGAGAAATATAGACATAAGTAGAACGCTTCAACAAATTTTCGTGGATTCGACTCGAATTTTCAATTTGAAAGATTGATAAAAAGAGTATTGAAACATTCGACATTTTTATAAGCAGGCACTCTTTATAAGCCTTTAGGTATTTTCAATTTTTTTGGAAGATTGTACCATAAGTGGAAGTAATACCAACATTTGTCCAATACTGCGGAATATTGATTTATTTCCAATTTTTTGGGCGATAGCAAGATCGGACGCTTAATGCCAAGATAATTTGATCTATTGACCTATTTTTTTGAGGATTGATCCCAACATTGGTTCCAAGATTTTTCTTGGAAGATTGGTGCCAAGATCTGTTTCCAATTTTTTGGGAGATGCCAAGACTGGAAGATTAACACCAAGACTTTTTGATCGATTGACCAATCTTTTTGAGGATTGGTTTTCAGATTTATTTTTGGAAGATTGATACCAAGATTTTTTAACCAAGTTTTTCCCCAATTTTCCTAATTTGAAATATTAATAGGAATCAAGTGGGTTGAAACATCCAACATTTTTATAGGTACGTAAACACTCGTGCATTGGGATAGTGAATGGACTAGCAAATGAATGGCTGAAATAAGGTACCTACCTAGTAAAGGAATGGATGAATGGCAGAAAATGAATGAAAAATAATGGCTGGTACGTAGCAAATTAATGATTGAATGGCTGAAATAGATGCCCAGGGAGGTACCCAGCAAAATAAATGGTAAATGAAATGCCGGAGTAAGTAGAATTTCGGGGAGAATCCAATTTGTTCAATTTTTCGCTACCTATATATTTCGATACATTTTGTTACGAGGCTGTTAATGTTTTACAGGAAAATTGACTTTTGCTGCACTGAAAAGATGATAACATGTTCAATCGAGAAATTGCAATGAATACACGCCAAAAAAAGATGAATCAAAAAAGGTACCAACTCGTCCCGGATCAATCGATGAATAACTCATGTCACGATAACTAATTATCCCCACGTTGTGCGTCTCTAATGTCGGGCATTCATTAGCTGCAGAACTAAAGCGATGAGTTAGTTGAGAAACAACTCGATGAGGCTGTAAATTGTGTAAAGAGGAAGCAAGCGGCTTTGAGGACTCGAGTTGTTAAACGCTCTATCGACTAGCGCTACCTCCTCGCCAATTCCTACCTCCTCGCCAATTCCTACCTCCAGTTCCAGGCACCGGTTCCTACCTCCTGTTCCAGCGAACCAGTTCCTACCCCAGCCTCGGTTGCCTCTGTTAATCATGAAACCGCAAGCCCTTTCCCCAACAGAAGCCTCGTTTACCCTCAACACTCAACGCCGTTTTAGGTGGCTTTGGTTACCTTCGTAAAAGCGTTCTCGCCATACCACGGCTATACCGCGAGGTTTATTCCTACAACACGCCTACGATATACTTAAGGAACTCGTAACATATCGCCGTTGTTTAGAGAAAACCGAATTGACATGGGAAAATATCCGAAAATAATTCCGTTGAAGCATTACTATCCAAAATAGCCCTTGAAGGCAAAGAATGCTTAGAGCAATCCTTAAAGGATGGCAAACAAATTTGAAAAAAAAATTGTTTCTTATTTCAAAACAGCAGCCAAATAACACGCAATACTTCCATGATTTGATAAGTAAATTTTTAAATTTGATTAGGTATATTTCAACTACTTTTGAGTCTTTTTAGCTCGAAAATATCGAAAACTCACTTTGCCAATTTAAAAATCACCTAAAATCGAAATACGTCAAGTAGGAAATATCTGCAAATCGGTTCATTTTTGCGGCCAGAAGAAAAAATCAAATAGGAAACACTAAATCTGCAAACATATCGGAAGTACTGTGAGTTATTTAAATTTAGGTTTAACAGGGTGATAGGTTATGCCGAGACGAACATTCCAGACCTAGAAATTAGAAAAAAGGTTGAAAATTGAAGGAGGTATGGCAATTTTTGAGAATGACTACACACAGACGAACGGACAAGCAGACCGATGTGATTCTGAGTAAAAGTGTATAAGTAAGAAAAATTTTCTGAAGCTCCGATCCGATATTTGATTTTAAGAAGATTGCAATACTTCCATTTGAAGGGTAAGGGGAAAGAACAGGAAATGTCCATTTTTCCCAAAAACCAGCTTAATAGCGCATTTTGTAGGAATTCAAAGGTTCTAACCGTATAGTGAAACTCCAAGGGGAAAAAAGTATAAATGTCGCACTGAGAAGCAACGAAAGATTCGGTGTAAGGGGAAAAAACATAGAGTTTAAAATACAAAACCTGCTTTTTCTCTAAAAGTACTTTTTGTAACATTCCTCGTTCCTTCCCCTTACCCTTCATTTACTACACAGAATTAAAAATGGCAAGAAAAAATTTTTCCAAATGATAATTATTGGTGAGGACTTAATTATTGAACACTTGAACAACTATAGGGTAACAAAAGTTATTATCATTCACACCCCATAGCACCCCCCCACCCACATCTACGACAGGATCATTACCAGGGTGTGTGTGTAACCACAAGTACGATTTTTCATTTAAATTCCCAAATTAAATTTAATAGCTTTTAAACCGCAATTGAATTCTGTATTTAGCTACTTGTACTTGTCACAAAATCTAAAATTTATCTTTTGTTCGTTAGAACTGACCTTTCATGCTACAAGACATTCATTTAAGAGTATTATTTTCTTGTTCGCTCAGATCCTTGCCTCGTACGACTGACAAGAACAGAAATGGATGACGTTGATTCGCACGGTGACCATTAGTGCATAGTATGTGAAAGTAACAGGTTGTTACGAAAACCTGTTTGTTTTATATCGTCTGTGCACTAGTTACAAGTGACTCCTTCGCGCTTGAGCAACCGGCATGTTCGGCACTTGAATGAAATCGAGCCTCTCAATATGGAAACATGCTGTCCGTATGCTTCCAATTAACGAATATTCTTCTTTCGGAATCTAATTTTTTTTTAGTAACTCTGTTTTTGAGTTTACTTCATTATCTTATCTACTTTAGAAGATGGTTTTCGATAAAAATAAGGAATAGAAGAAAATAAGATCAGCTGAGTACCAACCATGCATGTCTTGATGGTGGTGGTGGTGGTAGGGCGGCGGTGCGGAGAAGGCCGAACTGGAGCAAGGATGGCGTCTCATCAGAGGGCTCGAGTTACCCGGTGGTTGCATGCTAGACAGCGCCCCGAGCGGCGTGTAAGATTTGCAGCTACCACCAGGTGAACCGACCGCTTCGACGCTGCTGCTGCTGCTCTGTAATAAAAAAACGAGGAATGCGTTATTCTCCAGCAAGTTCGTGATACGTTCCACCTGCTAGTTTCAAGGGCGATAAATAAACCATTCTGCGAAAGGAGGTTGCAAGTTAAATGTTAGGTATGTTAGTTCATGTTTAAAGTTGAAAACGAGGGTAAGGTCCACTATTCCGGGGAGGTAAGGGGTATTCACTACCCGATTGCTGGTGAGGGGGCAAGAAAACTCATTTATGCGATTGGTCAAGGCGGCGCCGGCGTAGAGTCGAATGCATTTCATTGGCGTTGAGCGCGTTATTATCGGTCCACATCCATAGCCCGGGGGTTCGAATCCTCCTCAGCCCTGGAATATTTGTGACCCTTGCAGGCACATCTTGACAGTATAATCTTTTCAGAAAAGCGCCTTCGTCATGTCAGGCCCAGTCACGGTCGTAAATCTTGACGTAAAGCGAAATAAATTTTAAACTTATTAATTATTTCAATGACGTTAAGCCACGTCTCCACAGTCATCCCTAGCCTCATATCCAGCAATCGGATGTAGGGTGAGCAGCTAAATTTTAGTCCTCAAAATCTTCAACAATTACTTATTACAGTAGAATCCGAATTATTATATATGCATCAGAATAATATTCTGTACATATTATTATTATTATTATTATTATGTACAGGGAGTTCCTCAGTAACATTGTCTGGCTTTCAAGGGTAAATTCTTTGGCTCATTTTCTCCAATTTCCGTTCTGCAACGGTTTTTGTCAGCTAAAAAGGAATTCTACTTTTTTCGCTTTGAAAATCATTTTGTGATTTCGACTTTGTGCCAAGATGGCTTCAATTTCCCCGAAGTAATCACAAAAACGAGGGTACCGTCGAATAGGCCTTTAAATTTCTTACGAACATAACGCATTACCAGCGTTTTGAAACTGACCAAGATAAGCATAAAATTAGGCCAAAGTTGAGAATCGGCCTGGAGATACCATAAGTTCATGGGAAATTTAACGAGCTTTTAAACGGTATTCTCATTTTTGTAATTACATGATTATTTAAGGGACTTATGGCCATTGTATTGAGACAAAGTCGAAAACACGAAAAAATCTTCTAAGCGGAAAAAGCGTAATTTTCCTTGAGCGCAAGAACAATTTAAAAGAAATGCAAATGAGCTATAGCTCCTACCCTCAATCACCTAAATTGAAATTGAATTGGGGTAAAAAACCTTAAAAGAAAACCCCTAGACACCGCTCCATCGTCAATGTATCGGATAAAACAATCATCCTATCTAAAGCAACCTATAGTAGTTACAACATGATAATTCTACGTTCGAGGACCGTGACCACTGCACGATTCTGATTATTCAAAACTCCGGCAAGAGAGGAAACATTTGAATTCTGAACATTTAACAACCTCCGCCATGTCGATTTGAATTTGCGTGGAGTAAGAAGGCACGGTAACTATCCACCTATAGAATTATGGGGTTCCAAGGGCCGGGGGGGAGGAGGGTGTTTCTTTTGAAATAGAGTTAAAGGGAAGGTAAATGGCATCAAGCCTTGCTCGTCTTGCCTTTGACTCGGTCGGAAAGCGTGACCTGCGCCATTAGCGACTCTCCGCCCTCAGCTTTTACTCATTTACTTTATTACCCTCTGGCATCACGCCTTTTACTCTGTTTCTCGCAATCCAAACTCGAGATCTTTCAATATTTACTCGCTTTTTCAACAATGCCAAAACCGGTTTCCCCGTTATTGAGTAATTTTGTTTTCCGAGATGGAAAGAAACACGGAATCGCCGGTTGGTAATTGATCTGCCCAGGGTGGATAGTTGTATATTTTTGACACGATGTCAAATGTTTTTATTCCTGACTACTAGTTGTTTCCTTTCCATACTTAGAAGGCCAGTCAAAATCGACACAAAGCATTAATGCGTAGTTAATACGCAATACTTTCATATTTTTTAAGCATTAAGCATTTGAAAGCATTCATTTGTTTAATGCTGCGACGTTGAGAGGGATACTATTTATTTAAATGTTCTGTAAAGATTCATAGACAGGCGATGAGTTCACAGGTGCGAAAGAAGAGAGCTGAGATTGACTAAAGCCTTCCACGATGTATTTTGATAAGTAAACCACCCTGCTCTACAAAGATAACACACAATACTTCCATTTTTGTAACGTAAATTCTACGTAAACATATTATTAACACTATCTGGTTATACTTCGACTACTTTTGAGGGTTTTTAGGTCAAAAATACAAAAAAACCTCACTATGCAAATTTTAAAACTCGCCTAAAATTAAAATACGTCAAGTTATCGGAGCACAAAAAAAACGCTGCTAAGCAGATCAGTGACATGGGTACATTATTCTTCTGGGTATCTCAGAAAATAAAGTTCAAATAGTTGGAGTAGGTCAGTTTATCATCATATCATTTGAGGAGTAATGGTCCATGGTGAGCTCAATGGTGCTTAAATGGTACGTTTTCACAATGATGAATAAATAGGAACAAATAGATACGCTTGCCTCAACCCCTCCCGGGATTCAACCCTCACCAGCGCCCAGCACCCCTACCCCTCCCAACCATCCTTGTCCCAAATGTCCCTTGCTCAAATCTTCCCTATCAGCGATGGTCTGGCGCACCTGGATAATCGCAGTGGCGCATCCTAAAATGCCAGAAAGACATAAGGACATATTATAAGTCAGGAAGTACAAGCACCTTCAGAGCGAAGTGTTTCCACTCGAATTTAGCACGAACCAATCGACAACTGTGTCACACAACGAACGTTTTTCACTCGTTCGAAGGAGTCAGCCGGTTTTCGAGAAGGTTGCACTTATCCGGTTTTGTCGTTGGATCAAAGGTCTTATCCTCGCCTGGCAGCCTCTGATCTGATGCTTGGCGAACAGCCTGGAGGATCGAGTTCATTCATATTTGATCTGAAACCCTTCTCTTCTCTTATCGCGCTCTCTCGGGGCTCTCTTATAGCTCAGTCGTGCTCTTGGTCGATTTCCCATACAGGATTCTCCTTAGCTGCATTCAACCACCACTGCTTCCCTCCTATCTGCGAAAAGTCCTGAGGGGAGGTTTTTATTTTTCAAGCTTCTCTAAAGTTTCGACCTTTCCTGAATTATATGAGGCGATAGAACTATTTCAAAATCTAATAATTCACCAAACGTGTTTCATGTGGTTGGCGCGAAGAAAAGGTAATTTGAACCTCCGAAACGGCAAAAAGCTAAGGGCAGCTTTATCAATTTATTTAAAGCTAGATTCATCCAAGGACGCTTGCCCTACATTTCACTCAAGGCATATTTTCATCGACCGTCATGCCGAAAATTTCTTGGAATTATGTCTGATAGAGGTATTGTGAGTTTTCGAAAGTTGATAAATTCGAATTCAATGTCCTATAAAGGACCCAAACGCTCGAAAAAAATAACGTGATTTTCGAGATCATTAGTTTTTAACCTTCACCTTCAACATATCACTTCGAATCATATTTCATTATTCACATTCAAGTTTCTATTTCAACTTCAGTTTCGTTTTCAGCTTTAGTTTGACTTGCAACTTCAGTACCATTTTCAACTTCAGTTTGACTTGCAACTTCACTTTTCACTAGCAGGCCTGTAGAACATGGTATTTTTCGTGGAGCAGACTTTTCCAAAAAAAAAACTGCCAAGTACAACAAACAGGTATGAATTTCAACTTACCGAATGGCTGACGCTGACATGGTCGGTCGTATGGATGACCGTCTCCGTAGTGACGGCAGCCCCTTCCGTCTGCGTATGGCTCGTCGACGATATTCTGTACTGCATACCCGTAATGCTGCAATGCCTCGTCGATCTGGTCGTACTGTTCAGGTAGAGGCCGGTAATCGTCACGTCGGTATCCTGATTGACGATGACGGCCACTTTCTTCGACGACCCGCTCAGGATGACCTCGTCGTCCGAGCTTTCCGGCTCGACATCGGTGCTCGACTGAGTGTCGGTCGTCGTGCTGTTGAAGTTCGACGATCGTTTTCTCTTGTCGTCGTCGCTTTTCACGGTCGTCTTCTTCTCGACCGAGTAGGTGGCGGCGAGCATCGCCGAGGCGTTCAACGACGCCATTCTTTTCCTGACGACCATATCCTTGAGGTCCATCATCAGTTCGCAGCGTCGCCTTCTTTTGCGCACTTTCTTCGTCGACTCGTCTTTCTCGATTTCCTCGACGACCTCTTCAGTTTTGCCGACTTTTCTCAGTTTTAGCTTCCCTTTCCCTGTCGGTTTTTCCGTTTTCGGAGGTGGTTTACTCGGCGACTCGGGTTTCTCTTTTTTCCCCGAATTTTCGTCTTCAGTTTCCGCTTCGCTGCTCGACGAACTGCTCGGCGACGACGAGGACGTCTCCACGTCGTAGTGCAGTCCGACGCTCCGGTTTCCCGGTGCCGTCCTCAACGATCTCTTCGGAGGGGCTTCCGGCACCGAATCGTCGGAGTCTTTCCTGTCGTCGCTGTCGTTCTCGGATTTATTCCTCTGGCCGGCCTTCTTCTTGTCGACTTTGATCTTGGCCACGGATTTGTCCAGCATTTCCATCATCGCGCCTCTGCTTTCATTCTCGTAGAGGCAGTGGACCTTCGCCAAGGCGTTCAGCGACGCCACCCGGTGACGTTTAGGCCCGGCCCAGAACCCGTAGAGTTTCATTCGTTTCGCCTTGGTCTCCTCGTCCAAATCGTCCAGATCGCCGCCGCTCTTGTCATCAGACTTTTCTTCTTCGTCGTCGTCGCTTTTAACTTTAGCTGCTTTCTTTTTGGTAGGTTTGGCTTTCGATTTCTTTTTGACTAGTTGACCGCTATTGGAAGCGCCGCCCGACTTGGGAGGATTATCTTTCTTTTTGGCCTCTTCGTCGTCCGGATGGGAATCCATTTTCGAATCCGTGACGCTCCCGCTCGGCTCTTCTTCTTTCTTCCACGCTTCCTTCACAACTTTGGCCTTGGGCTTCTTCAGAAATGTGATCTTCTTTTTTTCGAGCTTAGCTTTGCTCTGTTTTTCCTCTTCTTCGAGGAACTCGTCGATGATTTCTTTCTTGATTTCCATCTTCCGAGCATCATCGTCGTTCGCGCCTTTGGCCTTGAATTTCACCGGCGGTTTGTCTTCCGCCTTCTTGTCTTCGGCCTTGCACGAAATCTCTCTGACGGCCTCCCTGACGACGTCGGAATCGTCGGCAACGTCGACTTTTTCCTCTTTGATTTCAGTCTTTTTCTGCTCCGTTTTCGCCTCCTTGGATTTCTTCTTGACGGGCTCTTTGGATTTCTTCTTGTCGTCCGCCGCCTTGGGTTTCGGGGAGTGGACTTTTTTGACAACGGCCACTTCCAAAATTGTGTTGACGACTGTTTCCAATTTCTCGTCCATTTTGCCGGACAGTTTTTTCAAAATTTCTTTCTTCATTTGGCCGGCTTTCGAGACGTTCTTCTTGTTGATTTTTCCGGAAGCGACACCGCCGGGTTTCGGCTCATTCTTCACCACCGGTTTGGCCTTGGGTTTCTTCACGCTGATCACCACTTCCACAGGCTCTTTGACGTCATCTTTCTCCTTTTTAGCGGCGACCTTTTCCGGCTTTTTCGTCAGTGCGGGGCCCTTCTTTTTGGACTTTTCAGAAACGATTTTCTTCGCCGGCGGTTTCTTTTCGACGATTTTCTTCAACTTCTCCTTCTTCTCCTTTTTCTCGGCCGGTCTCTTTTCTTTCAGTTTTCTCGCGGCGCTTCCGAGCACTTTCTTGATTTTACTTTTGGCGCCGATCGAGGCTGCGGCATTCTTGGGCTTGGCTTTCGCCTTTTTTATTACGACGGCAGGACCGCTCCGAGCCGGACGCGATTGTGGCGCCGGGCGCTTTTTGGCGGGAACGAGATTTTTCGGCATCTCACTCCCGCCGAACTTTGACGCGGCCCGTAGCGATAATTGACGGCCCCGAAAATCCGACCTATACCCGACTCGAATTCGAAAAAAATCAAAAACAAATCCACTCGCGTGAACCGAATTACGCGCGGGCAATTACACGGAACATGCCGACGGAAGCGGTTCGAGTACCGAACTACGCGCGATACAATGTCTGCAACACGTCTTCAGACATCATGGCGACGAAGGCTGCGACGAATCACGACCGGGCACAGCTTCATCTGAAACAGAGAGAGAAATCGTATGAATATAAGGATGCAGGAACAAAATAACGCAGGATTGCAGAAAAAAACGATCATTTTGGGAAAAAAGTTGGAAATAGTGTTAGACAATGATCCAAAAGCTTAGCTTTCAGGAATTTTTCATTTTCGAGGACATGAGGGTTTTCACCGGTATCTTAAATACACTCCAACAGGCAACACTTCATAAACCCATCACGCCTCATGTTCATAAGCCCAAAATCGGTTGCGAATAACAAATTTATAATATCACTCGCAACTGGCATTTCAAAGCGGGCCGCATTTGGGGAGTGTCAGTATGTTTTACTGGCCCGTGGGCGGGAGTCCTTGGCGGAATTAGGACACACTTGGAACCACAACCACTTGCTATCTGTGACATTTACGAGGGAGACGGCCACTCTGTACCGGCCGCAGACCCGACTTACCTTTACGACAGGCGAGTTTCAGAAGTCGAGATAAGGCGAGACAGTTCGTCGAAATTGTTTTCTCAGTTAAAGCTCGTTCTCCGTCTACAGCGAAGTGTCTGACCGATCGAACACGATTAGAATTTCAGTAGTTCCTTAACCCAGGTGGTAATGTGTTCAGTCTTCCTCGGAATATATGAAATTTGGGTAGATCTTGTAGCGGGGGGCTGATCTGTTTTGCCAAAATTTTGCGGACAGGACTTCGTATCGACCCGCTGATCCGATTTTGATGAAACTAGTCTTGAAAGTTGTGGTTTGCTCCAACTTGATGCATATTGTCCGGGCAATCCGATCGGAAAAGGTTAAGGGGTCCAATTTGGCATAAGTATGGTCCATTTTTGTAAAAACATAAAATGTCAAATTTGAAGGTGATGCCGTAGGTTTAGAATTTTTTGAGTATTTTTCCCGGGTTTCCCACTTGATTTACCATAGGATAGAGGGGTTTTCCGGAAAATTTTGAAAAATTTGTTTTTGAATCGGTTTGGCTCGAATTTCTTGATGCGATTTCTCCTTTTTCGCGTTTTTGAGCGGTTCTACTAAACAAATTTTCAATTTTTTGAGCTCGTTGGGTTCCTTGAAGGCTTCTGCACCTATGTCACCCTCTGACTGTCGAAATTGGTTGGTTTTTATGGTCAAAAACTGCTGAGAAGACTAAGAAGAAGACTAAGAAGGAAGACTTTCGACATTTCAAACAACTGCTTTTTCCACCCTTTATAAAAAATTCTGAAATTTCAAAGAAACATTTTGGGTAGCTTTTGGATAGGTGCATGACAAGAAAAAACCGACTGGTGGTAGCGTAATATCCTAACATAGCATCTGCCGCTAACTCGCCTCCAGCCAACTCTAATTAGGGATCAGGAACGCGCAGCAGAACACCACGATTCCTGGAGTGCAAACACCACTTTCTCCGGATCCTTGAAGAGATAGTGCCCTACAATAGACACGTACTAAGCCACACGCACCCATCAACTTGTCCACTGAAATCTGCCCCGCGGAGTTCCAGGTGACAGGGAACAGCTCCGGAGCTTTCACAGTTGGTTCCAAGTGGCCAAATATTTATCTACTTGATTCGTCGAAGGGGTCGGAACGGAGGGGTTGTCTGGAACCGGCTAACCCGCAGCTCTGACCTCCCACGGGATCAACCCTCGACCTCATCGCTTCGTGTTCAGAGGATAAAACGACCGCAGGCTCGAATCAGCCCCGGTACATCGGGGGTAGATTTTCCACATGTAGCCCATGATGGTCAAATCGTGTTCGCGGAGTTGGCCCATGAATTTCCGATCGGGACATGGGCCCATCGATACCAACTCAGGTTCCCTTAGGCACTGAATCCCAACGCTTCAGCTTAGACGTAAACATTAGCGTTTTAATATTGATTCGTGCTCCCCCCCTCGCTTAGGATGGAAATTAGTTCACACACGTTCGAACGCAATTATCTTTCATTGAAACCTCGCAAGTAGAACTAGGTGAAATGAACTTATAGGAGTAAATTTCTTACAATTGGGAACCGTTACGAGAAAAAATAAGAATAATATTCTTATTTTTCTTAATGAATAATATTCTTATTCATGTTATGAATACATATTCCTGAATAAAATTGAATTCTCTACACCTTTTTTTATTAAAACTTTCGGGCTAATATCAATAGTTTAGGCGGTACAGCGGAACTTGGCGTCAAAACGTGGGATCGAACGTCTTCTGAAAAGTCATTTTTGGCAGCGCTTATCTCTGAAACGGTAGGAGTTAGGAAAAAATTGCATGGAGCAAAACTTGTAGGAAATTGATCTATCTTTCATTTTGAATTAGGTCAGCTTCTTGGTCCGATCGCCCCTTTTCGAGATACGAGCGAAAAACCGAAAAAAGCGACATCTCTTCCTTCTCCTCGCACTTATGCTCAATGTTGATTGTTGAAATTAATCCGTTCATACCCATCTTCATTAATTTGAGTACCAGGTAACGGAAGCAAGTCGCAACAGCTCCCCAGTGTAACAAATGTTCGGTTTTACGAGGGAAACTCGCCGGTTTTTACGCCGGGAACTCAGAAAATCCTGAAACTTCGAGGGTCGTAAATATTTCGTCAACATCTCCCGGCTGCTCGGTTGACTACGAGAATAATTAACGAAGGTATCACGTGCCGGTGCCCGGCTCAGCCCACGAATATTAATGACTTCAAAATGAAGCTTAAGAGGATGCAATCATGGCGCTTTCGCGTTAACGATCTCATTTTGCCCCGCGAAGGTTACACCTTCTAGTTGTACGTCGCTCCGTAAAAATATGCGGTCATCCCGCAGGTCTCCGGGTGGGAAAATCTGGAAAAAGTGCGGCTCCGCTGTCACGGAGAAAATGGCGTATAATAACGGTTATCTCATGGCTATTATACGGTCACAGATATCCTAGTATCAACGTTCTGAAAGTTATATTGATAATACAGGTGCCCCAAATTCGGTGTTAAGAGGGTGTAACTAGATCGAAAATGGGACAAATTATTGTCAACCGCATTTTCCTATCTCAAACCGTTTCGAAGATATAATTTTTTAAAGGTTTTTTCAAAAGCTTTTATCAATTTTTGATGTTTGAGCCGCAATTACGGTACATAGGATTCGTTTTTACTTCCATATTTACAGAGTAAATGGAAGTATTGTGATCGTCCTAAAATCGAGAATCGGAACGGAGCTTCAGAAAAAACTTTTTCTTATACACATTTACTCAGAATCACTTCCTGAACAAGTGTCTGTGTGTCCGTTACGTCCGTCTGTCCGTCTGTCCGTCTGTGGTCATTTACAAAAATGACCATAACTCCCTCAATTCTCAACCTTTTTTCAAATTTCTTGAACTGAAATGTTTGTCTCGCCAAGACCTAACACCCTGTTTAATCGAAATTTGGATAACGCACAGTACTTCCGATATAATTGAGTTTTTAGTGTTTTCTATTTTATTTTTTTCCGGCTACAAAAATTGACCGATTTGAGCGTTCTTGGTCTTAAAATCTTCGTTTTACCTTGCAGAATATGTGGATATTTTTTATATGCCGAAAATGTGGCGGTTTTTTATTTTTGGTGAATTTTAAAATTTGAATAGTGAATTTTTTGAAATTTTTGACCCTAACACCCTTAAAAGGAGTCAAAATATGATCAAATTGTGTCTCAATTTTACGTTTCAAAATATGGAAGTATTGTGTGTTATCTACGCACCACTGGTTTTAATACGATTGCACACTAGGCGTATAGGAAATTTAACGCTGAATCCAGAAATGACCTCAAAAGTTAGGAAAAGTTGTTTTGAACCCGAGAAATGTGAATCAGCGTTTTGGTTCATTTTTCTAAAGAAATGAACCTTTGTAATCGGTCAGGAAAAAAAACGCTGCTAAGTAGATCAGTGGCATGTGCACATTAGTTTTCTGTGTATCCGAAGAGCTCTGCAAATTTTGCACAGGGGTTCATTTTTCGATTGCAAAGACAAACCTAGGGATACTTATATAGGTACTCCTTAAACACGGTATTTATTCATTATTATTCAAGAATTTAAGCATAAATTTGTATTTTAGATGGGATTTAGAAAAACTTTTTTTTCGACCCGGCGAAAAAAAGCTACACTGCTCACTTTACTATCCCGATAGGTATCTGTCTACCAATCTCTTCAACGCAGCTCATAGTTCAATTTTGTTAAATTCACCATTCAATCTATTGTTATTCGCCTACATAATTAACAGAATAATAACAATTAAATTCTCTGAATAATGAAATTAAAAATGCCTCAAGAATGCCTCAGAACCATTGCTAAAGCTCGTCTCGCTCTCATGTTGCCAAGCGCAACTGGTCGTAGTGTGAGTGCGTCACCTTGTTGGTGGAATAGGCTAGTGGTCGTCAGTAGATCAATCAACCGTATCTAAGAGCCGAGGCCAAATTCTCAAAATTTTCCGATTTTTATTTTGCTGATTTGTGTAATGCGACTAGATTCTTTAAATTGAAGATATCGGGAGGACAGAAGTTTTTGTGGGCATTCCAACGAGTGGAAAACGATTTTTGTGGCTCTAGTCGTTTTCGAGTTATTAAGAATTGTAAAAATTTTAAAAAACTCAAAAATGTCTCACTAAAACTGCAATAACCCTAAACGGTTGGAGCTACCGGCATGGCGATGGTTTCATTCGATTCAGCATACAAAGATCTATAGAAAATGATACCTGACATGCCTATGTTGTACTTTTCCTGAAAAGCACGAATTTTTTCCCACTTCAACAGCTGTTTTACTGGCCTTAAAATTAAGATAGGGTTCTGTCGAGAACGTTAGGACCAACTAGATACGGAACTTGATTTTTGGTAAAAATTCCAAAATTTTTCGATTACTCCTTCCCTGAAAAACCCCGGACGGCGGACGGCGTACGGCGTACGGCGGACGGCGTACGGCGGACGGCGTACGGCGGCGGACGGACAAAAAATTTTTGTTGCAGATTCGGATTCTACACCCCTTGAAACGTAAACCAACAAATTTTCAGGGGGTGTTAAAATTTTTTTTTTCCTGACCGATTACAAAGGTTCATTTCTTTAGAAAAATGAACCAAAAAATTTTTAACACCCCCTGAAAATTTGTTGGTTTACGTTTCAAGGGGTGTAGAATCCGAATCTGCAATAAAAATTTTTTGTCCGTCCGCCGTACGCCGTACGCCGTACGCCGTACGCCGTACGCCGTACGCCGTACGCCGTACGCCGTACGCCGTACGCCGTCCGCCGTCCGGGGTTTTTAAGGGGGAAGGAGTTATCGAAAAATTTTGAAATTTTTACCAAAAAATCAAGTTCCATATCTAGTTGGTCCTAACGTCTCGGCAGAACCCTACCTTAATTTTAAGGCCAGTAAAACAGCTGTTGAAGTGGTAAAAAATTCGTCTTTTTAAGGAAATTTGCAACATAGGCATGTGAGGTATCATTTTCTATAGATTTTTCTATGCTGAATCGAATGAGACCATCGCCACGCCAGTAGCTTCAACCGTTTAGGAGTTATTGCAGTTTTAGTGAAGCAGTTTTGAGTTTTTTTAAATTTCCCCAATTCTTAATAACTCGAAAACTACTCGAGCCACAAAATTCGTTTTCCACTCGTTGGAATCCCCACAAAAACTTCTGTCCTCCCGATATCTTCAATTTAAAGAATTTGGTCGCATTACACAAATCAGCAAAACCAAAAATCGAAAAAACTTGAGAATTTGGCCTCGGCTCTTAGATACGGTTGATTGATCTACTTACGACTACTAGCCTATTACACCAACAAGGTGACGCACTCACACTTCGACCAGTTGCGCTTGGCAACATGAGAGCGAGTCAGGCTTTAACAACGGTTCTGAGGCATGAGGCATTTTTAATTTCATTATTCAGAGAATTTAATAATTATTATTATTCAGTTAATTATGAAGGTGATTAAGAATAGATTAAATGGTAAATTTAACGGAATTGAACGATCAGCTGCGTTGAAAAAATGGATAGGTAAGTAAGTATTTATCAAGCGAAGAGGATGATTATTTTTTGCCTGGTTGAAAAAACGTTTTTCTAAATAACCCATCTAAAATACAAATTGATACTGAAATTATAGAATAATAACAGCTAAATTCTGTGTTTAAGGAGTACCGATATATCGTAAGGTTTGTCTTTGCAATCGAAAAATGAACCCCTGTGCAAAATTTGCAGAGTTCTTCGGACATAGCAAAAACTAATCTGCACATGCCACTGATCTACTTAGCAGCGTTTTTCTATAATTTATATTCACTTTGAGCTCCAAGGGGCAATTTCACCAACAATGAAAACCTGGGTGAAGCGAAATGAACAATTTTGATGCTATGGTCCCTTTTGTTTCATGATACGACATTACCTTTAAGGAAAACTAGGTTTTAATTTTTGGTAAAATAGGCCCTTAGTAGATTTTAATTCTTGGTAAGAATTAGCAGGAGAATTGTTCTGTCGAACATCAGAAGGCAAGAGATTAAACCATACATGACTGAATTCGCTATCAAAACGCATGAAAAGCGAAATGACAACAATGCGTTTTCACGAAACTCGTCCGCTTTTCCAAAAGGCAAACCATTTAAGTCGTGTCAATCTCAAGTTTCCTTCGTGTCTCTTCTCCTGCTTTCAAAACAAAAAGCCTCTCATGAATGACAAGGAATGAGACAGAAGACTCAGTATTATACTCGGGTTACGTCATCTTCTCTTTTGTCGGGCGGGGAATTCGGAGGTTTCGTAATAATATGGCGACGAATGTCTACGCGTTTTGGAAAATGTATGCGTGAAAACAGGGAAAGCTTTGTGAAATCGGCGATGAGCTTGAGGGCTGATTCTGTTTTAAAAAAGCTGCAAAGTATCGCACTAGGGTTTATTATTTATTACGATTTGAGTTAATTCATGATTTTGTAGCTCTACAAGTGTATGGAGTCGAGAGCGCCTCACTATGAACGATTTAGATCCTAAACAGCTATAGCTACCGGCTCGGAAGTGGTCTTTATCGTATCAGGATCCAAAAATCTATAAAAATGATACCTCAACCGATGCTGGAAAATTGTCCGTATCAACGCGTACCTATTTTTCAGAACTCAGCTAGAATCGCCAACACTGGTTAACGCCGCATCGAACTTTCATCTATACCTTTTCCAACCTGCGAAGCGATACTCTCTATTCAGTAACAACGAAAAACGATAAAAATTTTAGCAGTCAACCTGAGAAATAAGCGATAAACGTGCTTGAAACAAAACGATATTTCCCCCTATACTTATCGGAAAGCTAAAAAGAGCCCTGAGAAGTACGCGGGAGAGAGAGCGATAAGCAGAGCGGGCAAAGGGTGGAAAAAGAGGTATTGTAAGGTCTTTACGATCAGATTAGCGTCCATTTGGTTTCCGCCAGACTTTTATTGAAAACTGATATTGTGCTCGGCGGAGAAGGAAACGGAGGGTGCAGGGCCGTCCGATCGGAAGGGAAAGTAATAAGTTTTGAAAGTGAGGTGCCAAGTTTGTAGGCAATCACTGAACTTCCCTCAGCCCAGGATGGCCACCTTCACCCTTCGGGGCCGTCGAACGCCTCCTCCACCGCCTCCTATCCTATCGGAGCAACTTGGGAAAATCAACTTTATCGTTGGCTCCTTCTACGAACGAAACGACCGCCACTCAAGGGCCGAACGATTTCTTCGTTTCAACAACTGAGATTTAACCGATTCGATTGTACACACCGGAACAAAGTACCGGCAGGAGTTTTCGAGTCAATTCTGGAGAAAGTGTTCGGACCGTATCGTAGCGAACCAGAGCGCCATGGCGCGTATTTACATTTTTGGGCGGTGCAGGAGAGACGTTGAAATAAAACCTTGACGTCAGGCCCGTACGTCAGGCCAAGAGGGAAATGGCTCTCCCAAAAGTTTCTGCAATTCCTTCACCTACGTACTACGAACATTACATATTTTTCGTTATCAAACTCATAATCGAAATCGACGCCAAACTCACAGTGAAACAGAAACTAAAACTCATAATCAAACTCGAAGTCAAAATAGCAATGAAACAGATAGGTACTCAAATTGATAATCAAAATGGAAGTCAAACTCACAATGAAATAGAAACTCAAACTCATAATCAAAATCTAAGTCAAATTCACAATGAAATAGAAACTCAAACTCATAATCGAAATCGAAGTCAAACTCACAATGAAACAGAAACTCAAACTCATAATCGAAATCGAAGTCAAACTCACAATGAAATAGAAACTCGAACTGATAATCGAAATCGAAGTCAAACTCACAATGAAACTGAAACTCGAACTCATAATCGAAATCGAAGTCAAACTAACAATGAAACAGAAACCCAAACTCATAATCAAACTCGAAGTCAAAATAGCAATGAAACAGATAGGTACTCAAATTGATAATCAAAATGGAAGTCAAACTCACAATGAAATAGAAACTCAAACTCATAATCAAAATCTAAGTCAAATTCACAATGAAATAGAAACTCAAACTCATAATCGAAATCGAAGTCAAACTCACAATGAAACAGAAACCCAAACTCATAATCGAAATCGAAGTCAAACTCGCAATGAAAAGGAAACTCGAACTGATACTTAAACTCGAGGTCATACTCACAATGAAACTGAAACTCGAACTCATAATCGAAATCGAAGTCAAACTAACAATGAAACAGAAACCCAAACTCATAATCGAAATCGAAGTCAAACTCACAATGACACAGAAACTACAACTTATAATCAAACTCGCAGTCAAACTCACAATGAAATAGAAACTCAAACTCATAATCGAAATCGAAGTCAAACTCACAATGAAATAAAAACTCAAACTCATAGTCAAAATCGAAGTCAAACTCACAATGAAATAGAAACTCAAACTCATAATCGAAATTGAAGTCAAACCCACAATGAAACAAAAGCTCAAACTCATAATCGAAATCGAAGTCAATCTCACGATGAAACAGAAACTCAAACTCATAATCGAAATCGAATTCAAACTCACAATGAAACAGATACTCAAACTCATAATCGAAATTAAAGTCAAACCCACAATGAAACAAAAGCTCAAACTCATAATCGAAATCGAAGTCAAACTCACAAGGAAACAAAAACTCAAACTCATAATTGAAATCGAAATCAAACTCACAACAGAAAAGAAACTCAAACTCATAATCGAACTTTAAGTCAAACTCACAATGAAACAGAAATTCAAGCTCATAATGGAAATCGAAGTCAAACTCACATTGAAGAGAAACTCAAACTCATAATCGAAATCGAATTCAAACTCACAATGAAACAGATACTCAAACTCATAATCGAAATTAAAGTCAAACCCACAATGAAACAAAAGCTCAAACTCATAATCGAAATCGAAGTCAATCTCACGATGAAACAAAAACTCAAACTCATAATCGAAATCGAATTCAAACTCTCAATTGAAATCGAAGTCAAACTCACGATGAAACATAGTGAGTTTGTCTTCGAGATTGAGCATGAGTTCGAGTTTCTGTTTCATTTGAAACAGTTATTCAAACTTACAGTCACTCTCGAAGTCAAACTCACAATGAAACAGAAACTCAAACTCACAATACATTCAAAACTCGAACTCATACTCAAACTCGAAGACAAACTCACTATGTTTCATTATGAGTGAGTTTCAGTTTCATTTCGAGTTTGACTTCGATTTCGATTATGAGTTTGGGTTTCTGTTTCAGTTTGACTTCGATTTCAATTGTGAGTTTGGGTTTCTGTTTCATTGTGAGTTTGACTTCGATTTCGATTATGAGTTCGAGTTTCTGTTTCATTGTGAGTTTGACTTCGATTTCGATTATGAGTTTGGGTTTCTGTTCAATTGTGAGTTTGACTTCGATTTCGATTATGAGTTTCGGTTTCATTGTGAGTTTGACTTCGATTTCGATTATGAGTTCGAGTTTCTGTTTCATTGTGAGTTTGACTTCGATTTCGATTGTGAGTTCGAGTTTCTGTTTCATTGTGAGTTTGACTTCGATTTCGATTATGAGTTTGAGTTTCTGTTTCATTGTGAGTTTGACTTCGATTTCGATTATGAGTTCGAGTTTCAGTTTCATTGTGAGTTTGACTTCGATTTCGATTATGAGTTCGAGTTTCTGTTTCATTGTGAGTTTGACTTCGATTTCGATTATGAGTTCGAGTTTCTGTTTCATTGTGAGTTTGACTTCGATTTCGATTATGAGTTCGAGTTTCTGTTTCATTGTGAGTTTGACTTCGATTTCGATTGTGAGTTCGAGTTTCTGTTTCATTGTGAGTTTGACTTCGATTTCGATTATGAGTTAGAGTTTCGCTTTCATCGTGGGTTTGTCCATTATGGTGCTGGTATTGTTCAATATTGTCCGATACGGTCAGGTGTCCACCGAAACGGTTCGATATGGTTTATTAACGTCCGATATTGGCCAATAATGCCCGGTA
This sequence comes from Nesidiocoris tenuis, assembly GCA_036186465.1. NCBI lineage: Eukaryota > Metazoa > Arthropoda > Insecta > Hemiptera > Miridae > Nesidiocoris > Nesidiocoris tenuis. The sequence goes on from AP028920.1 coordinate 2,919,026, forward strand.
TTGTTCCTTATTGTCCAATATGGTCAGATATAGTCCGCAATTCTCCAATATGGTCCGATATTGTCCAGTATGGTCAGATATCGGATATTGTTCCATATTGTCCAATTTAGTCAGATATTGCCCGAAATCGGCCTTTTGTGGTCTGGTATTGTCCATTATCGTCGGATATAGTCTAAACTAGTCCGATTATGCCCAATGTTGCTCCATATTGTCCAATACGGTCAGATATCATCCGAAATTGTCCACTATCGTCCGATTATGCCCGATATAGTTCCGTATTGTCCAGTCCGAAATTTTCCGATATCGCAAACTATTATCTGCCCTTAAGGATACTTCCAATGATTTTCATAAAACTTCGTGGAAAACATAATATGTTGCGTATATTATAGTTCAACGCTGGTGGTTTTTTTTGGCGCAGGTTTACTCGCTGTGTACACAATCAATGTGTGTAGGGAGGACACCATGCGGAACAGCAGACGAGTACCTAATAAACATCCATCACGATTGTTCTCCCCCGCTCTTCGGGCAGTGATTATTCGCCATCAACCTTCCTGCTCCCCCATGTGAAAACTTCTTCAACACCCTCGCACTTGAGGAAAAAACCACTAAACCGTGCGGTAGATGTCACGAGTAGCAGTAAATGGTTTTATTATGATAAGAAGATAGAAAAAAGCGGAAGGGCTCTAGATGAAGGTCTTCGGTGGTAAAAGGGCCGGGTACCATTTATCACGCCCTTTTGAGGCCAACTTCCTTCCTTTGACCTGTCGTGTGGAGGCTTACACTACAACGCGCACTCTGCCGGCCCGACGAAAAAACGAGGCTTCGAAACAGTCGTTTGTCTTGCAGACTTTAGTTTTGTAACATGTGACAGTTTCTTATGAATTTCGCTCCTTCCTCCTCGGGTCTTTTGCTCCTTATTTACTCAGCATTAGGGTTTCTGGTGGGGTCGAGCCTAATGTATCTGACATGGTACGAAGCACCGACGACCCCTCAGGTGCAATAGACCCCAGCATTCCAAAAAAGTGCAAAAACATAATTAGGAATCGAACGAGCGCGTTCGTAAGCGCCTTTTTTTACAAAAAAAACAATACTTCCCTTGGGTTTTTCCAATTTATTTTTTAAAAAATGGTAGAAAAGGGCCCACAGATACAAAATACACCAAGTTTCGCTTGATCGATTAAAAAAAAATACCCTCACACAGTTTTTCGTTTCTCCTGTAAAATTTGGAAAATGGCGCATACAATATTATGAACAGCAACCCCGTAATATGGCACGTACCTACATCGCACTCGAAATCAGCATTGCGTTTAGCCTTGCGAAAATTTCAAAATATCCGCCGGCGTTTTGATTTATTCAACCCAGATGTGAAGAGCCTGTGACAACTTGACACGACCAATCGAACGTGCGACCTTCTCGTTTAATCAACGCTCCAACTCGAGCTTTCTGCTCGTTGCGGCCGTTTAAGGTCAAGCCGCCCGGCCTATGAAATTCCAGCTTCACCTCTGGCATTTGGTTATCTGATGGCGCTGGGGTCGTGGGATTGAACGGAAGATAGGGGAAAGTGACCTAATATGAGATACTTTTTTTCAGGAGGCGCTAATGACCACTTGAATGCAATAAAAAAAATCAGTTTTTGGTTTAATTCGTTCATTAACATTCCCTTTTAAAAATATTTAGTCAAATTTCAACCAATCGTTATTCAGATGATTGAAAAAATCAATTTTTCGAAATCAGTCCAGCTTGTTCGGTTGGGCAACAGGTTGCCTAATATGAGATACATGCTGTTCCTAAAATGAGACAGTCTCATATTAGGACTTCCTTTGTTAGGAATAATGAAAATCAAGATTTTGTTAGAGATTTCATTCATATAAAGGTACAAAATGAATTTCTGACTCACAATCAATACTATATAGGGTTAAGATCCCTGCCAATATAATATCCGTGGAAAATCTTTCAAGTAATGGCCTTACAAAATTACAAAAAATACTGTCAGCTTTCAAAATTAGGTTAACAATCTTTGGTTGAGATTTATATGAAATCTTCAGAAACTAGGTAATCTTCAGTCTTCAAAAATTTGGTAACCATTAGGTTGATATCCTTACGTAATTTTTGGGACTGAGACTGACCAGAGAAAAAATGCACACAATGTAAAAAAAAAGAAAGTTTCAAATCAAAAATGTCCCCTAAAAAAAAAAAAAAATACGACAAAAGTTTTGCAAAATAAAATGAAAAATATCTGCAGGTAAAGTGATTGCTTATTTACTCCAGGTTTTCCTCTTTGTTGGAGCCATCTGAGACGAGTTCCCATTTCCGATAACACTCATGTTAAATTAATCAAGGGCGAGATAAATTGATAAATTTCATATTGCAGAAGCTTTACATACTAAAACGACGAGGTTTTGATTTAAAATAAGAAATTCGCTTATTTATCCCTAATATGAGATATCTCATATTGGGGCACTTGTAGTGTCTCATAATAGGCAGTTTGCCCTTGATCATTGATCTTTTATATAGACTCTAGAAAAGGAAGATAAGAAGAAAACTAAAATGAGGGATGGAAACTACATTAAATTTCGAACATTTTCCACTAGTTTAGTTGTAAGAAAATACGTATCTTGTCGGTGTCAAATCGATGCAAAAACTGATTCAAAAAATTTCACTTCACACGCTGGCCACCTTATCGCAAACTGAGGCCCCCACAGAGATAGAGTTGGGTGATTCAGCCATCTGAAGAGCTCGTCAAGGCCCCTGATACTACGTGAGCCACCACATCAATTCGCCCGGCCCGACCTACACACGACTTGGCTCCTGCGCCAGCGCCGGCCCTCAAACTTGAAATCCCTCCGACACCGTAAACTGGGCTCAGAGCGGAACCGATTAATTTCAAAACCTCGGCAAGTTAAACGACGAGGAATAATCTCCTAGTGAAGGATTCCATTGGAAGTTAAGGCGCTCGGCAGACATTAGGCGAAGCCAACCTTTGCGATGCGAGCCGTTGTTTATGGGGGCCACGGCCGTTTAACTGTTCGAATCAATACATTGCGGAATCTGAGAGCGAACAACGAAACCGTAGAGTATATCCAATAGGAGGCAGAGTAGAAACATCGATAACTCACCAGTTCTTACCCTAGACCGACTTGAAATACGAGGAGGAAATTTTACAAAATGCTCCGTAGGCATAGAGAACCACAAATTTGGATTTAGGGCCCTTGAAAACCCCCAGAAACACTACCAGACCTCTTGAAGCATGAAATAGATTTTTTTGAGAAGCACTTTAATCTAAGTAGGGAACCATTTTTTCAAAGTAATATTCTCACCGCGATTGTCGTATACCTACTATACTCTCGACCATATATCACGGGATGGATATTTATGGTACCACGGGTAAGTGGCATCTGCTTCAGCACACACGGAGGATATGAGGACGATCCTGGGCACACTCGATTCTAGCTTTATTCATTACCTGACAGTCCAATTTGCTCGGAAGATCAGAAGTGGCTCGGGAAACCTCTGCGCTTTCTGCAAGTGACTTGGAGCCCTTCCGCCTAAAGACTCGGTTGTGCCCGTGACGTTGAAGTAGGTACTCCAGTCTTCTCTGAAACCAGAAGCTGTCTTGCTATAGCAGCTACTGCTCCGACGGGCGCTTCGACCGCCAAACGTTTATCCGTTTCCCATTGACCTCCTTTCGTCTCTTATCTGATGATATCCTAAGAGCCCTTCAGATCCCTTGCAAAGGATTTCGTCCTTAGAATGGAATCGACTGATACGGCGCTATAATAATAGCTGCCGAGTTTCACAACGTGACAGGATTGTTGCATCGGATGGCATTTTACAATGGCTGAGTGGGAAATCTCGAAATGAATTTTGTCAATTAACCGGGCCGATTGTCGATTTGAGTATTTTACCGCTCCTTCATTCTATAGTTTTTGAAATATCCCACCATCGCCTGTTTCCTACTCAAATTCTGACTCCCACGATCAGTGGTTGATCCATCAAGTATCAAATACGAAGCATCGAGGCCAAGAAGAAGAACAAAGTGTATAGCGAGACCAGTGCCAAGTAAACAAGTTGGAAAAAGGAGAATGTCGGCAAACACTTCACAGCCCGGGTATATGGTCGGATCCGGAGAAATCTTACACTGGGGATCCTCTCAATTGACCCAACGTTTGGAAACGACGGCCGAAAATGCTATCCGTAAGCAGAAGTTGAAGCATCGACATAAAAAAGTTATGGGAGAACTAGGACGCGTGTTCTTATGCTTTGACATGAGTGATACTGAATTTTTTTCTGTATAGGGAAGAGTCTATGATTTATAGTTGGCCATAGCGCTTTCTGCCATGCGGCTCACTTCTTCCTCAGGAGCTATTCCTAACGTGCTGCTAGATTGTTGGCCAATCAAAGATCGTTCCGTCAGGAGAAGTCGAAGGAAATGACTCTTTCGATACTTCAGATTGCTGCAGGTGGCCTGCTGTCGCTTCCCGGTAGAGATCAAGTCATCCAAGGACATGGTCGTAGGTAGTGCGCCGTTATAACGTCCATAAATGGCCCTCCACTCAATTATGTTACCAGGTATAGGTCCTATATTATTCCATGATTCGTATGTTCGAGTTCCCCTTCCGTGGATTATCACTCCCGCCTGAGTTGAATGTAAAGGGCAGCCAAGAGTGCATTTATCATCATTACTTAAAATCAAGCAAGCAAAAATTTGCTAAAACTTTTTACTGTATTTTTTATCAGTTTTAATATACTTAAATAGAGCGAAATACCTAGTCGCTGAACTCCGGTACACAGGTAAATTATTTCTGGAAATAATGTACCAACAAATTCAGATTCTACTCTCGAGCTAATAAAACGGGAATTCTTCCGGAAATTCATGTCGCGGTGGCAACACTGACGAGCGAGCGGGCTCGTAGAGATGTCCGCCATTTGGCAAGGAGCAGCCGCGCTGAGAGTCTCGAGTCAACGTGTCAATCTTTGTCCTTGAATGACCTCAGTTGCAATTTTTCACTTTCCAAAGTAACAGATAAACGTATAACCTTGCGGATGGTCTTGAAATTTTTGATAAACCGTCTATTATCCTGGTATAAGGCTGAAATCGAAATTTTATTTTTTCAAATCAGAAATAAGCGGCCAAGAAGCGCTCAAGCTCCGATAAATAACGTCAAAGAAAGTCTTCACCGTTACTTCAAACACCAAACGACGAAAAGGTATGCCAAAAAAAAGAAGCTGTTATCTCACTCTAAACGTGCCAGCCATTTTCAGAGTATCCTCACAGCGTATCGTTGGCAATTAACAAGACAGTCGAAATTGATTGAATCTATCGGTGAGGACCTTGTTGGCGACACGAGCCGCGGCGGAGGGAACCCAGCGACTACAATCATATTTCAACGCCATCAATCAAAGCCGAAGCGTCTGTCCGTCAGAAACGGGGTAACTAATTGACTGAAACGTTTGACTAATGGCGGAGCCTTGGAGTCGACTTGCAACACTTGCTATTGCCAAGACAACGAGAAACACGACACGATTTGGTTAGCACTGAAATGTAATCTGGCCCGGCTCTTGACGATGATTTGAAGGCGAGGAGCTTCATTTGAAAACCACCGAAGTGACAGTTCGGTAAAGTGATTCTACGAGCTCAACGGGCGAAGGAATGATACCTATCTGGAACCGTACCTAAAAAGATGGAGATGTGATATTTATTCAACTGTCGCTAGAACATCGAAAAATGTCTTTCAGACAATGGTGAGGAGGAAATATGTATCCTGTCGAACTCATAGTTAGAATACATAGTTACACCAGCACATAGAATTCTCGTGGCTGTCTAGAGTCTAGACTTGGAACAGGGGCCAGTTGGAGAATAGCAAACGGAATATCCTTTTATAAATCATCGACGGCCAAAATTATCAGACTGCTTGTCTCCCGATACGACCGGTCCAACGATAAATTCGTGCGTGAATGAGTTTCTTAATTCGAATTGCTCCATTCCGTATAGCGATTGGCTAATTCGGCAAGGACTAAGCCATTCTGATTTGTATCTTATCAAGGAGAAATAATCGTGTCACAGCTGTTGGCACAATAAATTAAATGCTGTCTAAGCCGTTGCTCTAAAAAACACAAGCTCGCTCTATTAAGAAAAAATAAGGAAAATTGAGAATTGTGGCGGAGACTACGTTTGACGTTAGAAAAAAATCTGGTAGAAATGGGCAATGAATTTTTGATACATCAAATTATGCAAGGACGACGAATTTTATTCACCAAAACCATACAACAACAACTATATTCCTTTGAAAGAAAATAACTTCATTTTTATGAATAAATGATGATAAATAAATAGTATAATACCATAAATAAATGGATTGGTACTATAAATTGAGAAAATGAATTATAATGAATTATTTCGATAAAAAGTACTGTAAATAGGTAAATTATAAATAAATGCCAAAAAAGTTCAAGTCAATAAAACGATTAAAACACAAACAAATAAAAACAATAGACAAAAACCAATTTTTAACCATCTTCTTATTGTTTTTTTTGGAAATTATTATTTTGATAGTAGGACAGCACTTGAAAAGTTGGAACTGTTAAAGATAGAGTTAGTAAGTAGGAGTTAAAGATCAATTTATCCGAAGCAATAATTATTTATACATGGGAATGCAATTGTTACCTACCTCATATTTGAAACATTTGGATCTCAATGTGCTCAATTCCCTACAGCCCTAATGTACCTATAAATAAAATCAATATTTTCATCATACTCCAAACATGGTATCAATGAAATAAAATCGACATGAGACGTAGAACGAGCTATATTCAATAAAGTTCTCGTCGCCGTAGTCACTCTATCAGAAAATGTTCATAACGATAATTTATCTCAATCGCACACGACAAAGTTTCAGCCGATTTCAATTCAGCTCGTAATACGCTGACCGAGCTCATTAAACTGATAACCGGACTAGTACGAGCTCGGACAGCCTATTTAGAACAAGGACGAACCATGATTAAATGCCTAGTGCATACGGAATGAAATTAAAACGAGATCGGACACTTGATATAAGGAGTCGTACAGCCACTGGCCGGCCAGACTGATCGGTTCCATTGAGCGTAGGTGAAAAAAGAACTCGGCGCAGACCGAAATCCTTGCGACACAATTTTCGAGGTCTACCCTCGTCTTACAGCTCGTCACGAAGGTTCAAAAACCAGATTAACTTCTACTCACGAGAGACAAAGAAAATTTCTTCAGCCTAGATACTCGGCAGAAAAAGGATCGCATAGGAGTGCCATATTGTAGGACCCAAAATTTAGGAGATATATTTAGGAGAAAATAATGTACCAAAATTCGAAGATTTCCAACGTAAAATCTCAATACAAACTCGGTTATGCGAACAAATTGTATGGTCCTGTTAGACTGACCGGTTAGAGTGACATCCTTTTCCTGAAAAGCTCGGACAATCTTCTTGAGGGCGGCAGGGCACGCCCGGGACAACTTCTGTTTTTGGGCGAAAGCAACTGCCGGAACGGTGGATTAATTTTGTCGTAAGACAGTCGTTCACAACAATAAGGGGAAGATATTATGCTGGACCTTACTTATTTCAAAATTTTTTAAATTGATTTTTCTATTTCTATTTTTTTTTGTCATTTTGTAGATTAATTTGGTCCGGCTTTATGCCCCAAAATATGGTCCAACGGAGCGCGTCCAGGAAAATGGTTATATCTTTTGAAACCAAAAACAAAATAAAAATAGCATAATTTTTATTTAAACTTTTTTTTCATTCATGTTCAACTATTTGTTCATTCATTCCTACAGGTACAAAATATTTTGGATATTTGAATGTTATACAATCGATGCGCTCAATAATCCATAATTTTGAAAAAATACACCCAAAAATGAACGTTTTTAACGCGCTATAGGTCAAATAATTGCCCGAATTGCCCATCTCGGCGGACTTCATCGGCAACATTGGAAAAAAATCGCCGAAATGGCACCAGCGGCAATTAAAATTGCTCCACTCGAGGCAATTATAGTCGAGGCCGCCGGGCAACTCAAGGCGATGTTGCCGAGCAGATATGCAGGATTCGGCAATATGGGGCAATTTTGATTCCCGCAACGCTAGGTTCGTTGGTCTTTACTAGACGAATAAAAACAGTCAAATCCATTCAATGCCCGGCTGAAAAATCAAAAATACCAAAATTCGGAAATACTGCGAGTTATCCACGCACCGATGGTTTTCAAGTATCTTCCAGCAATTTCCTACGTATAATTTACCTATATCTATACTAATCCAATAGCTAAAAAATTTCCTATAGCTACAGGCAATCGGACCTATCTGACTTGGAGTCAGGTGTTAACTGCTGACAACCTCATCTGGCTCCGATTCGTCGTACTATCTTGCCCCCATTCTTTGACGTATGTGAGTCATGGACCTTGGCGATGAAGGAAGGGCCTCCCAAAAGAGGTTCTTCCTTAAAAAGAATCGAAAAAAGACGAGAAAAAACAGCATTGGCCAGTGTCTAGTACGTTATTACCCAACACAATCGATCGAGGCCGTTTCGCGGTTCAACATTGAACTTTACATCCGCCCCTCGCGCATGTTCAGGTTCCTATGTACAGCTGGCACGACTAACTATCTGGAGTCTGGACCCCAACGGCTGATTCACACTGACGTCTTGATTACCTCCGAGGATACCAGAATGACAACGCACATACAATAGGCACGATTTATCATAAGAATTTCAATAAAAACAAATTCAAAAAGTAGCCTAAAAACCGAGTTTTAAAAAATATCGAAAAGATATCTTGGCAGCAATTATTGCATTTTTTTGGCACGTTTCTCAGAAGACAGTTAGTTATAACTATGCTTTGTTAATTTTTCAATTTCGGGCTTATTACAAAAAAATGCAATTAGTTCACATGAAAACCTCTGAAACAACCATTGGAAGCTGCAGAAAATAAACTTGAAGATAAAAAACACGGACGATCCAAGAAAAATGCGTACACAGGCTGCGAACCAATACCAAAAATCGCCCATAACCTAACCAGCCCAAAATTTTGGTCAAACGCGTTGATGGGTTTGACAATAATTCAAAAATGTAGAAAAATTGTGGGAATGGGGAGGGAAATATTCTATTTTTTCGGCGTTTTTGAAATCTCTTCGGAAGAAAAGACAGTAAGTCGGTATACAGAACGAGTATCAAGTTGGAAGAACTGGCCCGAAAATTCCACCCAGCCAGTAAATCAGACCCAGTATCTCCAGATTTCTAGTCTAGTAAATTCAGAACCAACAAAGTAAAAAAATGTAAGCTGCAGCTGTGAGCAATAAAAGTTCAATGTCTAGGATTTGCGAAGGATAAAGGATAAGGATATAAGGAAGGCTCGAGTTGAAATAAACAGGTAATTAAAATCGAAATATCTATCAGAACTGACGACATTGATAAAATACAATGCGACGTTTACGATAACGGTAACCATAAATCAATGCAACCGGCCGGTTTAATGTCTGTCGGCATAATTTTATAGTGTGAATCGACCCTTCACGAATCTCCTTCTCAAGGAAGAAACTGGTTCTTCGGAACGAGAGGTCCATTGAGGGAGTGTCCATTGCCCTTGCCTTGGCTGGCATATAAAAGCCGCCCGATTCGACGATTGAGTCAGTATTGTATCCGCAGAGTACAAAACACAAACCATCAACATGTACAAGCTTGTGAGTACTGACGTATTTTATGATCGATAATTTTTCGAAATTTTCGGGACACGTTTCAATTTTAGAGACGGAATTATTAGGCGTGCAATTTCAAATGAATTTTATTCTAGCCGATCTAATGCCAGTCAGCATAATTGAATGGATTTGTAGCATTGGGCTTCTATAAATGTCAGACCCGACAATTCGATTTTTAAATTTCAATCTTCAGTCCTTATTTGATAAGAATGGCCAGGTTAAAATACAAACTGTTGTACCGACAGATAAAAATTAAACACAATTGTTGAACGAAAACAATTGATAATGATGAAGGATCAATGTTGTAAAAACAATTCAAAATGATGAATAAATGGTAAAATTCTTGAAAATGAACGCGGTAGACAAAAATATTGCCCAAAATATAGTGCTGCTTTTTTCTGCCTTAGAAAAATAGGCAACTCCCACCAACAAATTATCCAATGTTTCATTTGACTTAATGTATCGTGAAATAATTTATTTATTGAAACCTGAAACTAAGAACCGAAATGAAGAAATAATAGGTAGTTTAATAGGCAAACTGATGTGGAACACATAAAATATTAAATTTACCTACTATTCGCTCATGGGTTAAAGTAAGAATTCGCAATCATTCGTTAAAATCTCTCGGAAACACAATTTCCGTCGAATTTCCCGGTTTTAATTTAGTTTCAATTTCATTTCAATACTTTATTGTTGAAAATGTGGTTTGGAAATTTTTTCCTTCTGAAAATTCAATTAATTTAATTCACAACGTCTCTGAGGGGGTTCAATTTAAAATTATAACACATTCGTTATTCAAGTATTGTAGCGCAGTATCAGCACAACTGTGCCATCATGACTACAAGTGCTATCAAAAGAAACTCAAAATTTGCCATTTTGAACAATAACAAGAAATAACCAGTGCTAATTGCAATTTTTAAGTATCAGCAATTTTATTTTTTTTTATTAATTTTTTTTACACCAATAGAGTAAAATAAGAAATGAATAAAAAGGATAAGAATAAAATAGCAATTTTGTAATTTATTATGTTACTTTTGGGGTCAAGTTGACCTCACTCAAGAGCATATAGATACAGCCCAAAATGTATCTAATTTTAGCAACACTCATTAATGGCAGGCAATCCGAAGAGCGAAAATACTCATAGCGTTCTTCTGGATTCTGTGTCCATAGCCTCCCGTTGGTAGCAGACAAAAATCCAGTTTCTCTATCATGGAACAATAAATTTCAAACTTATATTTTGCCTTTAAACCCCTTGACAAAATCTGGAAGAACCAACTTTATGCTGTAAAAAACTTCCCCAATCAATTAAGAAAAAATTCAGAGAAAATTTAAAAAGCAATTCTTGGTAAATTATTATAAATAAAATAAATGCAACCGAATAAATTTTTCAATTACGGAAAAAATAATTTTTGGTAAATACCTACGTAAAATATAGTCATATTTCATTTTTTTTTATTATTTACTTATTTATTCATGATCGTTTTTCTGCACATTTTCAGGCCATCGTCCTCGGTCTTGTGGCCGCCGTCTCCGCCGGAATCGCCCCCATCGGTTACGCCTCACCTTACGCCACGGCCTACGCCGCCCCGGCCATCGCCCACGCCCCGCTCGCCTACGCCGCCCCGGCCATCGCTCACGCTCCGGTCGCCGCTATCGCCCACGCCCCGGTCGCCACCTCCTACGCTAACACCTACAGGACCGTGAACAAGCCCGTCGCCATCGCCGCCGCCCCGGCCTACGCCACCTACGCCGCTCCCGCCATCGCCCACGCTCCCATCGCCACCTACGCCGCCGCCCCCGCCTACGCCCAGGCCTACGCCCACGCCCCCATCGCCACCTCCTACGGCCTCCTCCACTAAATTGTGTTTGCGGGAAATAATTTATTCCTAAATATAATTTCTTAGTTTACTAAGAAAATATGATTTTTGTTTTTCCCCCTCGGTTGACAAGGGTCACTTCAGGAATTTCAATTTTTCGGCCCCATATTGGGCAAAACACCCTCTGAAGCCCAACTTGCCAATTTTGAGCTCAAGATGCCGATTTTCAGTGCAAAATAACGTTTGGCAGAGAAGGTAAATCAATTATGACGTTTTAACAGCGCCCAGCCTCCCGAGTGAGTGCAAGCTAGAGGATAGAGCTATCGAATTCACGACGTCATACGCGACTTCACGAATTCATTTTTGACAAAACATGATAGGTACCCACTATTTAAAAAAAAAACTAGGTAGGTTCAGTTTTCAAACCTAGGTAATACTTATTTGAGGAAAAACAACTTTCTAGATCAAAACATAAAAAAACCACTTTCCAGCGCCTTCGGATGAGAGACATCAGTTAGACGGCTCCTGTGACTAATTTTCAACTGTACGAACTGAGACATAACCGAGGGTTTGACCTAGCTCAAAACTTGACCGCAACCTTTGCGGACGGTAGAAGTTCAAACGGACTTGAAACGGCCCGGGTGAACCATTGGACCGCAGCAAGGGAGAATACAGCTCGAGACTCTTCAAGTTTACAACGCAGTAAGAATTATTTACGACAACATAATGTCAGCTTCATCAATATGAACACCCATAGCATTTATTTTGAAATTCATATTTGTTGACTCATTAGTGCTCCAACACCCGATACCAAAAAAAAAATTGACGGATGAAAAATTGAAAAATCTTGAGATTGAGAGAAATCTTGAGAAAAATTGAGATTGAGTACAAGGAAAATTGAGATAAGGATATCACGTCCGGTCTCGATCGTCTCCTAGGCCTGATAGGCCTATTAGCCAAAAGGGACCCCCCACGAGACTGATTAGTCTCGGTTTGAATCGCCACGAGTGTGAAACACGTTCCCCCTTTTCTCGAAAATTTTTCAAACATTTTTTGGCACCCAAATTTATTTTGTGATCCTCCCGTCGGCCAATAGCGCGAGTTTAATCCCTATTGTGCGTAAACCCCCAAACTGATTTATTTTCCCCCATCGGCAGCAATAGTGCACGCGAGCCTATTGTGTTGCGAACCTTCGGTCGCGTGAAAATCTTGGGTGCCAAAATCTTAATCGGAAAAGTGCTTAGCCCTTTTCGCGTCCTCCCCAACCCAGTGGATTGTGACCGGATTTTCCTGGAAGACTACAAACGGTGAGATCGTTCCATTTCGGGACATACTCTTTAATTTATTTTATTTCAAACAAGGAATTGAGTGCCTTAAATTTTATTTCTTTTTCCGTGTGCCTGTTTCCCTTCCAGGGCTAAGTAAAAACATTTCTTGTGGGTAAGAGGTCCCCACATAAATTACACTTTTCCGTTTTGGATAGGTAAGCCAAAATCCTATCCACACAAAAATAAAACTAAGTTTTATTTTATTTTCGTTTTTGTCCTTCCTCCCTCACCCGGAAAGGGACAAGGACAAAATTCTCACCTATGAACTACCGTTGCAACAGCGAGAATGCATTTCGGAAGAAGCCTCACTCCAATCCTGAAAAAAAAGAGAAAACAATCATAATCATGCTAAATACGGAGTAGAGGTACTGGTGCAATGAAAGAACATGAAAGTCAAACTAAAACTCAAACTTAATCTGAAAGTCAAATAAATGCTCAAACTGAAACACAAATTTAAGCTCAAACTAAAACTTGAACTGAAACTCAAACTCAAACTAAAAGTCAAATTGAAACTCAAACTTAAACTAAACTCAAACCCGAACTGATACTCAAACTGAATCTGAACTTCAAACTGAAACACGGACTCAAACTCAAACTGAAACTCGAGCTGAGACTCAAACTCATACTGAAACTAAAACTCAAACCCACCGTTCAGGTTTCACTTTCAGTGTAGGTTTGAGTTTCAATTTGACTTTTAGTTCGATTTTCAATTTGAGGTTGTGTTTCAGTTTGAGGTTCAGATTCAGTTTGAGCTTGAATTTTATTTCAGTTTGAGTTTCGGTTTAAGTTTGAGTTTCAGTTTATGTATGGGTTTCAGTTTAAGTTTCAGTTCCATTGTAAGTTTGAGATTGAGTTTTATTTCAGTTTGCGTTTTAGTTTGACTTAAAGTTTAAGTTTGATTTTCAGTTCAAGTTTAAGTTTCAGTTCAAGTTTGAGTTTCAGTTTGATTTTCAGTTTAAATTTGAGTTTCACTTCAAGTTTGAGATTGAGTTTTAGAATCAGTTCGGGCCTTCAAGAAGACTTATGTTCCATTAAAACCGCCGCTTCGAGCTCGATAACGGTAGCAGTGCCGGGCATGCCCTGCCGCCTTCAAGGGGAGATTTTGAAATAAGCCAGATACAATCGGAAATAATCCATCCTCCTTCGAACACCCAGTCATGGGTAAGTAGCCTCATTGAAAGTATCGGGGGTATGAAAAGACCCCCGTGCCAATTCGTCGAACAATGCCGAATTATTCTATCTAAAGACCACGGTTCACTTTACGTGGGAACAATATCGAACCCTTCGACGAGCATTATGTACCCTTGGGTCGCCCGTTTATCGGAGTTCCTCGCCGGCGATCCGCAGGACCTCCTCCGCAAACAAAGGATCAACCTGGATTAGCTGACTAGGCCAGGATAATCACCGACCTCTGGTTAACTAATTCGAAAATTAATTAACCTGATTCGGAGTTCGAATAGCGGTAGTTTGACAGAATCGCACCTCCAGTGTCTGGCAATTCCAGCTGGCACATTGAACGTTTTGAATTTTAAGGATGCAGATGGAGGCAGGATTTTTAAATTTTGGAAGTACAATTATCTCGATAAGGTGAATTGAATCTGTAATCAGTTCAGACTAGAAACTAGAGCATCCTTGTTTTTTACCGTTGAAAAGCGGTTTGCAAAATAAAATGGACCAAAATAAAGTTTTTTAAAGTGTTTACACTTAAGATTGTCTTCCTTAAAGGGTTCAATTCTTCAGCTCATTTACTATCGTTTTTGTTCCAAACCTAGGTACCGACTACCGGGTAGGATACATTGGTAGGATTATGGACAGGACCATTGTTACCTGTTATCACGAAAATTAGCAAATAGTTATCACGAATTTTCATCAGTTGCTGGTGATGAAGTTGAGGTTGTTGCTGTTCCCTCTCTTGTGGATCTACACTTGAAACATCACCTTTTCTTTGGAACGTTTTGATTTTTGGACTTGTTGATTTTGTACTGGCCGAAACCGGTTCACAAACTCGTAAACTTTTGTGGAACAGAAGTCCATTCCATCAATTTGAGTTTCTATTCGAATTATGGGGTTCTACAACTTCTTCCCAAATGAGTTAATTCATACAAAGTTACTCTTTTAAAGGCAGTGTTGCCAAAGTGCGGACGTCAAAAACTCCTGGGACAACGCCAAAAACCCCAAATCCCCCAATTGAGAAAAAAAAAATCCCCGAAAAAACCCCTAAAGTCAATGAGGAACTAAAAATTAACTATTTCATTTAAAATAGGACCTAACTTCATATTGTACATCTACAATTTTGAATTGTACCTTAAGCTATAAACTATTTAATACTAATTCTTTCCGACTTCCTATCATTCAATTTATACGTAAGTACAGTTAAAATTTTACACGAACCTTTAAAATTGACAGATTATTTTGACAACTGTAGCTCCCAAAGTCGGTCAAAACATCAATACAAATCAGATATGTACCCACAAGTGGGAAGGTACATCCCGATTCCCGAATGGCCTTTATTTGAGTCTTAGCTATTTTTTCACTTCTTAGTTTTTTCCCAGTCCTCCTGACTTTTGTAAAAACCCCCAAGAAAAAACCCCCGGAACATTTCACCCCCAAAATCCCCCTCGGGCATTAAAAACCCTCAAATTTGGGGAGAAAATCCCCAA
The DNA here is from genome assembly GCA_036186465.1 of Nesidiocoris tenuis. Taxonomy (NCBI): domain Eukaryota; kingdom Metazoa; phylum Arthropoda; class Insecta; order Hemiptera; family Miridae; genus Nesidiocoris; species Nesidiocoris tenuis. The sequence continues at coordinate 2,934,544 of AP028920.1, forward strand.
CTCGGCAACGCTTTTTAAAGGTTCCCTTCGCCAAAGTAACCTACGTTTACGGTACGTTGTAGTTATCGAGCGTCTTTTCATTGATAACGATTTTTGTCCAAGCACGACTACCGGGAGCATAATAGTATTTCGTGTAGGGAAAAGCCGTCGATTGTTGCGGCTGCGGTTGAACCAGATCCCCGTATAATCCCGTCCCGCATAAAAACCGACACTGCACGATCCTTATATACCGTATATTTTCAACGAAGAACAGATGATTTCATTTTATCGCCGACATCAAATACTCCGGTTTTCACGGGCGAAACGTGATATTCCATTTTCAAGGAGCACGGTGCCTGCAAGATGTGAGATTGGTCGTATCGAAGCCGAGCCAGCCATCCCCTTAACTACAATGGGGTGGGGGATGGAAACGTTGGGTCGCCAAGTCGTCTCCATGGCGACACCCGTTTCCTCCAAACTTCCGACCTTCAATACCTTCTAGGAGCGTCTCTCTCGATTTTCGCTCGGCACCACGAAATCCGCCCTTTATTACCGATAAATAGGCTCCCTATATAGACGTAATGCATCCCCCCACCCCTTTCTGGCCCAATCTCTCCAAAAAGCAATCTGTCACGGCTAATCACTTTCAACCTCTCGCCACCTCGAGGCCGATCATCCGAGGAGTTCCGTCTTTCTGAAAGGATTTTCACCCTTTAGCTTTTCCTTATTGCCGTTGAGATTTCATTGTGAATTTCGCATTGTCTAGATCCCTTTTGATCCCGTAATTCGCTCCTTGTGCTCTTATATAGCGTAGGCAGCAGTGCTAAAGCTACATTACCGAATTTAATATTAGATACTATAATACGAGAGTCGATAGCCGGTTACAGTCTCTTGGAGTGGTGTTTATAGCGAAACGAACATGATTCAAAAGGTATAAGTAAAAGTTATTTCTGAACCTCGATTCCGAACCTCGATTTCAAAACTATTATAATACTTCCATTTACTCTGTAAATATGAAAGTAAAAATGGGAAAAATAGTGGTACCAAATGGCAGCCTTCCTCGACATTGCAGTGGAAGAATTTTTCAATTCTGATCAGAATTTGATGCGCAAAAACGGAACGAACATACGGAAAAAACCTTACGATGCATCAAGTTGAGTAACCTCCTCTATACCAGATGGAAAAACGAGAGAAACAAGGTCTTACCCCAATGTGTAATGTAAGTAGAACCGCACTTAGTTCTTTGGTACTTGCACCCCATTTGGCAAAGTAGGACCGAGAGAACAGGTTCGCATTCCACAAGGGAGAAACTTGTGCTTGAAATAGTACCCATAGTGTTGCAACCCATTGGCGTGAATCTGCAAGTAAATACGTAACACCGGGGGATGAAGTGCGGAGGCAAAATTAAAAAACCCACCCCCAATTCGCTCTATTTGTAGAGAACATCGTGAGACGAAATTATCGCGGCAAGACGTTCGAAAAAAAATGGAGCAGCGGCCTGGAAAGAATGAGATCGTGTAAAACCACTCGCTTTAGAAATACGTGACGCCACGTCGGACGTGGGCGCGAATAGGGATAAATTCTTTCGGATGTTGGCGGCGCCGTGGAAGCTTTTTTCCCTCTGGTTATATTCCGATCCGGGAAGCGACGACGAGGAAGGAGCGAATATTGTGTTAGGTGGGAACCTCGGGCCATCCATCTCCCGTGACAAATGCGCAGTGGACTGATTCAGTGCACCTGTTGTGTGTTGGCCACTGCTCGCCTCACTCTATAACTTACTACCTTTTTCTCCGACGGCTAACCTGCCTCTTTCCTCGTCCAACTTGGGCCAGAAGGTAACTTTATTGACGAGCTTTTAGCTTTCACTCGACCCCTACACGGTATTCCATTTTACGAAATTGACTTATTTTCTCTTCCGCGTAACATCCTCGTCCTGGAAATCGGAGTAGGATGTTATATTCTATAGAATAGTTCTATAGAATAGCTACTATAGTAGCTTGTAGCACGGACAAGTCAGCATCTGCCATCTAGGGCTGCAAATGATCAGCATCTTCGATCAGAGAAGGTATGCATGAAACGTCCAAAAATGTTCAGGAATCTCCAATAAGGATCAAGAATATTTTTAGAACGTTCCCCAACGATCGAGAACGTTCAAAAACGTTTGAGAACGCCCAAAAGTGTTCGATAATGTTCAAGATCGTTTAAAAAATGTTCAAGAACGTTCAGGATTATTTAAGAGACAGCCAGAATGTTTGCGAACATAAAACAATGTTCAAGAGAGGTCAAGTACGTCTGTAAATGATCAAGAACGGTCAAGAATATTTAGGAACGTTGAAGGACCATCAAGAGGTTGAAAATTATTGAGAATTTTTAAGAACGTTAGAAAGAGTGTTAAAGAACGTTCAAGTACGTCTGCGAATGATCAAGAACGTCTAACGTCACGAATACCTGATTAAGAACGATGAAGAATCATCAAGGACGTTCAAATACGTTTTCAAGAATGACAAAAATTTTCCCACATGTTTGATAAGGTTCAAGAATGTTTTGGGACGTTCAAGAATGTTTTGGGACGTTCAAGAATGTTTTGGGACGTTCAAGAACGTCCAAAAAATGATCAGGTAAGTTCGAGAACGTTCAAGAACAAGGCCCAATAAGTAATCCGATCAGGCGCTTCTACACTTCATATTTCAGGACATGCCTGAACGTTCTTAAAAAAAGTTCTGGAACTCTGGCCCGAGGTACTGCCCAAGAATCGACTCAAAAACGTTCAAGAAGAACGATGTTTTTGAACAATCCACAATAACGGTGAATTCCTGGCAACTTCGGACGAGAGCAAGTTTTACGAAAGCACTCAAGAAAAAACTATTTAAGAAAAATTGTTCATAACCATTGCAGAAGGTCAGGCTTTGCCTCCAACTAGGTACCAAACGATTAAGTATTGCGGAAGAGGGGTCGGAAGAGATTAACATCAAATTGTAAGAGTTTTGACTCCAATACCATAAAGAAAGAAGAAAGACGATATGGTGGCATGATTGGTTTGTTTATAGGGATAACAACAACTTCGACTAAAAGAACTGAATGCAACAGAAACTCCGGAAGTGTCGAAAAAATAACAACCTGATCCTCAACTGAGTTGAAAATCTAAGCGAACCAAATAAACATTCATATCTTTACAACGACGAGCAACACAAACATTTTTAGCAGCTCGTTCGCGTTTGATCAAATCCTTGGACAAGTCAAAACGCGGTCTAATCGGGTTGACAAGCAGATATGAAAGGCCTTGAGTCCCAAAACAATCTTGGCACCAAAAGTGTCGGAGAGGCTTTCAACCAATGGGCGGGTGAGAAATGGCGAGATTACCGGGCCTGAATGGGAACGTCATGTGCGATTTATGACGAACATCGCGATTCACTGAGTCGTGAAATTAGACTGTTCAAATAGAAATTATTCCGCTCCTCGTTTCCAACGAAGAAGATGGGGCTATTCTTTGGGAAAACAAACGAAGGGGTTCAGGCTGTTATAAACGCAATAATAAATAAGCCGCAATTAAAAAGATGCGGGTTGGCATTGTGGACGATTTAGCCAGGCTGTATGTAACTGCCTGAAACTCAGTAGGTAGGTACCGATTGGACATTTCCAAATTTATGCCCAGAAAACACGATAAATAGTCCTGATTTATTTTGAGCGTGAAAAACGACAAATACACTGATCCCCGAATACGTTCAACATCACAATATTGTAGATTAACTCTCAAGCGTACAAAATGGCAATAACTTGCATTCGATTTTTTGCAGGCATTTACTTCTATTTATTTATTTTTTTTCCGGTACCTACCGATTTTACTAGTATTTTACTGGATTCTACTAGTACGGTTATCGTTGATGAAGAGATTTTTGTTTCAGTTCTAACCGCGCGTTGAAAAATTGGTGATTTTAACAAATTTATAACGCTGCTCTTTGGTGCTATTTTTTGATCACTTAACTTAATGTTAGAACGCTGCAAATACCGCGAATTTGTGGGAAATTTTACGGCCTTTTCAACGGTATCTTGATTTTTGTAACCACTCCAAAATTTAAAGGAGTTATTGCCATTTTACTGAAAAAAGGTCGAAAACGCGAAAAATTCTTTGAAGCGAAAAAATTATGCTTTCTCGTTGGCTCATGAAAAATCGGATTGAACAAAAATTGTAGCAAATCAGCTGGCAAATCGTCTCTTTCGACAATCTTGAGGGTGAACTACCTGTTTATTCAAAATACTGGGCGATTTTTGTGCTCTTCAATTTTTAGAAAAAAATTGTTCGCTTCTTGGGCGATCGCATTACTAATATTTATAATCAGAGTTTATTTTTTGCAAGTAATGAAGAAGTGAAATCACTCCGTCAAAATGATTCTGCCCTCATCGTCGAATTCTAGTCGATTTGGTGAATCGAGTCAAATGAAGGCCCAAATTGCCTCGAAGTATCCCATCCTAACGCCCCCATAGCACAATCCTCTTCATTCCTTGTAATTTATTTTCCTGGCTCGAGGAGAAGTTTTTTTTCTTACCTTTCCTTTTCCGAGACTGTTGAAACAACCCATTAACTGTCGACATTGCTCTTTCAGTCGTCTTGTTTAATTTTCTCCCCGATCCCCGGACTGTAGTCTTTAATTATCTCAATTTGACTTCGTTTGGACCTTCTTGTGTAAAATCGGGCGAATGAAGTGTGAAAACAATGTTCGAGACGTTGACTGAGAGACGAAGTTGAGTGACAAATTGTGTGGAGATGGAACATCTAGAATAAGCTACCTTATTTATTCGGTAAAGAATTCATGAGCTTGGATGACGTACAATTTTCATATAATATATGAAACATATTATGTTCTCAAATTTTTTTTATACAAATAACAAACGTGATATCTTTTAAAACGGTTAATATAATGTGCAATGAATCAGTTCCTACTCTCAATGTATAGAGAAATTTCCATTTTTATTATCTTATTTTTTCATTGGTTACAAAAACTACCATCCGATTCAAATCTTTAAGGGTTATAAAATGTTGGCAGGAGATATGGATCGCTCAAAACAATACCTATAATTTTATTTTTGTTGTGGCAGCCACAAAATGGGCGAATCAACGGATATTACAGCATGTATGGAAGTACCTACCTACTATACGTTTTTTACGCACAGTAGGATGAAAAAACTACCACAAAAAGAGATATTCACCATATTAAGCGCATCATTAACTGAATTATTGCTATTAAAAAAAATAGAAACAAAAACGGGAAAACGAGAGAAAGTTGAATTAACTTCAGCTATTCGACGAGAAAGTAGATACACCTAAAAAGCAGGTACACCTAAAAAACTCCTAGTCCTGAGCCCAACTCACATGCACGCTACCGCAAAGCATGGACGTTCTGCTGGTAAGGTACTTGGTGTTACCTTTAAACCGTCGGCGCATTCAAGTCAAAAATTCGATTAAAAACATTCATGATCTTCCTGTACTTTCTCGACTCGAAATATAATTATTTTTGTTGAGGTGAGGGAGAGAGTTATAGCCCATCGTACTCTCATAATCATATATTTTCCTCCGAGCGCTTTCGCCCCGCTGGGCCTCTTCAGGGAGTGACATTTTTCTTGAAAAATAAAGGGTATTCCCACACAGGGGCACCTTGTCTTACTGCGTATCACCCTGAGGGGGGGTTCGTAAATTGTCTTACGCAGTAAAGGGAAATAGAAAAATATATTTTATATGAAAACAATGTAAAGGAGACAGACGACTAGGGGAATTTTTTCCAAAACAACTGTGTGGGAATACCCTTTATTTTTTAAGAAAAATGTCACTCCCTGAAGAGGCCCAGCGGGGCGAAAGCGCTCGGAGGAAAATATATGATTATGAGAGTACGATGGGCTATAACTCTCTCCCTCACCTCAACAAAAATAACTGCTCACCATCAACCAACGACAGGCGAAATATAATTCATCAACGGCAGAATTGTAAAAAGCCTAGAAATAGAATGCTAACAATTTATCGCTGATTTATTTCAAATTTGTGGGAACACAAATTTGGCTTCGATATTGGAATCGTACGAAAGAAAGACGCTTTATACCCCATTCTGATAGAGTGAGGATAAATTTTGAGGCAATTTCCATATAGGAAAACTCACGAGCTTTCCAACAGTGACCTTAGATTTGAGCTTACTTAAATATTGAATCAGCTACAGCTCTTTTAGAGCGTTAAGGCTAGAAACTTAAAAATCCAAAAAACAGGGTTCTCTACCGGACGAGGAAAAATGTCGACGAGTAAGATTGATCGAAATGGCTAGTAGGACATTTCCCTTTTATTTCGAAAATCAAAAAGGAAGACACCTTATAGAAAGTTTTTTCTGGAGCCGCGATTTGATTATCAATTTTAGGGAGATCACAATATTTCCGAAATATCTCCGTAACATAGAAATGAAAACAGAACCAGATGAATTTCACAGTAACTGATAAATTCTGCTTTCAGAATTTTACAACCAACTACGTAAAAAGCTATAGTGGAATACTTTCGAAGGAAAAGTACCCAATATAACCCGGAGTGGTGGCATTTCCTATGAACGAAATGGGACGTCACATTTTTCCACCAGCCAATTTCCTGCAGAGGCGGGCAACCAGCGGCGAGGCCCCGCCGCAATATCCGCCCTCTTATCGAAACCTCTACAAGTTTTCACTTCCCACGTAAAGGGTTAGTTCTATGACGAGGGCAGAGGTAAACAATTCAAAAGCAACCTACTGATTTTCATGTGCAGAAAAAGGCGAGGAGGGAGCCCGCCCTGAAATGTTTCTAGCAGCCCAAACCTTTATACATTTTCTGAAGTAACGCCCATAGCTACGGTACTAAAACTGGTACATTAGAGTTTTTGGTAATTTCGTGCTTCTCGTCACTTGTAGTACGAAGTAGTCACCGGGCGAATCCTGAGAACGCTTGGAAAATGTCAGACACCGAAACGACAAAAATGGATTTTTTCAAAAAGTCCGGGTTTGAGTTGTTTTTTTCCTGCGTGGCGACGTCCATGGCTACACATTCGTCTCCGAATTTCTGAAATCGTGAACGAACCATCTCCTCCTAATTCATATACGAATCGTGCAAATTCGTACACACAAACACAACAACAACAACAAACAAAATCAAATCCGAACTTTTTGTTGACTGTTGAACGGGATCTAGGTGATTTCATAGCATTTTTTGATTTGCCAGATGACTACATCGTACAAACTATGAATTTCGTACTAAGAAAAGGCAAAAAGTACGAAGTTTCTAACAACTCCCTATTATCCATAATTTTCTATTTGTTATGTAACATTATTGTTCAATACTTGCTTCCCTGTAGAGGCCAATGGGGAAAGCTCTTGAGGAAAAGAAGATACACACGCATCAAACTCAAAGGGCGAAATTCAACCTCAAACTAGAACTCTAATTCAATCCATAAATGATACCGAAACTCAAAAGTCGAAAGAAAGTTAAAATGATACCTACTCAAACTGTAACTACTCGTCAAACTCAAACTGAAACTGCTAAAACAATCTGATACACTCGATCTGATACTGATACTCAAGCTAAAACGGAAACTCAAACTGATACTAAAGTCAATCTGATACGGATACCCGAACTAAAACTCAAATTAAAACTCAAACTGATACTGGGGCACATTCTCAAACTTAAACTTTGAGTTTGAAGCATCAGTATCAGTTCGAAATCTGAATTTCTAAGTGAGTTTGAGTTTCAGTTTGAGTTTGGTCCTACCTTTCTTTCAACCTGTGAGTTTGGGTATCAGTAATTGATTTAGTTTGAGTTTGAGTATCAGTATCAGTTTGTGTGTCAGAATTAGTTTAAGGTTCAGTTAGAGTTCGAGTATGAGTTTTTTTTAGTTTGAGTATCAGTATCAGTTTGAGTTTTTTGTATCAGTATGAGTTAAAGTTTTAGTTATGTTTCCGTCTCAGTCTGAGTTACAGTTTGGTTAGTTTCAATCAGCCTCTAAGTTTGGGTATCATTTTCAGTTCGAGTTTGAGTATCGGGTAAAAGTAACTTGGGATAAAAAGACGTGACTCCCAGATCTTTCCAACACCAGTAAATTTACAAATTCCATCAGCCAAAAAGTCTGTTGAAATAATAGGGCCTAAAAATAATATTTTAAGTACATCCCTCCTATTTTTTTTTTTTCAAATAAACCGTTTATTTATTTTTATTTATCCCTCCTATAATGACAATTTCCGACATTGAAATGTCCGTAGAATCGTAAAAGGTACAAACACAAAAAGTCTTCTAGGGCTAAAATCACTAACCTCTGCGAGGAAGGGGAAATGCAAATCAGATAAAGTAAATAAAAGATCGCGCACATAGTCGACCGGTGAGGGAGCGATAAATCCGAACGGCTATGCACAGCACAGGTGGAACGAGTCTGCGGGCCCGGAAAAGTTTTTCAAGTCATAAAAAATACGCGGGAACCTGTTGAGAAAAGCGGACTGAATAAATCAAGGTCTGGCGAACCGCTGGCGAAGTGCGGAATAAGAAACGGAATCCCGCGAAGTTGAAAAAGACGAGAGAAACGAAGTATTTCGTGTGTCATTTCGCACGGATAGGTTCTGAGGACATTTTCACTCCCGTATTTACGGAGTCGGTGGCAGTTCCGACGAGACGTTCTTTAGAACTGAAAAATCGAATTAGAGCTCCAGCCGGAATTTCCTTTTGTGCGAAACTTTTTGAATACACGTCCGTGACATGTCTGTCACCCTCGAGTCGCATACTTGAAAATATTTTTATTACTCTCATCTTAACAAAGTAAATGGAGGTATTGTGGTTCTTCCTAAAATTAAAACGCTGCTAAGTAGATTAGTGGCATGGATACAATATTTGTCTGGGTATCACAGAAAATTAAGTTCAAATAGTTGAAGTAGGTAGGTTTATCATCATATCATTTGTGGAGTAATGGTGCTTAAATGGTACGTTTTCACAATGATGAATAAGTAGGTACAAAAAGAAAATACGCGTGCCCCAACCCCTCCCGGGATTCAACCCTCATTAGCGCCCGGCACCCCTACCCCTCCCAACCACCCCTTACAACATCCGCCCCTCCCATTCCCAGCCGAGGACCCCCCTCCACCTTTCTAAGAACCGAATCGCAGTGTCCGGGAATTTAGAATCCCCTTTGCGGGGTTAAAGACCTTGGATATTCCATGTGGTATCGGTTTTTTGCGTTTTCCTCAGTCCGGGAAAGTCGTAGAAAATTGCAAATATTTTGTGTCATGTACCTACCTAAAACCTACTCAAAAATTTTTTTTTTGGAATTTAAAATTTTTTTTTTAAAGAGGCAAGAAAATATTTTTTTCAGGCCAAAAATTAGTCTTTAAACCAGTTTTTGATCACTAAAACCCAACTAATTTTGACTTATAGGGAGTGAAAAAGGTGTGAAAACCTTCAAGGAAGGTCAAGCTCAAAAAATTCAAAATCGGTTCAGTAGAACTCCCTCAAATTGCAAAAAAGGAGAAATTGCGTCAAGAAATATCAAGCCAAACCGATAAAAAAACAAAATTTTCAAAATTTCTCGGAAAAACCCCTTGTCCTATGGTATATTAAGCGGGAAAGCCGGGAAAAATACTCAAAAAAATTCTAAACCCACGGCATCACCTTCAAAACTGAGTTTTTGTGTTTTTTCAAAAATGGACCATACTAATGCCAAATTGGACCCCTTAACCTTTTCCGATCGGATTGCCCGGACAATATGCATCAAGGTGGAGCCACAACTTTTAGGACTATTTTCATCAAAATCGGATCAGCGGTTCAATACGATGTCGAGGCCACGGCGCGGTTGGTTTTAAAAGTTGTGGTTTGCTTCAACTTGATGCATATTGTCCGGGGAATCCAATCGAAAAATGTTAAGGGGTACAAAACCTAATCTAAATAATTAATAAATCTATAGCCGGATCGCAGTTTTGCAGTTCTGAGCCAATAAACGGACGCATTCAAGTAAAAAGTCGGTATCAAGGGTGGAAATGCATCTGCTAGGGAATTTAACACCCGATATTTTCTTCTGCACACGTTTTTGCCTTAAACTCACAGGTACTCAAAAAATGGGCCACCGGTTATTCCATTGAAAGTGGTGGCATAGGGACCACCTCAAACCACCACTCCATAAATCAGAATGCTGAGGTTCGAATAAAATTCTACGAGTCAAATTTCCCTGCTCTACTTTAATCAATTACGTCGGACGTCGTCGAATTACCATAAAAATCGCTCGTCGACCAAACCGAGGAATCTATGAGTCGGTACAGGGAGCGAGGAAAGTTTCTAAAGCTCATTAAATCGAGGAAACACGGGTAGCTGGAGGCTCCTTATATAAAGACGAGATGATAAGTCGCTCCCCCAGGGGTGTCGGCTCGGTGTTCGTAAAGGATCCGTCGGTGTGCGCGGCTTCTGCTCCGCGTTGGGCTGGTGAAGCCTCCGAGGGCCGGCAGAGAGCAGACCGGTCGCCTTTTGGTCTCGAGGCGAAGCCCCTGGCCGGAAGCTGGAGTTCATTGAGGTGGCTAACGCCTCTTTCGACACAATGAGGCCTTATCCGGCACAAGAGAAACGGAAGGTGACGCTTTTGGTACATTATTTCCAGAAATAATGTACCTATGTAATTGTTCAAGAAAATTTTTTTTACAACACCCCCTGAAAATTTGTTCTTTCACGTTTCAGAGGTTCTAGAACAAGAATCTGCAATAAAAATTTTTTGTCCGTCCGCCGTACGCCGTACGCCGTACGCCGTACGCCGTCAGCAGCAAAACGCATAGAAGGAGTGGTCCGATTTCAAAAAAAAAAAAACGAGCGTTTAGCAAATTTTCCTGTGACGTGCACCTCCTATAAGGGAATCCTCTGAATCAACTCTAGACTACTCAAAAACGATCAAATGTAAAAAAAGTCATGATCTCAAAAACAGTTTTTTTGGGTTTTCGACCCCTTAACATTTTTTGATCGGATTCCCCTGACAATATGCCTCAAGTTGGAGCAAAACACAACTTTTAGGACCAACCGCACCAAAATCGGATCAGCGGTTCGATACGAAGTGGACGGACGAAATTTTGGCCAAAAATTTCGTCCAGCCACTTCGTATTGAAATACTGATCCGATTTTGACTAAATTAGTCTTGAAAGTTGTGGTTTGCTCCAACTTGAGGCATATTGTCCGGGCAATCCGATCGGAGAAGGTTAACGGGTCCAATTCGGCATAATTAGGGTATATTTTTGAAAAAACACAAAATCTCAATTTTGAAGGTGATGCCGTGGGTTTAGAATTTTTTGAGTATTTTTCCCGTGTTTCTCGCTTGATTTACCATAAGATAGGGTGGTTTTTCCGAAAAAATTCGAAAATTTGGTTTTTGAATCGGTTTGGCTTGAATTTCTTAATGCGATTTCTGCGTTTTCGCGTTTTTAGCAATTTGAGGGAGTCCTACTGAACCGATTTTGAATTTTTTGAGCTCGTTGGATTCCTTGAAGGTTTTTACACATTTTTCACTCCCTATAAGTCAAAATCGATTGGGGTTTAGTAATCAAAAACTGGTTTAAAGACTAATTTTTGACCTAAACAAAAAATATTTTTTTGACCCTTTAAAAAAAATGTTAAAATTCCAAAAAAAATATTTTTGAGTAGGTTTTGGGCAGGTACATGACACAAAAAATTCGCAATTTTCTACAACTCTCCAGGACTAAGAAAAATGAAAAAAACCGATTTCAGCTGGAAAATCCAAGGTCCTAGCCTAGGAAAAATTTCAAAAAAATGATGGATTTGACTTCGGGGTTTTTTGGCGGGAATCTTTAGATATTGACTATGAAACATGAAATTTGGCATTTTTTCGAGATTTTGGTCAATAGGGTCAATTTTGGGGGCAGTGACACTGCTGAAATTGCGGTTTTGCAGTTTTCATGGGTTCACGGCACATGTTCCAATCGGTTCAAGGCGTGAGGAATACGAAATGGCGGCTGTAACATTCCCACCCTTGATCTTGGTAGGGTGGGGAAGTAGGGGACTTCCCCTACCCCTACCGGCTCTTTCGTCGTCTATTGGCTCAGATTTATTAGAAACTGAAAGTGTGAAGCTGGGATTGGACAGCTTATGTTAATGGGGCGGATCTTGATAACAGTTGTCACCTGTTAACGCGGTTAACAAAATGGCTGCCTTCTTGCCGCCAGGCCTCAGGAAATATTTCTTTGAAAGCAGCCGCCAGGTATTTTCTTTTTATACCTACCTATTTATTATCATTGTGAAAACGTACCTTTTCGGCATAATTGAATTCACGATTGACCATTACTCCACAAATGATATGATGATAAACCGACCTACTCCAACTATTTGAACTTTATTTTCTGAGGTACCCAGACAAATAATGTACCCATGTCACTAATCTACTTAGCAGCGTTTTTTTTTGTTTCGCAGCCCTCCCTGCTGATGAACTTGAAAAATTCGAGAAAGCTGGGTCACCAAAACAGAAAGTTGATTTTGTATTTTATAATTAGCATTTTTAGTTTTAGATTTTTTGTAATTTGTCTCTTTTTTGTTTTTCATGGGTATTTCCTGAGACTAACTACAACAGGATTGGCAAGAGTTGAAAATTTTCTACCAGCTAAAGTAGTGAAAAACGGAAAATTCGAATTTTTGGACCAACCTTGTTTTTTCCCTGTACCCTTCATTTGCATAGTGAGTTTTTTTGATCTTTGTAGCCTTCAAATCAGTCAAAATCAAGTAGCTTCGGATCAAAAATTCACTCATCAAAATATGGAAGTACAGCGTGTTATTTACGCACCGCCGGTTTCAAAAAACGCCTCGTAACGTTTTTACGAAGGCATTTCACCAACCGAGTTGATGTGTACCGATGTTTCCCTCCAGTTAGCAGGGTTGGAAACGAACTTCATTCGCCGTCAGCGTACTTCAATCGGCGTATCAATCATCAACCTTTCAACCTTCGGGCCCCTTGGCGGTTTCGACGTCGAAATACGTAAAACGGCCGAATACATTTATTCGCCACTCGACAGCGAAAGGGGAAAAAATGAAGACGCGAGATTTACAGGGCAAAAACGAGACAGTCGGCGAGAAGTGAACATTCGGCGTTGAAAGGCCGCTGATAAAACATTCATCGCCAAAATGGTGAAATGGAATAATACCTCATTTCTCATGCGTGAAATATGAGCTGCCACGTATCGTGTAACTCGCTCCTCTTTTCTACTAGCGAACACTTTTGTTCCGTTCAACTTTCGACTAGAACTGTCGAGGTGACGTTTGCTTTCCTGACAAGTTTCAACGTTCCGAGTTTTTAACGTTTGTCGCCGCAACATTGGAAAGGGATGAAATTCTCTCCCTTCTACTACGGAAATTACTTTAAACTGCATCGCGTATACCAAAGGCCACATCAATTATAGTAAACATAGGCCATATCGCATATATCAATTTTCAGTGTTTCAAGTCTTTTCTCAAAGTTTTTTTTTAATTATTAAAATTTTTTCTTTGTTCGGAAGTTTTTTGTTAGAATTCCAATTTTGGTAGTACATTATCTCCAAAATAATGTACCTCCGTGATCGTTTTTTCAAATATTTGGACTTAGTAGATTTTTTTATGCTTTACTGTTGTTCTTCCAAGTTTTTCAAGACATCAGAGCTCTTTCAGATTCTTTAAACACGTAGAACTTTTTCATAAAACCCAAACTTTTAGGTACAGATTTTCCAAAGATTTCATAAAATCTCTTAATTGAAAAAAATGTTAATAAAAATTTCTTTCCGAAAAAAGTATTCGGCAAATATTTAGTATTTAGTAGGTGTGTTTAGCCAAAGAATTTTTAAAATTCAGATTTTGTCTGAATACTGCAGAAATTAAAAAGTTTAACAAAACCAGGATTTTTTTAAGTTTTTCAAATATTATATCTAACATTTATTACTTTTTTTTTAAGAAACCTCGGATTTTTTCAGATTTATGAAAATTTAAAATCTTTTTCAGATTTTATAATAACGTAAAATCTTTTTCAGATTTAATGAAAACGTAAAATCTTTTTCAGATTTAATGAAAACGTAAAATCTTTTTCAGATTTAATGAAAACGTAAAATCTTTTTCAGATTTAATGAAAACGTAAAATCATTTTCAGATTTTTGGAATTTTCGAAAAAAATTCCAAAATTAGTAGACAATTCTCGAGTTATTGGAAAATTTATTTTGGTTTAAACAGATCCTCAAAAATGCTGAACTTACCTATCAAATGCTCAAACATAGAAATTGTGCATCTACACTGTTCAAAAATTCAGATTGTTCAAAAATCCCTTGAGGTTTCTTTCAAAGAAATAAATTTTGGCAAATTAAAAAAATATATCACTAGGTAATTTAGGACTATTTGTTTAGGACTACTTGATTCTTGAGGTAGTATCAAATCCTTCAAAAATTCATATTTTTCAAAATTTACCAAAAATGCAGAACTTTTTAAACAAAAAAAAATTATTGTTACAGAAAAAGTAATTTTCCAGATTCGTCGAAAATGCGGACATTTTTTCAAATCTAAAAGAAAACTAAATAAATAAAAATTCAAATCCGCATTTTTGTAGGTTCTTCCAAAAATTGCGAAAACAACTCAAAGACAACGAATTGACTTCTCTAGAAACTTTATAGCTCGAATTTATTAAAAATATCCCTTCTTTACGGGAAATCAGAGTACCCGCCGCTGAGATGTACTTCGGAGATGTCTCCCCACATGTTCCACCTCGAAATAAGAGCGTAGTTCCTTGCTCGCAAGATCGTTATCAAGGAAAGGCGAAGTGAGAAACCGCTTTTTGCCGCCTCGCAAACGTCGGCTACAACAGCAAATAAATGGAAAAGGCCAAATCGGCTGCCGGGCGGGCTCTTCAGCCTGAGAACTGGCCCCGCTTTTTTCCCGCCGGCCTCCGGAAAATCCCTCTTTTCCGCCTTCGAGCGAGCCCTTGGCCATTTTTACTTGTCCCTCGCTCGGCTCAATTCCCCTCTTTTTCCCAATTTCCCTCGCTCTATCGGACAACTTTTCTTCCGCCGACTTTGTTCTCTGCGGCGTTTTTTCCTCGGAGTTTCGCCGCCTTCTGACTCCCGTATCTTCAACTCGGGGTCTGGTTTGGTAAAGTATTATCCATTTGGAGGGATCCGGATTTTTCGAAATTTGGGCCAATCATTTAGAGCCAACCAGGCGCTTCTTATACCAGAACAATTCAAAAAACCATTGCAAACATGAAAAACAGCTTCGTTTTTGTAAAACATGTTAACATCTGGAGGATTTTCGGCCGGAAATGATATATAATTATGCAAAAAAATTCAATTAATCACCTAATTGTAATACAAGGAGTGATCCCGAGACCCCCTGCTCCCCAAGCGGATGTCTTAACCACGAGACTACCAGGCGACCGTCAGTCGCATTGTTATTTTCCCGAAGGTTTGAATTGGAGGATTTTTTCAGTGTTGGTTTTTCTGCAGGAGAACCAACACTGAAAATTGACCTAATTTATAAGGATCTCGCGTTTTACAAATTTTACAAAAAGCTAGAAGCGAATTTGTCAACGTTGCATTGAATTACCTACCACTTCTTGCTTCGATCTATTTTTGTACACCAATATGGATACACAAAAATAAGTAATTTCGACGAAAAATTAATTTGTTCCAATGATAGAATACTGGTGTTGCCATATTGGTGTACAAAAATAGTTCGAATCGAAAAGTGGTAGGTAATTCAATGCAGTGTTGAAAAATTCGCTCCTAGCTTCTTCAAAAATTCGGAAAACGCTAGATAAATTAGGTCAATTTCTGCAAAAATCGCTTTGAAAACTTTCCAGCGGATTTCTTCAAAGACTTTTCTCGTTTTATAATAAACCTTTATATCGCTGAACGTCGACATTTAAGCATTTTTGAAAATATTCGAAACTCGTTTTATATCCGCAGGAAATGAACTTCATCCTTGCACAGCTGCATGTGCAGCTGCATGGCCATTGTTCGGAACGGCTTCACTTCTCAAATTGTTTCTCCGCCCGATTTCCAAACAGTTATGTTGTGTAATCGAATCAAAGCGCATGCCCCCCGGACTGTCTAGACGCCATGTGCTAATGAACGTTTAACTCGTGATTGCCGATTTGTAAGTGCCGAGGAGCTAAACGGCAAAAAGGGTTTGCGAGAGTAAGCTAAAGATAAATATAACATCCAAAAAGCTCACCTCAATATTGAAAAATTTCAATAGTTGCTCAATATGTTGACATTTTGTTTGTATATGCTCGACAGGAGGTCGATTTGAGAAAAAACGCCGCGATTGACCCAAATCGCCTCGGTATTTCAAATGTTCTGTAAGCCAAGTGAAAGATGGATTTTTTAAAATTAATTTTAATTTTAATAATTTTTTAATAATAGGTATACAAATTAGAGAGCTAATTTTGATCATTTAAGGCTTTTTATCTTCTGATCAACCTCGAAATGAGCCTGGGCCGATAAAATATTAACATATTTAACTATTTCCACGATAGAATTTATCAAAAAACCCAATTTCTTGAGGTAATTATTCCTAACATCCTCCTCCACGGCATTAGAATTATCTTCTAATGAAAACCCGAGTAGCGGCCGTGTTGTACGCATGATAATAAACTATTAGTAGGAAGAATTTTTCAAATTGCAACAAAAATGGAGTCGAAAAGCGGAAAAGTGTATTCTACAATCCTAACACGTAGCGTATTTTGTATCAAAATACGGAGATACGACGAGAGCGTCTTGACGGAAGCGTAGGCGGCCGAGTGATCCGCCAGTGATTGATCCGCCGGGTGATTCAGTGACCGCGCGGTGCTTGCCATCTCCGCCCATTAACGTCGCGGCGATTGTCAGCTGTTAGGAAACGAGCTATACGACCTATAAAGGTAGATAACACACAGAATTCCCTGATCAGATCAATATTGACCTTGTAATAACTCAAAAAAGTACCTACCTACAATATTTAAAAAAAAATAAAAATAAGTAAAAAAAGGCAAAATTAAAGGCAAACAGTGCATTGCCATCGCAAGCAATACTAAATTGCAATAATTTTGCGAAAAGAAAAAAAAAATTTTTTAAATTATTTTTTCTGAATTTGAACGTAAATTTGTTATTTTCCAGCCTTGAACAGCGTTTTCCGTTAATTTTCTAATTAATTGTGTTTCCATTTTCGCCGTTTTTAGAATAATCCTCTTTCGCTGGTTAAAGTGAGCGTATCAAACGTTATAAACGTGAGCGGCACGATAAACTGAGCGGGAAGGAGTTGGAAATTACAGCCGGCGGAACAGCGAAGCCGCTCGGGCGGCGGGGGCGGCAGTAAGCCGTTACAACAGACGCTCCACATACAAGGAGTTTATTCTTCGGCAAAGCTCCGTTCCGGCAGAGTAGCGCTTACCGAGTGTTGTTAACAAATTGCCGAAAACCGTCGAATTTCCACCTTTAGTTAAGGAACAAACTTTAGAACAAAATTGAAACGAATATTTTAAAAACAAATCTCAAAATTGATAAAAAGAAATTCGAGCAATTTTCAATTTAGCGATCTCAAACAGGGACCTGCCGCAATTTATCAATTGAGGAAAATAGGCCAACGCTATTGTACCGCCGAGCGGGACGGGGGCGTAGACAGTTACGCAGATTGACCGGTAACGCCCGACAGACGTAACGCCGGGCTCTTGATCTGGCGAGGTTGTCGACACGGCCGCCCCGGGCGGCTGAACGCGGTGCCGTTGGCGGGTCATCAACCCGCTCAGTATACAACTGCGTCTGCATTCCCGCTCGGCCCGACCGCGCTTACATTTTCACTCTCAGCAGCTCAATGAATCGAAATGATGAAAAAATACCGAAAATAATTGTCTTATTCGACTGTTAAAACAAAAAAACAAATTGTTTGGCTTTTATTTATCGATTTCAATTTTTATTCGATTTATTAAATAATTTTTAGGCTTATTTGATGCATAATTGTGCAAACTAGTGGTACCGGTACGTAAAAAACACACAATACTTCCATATTATCAAATGTGAAATTTTGATCAAAATTTTTTTTCTGAATAGATTTTATTTTGATCAATTTAAATTGTCAGAAGTCGCAAAATTTGATTTTTAATGTCATAAACAAATTATGCACAAAAATATGAGGTTTCTTACTCATTTTGAAAAATCTCCACTTTAAGAATATTGCGGAGCAATTTTTTAGCTCGAGAAAAACGAAAATGGGCACCCGGGAAAATCAATTACGGCCGATTTGAATTCAAGCGTTCGCGCACATATTTACGACGCCGTCCATTTGCCTCGCCGGCGCCGGCGCCCCTCTCCCGCAACTGTTGCCCTCCTTTTAATGGAGAGTCTAAGCCCAGGGGGTGAATCGGATTATCGTGCAAAGCTGTTTTTACTTCCATATTTACGAAGTAAATGGAAGTATTGTGATCGTCCTAAAATCGAGAATCGGAACGGAGCTTCAGAAAAAACTTTTTCTTATACACATTTACTCAGAATCACTTCCCGAACAAGTGTCTGTGTGTCCGTGTGTCCGTGTGTCCGTCTGTCCGTCTGTCCGTCTGTCCGTGTGTCCGTCTGTCCGTCTGTCCGTCTGTGGTCATTTACAAAAATGGCCATAACTCCCTCATTTCTCAACCTTTTTTCAAATTTCTTGAACTGAAATGTTTGTCTCGGCAAGACCTAACACCCTGTTTAATCGGAATTTGGATAACGCACAGTACTTCCGATATATTTGCATTTTTAGTGTTTTCTATTTTATTTTTTTCCGGCCACAAAAATGAACCGATTTGAGCGTTCTTGGTCTCAAAATCTTCGTTTTACCTTGCAGAATATGTGGATATTTTTTACATTCCGAAAATGTAGCGTTTTTTCATTTTGGGCGAATTTTAAAATTTTAATAGTGAATTTTTCGATATTTTTGGCCTAAACACCCTTAAAAGCAGTCAAAATATGATCAAATTGTGTCACAATTTTACGTTTCAAAATATGGAAGTATTGTGTGTTATCTACGCACCACTGGTTATTATGAGAGATTTTCCCCTCTTTGCAAAACAGCGGGTGAAAAAAACACGTAAAACTGTCGTTTTATGGCCATCGGTAAAATAAGACAATCGAATGCAGACTTTCATCTAGACAAAACGCACGTGGAAAACTCAAAAAAAAAAAAAATAAATAAATAAATAAATATTGCTAGTTTTGATTAAGTATCGACAAAAACCCTGATTCATCCAATCGAAGGGTATAATTTTTTTAGAGTAGGAAAATTGACATTTTTTTCAGGTACGTGCCTACCCAAACATTACGCAAAACTAGTCTCGTTGTTAATTTTAGAGTATTTTTTGGGCAAAGCAAAATGCCAAATATTGGTCCTCACACGAGTTTCGAACACAAGTACAAACAAAGAGGTCAAAATTAGTACGGTTAAAAAATTCGTAAAAAAGGTGAAACAGCCATAATAAATCCAGGCCAGAGAAACATTTTTCCGAAATTCTGAAAAACACTATAATACGATAAGTCAAGCGAGAAATTGGGGGAAGTACACAAATTGTGTTCCCGAATTGAGTCAACGTGTAAAAATATTAAAACCAGTTTTATTGTCGGCCCCCACCCGTTTCAGAGAGCCGTGGTGCCTATTCGGCAGTGGATTTAATTTCTTTTGGACAAACTAGGTCAGATAGTTTATTTTACATTTTAACTTTTCCCGTCCATAACGTGGTCCCAGTGTGTCGAGGCTTTTTCCGCAAGGTCATTCCGTTTTGTGAGGTTAAGTAAAAACTCGTTATTTTATTAAAATTTATTTTCCTAAAAAAGACTTTTCTTCCCCCGATTTCCTACCTTACGCACCCGCTAGAGCAATGTTCATCGTTAATTTACCCTAGCGTGACACCAAAGTGGTAACACTGTTATAGGCCTCGAAAGGAAGAAACTACAGTTGTAAAACATCGCAGTTTTCGCGATTAAAACGAGAAAAGGTTATACGACCTCGTTCAACGGCCGTGGAGGCACTTGAATGCTAATATCGGCCATATAACAACATCGGTGTTGCTATGTTTTATAATTCTACAACCCCTCCAGTCGCTATATCGCAACTTGTTTCTCCAAAGGGGCTTCTGTAGGACAAGTGCCTAATGGATTTCAATTAAGAGCCGCCCGCGGGGCTCTCGGGGACTGTATTCCGTCTCCTCGTCGGACTTTAATGAACTTTTCCACTCCGAGAGAAAAACTACCCTGTGGCCCCCTTGGGGGTGAAAAGGGTTCTGCCAACTTGCCGGAGTTTCCAAAGCTTGAGGTTCTTTTTCGACTTTTTCCGCCCGCCGTTGTTTTAAGCTTGTTACGGGAAATCCCGATTTCCCCGTCGATTGTTTTGACCGCCGGAATCGTTGAAACGAGTACCGAAGGTTCTCCTGTCGTGATAATGTAATTTTATTTTTTTTCAATACTAAAAAAATATGCAGCCCGGAATAAACCAAGCCTTTTGTTTTCACTTGCCGAACAATTACTCGTAGAATTTCAGAAGTTGTCATGGAGAGGTCGATTTTTTAGCTCAATATTTACAATTTTTGTTGCACAAAATTTTTTGTAGAATTTCAGATGTTGGTCAAAATTGATATTTTTTGTCAAAATTACTAATTTTTGTCTAAATTACTCATTTTTTCAAAATTACTCATTTTTGTCAAAATTACTCATTTTCGTCAAAATTAGTAATTTTCGTCAAAATTACCAATTTTTGTCAAAATTACCAATTTTTGTCAAAATTACCGATTTTTGTCAAAATTACCAATTTTTGTCAAAATTACCAATTTTTGTCAAAATTACCAATTTTTGTCAAAATTACCAATTTTTGTCAAAATTACCAATTTTTGTCAAAATTACCAATTTTTGTCAAAATTACCAATTTTTGTCAAAATTACCAATTATTGTCAAAATTACCAATTTTTGTCAAAATTACCAATTTTTGTCAAAATTACCAATTTTTGTCAAAATCACTAATTTTTGTCAAAATCACTAATTTTTGTCAAAATCACTAATTTTTGTCAAAATCACTAATTTTTGTCAAAATTTCTAATTTTGGTCAAAATTACTGATTTTGGTCAAAATTACTGATTTTTGTCAAAATTACCGATTTTTGTCAAAATTAGGTACTCATTTTTGTCAAAATTACTCATTTTTGTCAAAATGACTAATTTTTGTCGAAATTACTAATTTTTGTCGAAATTACTAATTTTTGTCAAAATTACTAATTTTCGTCAAAATTGCTAATTTTGGTCAAAATTACGAATTCTTGTCAAAATTACTAATTTATGTTAAAAATATTCATTTTTGTCAGAATTAAAATTACTGTCATATTAACAAAATCAAAAATCAACAAAATCTTGTCAAAATGACCCATTTTTGTCAGAATTACCTACTAATTTCATCAAAATTACAATTGTTCTCCTGCCCTGTTAACCCCAACTTAACGTGAATTTTCAATTTTCCCGTTAACATTGAGTTGGTATTGATACGAGCGCTTTCAACAAGCTGGCCCTCATCAGGAATACCACCAAAATAATTATAGCCGGGGTCACTAGATTCCTCCACCACCAAGTAGGGGTGACCCTGGTGTATAAGCGTCATACTGAGTACCTATATTTTTCATGTTCTTCTGAAAAGAAAATCAGATCCACCCGAAAACTCCTTAGCATCTTACCATAAGAGCAAATCGAGTGGTAAAAAAATATGTTCGACAACGCAGCCTCAATTGAGCGGCGATACAGAATTGAAATATCCTTTCTTTCATTAATACAAAATGAATCCGCTCAGCCTCTTCAAAGTCGCTGTCAAATTGAATTTCTCGCTTCGTTATGCCCTTTCTCGAATTTCTCGGCGAAGTGAATTAATTTATTCAGAGACGTCCTTTCCGCTCGAAACAATTTACAACAAAAGGCTCCTTAATATTTTTCCGCCCTGCCGCTCATTTTTTTCAACTCCTTCGCCGGGCGATTCGGTTTTCCTTTCGACGCTAAACCGAGTTAATAATTTGTTTCGCACGGGGCGAAGCTACGAATCCGAGATATTATCCATTGACGGCGACCTGGAGAGTAAATGAACGGAAAAAAACTCTCCGAGCTCTCAAAATACCTTATTTTTATCTTGGCTTTTATCCAACCCACGAGCCTCTCTGCCCTTGTAATTTCTCCCCGATTCACACGGCTCTAATAAAGTTATTTATCTTTTTCCACCTCAAGAAACTGTGTCTTGCAGCTTAGCTATCGTTAAAACTGACATTTCCGATCAGCGAAGAATATCGCATGCAAACAGTTTTAAAAAACAGCTATAAATTATGCAATTTATCTGAAGGACGATTCCAATACTTCCATTAAATAGTAAATTTTACTTACTCTGTAAATATGGAAGTAAAAAATCGAATTTCGACAAAAATCCGAACTTTATTCGCTCCAGCAAGCGCTCAAGAAGTTAATTTGTCAAGTAGGTAATAAACCATAGCACTCTTGTTTTACAGGGTGGCGGTGATTATCGTTCTAGCTTCCGAGGGGCTGGAGGGTGTTATCGAACCGAAAGCGCAGGGGATAACTGCGCAGTCGAGTTGTGTCTGAGCGACGCCGAGAGGATGTCGCAGATTTAATAATGCGCCTCTTTCAGGCCAAGGGAAGGAAGCGAGGGCGACAAGATGTTTTGCGAGGAAGCATTAAGCGAAATACTTTGCCACCTGAAATTGACTGTGAAATTGCAACTAACGGAATTGAAGTTTAAGAAGAGTTTCAATCTTGATGAAGGCTGATGACCGTGTAGCTGAGAGTATCATAGTTTTAATAGGCGCTCCTGATGCTTCATGTCTGCAAATATTTAATCAAATTTGGACTGCAGCAGCGGTAATTGAGGATAGTTTTTTCATTATGAAAAGTACAACAAGCATACCTAAAAGAAATTTGACGCTCAACACAGAAAAAATTTCAAAATCTGGAAACAATTAGTTCCAAGCTAATAAATGTGGGTTCTGAACCAAGGCTAGGTTTTTGTTAGAAAAAATCCTCAAAAACTGCATTAGCTGGTTTGGGTTGAAATTGCGAAAAAATAGTTTTGCCTCATTTCAGGTCTAGTTTTAGCAAATTCCCCATTTTACACCAAGCCGGGCACGCAACGTGAAATAATATGTTCGGGCTGCAGATCGTTTCCAGTGCTAATTCTGACGTAACATTTCGTGTCATTCGGTTTCGAGATTTCTCATGATGTTTCCATTGTGAAAAACCCCTAATGATAGCCTGGAATCATGGGATTCCTCTCTGGGACACCAGAGTGAACGAAACTCCGAAGCCTCGACTTCGTCGGCATTAAGACAATGGCCGAAATGAATCGGATAAATCTAGGGATCATTAATTGCGAAGAAAAAATCGATTGGATGATACAAACCCTTCGAAAGCTTATCTCAAGTCAATCTTTTCAACCGGGACCTTGCTTATTCGGATTTCATCAATCAAATCAAATTCGTGAGCCTGGTTTGAGGTTCAAAAATTCACAATCGAAGCCGAACTCACAATGACACAGAAACTCAAACTCATAATCGAAAACGAAGTCAAACTCACAATGAAATAGAAACCCAAACTCATAATCGAAATCGAAGTCAAACCCACAATGAAATAGAAACTCAAACTCATAATCGAAATCGAAGTCAAACTCACAATGAAACAGAAACCCAAACTCATAATCGAAAACGAAGTCAAACTCACAATGAAATAGAAATGGGTTTCTAACTCACAATGAAACAGAAACTCAAACTCATAATCGAAAACAAAGTCAAACCCACAATGAAACAGAAACTCAAACTCGAGATCGTTTCTAAACTCACAATGAAACAGAAACTCGAACTCATAATCGAAATCGAAGTCAAACCCGCAATGAAATAGAAAATCAAACTCATAATCGAAATCGAAGTCAAACTCACAATGAAACCGAAACTTAAACTCACAATGAAACCGAAACTTTAACTCATGATCAAAATCGAAGTCAAACATACAGTGAAATAGAATCTCAAACTTATAATCGAAATCGAAGCCAAACCCACAATGAAATAGAAAATCAAACTCATAATCGAAATCGAAGTCAAACTTAAACTCATAATCGGAATCAAAGTCAAACTCACAATGAAATAGAAACTCAAACTCATAATTGAAATCGAAGTCAAACTCAAAATGAAATAGAAACTCAAACTCATAATCGAAATCGAAGTCAAACCCACAATGAAATAGAAAATCAAACTCATAATCGAAATCGAAGTCAAACTCACAATGAAACAGAAACTCAAACTCATAATCGAAATCGAAGTCAAACCCACAATGAAACAGAAACTCAAACTCATAATCGAAATCGAAGTCAAACCCACAATGAAACAGAAACTCAAACTCATAATCGAAATCGAAGTTAAACTCACAATGAAACCGAAACTCAAACTCATAATCGTAATCGACGTAAACTCACAATGAAATAGAAACTCGAACTCATAATCGAAATCGAAGTCAAACTCACAATGAAACATAAAATTAAACTCATGATCGAAATCGAAGTCAAACCCACAATGAAACTCAAACTCATAATCGAAATCGAAGTCAAACTCACAATGAAACAGAAACTCAAACTCATAATCGAAATCGAAGTCAAACTCACAATAAAACAGAAACTCAATCTCATAATCGAAATCGACGTCAAACTCACAATGAAATAGAAACTCAAACTCATAATTGAAATCGAAGTCAAACTCACAATGAAACAGAAACTTAAACTCATAATCGAAATCGAAGTCAAACTCACACCGAGACAGTTTTACCTCGATTTCGATTATGAGTTTGAGTTTCTGTTTCATTGTGAGTTTGACTTCGATTTCGATTATGAGTTTGAGTTTCTGTTTCATTGTGAGTTTGACTTCGATTTCGATTATGAGTTTGAGTTTCTGTTTCATTGTGAGTTTGACTTCGATTTCGTTTAAGAGTTTGAGTTTCTATCGCATTATGAGTTTGAGTTTCGGTTTCATTGTGAGTTTGACTTCGATTTCGATTATGAGTCTGAGGTTCTGTTTCATTGTGAGTTTGACTTCGATTTGGATTATGAGTTTGAGTTTCTATTTCATTGTGAGTTTGACTTCGATTTCGATTATGAGTTTGAGTTTCTGTTTCATTGTGAGTTTGACTTCGATTTCGATTATGAGTTTGAGTTTCTTTTTCTTTGTGAGTTTGACTTCGATTTCGATTATGAGTTTGATCCTACTAGGGCCGTCAATAACTAATAGTCACTATCGTTCCCCTGGTCGGCCCAAAACTTAATTTGTCATTATCTTTTCCAGATTGAACCTTTGGAAATGCAGACCCCCAACAAATCGTGTTAGGTTTCACCACTCACTCTGACATTTCCCGGAGAACTGACGCTGCATTCGGAGTTTCCAGGAATTGTTGGTCAACTGTATGGACCTAACTGCCGAATAACTCGAGACCTGTCACTTCTTGGACGCCTATTTGTCGCTTTCTGTGAGGAAGTTTTCACCTTCGGGCGATCCAAATCCGGGCGAGGGGGACCTTGAGGCGAGAGGGCCCCACGAGATTCCCCCACTGGGACCTGCGAGTGAAACGCCTCGGACTTCGATTTCGTTTAAGAGTTTGAGTTTCTATCGCATTGTGAGTTTGACTTCGATTTCGATTATGAGTTTGAGTTTCTGTTTCATTGTGAGTTTGACTTCGATTTCAATTATGAGTTTGAGTTTCTGTTTCATTGTGAGTTTAACTTCGATTTTGTTTAAGAGTATGAGTTTCTATCGCATTGTGAGTTTGACTTCGATTTCGATTATGAGTTTGAGTTTCTTTTTCATTGTGAGTTTGACTTCGATTTCGATTATGAGTTTGAGTTTCTGTTTCATTGTGGGTTTGACTTCGATTTCGATTATGAGTTTGAGTTTCTGTTTCATTGTGGGTTTGACTTCGATTTCGATTATGAGTTTGAGTTTCTGTTTCATTGTGAGTTTGACTTCGATTTCGATTATGAGTTTGAGTTTCTGTTTCATTGTGAGTTTGACTTCGATTTCGATTATGAGTTTGAGTTTCTGTTTCATTGTGAGTTTGACTTCGATTTCGTTTAAGAGTTTGAGTTTCTATCGCATTGTGAGTTTGACTTCGATTTCGATTATGAGTTTGAGTTTCTTTTTCATTGTGAGTTTGACTTCGATTTCGATTATGAGTTTGAGTTTCGGTTTCATTGTGAGTTCGACTTCGATTTCGATTATGAGTTTGAGTTTCTGTTTCATTGTGAGTTTGACTTCGATTTCGATTATGAGTTTGAGTTTCTGTTTCATTGTGAGTTTGACTTCGATTTCGATTATGAGTTTGAGTTTCTGTTTCATTGTGAGTTTGACTTCGATTTCGATTATGAGTTTGAGTTTCTGTTTCATTGTGAGTTTGACTTCGATTTGGATTATGAGTTTGAGTTTCTATTTCATTGTGAGTTTGACTTCGATTTCGATTATGAGTTTGATTTTCTATTTCATTGTGGGTTTGACTTCGATTTCGATTATGAGTTTGAGTTTCGGTTTCATTGTGAGTTCGACTTCGATTTCGATTATGAGTTTGAGTTTCTGTTTCATTGTGAGTTTGACTTCGATTTCGTTTAAGAGTTTGAGTTTCTATCGCATTGTGAGTTTGACTTCGATTTCGATTATGAGTTTGAGTTTCTGTTTCATTGTGAGTTTGACTTCGATTTCGATTATGAGTTTGAGTTTCTGTTTCATTGTGAGTTTGACTTCGATTTCGATTATGAGTTTGAGTTTCTGTTTCATTGTGAGTTTGACTTCGATTTCGTTTAAGAGTTTGAGTTTCTATCGCATTATGAGTTTGAGTTTCTGTTTCATTGATAGTTCGACTTTGATTTCGATTATGAGTCTGAGGTTCTGTTTCATTGTGAGTTTGACTTCGAGTTTGATTATGAGTTTGAGTTTCTATTTCATTGTGAGTTTGACTTCGATTTCGATTATGAGTTTGAGTTTCTGTTTCATTGTGAGTTTGACTTCGATTTCGATTATGAGTTTGAGTTTCTTTTTCTTTGTGAGTTTGACTTCGATTTCGATTATGAGTTTGATCCTGCTAGGGCCGTCAATAACTAATAGTCACTATCGTTCCCCTGGTCGGCCCAAAACTTAATTTGTCAATATCTTTTCCAGATTGAACCTTTGGAAATGCAGACCCCCAACAAATCGTGTTAGGTTTCACCACTCACTCTGACATTTCCCGGAGAACTGACGCTGCGTTCGGAGTTCCCAGGAATTGTTCATCGGCTGTATGGACCTAAACGCCGAATAACTCGAGACCTGTCACTTCTTGGACGCCTATTTGTCGCTTTCTGTGAGGAAGTTTTCACCTTCGGGCGATCCAAATCCGGGCGAGGGGGACCTTGAGGCGAGAGGGCCCCACGAGATTCCCCCACTGGGACCTGCGAGTGAAACGCCTCGGAACCTTCGGGCCTCGGTAGTGACGTGTGTTCCTTTTTTATCGCTTTTTCCTTTCATTCTCTCGTTCCGACGGTGGGGATTGTGAAGTGGTGAGTCCTGTCCGTTGCACTCTAACTGTACACTACAGCTCATTCAACGTTCCCCCGACCGTATCCGCTCTACTTTGGGCGTCAGCCCCAACCTTTTCGAAACGGTGGGCGGGGGTTTACTCTCAGGAAGTAATATAACGGCAGGGATGAAAAATTGGTAAAGTCGGTGACAAAACGCCGTTCTGTTATCCGGATTTTTGAGTTATTTAAAATTTTCCGTTTTATCGGTCGTTTTCAGTTTTCAAAATTAGGTAGGCGTAGATACAATAACTTATTGTAATCTCCTGATTCAGGATATGAACCAAGCTGTTCAGAACAGTACAGAAGCCCAGAAATGCCGCAAAAACTTCATCCCCGCTGGAATTTTATCACGGATTTCAAATATACCTATGCGTGACTAGGGGTTTAAACCCCCAAAAAATATGATAATTCGCTAAAGCAAAAAAAAAAAAAAATTGAAAAAGGTACCTATGTTGAAAAATGATGATTTTTCCGAAGCGTGAAATTGACCCTTTTTTGTAAACATGTGTTATCTTCACAGCTGGCAACCCAAAAAAGTAGTTACGTTTTCTCAAATTTTCTCATTTTTCTCAAATAATATCAAAATTTGTCATAGCTACATAACCGCAAGTATATAGGTACAGCGCAAAATAAACAGTTAAAAGTTCACTCTTCAATGACCTGCACCTTCCCCAATCCCACCGAATGATTGAGCAATACAAATCTCTTCGTCACACGCTCGTCCTACCTGTGAATCGCTTCATTTCCTATTCAACAACTGACAACAATATTCTCCTACCTGAAGGGGCACCCAAGTCAAACAGCAAACATAGCTGTTGACTTTTTATATCGTCGGTCTGACCGCAGGCGGTTGGCGCGTGTTTCTGCTCGTTGAACCTCCGGTTTTTGATTCTTTTTTCACCTTTCCATCCCATCCTTTCCATCAGGGAACGACCGTGTCCACTTTGAAAGGTGCTCGTGCTTTCGTGATGTAACCCCTCTGAAATCTTTCTTCGCTCGGAGTTGATGTTCTTCAACGGTAGCTCGTGCCTTTCGTCTTCACGTGATAAAAAAAAAGTTGGGCCGGATCGAGAAACGCCTATTAAGTTTTAAAGTCTACTAATTTCGTGGAACGTGAGAAAACTTCGACTTGGTAACGCTATTCAATCACGTTTTCAATTCGCAGTTTTTGACTTTTTTTTCAGAAAAATTTCAACTCCAAGATTTTCCTGCACCTCATCGGCAGTTCATTGAGGAATTCTTGAAATGAAGGTCAGGTTGCATCACTAAAGAATTTATTCTTTATAAAAAAAACAAGGCCCTGCATTTGACATTCACCTTCTTTGGCAGGTTTTTTAAAATCTTTGGGAGCAACCCTAGAAGTGAATGATAATTTTTCTGGGGACCATTTTCAAGTGAAGTGGCTTTTGAAAAGCATTCAAGGACGTCCAAGAGCATTCAGGAAGGTCCAAAAGCATCCAAGAAAACTCAGAAACAAGCAAGAAAACCCAAGGACCTTCAAGAGCTTTCAAGAAAACTTTGGAACAACCAAGAAAATTCACGGACATTCGAGAACGTCTACGAGCATTCAAGGAAGTCCAAGAACATTAAAGCACAGTCAAGAAAATTCAGGAACCTTCAAGAGACTAGAAGAATGTCCGAGAGCAAGAAAGTCTGAGAACGTTCAAATGCTGTCAGGATGCTTCAAGGCCGTTTAAGGGCATCCAAGAAGGCCTAAGAGCATTCAAGAGCCTTCAAGGAAGACCAAGAAGATTTAAGGACGTTCAAGATCATCAAAAAGTTCTTTTATGTTTTCGAACATGAGCAATCAGGAAGGTCAAAGAGCATTCAAGGAAGTTCAAGAACTTTAAAGCACAGTCGAGAAAATTCAGGAACCTTCAAGAGAATTGAAGAAGGTCCAAGAGCATGCAAGAAAATCCAAGAACGTTCAAGAACGTCAGGAAGCTTCACGGACGTTTAAGGGCATCCAAGAAGGTCTAAGAGCATTCAAGAACCTTCAAGGAAGACGAAGAAGATTTGAGGACATTCAAGAATATTAAAACGTTTTTTAATGTTTTTGAACATTAATTAAGAAGATCCAAGAGGATTGAAAATGGTCTAAGAATTTTCAAGGACAATCAAGAAGCTTTAAAAACGTTGAAGAGCATTCAAGAACCTACAGGAGCATTTATAAAAGTTCAAGAGCATTCAAGAACGGCCAAGAGCGTTCATAGTGGTTCAAAAACAGAACCTACCTAAAAACTTCCAAAAACACTCTTGAAGCAACTCTTAGCTAGTGTTCCAGCACCCTAAGACCCAAGGTTGCAGAATTTCCGTAAATTCGATTCGAGATACTTCGAGAGGAGAGCAGCGCCAATTTCCGCGAACGGAAGCGAAGGAACCCAATGCACTACCGGCTAATTATCCGCAGGTTAATTTCCATTATCACAATTACTCTACGGTCTTATAACATTATCATGAGCGGGTCAGAAGTCGTTAAAGGGAAACGCGGTCAAGCGGTCAGCTCAGCGTCGCTACCAATGTACATACACACCCTCCGACTAATAAACCCCGAGTTAATGTATTCCCCTGCACTCCCCTCGGCGGATTGCCTCTTCAAAAGCCAACGCGGCAGCGCGGACCCCGTAATTTAATGGGCTTTGTTTGCAAGGGACATCGATTTGCGTTCAAGATCGTTCTAATAATACCGTTCATCAGCCTAAATATCAGCTGAACGTGTACACAAAGGATTATCAGGCGACGCGAACGGCAATTGGCGCATGTAGCGGACGTGCTGTGTTGATACCAGTTGATAGGGACAATTAAACGCTTCTCTCGAATGTCACGGCCGGCGGTGTCGACATGAGATTCGATCCGATCAGAGGAATTTGCCTGACTTTGATACGGGATTTTCACTTTATGATCGGAATGCTTCACTGGAATACAACAATCAGGGCTGTATTTGTTGTGTAGTAAGTTTGTGGGACGCCGCTAGAGTACGAGGGGGACGATGGTTCCAGCCTCCATGGTGCGTGGCGGGCCCGAGGGGTTTTGTTGTTCTCGAGTAGTGTAGTTAGTGTTATGGAAACTGTTAGTGCATTACTTTGTGAACGAGTTGTCTTAATAAATTTTCGATCAATGAATGTTCCTGATTTATAATTTTGAAAAACCTGTGTGGTCGCTACAATTTTCAGAAGTGGGATTTCGCGCGCAAATTTTTTTTCGGAGTGAACGATGCATTCATTGTTTGGGACGCAGAATCTCAGTGTGTCTGAGATTCAGGCCGAGCTCAGGAAACGAGGCCTGATTGATACTGGATCACAACCCGAATTGTGTGAACGGTTGTGGGCAGCGATCATTTACGAGTCGTCAAAAGTGAGCTACACAGAGTCACCTGTTGACTTTGAGTCGGATTACAATGGCATCAGCAACGGGAAGGAAGACGTGTGCGGAATATCGCCTCACGAGACGTCATCGCCATCTAATCCATTCGTACTGGCTACGCCAATACGTCGTCGAACTGGAGATTACCGTCCTAGTGGGATTGATCAGTCATATGCGTCGATCAATAGCACAAATCCATTTGTTGGAGATGCTTACTCATCGCCGAAAACCGTTCTCTGTGCATCGAGCAATAACAATCCGTTTCTGTATGGCACGTCAAATGGTTATGATCCAGTCACTGATGACGTCACCATTGGCCAGGAAACTCTCGGTTTTCGCGGATGTGACCAGTCGACCCCCTACCACAAGAGTCGTGCTGCTTCATTCCGGAACGATATTGGGATTCCTTGCGCTTGTGCACAACCAACTTCAACGTTTGCTCTATCATTCAGAGATGTGGAGGGAGCGATCACAAAATTTGAAGGGAACGGTTCGATGCCCGTGGACCATTGGATTAAGGACTTTGAGAGTATGGCAGAATTGTGCGGTTGGGACAACCTGCAGAAATTTATTTTTGCAAAACGTTCTCTGACTGGTGTTGCTCAGATGTTCGTCAATGGTGAACAAGATATTACGTCTTGGGATCAGTTACGAACTTCCCTGGAGGACGAGTTCCGAGCGACTTGGAGTGTGGCGGACATTCACAAAACGCTTCAGCTGCGTAAGAAAACTCAGTCCGAGACTCCATATGAATATTTTCTGATGATGCGAGAGCTTTCAAAAGGGCTAATTGACGACGAATCTCTCATACATTACGTAATCACAGGTATCCAGGACCTGGCCGATCAAAATATGCTCTACGGAGCATCAAGCCTCGCTGATTTCAAGAGAAAATTACGTATTTATGAAAAATGCAAGGCTGACAAACCTTCTTTGACACCAAAGCTGCCTGAACGAGCATCCTCAACGATGAATTATCGACCACCTGCCGGGACCAGTGCAACCGTGGAGAAGACGCCTTTTTCATCCTGGAGGAAATGCTACAATTGTGGCCAAACGTCTGATCATCTTGCCAAGGACTGTCCCAAGCCGAGAAGGCCGCCTGGTTCGTGCTTCGGTTGTGCCTCAACAACCCATCTATTCTCAGAGTGCCCAAATCGGCGCTCCATGGATACCCCGGGTCTACGTCCTCTACGATCTGGCGTCAACTTCATCGATGTTGACAACATGGCCCCTCCTTATATGGCTGAGGTAACCATTGAAAAATATTCGCTGTCAGTCAATGCGATTTTGGACACAGGTTGCCCTGTATCACTGCTTGTTGAATCCGCGTTGCCTGCAAATGTCAAGTTGAGTCCAGTTCCCCTAAATGTCATGCTTTCAGGTGTTAACCAAAGCCAGGTTAAAATGTTGGGGCAATTCGATTGTGAAATTGTTGTCCAGAATTGCAAGCTGAGATGCACTTTCGTTGTTGTGCCTTACGGAACGATAAGCTGGGGTTGTCTTCTGGGCAGAGATTTTTTTGCCAATAAAAATATCATTATAGAGTTAGGTGATAAGGTGAGTATACGGCCAAAACAGAATTGTCCCAGGTCAGTACAAGGGTGGTCAGACATTTTATCCATTGATGTGACACCTGATATGCAGCCAAATTCGAAAATTAATGAGAAAATTGATATGGTAAACCAACACAGGTTGGCTCAAATTTCCCAAAAATTTTATTTTAACGCTGAAAGGCCTAGCGAGCCTGTTACAAATATTGAAATGAAAAACAATGTAAAACCAGATCATGATCCGGTTTTTTTCCGTCCTTGCCGACTTTCTCACGGTGAAAAGCTAGAGGTTGCTGAAATCATATCGGATTTGCTTGATCGGAAAATTAGTCAGCCTAGTTCCTCGCAATATGGAAGCCCGATTGTCATGGTTCGGAAAAACAATAAATTCGAGGCCAGAGATTTGAACTTTATTCGTGATCGGGCTGCCGAGCGACTAGAAGTTGCTGCCCGGAAAAACGAAGCTCAGTACAACCTAAAGCACAAACCTCCGACAAAATACAAAATTAATGATTATGTCAAGATAAAAAAAAAAAAAAAACGTAAAAACTGGGGTAAAAAAAAAATATGTTTCTATTTGTAAATTATGTTTTTATTTGTAAATATTTGTAAATTATGTTTCTATTTGTGTTATTTATTTTGTATTGGTTGGGGTCCAACCTTTGTCAGAATGGCCGAATTGTAGTAAGTTTGTGGGACGCCGCTAGAGTACGAGGGGGACGATGGTTCCAGCCTCCATGGTGCGTGGCGGGCCCGAGGGGTTTTGTTGTTCTCGAGTAGTGTAGTTAGTGTTATGGAAACTGTTAGTGCATTACTTTGTGAACGAGTTGTCTTAATAAATTTTCGATCAATGAATGTTCCTGATTTATAATTTTGAAAAACCTGTGTGGTCGCTACAGTTGAAAATTAAATAAACATTTTTTTTTATAAAATAAGTACGTAAGTAACTGCTTCTAAATAACTGCTCTACATTCCCACGATTTCCCCAAGCATCAAAATATCCAGCAAGGTTGATTGTTCGGAAAGAATCATGGGAACGTTTAGCCTGGCCCTATTCTGGAATACAAGATGCTCGATAATGTTATTGGCCTGGGAAAACTCCGTTATCCATCCTGATCAGTCGACATCATTTATCTTCGTTGGTTTCGGAGAAAATACACATGCAAGACGTTGCTGAGGTTATAGAAAACAACAAGATAAATCACCGAACGACTGGTAGCGCCGAGACTGCGTGTAATTCTGCATGAGAGTTTAATCCTAAAATTGTACGTTAGACCCAGGACCATCAGATATACACATATACAGATATACACACACATACATCCAATAAGCCAATACAACAGATCTGACACCAAAAATATCAATAGCTTATAGGGATTTTATCATAGGGAAAAAGGATAAACCGGAAGCTGTAAAAAAGCAAACGCGAGGCGAATAATTCGAAAGGAATCGCCTCAGCAAAAGTTGCCCCCACAACAGTTGAACGTTTGACCACAAATTGAGCAAACTGACAATAAAGCGACAAAAACTGTCGTGTTCAAAGAGGATAGAGAAAAAAAGAGGGCAGGAGCAAAAAGACGAGGGAAACTGACTAGCGAGAACAGCGGTAGCGTAGAAATAAGTGGCGGTCGAGTGTTCGGATCGATAATGTACAAGAGAGAAGGCACTTGATAGGGCTAGGGGGAAGAAAAGGACAGACGGCCGAACAGGAGGTGCCAGTGCCGCTACAGAAGAGCGAAGCATCCCTAGAAGACTTCGTCCACCCCGGTACTTTGGTAGCGTTCACAAGCAGGCGACTTTGGCGAAGTAATAAGTCGGAAGCGATTTAAGGTGACGATTTAAGAAGACGAGAAGAGTCGGCAATAAATTAGGATATAGAGGAAATATTTTTGAAAATATTTTGCCTGGAAGCAGGGCTCGAAGGACTGAAAACATGACAAATTTTGTGAGTTCTTGTTCAATTTCAGTGTCTTGATGTTTAATGTCTGATGAGAATTTTGGTTGCAGAACAAGCAATTTCTCTCCTGAAAGGTGACTTTGGAAGTATTTTTCTCCCCAAGCTTCCAGCACCATAGAGCTAATACCACCATACTACCTCGACCACAGCACCATAGTCACCAAAGAAGAGCTAAGCTCGTTCCTGAGATAACTTCAGCTATTCGAATAATATGACATAGCTCAAAATTTTGACCAAATCTTGTTCCTTTTTTGCCTATTTGTTTAAAAATCTGGATATTTCAAATTCTGACCAATCTTGGGTGTGGAGGTGAAGGGGAGAGTGATACTTTATCATATCGATACCTTAAAGCACAAAGGGCATACGTCCAAAAATGGCATAATGAGAAAAATGCAAAATAAGTTTTTGATCAATTTACAAAAATAAAGATTTCTCCCATAGTTTTCAATTCCATAAAAAAATTCGCTGAATAAAAAATGTTTGTCTGGCCAAGATCTACAACCTCGTTTAACCAGAACTTTGGTAGCACTTAACACTTCCAAGGTAAACGCTCTTTAAATATTGTCGTTTTTCTATTATATCGTTTTTTTGGCCCCAAAAATATATAAGAGGATCATGATTCTTTGAGCGATCGATAGGTCCTGATGAGTAGATTCTTTCGGTACCGAAATCTCAAAATTGATATTTTGGACATATGCCCTTTGTACTCTAAGGTATCGATATTCTCGTTACCTTCATTTTCATAAGCGCTTTCGCCCAATTATTAAGCTGTTTTTATAGGTATTTTTTTCCATATCTCATCCTCAGGGTTGAGGAGGGGATGTCAAAGTCCCTTGAACTTCAAATCGAAAGAAATATTTAAAGTTACCTATAGAGACAAAATCAACAACTATTTAACATTTAAAAAAAATCGAAATATTTTCAAATCTCTGAAAAACAACTATTTAAGTCTATCAACAATAATGTAGCATGAACTCTTCATTGCTAAATTAT
Source organism: Nesidiocoris tenuis (assembly GCA_036186465.1). Taxonomy (NCBI): domain Eukaryota; kingdom Metazoa; phylum Arthropoda; class Insecta; order Hemiptera; family Miridae; genus Nesidiocoris; species Nesidiocoris tenuis. The sequence continues at coordinate 2,969,980 of AP028920.1, forward strand.
TGCTCTCCATTGCTTTTTACGTTACGCTAAAAATTGGTACGTCCATGAAACCTGAACCAAAGTTTTCCTCCATCCGAGAAGTTTATACGTGACAAAAAGTTGCCAAAGTATGGACTTACAATCCGTGCTTTGCTCTCAGGGGTGTTCCGCGTATTGAGCTTCCAGCACGAGAACGACGACTGGGGGCCAAGTAAGGAATCAATATTGATAGGAGGAGAGCTTCAAGTGATCGCGTGCAACGAGACCCTCCATCCGACGACGTCCCTTTCCTTTATAAAATACCACCCTCCCCAATAGAAAGTCTCCTATACGGGTCTGATATCAGATTCCACGAGGAAGAGATATCTTTACAAAGATGGCCAGGGTAAAAACGGCTTTGTCTGTAAAAATTCAATAAAGCGAAAAACAAGCGACAGTCCATTACCAGAACTGCCATTACCAGTACGCACGAAGTCCAATGTAGCATCGATAAGTTGGGAATTCGGACGAAGAATCGAAAAGAATCATCAGGTTCTTTGCGTTACAGCATCAAAATTTCGGTCATACCGATAGAAACCAGTGGTGCGTAGATAACACACAATACTTCCATATTTTGAAACGTGAAATTGTGACACAATTTGATCATATTTTGACTGCTTTTGAAAGTGTTTAGGTCAAAAATATCAAAAAATTCAGTATTAAAATTTTAAAATTCGCCCAAAATGAAAAAACGCCACATTTTCGGAATGTAAAAAATATCCACATATTCTGCAAGGTAAAACGAAGATTTTGAGACCAAGAACGCTCAAATCGGTTCATTTTTGCGGCCGGAAAAAAATAAAATAGAAAACACTAAAAATGCAAATATCTCGGAAGTACTGTGCGTTATCCAAATTCCGATTAAACAGGGTGTTAGGTCTTGCCAAGACAAACATTTCAGTTCAAGAAATTTGAAAAAAGGTTGAGAAATGAGGGAGTTATGGCCATTTTTGTAAATGACCACAGACGGACACACGGACACACGGACAGACGGACACACGGACACACAGACACTTGTTCAGGAAGTGATTCTGAGTAAATGTGTATAAGAAAAAGTTTTTTCTGAAGCTCCGTTCCGATTCTCGATTTTAGGACGATCACAATACTTCCATTTACTCTGTAAATATGGAAGTAAAAAGAAGGAATTTTAATCATTGCTACACTTCCAGGTTATAGAATTATAATGAAGGTTTCAAGTGTTTCGAAAATAGATTAAAAAGACCAAGGAATGCCTAATTCACAAGAAGGTTTTATAATGTCGGTAGTATTAAGTAAATTTTACTTCATATCTGAATGAAATAAGAAATACCTGGTATGGAGATTTTGCTGCTTGATGTGAAGTCCACCTGAAAATAATAATTAAATAATAATATAGCATACAGATAAAATACAAATAAGCTCATTGGGTCCATAATACATGAATGAAATTGAGATGAAAATGAAGAAAAACTGTTAAATATAATTTTCATGAAAGAGAGAAAAAATCTTAGCAATAACCAAAGATTCTGGTTGTTTTCCTCAATAATTAAATTATTATAAATTTATAATATTTTTATATTATAAAATTTATAAAAGCCTCGTTTGAGGGGAATAATCAGTTTTGATGGCATGGTTATTTTCTAAAAATAATATGACAAAATAATAAATTAAATAAGAAAACATGATAATAAATTAAACAAAAAATAAAATCATACATGAAACAAGATAAAATTAGAAGATAAGAAATTAAAAAATAACAATATTTTTAACGTGGCCAAGCATGAGAACTCTGCTAGAGGCTTTTTTATCTCCTAAATACCGAAATACAAAGAACAGGCCGACCGAATTTCACTTTATCGTTTCACGAGGTCAACCACTCAATAAGGGATTGAAATATTAATGGGGAATCGGCCGTATCAGTGCAGAATGGGGGCTTTCCTTGTTATGGGTTGCTCGCTAAACTTTTTAATTTGTGGGACAACCTCAATTGCGGCTAATGCTCGCGTGACTGGGCCAGTGAGAAGCGCGAGCACGCGAGAGAGGCGCCGCACGGTTTATATATTATTCAAAAATTTTCTCGACCTATTTCTCCGGCTGGGGAAGTTGAAAATAGGAATATTTTGGTACCTAAAAGGAAAAGAAAGGCGTATTGAAATAATTCGGCTCGAGCCGATGAAAGTTGTTTTTACGTAAATTGACCGATGGCAGGGTCGCTGAAATTATAATTTTCCACCTGTTGGACGTGATTGACTGGACCGAGGGATTTTATTTCATCACCGCAGTCCCTGAAAATCAAGTGGCATTTTTCTTTGATGGGAGACTATTTGAGGAAATTATTGCTTTCGTGCTATTCAGTTTCTAAAAATTGTATGAAATTGTTTTTGATATATTTATTGACTTATTTGGCCCAACAAACATTGAATAACAAGCCATCTGTCCCATTCGAGAGTTATTTACCCTTTTTATCGTTTTATTTATTTTCCCAATTTGTTTGTCTTTGTTTTACTACTTTTATATCAATTATACATTTATTTACCAACTTATTTCGTGTTTTTTGAACAAAATTCAGAGAGTTCATTTTTAGCCAGTTTTACCAACTTACAGTAAGCACCCATTTACTTAATACGCTGGTTGGATAATAATTAATGCCCAATGTAGAATAATACATAATAAACGTATCATACTTGACAAATACAAAAGCAAATAACTAACTCAATGCCTCAAGAAGTTTGATGCCAAATTCATTTTTTAAGACACTTTTATTTTCCTTTGCACTTTTATAAAAATTATTTTTAAGCTGTTCAATTCTTCACGAATTGGTAATAATTAATTCCCAATGCAGAATAATACATAATAAATGTATCATACTTGACAAATACTCATGCAAATAACCAACCCTATGCCTCAAGAGGTTTGATGCCAAATTCAATTTTTAAGACACTTTTTTTTGCTCTTAGATAAAAATTATTTTCAAGCTTTTCCATTCTTCACGAATACATTTGTAATGGGGTGACCCGCCACAGAACTCATTTCGGAAAAACTAAGTATCCCAAACGCTGGCAATCATCCGTGATTACGCAATCACTCCGTTTTTTAAACAAGTTGTTTTCAAGCCGTCAGACAAAATCAAGAATACCCACCGGCTTTCAAGTCGCTATCAAAGGACCGCGTTTCAGACCGTCCGACCACCCACAGCCCAGAAACGGTGACCTCGCCCGTTTCGGTTCTCACGGATTCCGAGTGATTCCACCGGGAACGGATTGGGCGAACACGCACAAACGGCAGATTTACCAGATTGGGATGGAAGGGATGCACTTCATATAAAATTTTTTAAATCACTACGACAATAAATATTGAGGTAAATTCTACAATCAACAGAAGCCTATCGAAAGATCTTTAAAGCTGTAAAATGAAAGTTTGGGGGGAAGATAAGAAAGGCACAAAGTCATGAAGAGTTTTTAATTCAGCTCGAAAAATACCAAATTTAATCAAAATCCAGCTCAAAATTCAATCAGCTCTAAATTGCTTTTTTAAATTTTTTTAACGAAGGAGCGTACTGTGTTATTTTTATTGCATATTTACTTCTTCTCATCGCCTTTCCTGGCGTTGCTTATGACCCGATAACCGAAGTTGCCCAGGGCTTGCCCTGCCGCCCTCAACGAGAGCGCCAGGACGTGTCGATCTGTTCTAACAATGATTGCGTGCTGTGATACGCGGTTACTTATTGCCCCACCCGCTTTAAAGAGGTGCAGTATCCAACACGTTGAACCTATGGTTAGTAGGATCAGAGTTCGTCGGACTTGCCCATCGGATTCAGTCAAGGATTGCCAGTTCATGGCGATGATTTTTTCCTAGGGATCGATTTTACCTCGAAATACCACAAAATCGGAGAATCAAGAACTTTATTGGAAAATATTATTTTCTTATAACATAGGAAAAATACGGATTATGTTTAAAATAATTTTATTATATTAAAAAAATCTCACCTACGTTATGCAAACAGCTGTATTAGAAGCTTTGAAAAAAAAGAGCTAAAAACAACTTCGTATCGGCTTTGGGCAGGTAGGATGACAATGAGGAGAGTCAAACTCGTAATCGTAGCCCCCGACGAGTAGTCGAAGGTCAGACTTGCCGCTCCTACATTTGTCGCGTATCGTCTCTGATGTTAGGTTTTATTATTGTGACGTCACTTTCGGCCTTTAAGGTACCATGTGACTAGAGGCTCGTCGATTATCATCGCTCCTCTTCACTTTTTAGGTTATTATTGAGAGCGTAATTGAGTTTGTGAAGTAGGTACATGGTGTAGTAGTTTGTGTAGTACATAGATACCTAATTTCTAATTTTGATTTTCTAATGCGACCAGCAAAAATTTACTAACCCTATTTCTGGTTGTTTTCGCAGGTACGGCCAAACCATCATTTTTTATGCAATATCTAACAACTTTTAAGAAAAAAAACAATTCTATCAGATATTTTATAGACTTGATATTTTTCTTTGGATTTTCAACAGCACTAGGCAGCTTCGAAATCGAAAAACGTCATAACTCTCCAAAACACCTTCAAAAATACCAAGTAAGTACAGTTTTGAGCTTTCAAAGTACCCATAAAGGGCAGAGTATAATAAGAGAAGTGAAAGTCCGCTGGAATTTGCCCCTGGTCCACTTGAATTGAGGGCATCGCATTATCTTCGGAACTCGAAAGAGCGCAGCATACAACTTATTTAAGGTCGCAATGGATTATTAAAGGTCGAAGGGAGTTCCTGACCAGAGTGGTAAAACTTATTCCGAAGAAAACTGATACATTGATTTCGACAGTAAATAAAAATTGAACGAAGTCCCAATTCACACCTGAATAATTAAGCTATTCAAGAAAGGGAATAGGTATAATTCCAAATCTTCCAACACCGTAGATAACAAATAGGTAAAATTTAGGTTCAACCATTGGACAACTTTGTCCACAACGTCAAGGTTGAAGTCCATATAGCACGAATTATGAGTAGAACGTTTTTCTTGAGTTGTGTTTTTCTCGTTGAACAGCTACCTTATCGGGGCAGTTCGAACCCTTTCGAAGATAAGGGAAACTTGATGTAGTGCTTATCTATAGTTCTCTGAATCACCCTTTGTTTGGGGAAAACTGGATGAAATAGATAAGACTATAACAACTTTCCAGTCAACATCGTTTATCTTTGGGTTAAATTTTAATTATCGAATTTGTTGAGAATAAACACCCCCTGAGCGATTACAGCTATTTTCCTATCCCTAATTCCCCACTATTACTCCACTCGACCTGCTAGGTAGGTATGTGTATCAATTAATTTACTTAATTATTTATTAAACTTATTTATTAACTGTTTAATTCAAGTTAATTCAGCTTTTCATTTAATTTTATTGATTACACTTATTTATTTAATTATTCAATTTTATTACATTCCATTCGATGCATTGAATGTTTATTTATTCTGATTTGAGTCATTTTGCAGATAAGTTTCTAAATTTTAATTCGACATAAAATTAATGGAAAATTAGGGTCTGATGTCTCATATCCAACCAAACATTAAAAGCGAAAGAACCGAAGAAAAATTGAACATCTTATTTTTTGCAGAAAAGCAAGTCAGTCAAAAGAGTGACTTACCTCTGGATCGTTTACGTGTCCTTATGATTATAAAGCTCATCTCAGATTATTAGCAGGTAACCGGAAAATTGAATCATTTCAAAAAGCAGCTGTTTTTGCATCGTCGACTGAGCAAGGGAAGTAATTCGTCGCGGTTTTCTCCCGGCCGCAACGAGAAGATCGTCTTTCACGGTTCGAGGCCGCAAGGAACGGATGACCCGAGAGAAAAACGAGATGGAAACGAGACGTTGAACGGCCCTCGCCAGACGTTACCGTTATTTCCGCCCTTGCAGGCGCGCCAATTGCTGTTCACCGATGCAACGAATTCGGATTGATGGCGAAAAACGATGAGAGTGTTAAAAAATCGATCTCCAAGTACGAACAACGAAAACAAAAATTAATGATTACAAATTCATCGAATATCCCTTATTCTGCAAATTAATAGTTTCTTGGAAATGTAGACTAGGTACGCATTTCCCTGTCAACGTATTCATGAAAAATTGTATTTGGACGTTAATCGATATTCAAATACGTTATAATTATGCAACCCTTTTTCCGTGAATGTATTAAAAAAAATTATTGAATTCTTGATAGATTGCGGTAAAAAATAAACGAATACGTTACCTATGAAATATGCATAATGACGATACCAACGTATTTGACTCAATGCATGAATATTCGAAGTTTAAATGGAAATTGAACACCTGGCCCAAATTTAGTCGAGAATTGCGGTAGATTCTATCGGTCGCCAAGAATGTGGGCATGCGGTCGACCTTTCGTCTGGGAAACGTGTAAAGGTCAGAGCTAACGAAGGCTCAATGACGACCCAACACCGGTTAAGCACCGTCTTATTGAGTGCCAGTCAGTTAAGGAGAAGAAAATTAAATGTTTGCGGCTGTTTGGTCGATTTTAACAAAGACATTAAATTGAGTTGTACAAATAATAAAGGAACCACGAAAATCCTTAATTGACAAGAGCACTATTTAGTTGGTACATACCATATTATTATAAGAATTTGTACCTATATTGTTGATTGATATATTACTATAATTATTGCAACACTGTGCCTAAGCCATTAAAAAATTACGAGGAGGTAGTTCCTAACTCCGAGAGAAATTATTGTCCTTGTTGGGAAAGTGATGGTATAGGTGCGTAATAATTGATTATATAGATTGATTATATTGATTAATATAGACCTATATAATACACCTGTGTATTATAGGTGTATGTAATATTCAGACATGCTCATATTGTCTGAACTCTGAGACATTATTGAGACGACAAACCCAATTTTTTCGACAGCAGATAAAATTAAGATCTGCCTGGACGTTGGATCGACTAGATTCGAAACTTCTCAGGAGTTTCTTTAACTCGTGAAACGAAAACAGCAGTTTTTCAAGGGGTTAAGGAAATTTACAAAACCGAATTAAAAGTGGGTTATTTATTAGGGGGGAAAAACAAAAAATACCATGACATTCTTTACCTGGCGATGTGTGAAGAATAATAAAACGAATCACGAAATCGAGATGAGCAAAAATTTAGCTGCATCGGCCGGGAATCGAACCCGGGCCGCCCGCGTGGCAGGCGAGCATTCTACCACTGAACCACCGATGCTTGTTGTTACAGGATAAACCATAACGTTCATAAGCTTGAACAAGTACGTTACTAGGGTTACGTGAATATTCACGTTAACTTCCATCATGTTATCCTTGACGAACGACCGAGTAACAACCGACTAGCTCATGTCTTGCAAGGCGGCCGATGAGGGTTTTGTCAGGTGCCTACGTAAGCGGTATAATTTCATTTTTCACCCTGGTATAATAAATTAGGTATGATCTACGACATCCCACTACAGAATTTCTCTGAAGATAAATTCAGGAATAACCAGAGATCATGTTTTGCAATAATTGATCGTTATTCCTCGAGAAAAATTGGTTAAAAAAGCAAAAACTATTTTTCGGAAAATATGTAAAAAAAAAAATTTATGCACCCAACATATATCTTGACGAATATATTAGTCGATCTCTATAATTCGGGATTTCAAATTGCCGATCTCGACTGTTCGGTGAACGTACTAATAAATATGAATCTGCGTCCATCGAAGTTCGTTTATCAGTGAATATTTAGCGATATTTATGATACCGATGAAGCAGCGTTGACACGAAAAGAGGGTTCGAGTTTGACAGGGGCCCATCACAATATTCCCATCTCTCTGGGACTCGAAGGCGAGAAAAATGTTCCGGTCGACCCGTCGTTTCTCGTCCGCTTTCCCTCTTTTAATACCACACTCGGGTTGCTCTTATAATGGAGAATGCTCTCTTTTTTGCCTCATCGTATAATATACTTCATTTTCTATTTGAGCGGGACGTTTATAGTGAATAAAATGGGGAATACAGGGATATGAAATTCGTTGACCGCAGAGAACTGCCGGTTTAGCTCGAGTGCCGCATTCTATAGTCGGAAAAGTATTTATATCCTACATCAACCCTACAATAATTATAGGACTTTGAAGTCAAATTGAAAATTATCCGAATTCGGATTAAACATTTTCCATACCGAACAGAGAGTTGGGATGAAAATGTCTCAACTGGTTATAGAAAATTAACAAACAGGTTTTGGGAATTCTCAATTCGATTTGGAAAATTCTCAATTTGGTCGGGAGAATTTTCAATTTCACTTGGAATAGCTATAATTTATCAACTAATATAATAGAACAACATTATTAATATAATAAAACAACATAATGCTGCGATCGAAATTGTGTCCTATGTGAGTAATTTCCTTGAAAGATTTTTGTTGCTGAATCAAAAATCTAGCCACAACTCGGAGATATCTTTTTGTTTTGCAATCGAGGAATTTGATACAGTTATTGCAATTTTAGTTTTCAACTAGTTCCGATCGTCAACGTGCTCTCTCCATTTTTCAAAATTTCCAAACAAAAAAAAATAGGTACAGTAACGTGTTTAAATTTTTTTTATAAATAAAAAACAAATTTCAAACATTTTAGTAAATTTTTGGTAATTAAAAAAAAATTTGGTATTAAAATGTTTGATAGTTACTTTCTACTTAGTTTCATGTTAGTTGTTATAAAGTTGATTCCCACCAGGTTTCCCACCTTGACTCATCCTAAGCTCCCTTTATGGATGTTTTACTTTTTGGCGGATTACCCGGCTCCTCCACTGGAACCCGTTCCCAATGACCTACAGAACCTCGACGTCCTCCGAGCCGGGAGTCGAATTGGGGCTGAGATTTAATCAGGCATCGGTGGTTCAGTGGTAGAATGCTCGCCTGCCACGCGGGCGGCCCGGGTTCGATTCCCGGCCGATGCAGCTGATTTTTTGCCCGATATTCTAACACATTTTTTGCTTTTATCAGAACAAGTAGAAGCCGTTGCGTCCAAATGCAATTCGACGTCAATTATTTATGAGCATCCCACATTGATGGATAATGTATTATTGTCGATCCTGATGATGAGAGTGAAACCTCTCGAAACGTCGATGATTAAGGATAAACCGTTGAATTAAACGTTGGTGAAATTTGTGGCCGAACCCCGACAATACCATCAATTAAACAACCTTCACGGCCGACTATACAAAAAACTTAATTAGAAATTTTTTATTGTTTTAGAATCATGGACGGACATAGTTTTATGAATGTGCCATATTGTTGACTGTAACTTTTGGTTATTATAGGCCCTGATGGAGAAAATATAATTTTCCGAAAGCTCGGCGAAAGAGACATTGTTTTTCTGAAGACCCTAACCCTGATATCTGACTGCACATACCTACACAAAGAACATTCACGTTTTATTTATGTTTGGCTACGTTGGGGTGCGATGGGAGGAACTATAGTCAGCTGGGAGGCACTGGGCGCAAAGCTCCTCCAACTCTTCGTTTTTAAACGTCCCTTTGCAAACTACCGATTCTTACCAATGCATTTCTTCTCTCCTGAAAGAAAAGTGCAGCTGTGATAAAGACGATTCGAGTTTTCCGAATGCACTCATGGGAGGCAGTCGTCTGACTCATCATAACAGAGCAGCCAAGGCATCCCCACCCTCTGCCACAGTTCGAGCCGCCGAGAAACCCGTGTCAAGGCCGATGAATACTCGAATATCTGGGCTATCGTGGAGCGTGGCCGGTGGTGCATTGACTCCGCCGGTATCCCGGTCAAGAATGAAAGGGGGACTGCGTTTCGAACCATCAACCGAATTATATCTTGTTCGGACAACAAACAACATAATATGTCCATCATATTATGATGGAAAACGGGATCAAATTGGTTGTACGCTATTATGACGAACTGTGGGGTCTGGTACAGCACCGAGCTGAAACCAAGATCCACCCGGCATGCTGGGAATGGATTAACCTGCCAATGGAACCATGTGTATGTCCATGTGTCCATGCAAACCATGTCCTGTGTATGCTGAGGAGCAGATTCCATAATGCTCACTGAACCCTCACTGCGACACGATATTCTTGAGTTAAAGATGAGTTTTCGGATGACCGGCGTTTCAAGTTAGATCAGTAAAGGTACTACTTTTTGAGGTGCGAGTCAAAAAGTGAAACAAGAAGAAAATTCAAAGGCAAAGATGACGGCAAAAATCGGAAATAAGAATGTTCCCAAAGTGGTGCAAATGAAAGTCGGTAATGCTAAACGATTTCAGAAGCATCTAACGAGCACTGGGAAACCCGCAACTTTTTTCATTGCTGGAGACGAGGATTGAAAGAAGAGAGATTTAATCTGGAGTTCATCAATTTGTTGACAGTTGCGCTTGTGACGTTGGAGAATTGTAGAAGTGGTGTAGAAGTGGTTAGCCTGAAGATGGCCTAGTGAAGGCCGAAAACGATCGCCGAAGAAGGAGATCAAAGCATTCAATCAGGTGGTCAAAAAAGGTAGTTCTCCAATTTCAGAAAACCTCTATCCTATGGAAGGGCAAGCCCTAACCAGTACATGGATATATTGAGGTTGAAAATGCTTTTTCTGAAAAGTGGCTATTTACAGATGTGTCACTCTTCCAGCAAGCAAGCGACATATTCTTGCACGAGAATAAAAGCAATCCAATTCCCGGTCTCGGCGAAGCACCTTGGGAGCTTTTTCCTGAATTCGGAATAAAGACCGTTTACCCAAGGTTCTTATTCGAATATTTTATCGGAGTCAGAGACTCAACTCCCTTCAAACCAATACTGGACCATAAGTACACCTTGAAGGAAAAGTGAGAACGTATGCTGCGGCGCCAGCTCCGTTCACGGAATGAGATCAATGCAAAAATGTTTGCAGATTCTAGAAAAAGGCCTCACGACCGAAACAGCTGTAAAGAGAAAAAAGAGTAGGTACCTCCAAAGTTTCATCAGTCTTTTCAGTATCATTGGAACAGCAATACAATCCGCTTTTTCTGGATTCAAAGTCATATTAGGAACCTCCCTCAGAGATTGAAAGGGATTCCCACCTCCGGCTTGAAAAAATCATGAAGAAAGATTTGACGTTGACAACTCAACACTCCAAGTGCAAGATTTTTTTGAAGTACATTTACAAATTTTGTGTTTTTTCTTTACTATGGACGTCCTCAGTGAAAAATTCTAGAGGAAAGGAAGAGCCCTCTCGATGGAACACGCGCCACAGATCCACAGGATGAGAGTCGATGTTGAGCCACTCGCTAATTTCAATCGCGTGTGCTATCATGAAGCAGATAATTCAGCAATTCGAGGCCTAAGAGCTTGCATCCCATGGCCGACGAAGGGCAGCCGAAAATCGGATCGAGGGTGCAGAAGAAATTGTTTACTTGAATGGGAATTTATCTTTTTCGATTCTCAACTTTTTCAAACATCTCGATGAGGAATGTTGGTCTACGAAAGACCCATTATAATGTTTCGAAATCAGCTTTTCCTTAACATTGCGTTTTCCATTTTATTATTTTCTGATCTCAAAAATGAACAGACTGGAGCTTTTTGGGCACGATATGTAGGATATTTGCCCCCATCCCAGCAACTGGACGTACTTCAATTTTCTGCAGGTTTGTTAATTTGCATACGGGTCATTCTCCAAGAGTGGGGAAATTTTCGTAATTCCTCCAATTATTGGTACATATTTTGTCTTGAAAGTACGTTCAATAATTTTGTTGCAGGATTTAGGGTGCGATATGGCTAGAACGAGAAATAAAACACCCCTGACAGATGAAGAGAAAAGAAAAAAACGGAAGGAGTACGACCGGCAACGACGGGAAAGAATGAAGAGCGACCCAGTCCTTTTGGCAGATTTGCGGCGGAAGGAAACCAAAAAATGGAAGTCGAATCTCTACTTTTGGAGAATCACCCATACCGTGTTTTTTGACGTTCGTGTTGCCTAAAATGTATTCGATCCTCTGGCATGTAGGTTACTAAGGATTGTACCGATGTGAGCAATTCAAGTCGCGCTCGATCGAATTAGAATTTTATTCAAATAAAGAGAAAAATTCAACCATAACGTTCACCGGGTATTCCGTGCGGATCTTCTCTTGCTCTGGTTTTCCCAGGTTCTGTCAAGCCGCTTGCGCCAATTGTCGATTTAGAGGCTATTAAGCTCGAAGGGAGCAGCAGCGATGATTGCTGCGAGGCTTAGAGAATCAAGGAGAATATTGAGACAGCTCACTCACCTCGGCTGAAGTTGGGGAGGGAATTTGACGGCTCGGCGGCGGCGTGCGGAGTCAATCGATCCCCCACCACTCACAACTCAGCAGCTCAAGCTCGGATGTGGTATTCCCAAATAAAAACAAAACTTTCTCATAAACACAATATTGCACTGGCTCACTCGATAAATTTCATATCCAGCTGACGATTTCGGGGTCACTTAAACGCCATCACCGGAACCCGGAAGTAAACACAGGACCACTTCGGAGCGAAAAACGAGGAAATTTGATGGGTTTTTCGCACAAAAAAAACACAGCTCCACGCACGCACACGTAACTGACGGAAAACAAATAATCAATAGATTGTTACACTGACAGGAGGAGAAAACACGGACAACGGGGGCTCCGAATTTTGCACTTGACTCCTTCGGTTTCAGCTCAATTACTGAAGGGAAGACACGTCCAGAAGATTGGTAGGAAGTGGGGATGGGCCGGGGGGGCCCCGAGGGGCGAGCAAGATGGCCGACGGGCACCGTTCCGAGAGGAGTAGGAAACGGGCGGCTGAGAACGGATGACGGCCCCGCCCTGGCCCATGACCATACCAGCACGATCTATCGGCGGTCCTTTGAAGCTACGTTAGCGTAGGCCCGGTGCACACTTGCGGCAAAACGACGCAGGACGCCGCGTCATTTTCAATCGGATAACTAGAAATACACAGAGGAGCATTGTGCGGTGCACACGGGACGCCGATACCTATCTGCAGCTCGCGTCACTCCGGATAGGTATCGAGGTTGACGCAGGTACCTGTGGGACGCGCGTTGGGGCCGATAGCTATCCTGCCGCCCGATACCCCTATCAGTACTCAAGAGGCAATCGGCCGGTGCACACGTGCAGCTGCGTCAAAGCTGCGTCAACCAGCCTTTCGGAAATTTTTCGGGAATTTCAGCCCACTCGTAGGTGGCGAGCGAGTGACTGACGCCTCCCTGACGCGGGTTGGCCTATCGAGAGTGTGCATTGAAACGAAGATAGGACGCAGATAGCTATTCCTAGGAAATGACGCGGCGTCCTGCGTCGTTTTGCCGCAAGTGTGCACCGGGCCTTAGGGTGAATCTCTCCGATTCGCAGGGTGAATCACCCCGGCCATACGCTTGAGTATCTATAATTCTGAATAAGCATAGCTAGAATATCAGGAAATATCTTATTAAAAAGGATATACCTATTTAAGATAATAATAGAAAAATAAAAAGCATAATTGAGCGTTGATGAGATCGGTCAAAAAGCAAAATTTTCCGCCTCATGCCGAATAATAAAATATAGCAATCCAAGTCGGATTTAGAATTTTTCAAACCAATTTGAGAATTTGCCAAGTCAAATCGGGAATTTTCTATACAAACTCAATACTTTTTTCAGACAATTTGGGCTTAATTTTTTTAAATTTGGTTTGGAAAATTCTCAACTCATTTGGAAAATGCTCGAATCGTTATGGAAATTTATAAATACGAAGTCATTTTGCAGCTGGCCGTGACGGGTTATCTTTCTTTAGCACTGACTATGCAATTTGCAATATGAATTTATGAAGATTAACGCGAATTGATAAGTCAGCTATCATGAAATGTTTGCACTGGTTTAATTCGTACGCAGAGGAGAGAATGCAGGAAAATCTGATGACATTCCTACTACAAAAATATTCTGAATCGAATGACACCTATCGTGTCAGCAACCAATCTATGGTAACTTTACCGACCGACCGGGACGAAGTCGACAGGACGTCGCGAGAAGGTTCTTGATTGAACATACCCTTCACCGGTTTCTAGTGTATCAACAATTTTGAGTAATGCAGCATTGTACCCACTGTTATAACTCTTGTTAGATTTGCGCTAATAGCGAAATCCCACGGGGTTATTCCGCTCTTTTTGGTTTAGTCGGTTATTTTTTTGGAGCAGAGGTGAGCAAGTCTTGAGTCGCTATACTAGCTCCACTAACGGAAGTTGAAGGAACGAATTGTTGCGTTGGACTCAGTTGAGATGAATGGCCAGAGATAGGGCTGCAGTGAATAGCCGGCTCAGCAAATTGATCTAACTGGATACAGTCATTTCTAGTCAATTTTTCATCTTCAGGTGCAGTTTTTATTAGATATCCGTTTGCTCCATTTCCATTTCTTTCTTCTAATTGTTCTTCACGAGATATTTTTCCCTCTTAGGAATTTCTCCAAGGCATTTTATATTTTTGCACCCATTATTTGCAAATTACTGGTCTTCCCTTATATTTGAGACTCCAAAATTTGATCTTATTATTATAACAAAATTTCGAATTTACTTTGAGAGGGGTTAAATTAAGCAGTAAGACACTTCAGCCGGAGAACGATTGTTTGAATAAAATACAAATTTATTTATTTGGTTGATTGAAAATTTGTACAATAGAAAACATGTATAATGGGCGGATTGCACAGTTGAGGATTTTCATTTCCGTCTCCCAGAAGGGAGAATATTGAGGAACCGTCCGCGAGTCATCTCTTTGGATTCTTCGAGGCCCAATTTGTAAGCAAGATCGTGCAGCTTTCGCAATTCTTGGAGTAAACTGTCTTTGCTCAACGTTCGATAATCTGAAATGCGAGAGGAGCGATAGATTAGTAAATTTCGATTATGCAGACCTGGGAGTTCGAGGTCTAAAATTTGAGTTGAAGTTCACTTGCAGTTTAGAAGTTTCATATCTTCAGCGTCGAGTACTCGTATCTGCTCCGCTACATTTCTAGATATGTTGTTCAAGGAGTTGCGGGCCGCATACTCCGTTACTCCCGGAACTGAAATTCGGAAAAAATCGATTTGGTGAACATTTCCACTGTATCTTATCCAGAAACGGAAACCAGTGAGCCAACAGAGGTATCGAGCAAGTTCAGGCCCGAGATATCTGTTAGTTCAAGGAGGTTCCAACAGATAGCAGAGGCAGCACTACTTAAGGTTCTACGGGGTTTTAGGAGCGTAGTTAAATTCCACGTCGGCTTTCGAAAGTTTAATATGGACATGTACCAACCAAATTTTCAATTATTATGTCCAGTGCAAAAAAAATTAAACTTTGAAAAATTTAATAAATAAGAAAGTCCTAGAGCTGCGGAAAGAGGAGCTGGCAAATAACTAGCCAATTACTAAAGTGCAGAAATTAATTGATTTTAAAAGCACGTGATATTTTCACTCAAGCAAAAATAGTGACCATTACTTACTAGCTTCTGGCCAAAGCTCAGGCGATGAACGATCCAGCTTCTCCAGACTTAATAGACTCTCGGTCCACTCGGACATACTAAATCCACCTGGAACAATAAGGTAAAGTACGAACGTGAGTGCTGCACAGTGTTAAGCTACAAATCTAAAATCGAACATATCGTCCAAAAAACTAGTAAGGAAATTCACGTTGTTAACGTGAAAATGTCGAGAATTTCAAACCACACAGTTGATCTACGAGAACATGACGTGACATTTTTACTCACGAACCATCACAACAAACATGAAAGATTCCATTTTGAGCCAGAAAAAGCAGACAACGCTAAGATAGATGTGAGTCGGGTTGGTTAGCACTGGACGGAATGTGATGAAATGCCATACGCATAACAGTTTCAAACGAACACATCTTCATGTTGCTAAACGGTATTCCAGCGCAACCTAACCGTCGAGCAAGCGTATTCATAACGAAGGGTAATTACCTCCACTTACTGCAGCTTACAGAGAAGCCGCAGATTAGCCGCACAACTGCTGGTCAACAGTCAGCTAGACATCATGGTCCAATAAAATATCAATACGCGGAAAATAAGTCGGAGTTATTTTCAACTGAAAACGTTCCAAACGGCTAAACCGCGACATAAACAAACGCCCTTGTCCTTGAGCGATTCGAGCAGAAACCGCCAGATGGCAGATCTGATTTGACCAGGTTAGCCAACACAGCAGCGATCGATTCGTTGGCAGATGAGCTTTTCAATCTTCCCAGCAGAGGTCGACTTCGACAAGTTTAAAACCCCTTGCTAGTAGTTACCAAACAATAAATTTCAAAAGGGCCCGTTTTCAACCACCTTATTTTTCACTTTCCATCACAACCGACGAACTTTATATTGCAAACATGTTGATGATCTTAAAATTCTCAATAAATCATCTAAAATCCGGGTAGGTTTGGACAAACATGAAAATTTTCTTCTTTTTTTTAATTTAGAAAATTCTAATTTACGTTTATCCAAGAATCCGATACGGTACCTCAGTGAGGACTTTTGGGACAAACTCAAATATTTTTGGAATTTGAAAGTCGGTTCATGGGTTGTTGAGAAATTCCAAGCGGTTTAAAAATATAAAGATTTCAAATTCGTGTTGGGGTCAACGATTACGTTCTCAAGCAGCAACATGATTGATGAAACCGAAAAAATTTCCATTAGGAATTTTCATTTTCATTTCCTGCGAGGGAAAATTATGTTAACGAGTTTGTCGTCCACCGGCATTCTCAGAACCAGGTACCTAAAACTAAGACTTGAATGATCACAAACGTCGGAATAGCAATTTCCGTTCTTTTGTTTCCGAAGCGAACTTTTACTCTCTTATGATCGACTATTGTGACTAATAAGAAATCATGCTTGACTCCAAACAATGAACAAGTTGTTGGTCTATGCCTAGTAATCTAGTGTTAACAGCTGCCGGCTCTCACTTTCAAAATAGACTCTTTCCTGGTCTCATCAGTGAAAAATAACGCGGGGAAATCAAAATTTAATTAGGAAATCACTCAAGTCGTTCTTGTCTTTATTTTCTTTGATTTGCCAAATCAAACAAAATTCAATTGCATTCTGTATTTCCTGCTATGTGTCAATTACCTGACCGCAGAAAAACTTGAAAGTGTTTCAGAAAGAGGAGGGGGATAACTAAACACAACATGCATAATATGCATGTTATGCTAGGCTTGCCATCCTTTTCCAAGAGGACCAGGTTGAATTAGTTATATTCGCATACGTTCTCCGGTACCAAAAAATAACGATAAAATATTTATTAAATATGAAAGTCTGGTATAAAAAAAGTTGAAATCCGGCGAAAAACAAAGGAAATTCAACTCGCCCCTATCTGAATAAAAGGCGGGAAATAATTCTTTTATTTTTCAGTCGAGACAGGACAACTGGCATAGTGTTTGACCAGCATTGAACTTGAGACGGAGTCATGGAAAAGTCAAGCTTCCTTTTAGGGCTTAGGATCGCCTTGAAGCGTCGGAGTATCCGCAATCCAACCAGCTTAGACTCGAGAAGAACTGGCTCGACTCCCTACCGTGAATGTTGTAAAAACCTGAGCGAATCAACTCAAACCGAAACTGATACTGATACGCCAGAACAAACTAGAAATTGATACCGAGTCTCGAACTAAAACTGAAACTCAAACATATGTTTGCATTTAGTATATACTAATACTCTAATTCAAACTCATACTAGAACCCAAAGGTCGAAAAAAGTGGACTGAAACTGATACAAAGGCTCAGACACAAACTGAGACTCGAAACACAAACTGATACTCAAACTCATACTGATACTCAAACTCAAACTGATACACGAACTCAAAGGCCAAAAGAAAGATGAGCTCAAACTGAAACTTAGATTCAAAGTGAAACTGATACTCAAACTCACACTGATACTTGAATTCAAAATGATGCTCGAACTCAAAGTTTGAAAGAAATGTAAACTCAAACTGAAACTAAACTCAAACTACAACTGATACACAAGGTGAAACTGATACTCAAACTAAAACTTAAACTCTAACTGAAACTGATTCACCAAGTCAAACATCAACTCAAAGTTTGATCGAAGAGTTTGAGTCGACTCATTGTGAAGTTTAAATTCAATCTCAAACTGGAGTCAAACTCGAGGTTCAAAAAAGATTTAAACTGAAGATTTAAACTGAATCTAAAACCCAACTTAGAGTTTGAAAACCCAACTTAGAGTTTGAAAACTCAAACACAGTCTAAGACTGATACTCGGGCTAAAACGCAAACTGAAACTAAAACGGAAACCCAAACACAAACTGATATCTAAAAGAAATCTGATACCCGAACCAACACTCAAATGAGAAACTTTTCAAACTCAAAGTTGAGTTGTAGTTTACCTTTTTTGACCCTTGAGTTTGACTCCAGTTAGAGTTTGGATTTCAACTTCAGGATAAGTCGACTTTTCCTTCGTTCAAAGCTTCGAGTATCAGTATCAGTTTAAGTTTTAGTTTGAGTTAAGTTTCAGTTTTGAGTTTATCTTTTTTCGACCCTCGAGTTGGAGTATCAGTTTTAGTTTGGAATTCAGTGTCAGTTTGAATTTCAATTTCAATTCGAGGAGTTTGAGTTTCACATAGAATTTCAACTTCGGAATGAGTTGACTTTTCGTTCGATCAAAGGTTTGAGTATCAGTTACAGTTTGAGTTCGCGTTTTAGTTTCAGTTTGGGTTCCAGTTTCAGTCCCAGTCTGACATCAGTTTGAGTTTGATTATGAGTATAAGCTTGAATTTGTGTATCAGTTTGAGTATCTGTTTTAGTTTGAATATCAGTTTGAGTTAGAGCCCTTGTACCTATTAGAATAAGTTTGAGTTTCCCTTTCAGTTTACGTAGGTATCAGTTTAATTTTGGGCATCAGTTTGAGTCTGTCTTCACTTTTTGTTAACGTTTGAGTCTCAGTTTCAGTTTGAATTACAATTTTAGTTTCAGTGACCTTTCCTTCGATCTTTGAGTATGCGTATCAGTTTCAGTTTGAGTATCAGATTGATTATGAGTAGTAGCATTTCAATTTGTATGGAAGCATCAGTTTGAGTTTTTGTTACAGTTTGATTGTATGGCACTACTACAATACGCAACGCGTTTTTGGCCATGCCAAAACTAAATTGGTCAACTTTTTGCAGTGTTGCCTGGTCCGGAAAATCCATGTACACGCCCCTGGATAATATCCACATAATATTATCCAGATAATGTTATCTTCATATTATGAAGATAATAAGGCGCTAGCTGCGAAGCTGGTGAGCCTGCGTAACCTAGTAACATTTGCACCCGCCGACATTTAGGTCTACCTATTTAATGAATCGCCCATCGCCCGGTTCGATATCGAGTTATTGTAGTTCGAAGTTCAAACGAGCGCCTTCTCTCGTGCGAAAACCGACGATGAGTTTACCTACATTAATCTTAATCTATTCGATGGGTTTTGGAAGTTTCGGACGCGTTCTTTCTTCTAAGACTACCGACCTCTGCATGTAAGCGGCAGAGCACGCCCGGGACAGCTTCGGTTATCGGGAGAAAAGCAACGCCTGGAACACCTGGGCTTTCTTGGACAAATTTAATTCGAATAGAGGCACTTTAAATTATTATGGTAGAAGAAGTGGCTATCGTACACTGCTGGTGATATGGACCCCTTGACTATCGGCCCTCTGACGCAAGCGCGAACGTTGTGAACAACAGTATTCGGTAAACGAGGTTAGTATTTTAAAAATGTTGAATTTTAATCGGTCATAATAATGATAGAATAATTCAAGCCGAGCAGCCGCCGTTAAATATTTAAAAAAACACTCATTCATTATTGGAGTGGGATGGTACATGTTACGGTTATCAAAACATATGAACTCAAAGTCTCAATGCTCCTTACCAAAGAGTGCTTTCCAGTTCTTCAAACCGCCTACTCGTCTGGCCCCAAAAATGGAACATTTGAGTGGGAAGAAATTATACTCGCTGTCATATTTGGGTAGAGCAACGCTTATTGAGGTCTAACGAGTTGACATCTTCAAGAACCGTGATGAGTTCCGAGTAATGCCGATTAGAATTTGAGGCGCAAGAAAAAAAACTAAATTACAGCCATTAGAGAAAACAAAGGGCAATGAAAATTGGACAAAAATGTCAATCACCTGATGCCAATTCAAAGCATCTAATTTTTGTATCTATTTCAAGCAAAGTTCGATTTTCTGGACTGTGATGAGACGCAAATAAATATCAATTCAACTTCGAAAATGGGCCGTGATATCTAACATTGCGTCATCCGCGGCCGGAGCTACGCAACTCAAGTGTCACGACAAAGAAAGTCGCAGGAGCAACAGAAATCGCTCCGCTTGGTCAGCCAGGGGATGGGAGGGGGGTGGGGCACGGGAAGGTCTTCCATCCTTTTGTTCTTGAGAGAACAAGAGCGTTTTACAGTATTCGGGTACTGAAATTATTTTGAATTGTCAAATTAATCAGCGAGCGTCGGGAATTATTTCTCCATAGATAATACCGTACCTTCAAACACAAAAGGGATATTAAATATTAATTAAAGGGCACCAATTTATTGATTTCAATATTTCCGATGTCGAAGTAATGGTCTACTCATCGAGGCCTATCGGTTGTGCCCAAAAATATGGGCCCGGGATTTTTGAGGCCAGTACACAATAAAATGGAAAAATTGCAAAAAAAATACGACTGCATATCTTGGAAGCATTATTGAAAAGGATATTGAAGGATTGAAAGGACTATTGAGGGTTATGATAAGAACATAGGGTTGTATAGGGGAAATTTTGTATTCAATTGCATTTTTTTTGAAAAAGTCGAAAAAACTACGGCGATTTTCGTAAATTGATTAATAACTTTTTTGAATTTTTCTCAAAATACAATCATTAGACTTTAATAATTAAGGATAATGGAATTGAAGATAATTATGCAGATGGATATGAGGATTTTTCACTCGTAACTGAAATATTACGCGTAGAATGGGCGATTTTTCGAATAAACTGATCCAACCGTTAACTTAATTAAGCGTACAGTAATTGTACAGCTGGCCCAGTTGTAAGGCCACATTCTCAGGTATTGAAGAAAATTGGCCACGTCCTCGCACTAGGACTCTTTTCCTGGTAGGAGTATATCCTTAATTTGAGTCTGTTTTCATCCGAACCAACGGTATATAAGCAACACAAATCGTTCATTCACCTTTGAAAGATTACATGGGTACATTATTTCTGGAATTAATGCGCCCAAAATTATTTGTTAAATTTTCTAGTCTATGCTTTATAGTCGAATAATATGAACAGGTTTTGGCAGCACACTGTTAAGACTAGGTTAGATTACAATTATAAATACCTGTAATATCAATAAACTATAAAATAAATTTCAAAAATGAATAGGTAGGTAAATTTTAAAAAAAATTTATTTCAATAAAATACATAAATAAAATATAAAATTCAATAAATAAATAAGCCGAACAGGTGGAAGGATCACGCGAGACAAATCGAAGAAACGGGGAAAGTGGGAAAATGCAAAATTAATTACAGAAATTCAAGAATTACGGTTTGAAACAAACAGACTCATTTATGATTTCGATGAGTTGAAAATTAAGCTGGAAATGTGGGACGGAAAATCCACCCGAGCCGGGAATCGAACCCGACATCTCCAGATCTAGTCCGACGCCTTAACAATAAGGTAAAGGTTCAATTCACGGCTCGGGGGATTTTTCGTGTCAGGTTTTGACATGATTTTCAGCTCATTCAATATAGGTACCTTGGGGATTACTATACCCAAAGAACATCATGATTTTATTATTATTAGGTATCTATTATAATAATCTAGTATTGAGAGGATTAAAATTTTGGAATCGGTCGTACAATGACGATAAAATGGCTTCCTCCATAATAAAATTGAAAGTTCGTCCAACTCAAAGTTTGATGGCATTTCCAGGCCGAACATCTGACAGAGCAGCAGACAGCACAGCCCATCTATTGTTCGCCAAACGCTTGAGTGCCCCGCTTCTCACATTTTTTCTTGTTGCGTAAACAGTAAAAAAGTAGGTAGACATTTTATAGAACATGACTGGGAAAAATCCAATCGTCATACGTTTATGCTTTTTGATGAAAGTTAGTCAAACATTAGGAGTCCCTCAATCGAGAAAACAAAATTATATAATAAATAATAAAATAAACACAGTTACTTCAAGAGGTTCACTCTCAGAAGTCGTTTTCGGGTAATGAGCGTTTTTGCCGATTTGGGTTAAAAATTAAAACATTAAACAGTCCTCAAAAATCGGCAACCAATAAGGTGTGGTTGGCATCACTCAACAAAGGAACAATGCAATATGCAAAATTTTGTAGGTTCGGCTAAGTATTGTAGATTTTGCGTGATCTTTAGAATAATAAATACAATGTCATCCTCAAAAATGATTTTAAAAAAGACGAATTTATCGAGTGTAATTGGTGACGATTCCGTTCAAATTATTTATGGTATACCAGTTACCTATGTTATTTGCATCAAAAGTGAACCTGTCTAACCCATCGGGAGCTGTTGGTTAAAGCTCAGTCTGAGTAAAGAAGTGAAAGACCTGAAAGGATACCTCGGAATGGAATCTGTACCTAAACAGTCTCTCGTGGATCAGTTATTGAATAAAGTGAATCGGTGGCGAGCTGTGACGAGCACCGAAATTTCACCCGATATCGGCCCATAAATCCTCTCTCCCTATCTTCAAGGGTTGCTCGGATTTCCCCCAAATCATTTCCAGTCCTCGGCCTCCTGGCTTTTCCAGCCCCTCTGTAAACTTTGAGATGGAGGTAATGTCCCGGGCATTATAAAGTACGTGCTGACTATTCCGCCTGGCAACCCTCACATAATCCGAGGGTGTCCAGGGTGAAAACGCATCTGAAATTGCCCCATTGTTTCTCACATTATCGCAAGACGCTCCCTGATTTATAGTTCTACTCAGAAGCCAACTCAAAATTGAATATCAGCTTTTAATTTGACTTGAAGGGGAAGTCATCGAGTGGATTTTTGGGCCGGGAAAATTGCTGGACTTTTGGGAGATATTCAATTTTGCACGTACCTAAACTATTAACATTTTTCACTTTGCCAAAATAAATTTGACTTTTCAGTTAAAACAAATATAATAAAATTGGACTCTCAATGCCAACAAAAACACTCGAAAATTTAACATCAGCTTCACACCCCCCTCCATAACTCAAAAACAGGGCTTTCTTCGCGGTAGCGCGGAAAAATTGATATCAAAAGTTTTCAGCGGACTTCATCCGCCAACTTTCAATCAACCTAGGGGAGATGCGGAAATGATTAAAGAGACGTCCACCTTCCTCAACGGCATTTCAACTCGTCTAGAAAGCGGTCGTTCAATCCATCCAACTGTCTCACTCGCTCGCTCAGGATCCTCCTATCTTCCAAGCCCGAGCGGGCAATAATTATGCTTTATTTGAATTAAAAAACCGGACCCTCCGTTTTTAAAAAGAAAGCCCGACGAACCGAGTGCAGGAGGGATTAGCCTTCAGGAAAGCATCGGAAATCCATTAACGAGATTTGGGAAATCAGTGGTGAGTAGATGAAAAACATAATTTTCAATTTTAAAGCATTAATTTTAAATGTTAAGCCTCAATTAAATTTGAATGTTGAGCCTTAATTTCAATTTTAAAGCCTTAACTTTAAGCCTTAAAAATGTAATTAATTTTTAATTAGGTATTAAAAACCAAATAAAATCAGCATTGAATAAAAATACGGAAATATTGAAAGTATCGTGAGTAGGTAATCTAAATTCTAGTTCCAAAGGACAACGACACACAATATGATTCATTCTTGTGGCCGGAAAATAAATTATTAAGAGCGTGAATTAAAATAAATAATGAAATTTTTGAAGTATGACGAGCATTTGAAATTCCTGTGGGAAAGGAAAACAACGAAATGTTTACTAGTTATTCAACAAAATACCCGCATTTTAAGCGAACATAATCAAGCAATAAAATAATTCATATTTTTGGCCAGCAAAAACAAATTGATACGAAATTAAATAAAAATGTCAAAATCTTGGAAGTATAAGGAGTACCTAATCGAAATCCCTGTTGAAAAGGAAAATGACGACTATCTACTTGTTCTTCAACGAAAAACCCACACTTTAAGACCATAAGCGTACAATAAAATAATTCATTTTTGTGGCCAGCAAAAAATTACCTAATAAGAAAATAAATGAAAATCTCAATATTTTGGAAGTAAAACGAACTTCCTGTTGAAAACGAATTTACAAAATATCTTTAGCAACAAAATAATTCATTTTTGTGCCCAGCAAAAAAACGATCGAGTGAAAAACTCAGTATTTTGGAAGTTTTACTGTAAACAACCAAATTCTGGATACAAAGGGCAATAAGTTCGATGGTTTGTCTATACCCGTCTTAAAGGAAAGTCGGTGATACTGTCACCTGGATAGCACGAGCTGATAGCTGTTATTCACAAAGAGTCAACGAAAAAACCTAAAAGCTTCTCGTGTTTCTTTTATCGACTAAACCAGAATCAACTCGAGAGAGACCTTGGTAGCTGTGAAAGTCTGCTCCGCTGATCTATGAGGAAATCGGTCTTGGAAAAACTCCAGACCACAAGCCGAGCTTGGGAGTTTGAGAAGCCTTCGATATCACAAATCTGGTATGCTATTATTTCAATTTATGATAATTTATTCTTGCGCGAGCCCCAACTATTATTGAGTTTATTTTCTAAAGTTTTGATCTAAAATGCAAGCACGCGTGACATCGGAGGATTAAATCCTGATCAAATTTTGATCTTATACCTAAGCCTCCAAAAACCTTAACCTTCAAAAGCGAACCAGAAATCAACTAATCCCGAAAAAACTCCAACTGAATACATCACTAGGTTCAAAAGACAAAGAAAACAATACAATAAGATCGAAAAGAAAATGTTAGTGTCCGATACGTATTTTTCGAGGCAAAAGTTCTTTGAGAAAAACAAAACTACGGCAGTACGGCGGACGGAGATGATTTTTTTATTCGATTTTTTTATTTTAACGTAAATTATTAAACTTTTTAGGCAAATAAACTTATTTTTTGAGCGTTAACAATGGTTTATTTTTATTCCTTCCATAATAATGGAAGCCTCATTTATTCAAAATTAAAATCTCAGATAATTTATTTTGCGAAACAAAAATATGTACTTAATTGGGAGAGATATGGAAAATTCAGGTAGGGAATCAGTGAATTTTTGGCAGATTCACTGGATCAAAAAGACTCCGAATAAAATGGTAGATATTTTCAATTAAATTGGTAACTCACAACCCGAGATTGCCCAAACAATACTTCAACTTACTTCGTAAATGTGTACGTGAAAAGAATGGTTTCGACATCATAGCCATTAGTGTAAAGGGATTCTGCACTTGACACAATCCGATAAGAGACCCCTCAACTTCTGGCCGAGGGTCTCTTTTCAAAGCTACATTAACTAATGATTCCACCATTGATCCGATTTCGGAAAGATCATCGACATAAGGCGAAAACCATCAAGGCTTCGCTTTCAAGTTGATTTTCCATCTGAGAGGATCTGCTACTCGTTAATGAATCTCGATCGAATGTCAAGCTGACGGAGAACGGGGAGCGGCTACTAAACAAGTCCATACACAGATAAATCATCGCCTATAAATAACACTTACGATCCCTCAAAGTCAAATTCAGCCCAACGTGACAAAGCAAGTAAACGAACGAGAGAAAAAGTCGAGTTGAACGCGAAAAGTTGAAGGAATGCAAATGTTGAATGGTGCTACGGAAAATTGGTTCACACCGATCCGGGAAAATAGCTCATCCTTGCACTATGATAATATCATATTATGAGCTAAAATCATATTACGCTCATGTTATGAGCGAACATTACCGATAATATTGAGGGTCATGCCCAAATTGATTCGATTTTGGGGGAATGAAAAAAACCAGTAGATGACACACAATATTCCCGTATTTTGGTGGTTTAATTCCATTAAAAAATGATCATATTTTGACTACTCTGGAGGCTAGAACGACCAATACTGTAAAAAGGCACTATGCAAATTTCAAAACCGGAAATCGGTATTTATAAATACTTTGAAAAAAAAAAAAAACGATTTATCAACAAAAGCGTAGAAGGCGTATTTATAAATAACGAGTAGATAACACACAATACTTCCACATTTCGGAACGTAAAATCGTGACACAATACTTCCATATTTTGGAACACAAAAATGTGACACAATTTGATCATATTTTGACCGCTTTTGAGGGTGTTTAGGTCAAAAATATAAAAAAATTAACTATTCAAATTTCGAAATTCGCCCAAAATAATAAAACGACAGTTTTTCGGAACATAAAAAATATCCACATATTCTGCAAGGTAAAACAAAGATTTTAAGACCAAGAACGCTAAAATTGGTTCATTTTTGTGACCGGAAAAAATAAAATAGAAAACACTAAAAATACAAATACATCGGAAGTAAGTACCTACTGTGCTTTATCCGAATTTCGATTAAACAGGGTGTTAGGTTTTGCCAAGACAAACATTTCAGCTCAAGAAATTTGAAAAAAGGTTGAGAATTGCGGGAGTTATGGTCATTTTTGTAAATGACCACAGACGGACACACCCACACTTGCTCGGGAAATGATTCTGAGTGAATGTGTATGCATAAGAAAAAGTTTTTTTATTGAAGCTCCGTTAGGACTCTCGATTTTAGAACGATTACAATACTTCCATTTACTCAGTAAATATTGAAGTCAAAAATACAATTTATCAACAAACGCGTAGAAGGCGTATTAATAAATAAAAAGCCGATCACCGGATCCGTGTGAGTCTACGCAGACTCGTGACAGAACTGCACGAGACCGAAGATTATTCAAAATGTTCGCGCAAAACGACCACAGCTCAACGAAGGTCCTCGTCTCGCTTATCTGCGTCGTAGTAGCGTTTTAAAAAACCGGGATAAGACATTTAACATCATGGCGTCCTTGGATTGGAAACAGGATTATTATTTTCGGCAGGCAATCAGGAGGCACTGGCTATAATAAAATGTGTTGAACGCAGTTACCGATCAATTAACTTTTTCATCAGATGAATATTCATAAATACTCAAACGTAATAATTCGGTAATACCGCTCTCAGAGCATTAAATGAAGAAGACGAAAATGCTCATAAACGGAGGTCCGTAGATAACGCACAATACTCCCACTCCCATATTTTGGTACATGGTATTGGTATTGGTATACTATGTGTACTTTGGAGGCTGCACGAATAAAAAATGTCAACGATTTTTGAGAGGGGGAGTTGACAATTTTTTCGAGCGACTACAAAGGAATTGCATAGGATGATAACCGAAAATGTATTTTTTCCACCATCCAATTGAGTATACCTAGACTAGACAAAGGCTGAAGCCTTGAAATCAGCGACTGAAATCAGAGGAGCTTCATAACCGAGTCAGTAGATATTGCAAAATGTTGGAAAGCTCAAAAATCCTCAATTATTCGAAGCAATGAAAACAAGTCTAATGAAGACTAGCCTCATTTTCGTAAAAACATACCAAGGTTATTATATTTCCTCGACGTTTCACAATATGTTTTCGTATCCCGTTTACCATCATCAGCTACTCTTTGTTTCGAATGTTTGTTGACCATCACGATCCCATTGTTCTCGGAACCTAATGGACTTTTATTTCTCACAATTATTCCTTTTTCACGGTAAACCGAAGAAACCCGCGACTGTCCCCGGTCCTGAAAAGCTCTGATAATTTCCCTGCCAATTCATCGTTGTGCGGCATGTTTTTCACGGGGAACATTGACACGGTCTGACAATGTCACGGTCGACAGAGCCGCGCGGCTTTTGACCGAACAACGTTGACCTGAATGCAAATCGAGTTCTAGATTTCTCCGAGACTTGAAGCCAATTTGCGCGTCGGAGGTCAATTTTACTGACTCCTGCTATCTGAACATGGAAATCGTGGATGACAATAGATCAATTTAAAAAATAAAAAATAGCCATCAGTCGTTATCCCGAAGGATTTTTTCAACTGAGAAACTAGGTACCTAGTTTGGCAAGAATATGCCGGTAGATCACCAAGATGACAAGTTGAAAAAATAAGATTTATGATATTTACCTGAGTAAGAAAATTCAATATTATGGCTGATGATTTTCAAGAAAATTATAATTGCAAAACTATGCAATAAGATAAAAGTTTTGGACCGAATGTGAGAGCTCGAAAAGAGTCAAAGAACTTCACGTTCACCTTTCAAAAGCCGTCCTTGGTGCAATACTTGCAGCCAGTTTGAACCAGTTACGAGGAGAATAGTGAGAAATATCCAACGTTAGTAAAGCGGAAAATAAGCATGTTTTCATAAGCAGGATAATCAACAGTATCTTCAAATTTCACTTGGCGAATGCCTCTACTTGCTCAATGTTCAATGCTTTATATTCGATACAACAATAAGTAGGTACGTAAACAATGTTAATAAAATTTAAAAAATCCAACTCTGTCGTTTGAAAAAGTTGTACTTGGTCTCAAAATTGGAATCAAGGTAGTGGGGATATTAACGAGAGCATACGGTTACTTACACGAAGACTTCATGGCGATACTTCAACTAGCGCTATGTGCAGCAATGCGGGAGGATCCTGAAACAGACAACCGGCTCATCAAAACAAGGCAAACCATGTATCTGAGTTGAACGAGGGCCTTCCGTGCAATGCACATTAACTTCAAAGTCCATTGTCCTGAAGTCGTGCTCACTGGAAGGCTTGCTCAATTTTGGGCGCTGTAACTTTTTATCAGTTAGGGATTGAAGGCCAGAAAACATTCAACAAGGTTAAGGAAACAACTTACACAAAAAAAGCATATTATGGTATATTTTTGCGTCGGATGCGACCAACTGCACCCAGGTAAGTGCAATAGCCGATTTTTAACGTTCATTTAAAATTTTCACAAAAATTGGTCAAATCCGTTTTTCATTGAAATGTGCTATTATGATCGGGAACAAGCTAGTATGCTTTTTCAGCCCAGTTTTGAATCATATCTTTGACTTCGAAACTTCACGACCAGGAAGAACAATTTTTCAAAAGCCATTTAATAACGCAGACGTGGAGATAAGTGTCGCAACGCGATTTCATTGTCAGACCTTCGGAGGACGACATTAGTTTAGTCACGGAGCTTTTGACACGTCGTGATTTGTAATATGACCATCGATGGAGGCGGATCATTCTCCACGAATGTAAACAATAGCTCGGCGCATGCGTGATGAACTGTCAGCTATTACATGAAGGGAACCCCCAGTGTCATGAAAATGCGATAGTAGGCCGTACCTTGGGGTATCATTGTATTCAAATGCGGCTCATAGGCCTCGAGTCCGAAGACAACCA
The DNA here is from genome assembly GCA_036186465.1 of Nesidiocoris tenuis. Taxonomy (NCBI): domain Eukaryota; kingdom Metazoa; phylum Arthropoda; class Insecta; order Hemiptera; family Miridae; genus Nesidiocoris; species Nesidiocoris tenuis. The sequence goes on from AP028920.1 coordinate 2,999,311, forward strand.
CTACGTACAATCCTTACCTACACATGCGGATAAATTATATGCTCGTACCTAATTGCACGAACAGCAACTTACTAGCACCTGTTTGCAATTAGCGAAGAGCTACGTCGTTTGAGACGGGAAGAACAGGGTTGTTCAACTTTCATACCGATTAAAATTATTCAGCAGAAAACTAGAAAGAACTCCGACGTTGGGACAGCTTTAGCCCATGATTAGGAAGGGATACATGAGAAATCAGTTCCATGCCGCTTTTCAAGTTATTATTCGTTATGTTATCTAGATAGTGGAGAAAATCCAAAATCCTAATCAACAATAATCTCAAGGCAATTCGGTTCATCCGAGAAAATTCAGGGGGGTAGTTCAGTCGTTATTCGTTTGATCGGAAAATATATAAGTAAATAAGTAGGTATAATAAGTAAATATATAACATGGTAAAACTTGAAAATAGTTGACACTTTAATGCAAAAGATGAGGAAACAGCGAACAGGCAGTGCAGTTTTTAAGCAATGAATATAGAAAACACTGCTCTGCCTATAATATATAAAATCAAAAAATTAAATTAAGCTCTACGTGAAGATAAGATTTCTTCTGGGCCTGACATGACGAAGGAGCTCTTCTGATAAGTATTCACTGAAAGGATGAACGTACAAGGGTCACAAAAATTTCAGGGCGAGAGAGGGATTCGAGCCCCTA